>JAWRVZ010000025.1:2467500-3102500 GCA_037043235.1 Rhodeus uyekii | reverse complement strand
GAGTCTAAACTGGACTACAAACCTGTATAAAACCAATTTTTTGTGCAAAGTATAAATGTGAGGGGTTAGTCAGATATCAACATATTGTCCATGGACACAATACCTTTTTTTTTTTTTAAGTTTCTGCAATAGATTTTTTGTCATTATTTGAAAACATTTCCATTGCTACCATCAGGTTACTCCAAATGTTCAGTTAATACATTGTTTAACCCCAATTTAATACAAATCTTTACCTGTTGGCCAAGTATGTAGACCTGATAAATGATACGGCTCTTTAAAATTCTGTGTGATGAGTTCTATAAAATGTGTGCGCCTGGCCTGTCTCTTTCCACATCATTAAAGTCAATGATTAAATAAATAAAAGATAAATAAACTTCCACCTTTTTCCCACAATATCACTGAATCTCAAAATGAGTGACTCAAAAAACCTCAATAATTCCTTCTGAATCGTCACGTGTATGTTATTTAACCAATATATTGCAAAAAATAAATATTCAACTTAAAATCTCTATATTAAACACTTTACAAGCACATCCCACTGCAAGCCTAAAATTAACACAATTCTAGAAGTGTCCATATGTGGGGTTAAAGGTCAGCTGCCTCCATCTCTTCACTTTGAAAATGCTACAATGTTTCCTTTTCATGTTTAACCTTTCCAGCAAAGGCATACTTTTAATACTGACTTTAATCTTCCATTAAGTCCTCCTCTTCAGCATCATGAGCTGGTTGGTTAGACAGAGCAAAAGATTCAAGGACAAAAGCTCGGCAGATCGGACAGTGCTGGAAGTGGCACACGCAGCCATCACATACACACGCGTGCCGGCATGGCAGCAGCACTCTGTTTGTCGGTGCATTTTGACACACCACACAGTCTTTTCCTCTAGAATCAGGCCACTCCCCCTCTGAATCAGACTTTTCCCCCTTTTCACTTGGCATTTCAGGTCGTGTCTCTGTGCCTTGAGTGCTGGTAGAAGGCTCTGTAGACTCAGACAAGGTGCTGTTGTCTGCTGACATGAAGAGAGGCTGTCGAGAAAAGAACAAGTGTTAAGCACAACATTGCTCTAGACAAAATTAACGCTAACTTAATTAACAGCACTGTCCCATTTTGCTTTAGGGACACTAGGTGATGAAGGTTAAAAGTGATTAAAATGAGCATACAAAAATGACTACGCCAAGAAATACATTTTTCATACCTTTAGATCGTAAAAGTGCCCATGTGCCGTGAGAAGATACTGAAACAAGATTCTGGCAGAGAGTCTGTATTTGTCATCAGGAACATGGAGGACTGTCACACTAGCCACCTAGAAAACAGTGGATACCAGACTATTAACAATCTTCACCTGTTCCCATCAAACAAATCTGATAATGAAAGACTCTCAGCTGCTTACTATATTATAGTTGTCCCTGGTTTCCAGATTGGCCAGTGTCAGCACAGCCACCAAGGGGTATCGATCCCGGGGTAGTAACCCAAAATCAGTTACTCCGAGATCTGTTGGCATCTGGGTGAAGTATTCTTCTTTTTCTTCTTTCTGTATACTATTATTACTTTAAGGACAAATCAGGGCAATTGTGTTCCATCTATACATTTTGTTTAAAAATGGGAGTAGTGTCAGATGTTTGCCTCGCGACTATTTCGGGAAGGCAGCTGCAATATTACTACAAATTCTAAAATACTTCACTTCATTCACGTTTTAAATAATTAAGCTGCTCTACAAATAATCATTATCTGTCAGTTTGACTGAATGTGCAGTAAAGTTTTCTTCGTGTTCTATTATCAGTCAGGAGAATAAAGCTTAATATTTTAATGTGACATAGTAGAACAAGAGTATCTATGGCAAGAGCTCTATTCAGTCACATTCTTTTCCTACTGATTGTTTCCTCTTTGTATTCCACTGTATCGGTATTAAAAAAGACAGCATGTACTGTATGTGGTATGCTATCCCAATTTAATCCTGATATATCCAATTAATAATTAGCTGGAATATCCTGTAAGAATCTGTTTTTATTCTTAAATCCTCACATATCTTTCCCGGTTTATTTATGAACAGATTAGTTAGAATTTAACACTCTCTTTTGCACATCCAAAACCAAGCAGTGTTTACTGGATTGTTTCTAAAGCTGTCAGTGAAAATGATGGAAGTCACTGAAATATCACTCAATGTTCTACTAACAGGGACGGTTCACCCAAAAATGTAAACTCTGCCATCACTTACTCAGCCTCATGTTGTTCCAATTTTGTCTGTTGAACACAAAAGAAGACATTTGGAAAAATACTGGTAACCAGACAGTTGATGGTAACTACTGTCTTCCATAGTTCCTAAACACTTTCCATTTCAACATTCTATACTTTTCCAGAATCAAATTTCCAAACTTCTCTGTAGATGTTCATACTGTATTTAACATAAATGGTTCATCTTTTCAGCTTTATATTTGGTATTTAGTAGTCATCTGTACTGATTTTTATTGTCTCAGAGATTTCACTTTTCATTTTTCTCAAAGTGACAACATAAAGAGCTCTAATATAAAAACTACAGGGAGTGCAGAATTATTAGGCAAATGAGTATTTTGACCACATCATCCTCGTTATGCATGTTGTCTTACTCCAAGCTGTATAGGCTGGAAAGCCTACTACCAATTAAGCATATTAGGTGATGTGCATCTCTGTAATGAGAAGGGGTGTGGTCTAATGACATCAACACCCTATATCAGGTGTGCATAATTATTAGGCAACTTCCTTTCCTTTGGCAAAATGGGTCAAAAGAAGGACTTGACAGGCTCAGAAAAGTCAAAAATAGTGAGATATATTGCAGAGGGATGCAGCAGTCTTAAAATAGCCAAGCTTCTGAAGCGTGATCATCGAACAATCAAGCGTTTCATTCAAAATAGTCAACAGGGTCGCAAGAAGCGTGCGGAAAAACCAAGGCGCAAAATAACTGCCCGTGAACTGAGAAAAGTCAAGCGTGCAGCTGCCAAGATGCCACTTGCCACCAGTTTGCACAAGGTGTGCAATACTCAGAGACATGGCCAAGGTAAGAAAGGCAGAAAGTCGACCACCACTGAACAAGACACACAAGCTGAAACGTCAAGACTGGGCCAAGAAATATCTCAAGACTGATTTTTCTAAGGTTTTATGGACTGATGAAATGAGAGTGAGTCTTGATGGGCCCGTGGCTGGATTGGTAAAGGGCAGAGAGCTCCAGTCCGACTCAGACGCCAGCAAGGTGGAGGTGGAGTACTGGTTTGGGCTGGTATCATCAAAGATGAGCTTGTGGGGCCTTTTCGGGTTGAGGATGGAGTCAAGCTCAACTCCCAGTCCTACTGCCAGTTTCTGGAAGACACCTTCTTCAAGCAGTGGTACAGGAAGAAGTCTGCATCCTTCAAGAAAAACATGATTTTCATGCAGGACAATGCTCCATCTCACTCCATCACACGTCCAAGTACTCCACAGCGTGGCTGGCAAGAAAGGGTATAAAAGAAGAAAATCTAATGATATGGCCTCCTTGTTCACCTGATCTGAATCCCATTGAGAACCTGTGGTCCATCATCAAATGTGCGATTTACAAGGAGGGAAAACAGTACACCTCTCTGAACAGTGTCTGGGAGGCTGTGGTTGCTGCTGCACGCAATGTTGATGGTGAACAGATCAAAACACTGACAGAATCCATGGATGGCAGGCTTTTGAGTGTCCTTGCAAAGAAAGGTGGCTATATTGGTCACTGATTTGGTTTTGTTTGGTTTTTGAATGTCAGAAATGTATATTTGTGAATGTTGAGATGTTATATTGGTTTCACTGGTAAAAAATAAATAATTGAAATGGGTATAAATTTGGTTTTTGTTAAGTTGCCTAATAATTATGCACAGTAATAGTCACCTGCACACACAGATATCCCCCTAAAATAGCTAAAACTAAAAACTACTTAAAATATTGATACAAAAATATTCAGCTTTGATATTAATGAGTTTTTTGTGTTCAGTGAGAACATGGTTGTTGTTCAATAATAAAATTAATCCTCAAAAATACAACTTGCCTAATAATTCTGCACTCCCTGTACTTTTGCATGAACAAAATAAACTTTTTGGTGCTCTTGAGAAAATATTTGCATCCATATTTCACAAGATTTTTTTGTTTTGCATGCTTATGTATTACTATTTCTAGTTCTATATATATACTATAACCTTTCTTCTGTTACACAAAATAATATATTTTAAAGAATTTTGGTAACCAGATGGTATGTTATTTCCTACTATGGAGGTCAATGGCTATCGTCAACTGTCTGGTTAACAACACTCTTTAAAATATTTTTAATACATTTCAATTTTTTGTGTTCAACAGAAGAAAGAAACTCACATAGTTTTGGAACCACTTGATGGTTTGTAAGTGATGAAATCTTAATTTTTTTAACTATCCCCTTAAGTCCATAAGACTGCTGCGGACATGATAGTTTTTTTTTAAACTAATTTATGTACATTACATGCAGTTATGTGTGTTGGGCATGATGACATAATAGTTTACCCTTAATGTGAGGCAAGTTCTGCCTCTGAACAACATTTGTAAGAAGTCACATATAATAGATGCTTTTGGTAATTGTTAGTTGATGCCACACAAATGCTGATATTTGTTTAGATATTTTCTTTACCTAGAGGACAGCTTAAGTAAAAGTTGGCACAGCTTGCCTCATTTTTCCCTATGGATCTGGTGCACGGATGATGTGGAATATTATTAAGGAGCTCTTACAACCATAATATACATTAAAAGGATACTTGAAGCTTTGGTGGTGGATGTAGTTTAATTGCAGAGCTTCTTGAAACAGCTCTGGTGTGCTGAGCCGGAGCCCACGCTGGTGACTCTGAAGGGCCGCCTGGACAGCCCGGACCCCACAGCCCCAGAAACAGCTGAGGACACAGTCTTCAAGGCAATACGGCCGTAAGCTCACACCCCCTGACATAACCAGAAAACATATCCACTTATCGACTACATTGACTTAATGGATTCAAACACTGGTGAGTTGATTCTCACCGGTTACTGTACCAGCCAGAGAGTCCATCTCCAAAGCGAAGGGATTGGTGACCTGCACCATCATCCTCTCAGGCACAGGAATTAAAGATTCTGTCTCATCTGAACTGCGTAAAATGACGGGAACGTCAAATCCAAACCTTGACAGGAAATACTAGAGTTAGTGAGACAAAGATTAAGGATGTAGCCATTGACTTCTGCTTTTAAATATGAACTAATGCCCTATTCAAACCGAGATCCAACATCCCACATACTCCACCAACTTAACACTTGCTTAAAATGCTCATTTATCCTGAGAAACATAGACTTACCAGCCCAACACAGCAGCCACAGTGATGATGAAACACACTGATATGACAGTAATGTAAAAGAGAGGAGAATACTCATATAACATCACTAAAAACTCCGCGGCCATGCTCAGGATGTTACATTAATACAGTGCAATTAAAAGCCAGCACGTCTAATGAAATAAATACGTTTTTTTTTGTTTTGTTTTTTAATGCGATTGTCTTGTGTTCTTTCCAGTCTTGCGTCTGACTGTCACCCTGCAAGACTTGCCAACGTAAACTTCCGGTTGTGACAGCCGCTGCTACGGTGGCCCAGAGGATCAAATCCGCACATGACACCAATACCATCACGCATTGGGAGGAGCGTTACAGCAAGATAGTGAGGGGAAGTCTGGTTCATTCGGCAAATCGACTCTTTCAAACAAATCGTTGCAATAAACCGGTTCAAAACGGATTCAGTTTTGTTTGTTTCAATTTATTTTTAAATAAAAAATAACGTTACATTCACTTTGCGCACCTTCAAATATTAAACACCATACAATTATGTATACAAATAAATATACAACAGTAATTTAAAATAATTGGCAAAATACATGCAAGGTTTCGTGATAGTTATAGAAAGTAAAGTGCCATATTTACGTGCACTAAATACACTTTTGAACGTTTAGACACAAAATTAATATTACGCTTTTGAATAATAATGATTGATGCACTCGGGCGGAAAGTCGTGGACGACTCGTTCAGACTGATTCTGTGAACAGAAAGATTCGACTCAGCAGAAAGATTCATTCACGAATCGGCCGTTGCTCCAGAGCAGAGGGGCTCAAGCACAGGGGAGAAATACAGTCGGCATATTGATGGAAAGTGAACAGGTTGGCGTGTCCTCCCTGTAAGTTGAGGACTGTGAGAGTTCATTCGCTTTTAATCAATGGCGTTTCAAGTCCAACGTCTGTGATTGACGCATCCGCACAGATGCAGGCAGCTTGGCCGCGTCGGGGGAAGGAGAGGTTTTGGCATCGTTAGATTTGTTGTTATTATAATCAGCTGACCGGTGCTGAAATCGCTCCGTTTGCTGTTTTCTAGAAAGCGATGAGCGCTTGTCAGGACAAAACATCTTTGAATTGCTCGGAAAATGTCCGGGCCAGTGAATGGGGAAGGATGGATAATGCGTGTACGTCTTGCTTCGACGAACCCACGGGCGATGTAATACACGGCGGGATGAATGCGGTGCAGTCGGGCATAGACGGACATCTGCCGCTGCCCCGAGGCCAACACGAACTCATGCTAGGCCTGGTGGAAGAGGGTTTCGCCGGCTATCATGGCCGTCTCGGTTCTGATCCGGACTCAGATTATCTCGACATCCCCGGAGACCCGAACTACAGCGAAAGCGACGGGAACGTCGCCACGAAAAAGCGTAACCGCTCCAACAGCTCGCGGCACCGCGGGGAAGTTGTCACTGAACTCGGACCCGAAGAGGTGCGCTGGTTCTACAAAGAGGACAAGAGGACCTGGAAACCGTTTGTTGGACACGATTCTTTGAAAATCGAGTTGGCTTATCGCAAATTCTGCGAACTTAACCCGAAAGAAGTCAAACGGAGGGATGCCAGTGAAGAAGCAGAAGATTTATTCGAGTCCCCGTCAGAATGCGAAGCACCGGCGGTCCGGAGGCAGTCGGCGGCGGCGGCGGGAGCGCAGCCGGTACCTGAAAGCGTGGATGCGGGATCAACAGACGAGACGGAGCTGGATTCGGAAAGCATCAATGTGGAGGCAGTGTGCGTCCGTGGAGGACTCTACGAGGTGGACATCAAAGGGAAAGACTGTTTTCCTGTATACTGGAACCGTGAGTATTTTTTACAAGCTTTCAATCAAACACGATGCCATAATTAAAACATATTTTATATGTTTCTTTTGGTAATCAAAGAGATGTTTTGCGAAATGTTCATGTAGTTCTTATACATACAACGATATTACATGCTACTTGAGGCTGTCAAGCTCCAAAAGCGCAATAAAAGTATCCTAAAAGTAATCTGTAGAATTATTGCCCTGTTTTCCAAATCTTCTCTGAATCCATATAATAGTTAGAGGGAGAAAAAAGTTTTGGGCAAGTTACTCAAAAAAGGCAGTTAATTACACATTAAGCAATGTAATTAGATTACTGTAATTAATCTCTCTAAAAAGTAATGGATTACTTATTACTTTCTAAGTCCCATATTCTTTTCAAACAAACTCTATACACTTGCATAAATTATTCTTTGAACTGACTTGAATTGTGTAAAGGGAGAAGGTTACATTAAAAACATCAAAATTTAATGTTAAATTGAATGTTAAGTCCACTGTGGTTTTATATAGTCTATACAGTATTGAATGCAATTACATCAGAAGTAACTGTGATTAAATTGCAGATAAAAATAAGAATAATCCCTTTAGCTTTCAAGGGAAAAGTAATTACACCCAACACTGGTGAGAAACATCTGAACTTTAAGTCGTTTGTTTCTGCCAAAACTCTCCCAAATCTTATTGAGGCCTAAGTATGAGCTCCACGTCCAAACTTCACCCTGGAAGATGAATTGCGCCAGATTTGATGTCAATGTTTAAGTGTGGCTTTCAGCAAAAACACATTATGGTCTAATCCTATAGCCAAAATTGTCCAAACAAGGGTAAACGTGACCGCCGCTTCCGACGTAGCGTGGTGTTTTACTTTTCGTCCAGTACAAGATTCCTTCCTGTTGGTTCTTCAGTGGATGTGAGCAGTAACAGCTGTCATACGGTAGGAGTGCGACCCAAATTTTTGACATAGAATGCAAATTCTATGTCAAAAATTCTAACATTTTTGACAAAGACATGCGATTTTAACCTATGACAACAGATATTTGTCTCAAATTGCAAAATTGTGACCAAAAATGTACAGTGTGCTTAAGTCAGATGAATTGTTGCTTTAGGACAACAATTCGGACTGCTTGTCTTTACAGAACAGGACCACATCCCGGTCATGAGAGGCCAGTGGTTCACGGATGGTACCTGGTTGCCACTGGAGGAAGAGGACAGTGACCTCATTGAACTGGAGCACCTGGCTTGTTTCAGAGGCCAGCAGATGAAAGACACCTTTGACACAGAAGCGGTTGTCACTACGGTGGACAGCAAAGATGGTAATTGAATGTGGAACCAATAGGACTCAGGGTTAGGGAGGCTTTGTTTGTACTAGGGGACAAGCACACAAAAAAAGATCGACTTAACGTTGAAGCTTAGTTCAGCTGATGCAGAGGCACAGTCATGAATGAGCTACAACCCAATCCAGACATTCTGTATGTCTCATACACACATTTGAACTAAGTTTAACTCTGGTGACTTGTATAGTACAGAATGGGTATCGATTTTCAGTTGTTTGCGAATACTCAAAACGACCCTTAATTGAAATGAACTGATCTGGTTAGACATGAAGATTACTTAACAGTCGGGTAATTTAAAACAGACCCGTTTGACTTCTGCCCTTGATTCACTCAGCCATTCACAGTCTGAAACTGAGCCGGAGCCATGTGGACTGGCATAGCGTGGATGAAGTGTACCTTTACAGCGACGCCACCACCTCTAAGATTGCACGAACTGTCACTCAGAAGCTGGGATTCTCAAAAGGTTTGTTGCACTCTTGATTAGTAAGAACAATCTCAATGGCTTTGTTTACTTAAAGACCACATGAAATGGCTTGATGAGAACATTTACATTTATGCATTTGGCAGACGCTTTTATCCAAAGCGACTTACATTGCATTAAAGAAACACATTAACATTCTAACCAGTTCTTGCTTTCCCTGGGATCGAACCCATGACCTTGGCGTTGTAAACGCCAATGCTCTACTGGTTGAGAAAGAGTTTAGTGTTCTGTTATGTTTTGGATTTACTGTTAAAATGGAAGCTTGGGCAGGATGTACTGAAGGCCCGATTTTTTATTAGGCTAAATGGCTAAACTCAAAATAATTCTGCACTATAAAAGTGAAGATTCAGCACATGATTTGCTACTTGTTTGTCGAATGCTGTGGAAGGAACATGCATTCGACTGGACAGAAATTTAGTCTTATTTCCCAGAAGAGAAAGTACTAAAGTTCATTATTGGAGTACACTAGCAAACAGATGGTTTCAAAACAAATAGACATGTACTAAAAGCCCAAATAAAACTATTTTAGATTTCATGTGGTCTTTAAAGGGTTAGTTCACTCAAAAATGAAAATTGTGTCATCACTGACTCACCCTTTTATCGTTTTAAACCTGTAAGGCTTTTGTTCATCTTCAAAACACAATTGAAGATGCTTTAAGGAAATCTGACAGCTTTCTGTCCCCCCGTTGACCACTACAACTACCACTTTGACACTTCAAAAAGTTAATAAAGAGATTGTAAAACTAATTTAGCAGCTTAGTACAAATTTTCTGAAAAGTTGCTATTGCTTTATGTGATGAACAGATTTAATTTAGTCTTTTATTCACATATAAACATTCATCAACTCCCACATCAGATGTGATAAACAGAAGCTCAAGCATGTTTCCTTTGTGTGAGAACCAATGAGGTGCATTTATTGTGTGTTACACAGCAGGATTGAGCTTCCACAAGAAATAATGAGGTTCATTCTTGTGTTACACAGCAAGTTTGAACTGGCAAGAACCAGTGAGCTTCATTCTCATGTGTTAAGCAGCACATTTGAGCTTCTGCAAGAACCAATGAGGTTCATTCTCGTGCTACGCAGCACATTTGACATTCAAATATCTTCATTTGTGTTATGAAGATGAGCGAAAGTTTAACAAGCTTGGAACAACATCAGGGTGAGGAAATTATGGTTTTTAATTTTTGGGTAATTTTTTTTAATCTTTAGCTGTTTTTATACCTTTGATTCAAGAGAGTATATTTTATATTAACTTGATGTGGAATAGTCTAACCCTTGTGAAAAATAAAGACCCTTCAAAACTTTCAATTCAACATTATTACAATATTGAATTTTAAAGTCTATTTAAAGTATGCTTATGTTTTTTTAAACTAACTTTTTAACTAATGGTATATTATCTGCAAATATAGCTTTTAAAAACCACATGAGTGCACTTTTTTCACAAGGGAAGTCACTGTTAAAACTAAAATAACATGCGTGGTTATCAATGTAGCATGTGTGGTTAGCCTCCAGCAGTGGGACCCGTCTTCACAGAGGTTACGTGGAGGAGGCGGCTCTTGAGGACACGCCACCTGAAACAACACACATAGTCTTTGTAGTACATGGGATTGGCCAAAAGATGGATCAGGGACGAATCATTCGAAATACAAGCATGTAAGTCCACCAATCCTCAGCTGAGTCTGCACAAAACATCTAATCATGAAACTAACTGATGCATTTCAATGGTGGTTAGGATGCGTGATGCTGCACGCAAGATGGAGGAGAAGCACTTTTCTGACCGAACAAATGAACACGTTGAGTTCCTTCCTGTGGAATGGCGATCTAAACTCGCCCTTGATGGAGGTATTGCTTTTGGACAATGATTAAAAAATTAAGTACATTAGGTCATTATGGTTTATTTATGATAAGTCCACTTTTTCAGACACTGTGGACTCCATAACTCCAGACAAAGTGCGAGGTCTTAGAGACATGCTGAACAGCAGCGCGATGGACATCATGTACTACACAAGCCCTTTGTACAGGGATGAGGTGATTTATAGCTACAATCTTTCACTTTGTCATTCATTTTACTCTTTTTTTTTTTTTTTTTTTTTTTTTTTTCACCTCTCTAGCCCATAATAAACTACACAAGATTTTTAAAGCATCATATTCATGCTCCCGATGTGAAAGCTATACTTAAATTATGCATGATTATACTGCCTTCTAAAATGCATAATTCGCTGCTGGTTCCTTCGTGATTTTCTAATGGGGTTTTTCGATTTACCAGTATGTGTATTATAAAGCCTCTGGTAAACATAACTTGACGATACTTTGATGTTTTGTTCTACAACGTAAATTACCGTACATCAAAATTAAAATCAACATTTTGAAGCATTTATTGAAAATGTTTGTTTTTAATAAGACAGCTTGGGGTTTGAGTGTGTGCAGTGCGTGCATGTTGTAGAATAAAACATTAAAGTATTGTCAAGTTGTGTTTACCACAGGCTTTAATTTACTGGCAAATTGAAAAACTCCATTATGAAACCTCATAGGAAAATCTCGAAGGAACCAGCGGTGAATTAGACATTCAGGTTCTGACGTCATACCAGCACCACTCTTTTGACATGTGAAAAGCGGTATACTTTTCACAGCGTACTTTTAAAAAGAGTCCTTGTTATGTAAATAAACTACTTTAAAAGAAAATACTGTTATAATGTAATGTTTTCTCACACTTAATTGCATATTCATTTTAATTCAATTAAAATGTATTCTAGTTTAAATGTATATTAAAAGCAATTAGCTGAACCTTAGAGTACTTTAGAGTTCACCCAAAAAAAAAAAAATAAATTCGTCATTTATTCACCCTCTTTGTTTCAAAACTGTCTGGGTTTCTTTTTTCTGTTGAACACAAAGAAGATATTTTAAAGAATTTTGGTAATCAGACGGTTGACAGTAGCTATTGACTTACATTCTTGAAAATTTCTTCTTTTGTCTTCGATAAAAGAAAGATATCCAGACAGGTTTGAAACAATTTAAGGGTAAGTAAATGATGTCAAAATTTTCCTTTTTGGGTGAAATATCTCTAAGTAGCAACTTAAGTTTGTTATTTTTTTAGGTCATTGTATAATTCTATTATCTTTGAAATATGGTTAAAGTTACTGCTGAATATACTTCAATGTATTTTTTTTTTTTTTACTTGTGTGTCATGTATTTAAATATGTAGAGCGTTCCAAATCCGTCACTGATTAGGTTCCATTTCAGAATACATGCTCATTTAGAAGGCAGCTGCATATTTAGGCAGTACTAGATTTTGGAGCAAAGCCTCTCTCATGTAAAATTTGACTAAATTTCCCACTCATACACAGACACACACTCTGTCCCACTCTTTTCTAGTGCACAAATAAAGTGTCACATTTGTTCGTTTCACGCTCTCTGCACTTGCATCCTCAGATCACCCGGGGTCTGACCAAAGAGTTGAACCGACTCTACATGCTCTTCTGCGAGCGCAACCCAGAATTTGCAGAGAATGGAAAGGTGTCCATCGTCTCCCACTCGCTCGGCTGTGTCATCACCTTCGACATCATGACAGGGTGGGACCCTGTGCGCTTTGTTCATGAAGACGTGGTAGATACCATGGAGGCTGATGTAAGCAGACAAGAGCGTCAGCTACTGGAGGATCTTCGTATGACATGCTTAAGGTTTACGACTAATTATAGTTGCACTCTACACTCCCATGCAATTAAGTAAAGGATGTAAGCAACTATGTAGGACACTCTAGCATGGAGGCGCCTGCAGAATTTCTACATGCAAAAACAACACTAAAGAGTTTAAAAATTCAAGATATGCTCATTAAAAATGTAACTGCTAATGTTTAGCATTTATGTATCTATTATTATACTTGAGACTCTTTAGACTAAATTATCAGTGACTGCAACGGCACTCTGTTGACACATTTTAAACATTTTGAAACACAAAAAATGGCAATAAGCAACTAAATGGTCACAGACATCTAGTACATGTTCAGGGAAACTGTGCATTCAGACACAAAATTTCTTTTGGTGTGAATGGCTGCGGATTTTTCTTGAAGTTCTTGAAGTATCTGTTTGATTCAATTGTTTGTAGGTGAATACCCACTTTGTTTGCTTTCTGTGTTCTGAAGTGTTTTACTGCCTGAGAAACCTCTTCAGTGAGACAGTGGATGTTTATTAGACTGTTTTACAAACCAGTTTGGCCAACTTAATGGGGAAAAAAAGAACTGACTCAAAAGAATTATTAATTCACAAATGATTGGCATTGTTGGGTCAGTTGACAGAAATATGGAACATAAAAATACTAACAACTACTCAGCACACCCTTTTAAGACAATAACAACCTCTCAGAAATCACATTGCAACACGCTAACAACAACCATTCACAAAACACACTAGCAACCAACAGCCGCTCAGAACACAGTGAACCACTCATAACATAGTGTCAGTGTGCTAAAAGCCACACAGGAAACACTAGCAAGTAACCAACAACCACAGAGAACAGTATCAACATGCTAACATCCATCAGAACACACTAGCAAGACATCAACATCCACTCAGAACACAGTATCTACATGCTAACATCCATCAGAACACACTAGCAAGACATCAACATCCACTCAGAACACAGTATCAACATGCTAACATCCATCAGAACACACTAGCAAGACATCAACATCCACTCAGAACACAGTATCTACATGCTAACATCCATCAGAACACACTAGCAAGACATCAACATCCACTCAGAACACAGTATCAACATGCTAACATCCATCAGAACACACTAGCAAGACATCAACATCCACTCAGAACACAGTATCTACATGCTAACATCCATCAGAACACACTAGCAAGACATCAACATCCACTCAGAACACAGTATCTACATGCTAACATCCATCAGAACACACTAGCAAGACATCAACATCCACTCAGAACACAGTATCTACATGCTAACATCCATCAGAACACACTAGCAAGACATCAACATCCACTCAGAACACAGTATCTACATGCTAACATCCATCAGAACACACTAGCAAGACATCAACATCCACTCAGAACACAGTGTCAATAGTATCAACATGTTAGCATGTTGATCCACCCAGAACAAGCTAGCATGTACCCACAACCACTCAGAACACAGTATCAACATGCTAACATCCATCAGAACACACCAGCAAGACATCAACATCCACTCAGAACACAGTATCAATGTGCTAACATCCATCAGAACACACTAGCAAGACATCAACATCCACTCAGAATACAGTATCTACATGCTAACATCCACCCAGAACAAACTAGCATATATCAACATCCACTCAGAACACAGTATCAACATGCTAACATCCATCAGAACACACTAGCAAGACATCAACATCCACTCAGAATACAGTATCTACATGCTAACATCCACCCAGAACAAACTAGCATATATCAACATCCACTCAGAACACAGTATCTACATGCTAACATCCATCAGAACACACTAGCATGTACCAACAACCAGAACACAGTATATCAACATGTTAGCATCCACTCAAACACACTAGCACCGCTAGGAACTTTAACTGTAATTTCGGCTGTACGATACAGTAACATTTTGAAAGATCATCTTTTACAATCTTTTTTTCTGTTAGTTCTTAATGTAATATCCATTTGTTCAGTTCCCAGTTGCATTGATTTTACTGCTCTCACGTTATTTCCGCTGCATCCAAAGGATCATGTATTATTTAAAAGTTATTAGTTTTCTGTGCAATCTACTCCATAATGACAATCCCTCTGTTAATCTGGTATGTGTACTGTTCCTCTTCAAAAATCTAATTTAATATTAATTTGCAGAATGAGGGATTTGGAAGATAAGCTTCAGCATGTCCAAACCTCATCCTCAAGACCATCTCCAGCCCTGAAATTTAAGGTATGTTACTATAAATAACATTCTCTTCTCCTTACCACCATCTGATTGTTTAAGTTTCATGTAATAAACCATGTGATTTGGGGTTGTAGGTGGAGAACTTCTTCTGCATGGGATCTCCTCTGGCTGTGTTTTTGGCTTTGCGAGGTGTCCGTCCTGGAACCGGCAGAACGCAGGACCACATCCTACCCAAATATATTTGCCAGCGGCTTTTCAACATCTTCCATCCCACTGATCCTGTAGTGAGTGATTGTTTTTGGAGTGTAAATATAACCTTGGATCAGAATTCTCATTGCAGGTCCTTATCTGTTATGAGCCTATATATGAACTTAGAATTAAATTGATTGGTAACACTTTCGGTTAAGAAGTTTGAATTTCTTACAATTAGTTACTATGAACTAACAATGAACAATTCTTCTACAGCATTTATTAGTCTTGGTCACTCTCTTTTTTTATGGTATAAAACCGTTAAAGTGTTAGTTCACCCAAAAATGAAAATTCTGTCATTAATTATTCACCTTCATTTCGTTCCAAACCCATAAGACTCGTCTTTGGAACATGAATGAAAATATTTGAATGAAATCTGAAAGATTTCTCCCCCTCCATTGAGAGTCTACACAACTACCACTTTGATACTTCAAACATGTCATATAGAGATCATAAAATAATCCATATTAATTGAAGAATTTAATAAAAATGTTCCAAAGAGACTATATGATGAGCAGATTACATTTAGACTTTTATTCACATTTAAACATTGAGCAGTGAATATATACACAAGAAGCTCAACCGAACCTGTTTGACATGCAAGAATGAACCTCACTGGTTCTTTGGGAAGCTCAAACATGCTTCGTAAGATGAGAATGAACCTCATTGGTCTTGTGGAATCTCAAATGTGCTGCGTAACATGAAAATTAATCTCATTGATTGTTGCAGAAACTCAAACGTGCTTTGTAACACTCAAGAACAAACCTCATTGGTTCTTGCACATCAACCAAAGATGCTTTAGCTTCCGTTTATGTATATGTAAATGAGAGGCTTCCTCAGTGATTGATAGACAGTAATGCAAACAATAACTATGGCACATTTTTTTAAATTTCAGCGCAAGTCCTCATTCTTTAGAAGTTTATTCACACTGAAGAAAACTGTCTTCTTGACATGTCATTTACACAAATCAAACTCTTCCAGTCCTCTGCTACAACAGTGTTTAAGGGCGGGTCAAAGTAGACGTTGTTCGCGGGCAGCCAACGAAAACCAAAGACTGGCATTTATGCATATTTAAATAAAAAAATGCTACAAATTTACCAAAAAAAGATTGTATAATGTTTAAATGTATGTCTGAAAGCATATTGTTAAAAAACTGTCCCACAAGGTCCTAAAATCAGTTTTATTATAATCTCCTTAAGCCATCTAGTGGTAAGAGGCATGAAATATCATGCTAAATAATTTCTTTTCCACAAGAGGTCAGCAGAGACACCCAATGTGAGACTTGATCTGATGGTTAAAACAGATCTTTTCAACTGCATTATGCACTACTTGAAAGGTAATATTTAAAAAAAGCATAATAAGGTCACCTATAAATCTAATGTTTTATCTGTTAATATTAGTTAATACACTGAATAATAATAACAAAGATTGATAAATGCTGTAATAGTATATTGCTCATAGTTAACCAAGAAATTAAAGTTTATTGTAAATTGTTACCAAATGATTTTAGTATAAATTACAGTAATACCTCGAGATACGAGCGTCTCTACATACGAGTATTCCAAGATTTTTACGAGATAGGAGTAAATGTTCGAGGTACGAGCAGGCGTACTGACGCCGATGCCAACGCTCGTTCACTTCATGTGTTTGCCGACTTCTGTATGCATCGCCCGCGAGTAGCTGATTTTCTCTCTATTTTCTGCATTATTCTTCATAATAGCGATAATTTCTAAGAAAGTGAGTGGTAAGGATGGTAGTGAGAAGAAACACATGATGACAATGGAAATGAAGCATGAAATTGTGGATAAATATGAGTGAGGTGCCCGTGAGTGATCTAGCATGCACTTATGATCGCAGCGTATCCATAATATGTGCCATCCTAAAGCAGGAGGATGTTATCAAGAATCCTTCCAAGGGTGTGACAATTATATCGAAGTTATGTTTGAATATAAATGATGAGATGGAGAGGCTTCTGTTGTTGTGGATAAAGGAGAAGCAGATTTCCCATGATAGATATTTCATTAAAAAGTCTTTACAAAGGGAAAGTGTGGTTTGTCAGGTGAAAAAAGGTAAGAAAAGTGATCAAAAGTAAAGAATACAAATAAAAAAAAAATCAAAACAATAATATAAAATAGAAAAGTAAAAAGAAAAAAAATACAATAGCTAAATTCAGTTATGCTTAGTTCCTACTATTCAAGAAAATTACAGTTTTTACTAAACGGCAAAAAATACAAAAAGTGATCAAAAGTAAAGAATAAAAAAAAAATATATATATATAAAATGGAAAAGTAAAAAAAAGAAAGAAGTAAACTAAGTTATGCTAATTTAAATTATGTAGTGTCCATGTAACTGAATCAAGTGTCTCCGTACCAACCCCCTCCCTCCCTCCTCCGCCCCTGCCGCTACTATCTGTAAAAATAAAAATTATTAATATAATTAAAACCACTTTTTATTTGATATCACACGTTTCACACTGTATACATGTACTATAATTGTGTGTGTGTGTGTCTATACATTTACATTTTACATTTACTCATTTAGCAGACGCTTTTATCCAAAGCGACTCACAATGAGGAATATAGAAGCAATTTGTCCAAATGATACACATAAGAGCGCTTACAATACAAAGTTTCAAACATTCTGATCACAAGTAGCACAAGCATGGGGAATGGAAAAAGAAAGGTTTTTTTTGTGTGTGTGTGTGTCATGTTAGGTGCTCATGGAAGAGGTGTGTTTTCAGTAGTCTTTTAAACTTAAGGAATCTGCATTCCAGATGAATGAAATGGTGAATGAAAATGTTCTTGTGACTGTTCTTTTTCCTCTCTGTGATGGAACCACGAGTCGTCGCTCGTTGATCGACTGAAGGTTTCTGGTGGGTGTGTAGAGTTATACCAGTGAGTGGAAGTATGAAGGTGCTGAGTTTGTGTAAGTTCTGTATGCAAGAGTCAGTGCTTTGAATTTGATGCGTGCTGCGAGAGGGAGCCAGTGTAGTGAGATGAAGAGTGGAGTGACATGAGTCCTTTTCGGTTGGTTGAAGACCAGACGAGCTCTGGCGTTCTGAATCAGTTGCAGAGTTTTGATACCAATAAAACAATTTTTTTTTCCCATTGTTACGGATCTGGAACGAATTAATTTGTTTTTTATAATTTCTTATGGGAAAACATGATTCAAGATACGAACAATTCGAGTTACGAGCTCAGCCCTGGAACGGATTATGCTCGTATCTAGAGGTATTACTGTAATTCTAACATTGCAATAAATGTAATCGTATTAATAATGAAATATATACTGTTAAGGTATTCTCTAATTTTATATAATTCTAATAAATAATATAAATTTCTGATTATTTATAACAGAAATAGAAAATAGGAAAAAACATGGTTCTTAAAAGGTACACAAAACAGTTATCAAAAATAGTTTTTAATTGTAATTCAAGGTGTATAATATCTGAATATCATTAAAAAATGTGAATTCATCTAAACAACAACAAATGGTTTCCTTCAGGCTTACAGGTTGGAGCCTCTCATCCTGAAGCATTACAGTAATATATCACCTGTCCAGATTCACTGGTGAGTAAAACGATGCTTTTGCTAAATTCAAATTAAGTTTTAAATGTTTTTTTTTTTTCAATAAAAATGTTTTAAAGTAAAAAATGTTTCTGTATAACTTGCAACATTGTGGCTCTGATTGCGACTTTGTATCTTACAGTGATATTTTATATTTTAACAGTGCGAGTTTTGTAATTTAAACCGTTTCTCATGATTTATTTTTCTCTTTGAGGTAAAAAAAAACAGGCTTAATTATCATAAAGGATAAAGTAATTAACAAGCAAGGTTTTTTTTATTCATTTTTGTACATACATGTGAATATTGATTTAAAAAAATTTTTTTTAGGTACAACACCAACAGCCCCACACCGTACGACCAGATCCGTCCCACTCTACTGAATCCATCAAAGGAAAGTGCTTCTGTGTCTGATACGGAGAGCCTCCCGAGCCCATGCACCTCCCCTCCACAGCCCCGCAGACACTATGGAGAGTCTATCACCAATCTGGGCAAGGCCAGCATCATGGGTGAGATGGAGAGTGAGATCATTAAAGATAACTGGAAGTGTAAAACACTTGCAGGGAGTGCAGAATGTATAGTGTGTGATGTAGGAGTAGAATTGTGGTTCCAAAAAACTGAGATAATGGTGGTCAGCCTTTAATTACTGAGCATTTACAGTTTAAAGCTATTGATTTGAGTGTAGAAAGCGATAAACAGAAACAACTCAGCATAGCACTGGATCAATAGAAAGCAATTAGGAATATATATAGATACTAGAATTATTGTTATTGTGAAATGGTGCCGTGCATAGATGCAGAGGCTTAGTGCTCTCCTGGCTGGTGCTTTGTATGGATGTTTTTGTATGTGCTGGTACTCATCTGGACGGCATTCTGCTGGACGAAAAACATCTACAACCGAAAGGATCTATTGAAAATGGGTGTACGGAATAAACTATCAGACTTGGACTATCCCACTCCATCTGCCTCTGGGTAAAGGACTACTTGTCAGAGATGTAGGCCCTTACATCTCCTTAACCTGTTAGCCTTAAAGGGATAGTTCACTCAGAAATGCATGATTGACAGGTCAGACAGCCTATCAGCGCCAGCTGTCAGAGTGTCAAGGGCCAGAGCAACAACCTTCGCAAGAAAGAAAAACAGAAAGAAAATAGAGCAGAAAAACCTTTATGTCCTTAGGGCAGATATATTGAAATATTATTATGTGTAAAACATTTGTGATATAGCCCGCACCCTTATATAACCCACACCCCCTGCGGGTTTGTAAAATCTGGTATAAAGTTATTCAATTCAATTACAGTTATCGCTCTTAGTGTGTAAGGACCTGTAAAATAAAACAGTAATTCACACGTCTGTATTTTTCCACAGGAGCGGCAAGTATAGGTAAAGGCATTGGCGGAATCCTGTTCTCCAGATTTTCCCGCTCTAGTGGACAGGTGGGGGGTGTGGAGGAGGAGCCATCAGACTCTGAAGTTGGGGCATGTGAGAAAGGGGAAGATGGCAGATCTGTGGAATTAGACGATAAACCAGAGGAGAAGATTGAGGAGAAAATCGAGGAGAAGGCAGCAGACACCAGCATGTCACAGTCAGCCTCTGTCATTATGGATAACTCTTCCTGTAAGCATCTGCACAAAGCAGCCATTGTGTACTTTCTCCATATTTCATGATTTAATTTTAAGAAACCTGTTTTTTAAACAAATAATTTATTACTAATTTAATTTGGTGCAGTTAGTTGCTAGGAAGTTGTGCAGTGCAGATTTAATGGCTTTTCTGATTATGATAATTTTTATAACATTTTTTATAATAATGAATGCCTGTTTCTTTTTTCTAGAAAAAAGACAAATTGTGAGAAAAGTAGACAAGTAAAGTCAAATAACTTTGCAATCACGAAACGCAAAGTCGGATTGTGGGATATAAAATCGTATTGTGTGATATAAAGTCTAAATTCAGATATATAGCCACATTTTAAGAAATAAACTCCCAATTTGATATAATTACCTTCCTGAATTGTCTCACACGATTGCGTTCCCAAACATCAGGCATCCAAACACAATATAACACAACAGCGTTTATTTTTTTAACTTAATTTTATTATTTTAAGTGATTTATTTTATTACAGATGTTTGTGCTAGTTTCCCAGGATGTGATAATTCTGCATCATTTGCAAGTGTTTTATTATAATTTTGTTAAATTTAGAATTTTAATCTTTGAATGGAAACAGCTGATGGAAGATATAAAGTCACAATTATGAAGAAAGGTTACACTTGCAAAATTGAATTTAATTGAAAATCACTATGTCACACTGTAAGATTTAGTCACAATTTGGCGAGAGAGTCATAATTTGTGTACACAATATGTGGTATAAAGTCAGACTGTATGATATAAAGTTATGAGACACAAAGTCGCAGTCATAAGAAATAGTCACAGTTTGGAGATTTATTTGTTTCCTCTGAGGCAGAAACGACTTCCATAAAGGTCTTAGAGGTCTGATGAATGTCGCTACAAAAGTGGATTTAACAAATTATCTAACACCTGTGATAACAGCTTCCTCCTTTTTACTTGCAGTGGAACTTGAGCAACGCATCGACTTTGAGCTGAGGGAAGGCCTGGTGGAGAGCCGCTATTGGTCAGCGGTGACGTCGCACACGGCGTATTGGTGCTCACACGATGTGGCTCTGTTTCTGCTAACATTCATGTACAGGCCAAATGAAGTAAATGACATGGCAGAGGACAACACTGAATCCTAACACACACACACACAGACATATGAACTCTCACACTCTTGATCACTTCCTTCATTTAGTTTAGCAGACCTCGTTCACTGTGCGTCAGGGATCCTTGCCTTGTTTTTCCTTAATTTAGAAGCACACCCATGGAAGAGACTTACTCTCTCCTCTACTAGGATTTGTCCTTAACCTTGATGAAATGATGACAACAATCCTGCTTGTATCGCCTAGGACCATTCACACCTTGATGATTCCCAAAGCAGAGAACTCTTCATTTAACTTAACTCGTGGTTGTATAGTATGAATGACACGAATCTGCTGAATTGGAGGTTCACAATCAGTAGGGGTTTTCTTTTTTTCAGGAATACATCTGATGCGATCTATTTCTTGGCCTAAAAATTATAGGTATGAAGATTTTTATAAAGTAAGCATTACTCTTATGTGTTTACATTATTTAGATGATAAAAAAACAACAATCTGCATCACTTGTAAAAGTGGCCAAATATTGAGTTGATAGTCGATGGGAGCATTGCACATAACCATCGGTTCACCCCAAAATTATAATTCTGTCATTATTTATTCCCACTTCCATAAATAATTTGTTCCAAATCCATATGACTGAAGATATTTGGAAAAGTTGTACTACTAGTCACGTTTTCCCATGCAATTACAATGAATGGAAACCAGTGTTATTTTAGTATAATTTATATATTATTGTTATATTTTCTGGCTTCATTTAAGTTTTAGTAATTTTATTACTATTTAGTATTTTTTTTTTATTGGTTTTAGTTTTTGCTAATGATAATAACTTTGAAAGCTAAAGCTTTTAAGTTTCATAAGCACAGCACCATAAAGTTTCATAATAGGGAAAATCTTTCGTCATGATATTTTGTAGGAGGTTTTTCAGAGTTCCAGTTCCTGAAATCCACTGAATCATTGGTCACAGTGTTTTAGGAGAAGAATAACCACTTAAATTTCAGTATTGGTCCTCACGCTAAGTATCTTATGCATACAGAAGACTTGGAACATAGTACACCAGTTGTATGGACCACTTTTGCGATCCCTTTTCGCACCTCAAATGCATCGGTTCCCATTCAATGTAATTGCATGGAAAGATCGACCAGTATGTTCTTAAAGGGATAGTTCACCCAAAAATAAAAATTATGTTATTATTTATTGACCCATATGTTGTTCCAAATCTGAATGACTTTCTTCAAAATATCTTTATATAGGATATAAAGTTGACAGTAGCCATGGACTTTAATGTGTTTGGAACGTCATTGGAGAGAATTATGACAGAATTTGTATTTTTGGGTGAACTGTTCCTTTAAACATTTCAGGTCCTGTTCCCTCTACTTTTTTCTTATACACTTAGGCTTTAGTTTGTCCTCTACACTTGCATGACAGACACTGAAATCTGCATATTTGAACTGCACCCTTTGCTATGATCACCACTGAATTCGAGTTTATGCTTTAACATGCATGAAAGAGAAAGTTTGGATGTTTTTCACAGAGGCTGTTTGAAAAATTTCTTACAACTGGATCTTCTCTTAGTTCTGTCCAAGTTAAAACCGTTAACATTTTTCCATACGTGGCATTTCTCTTTTATGCCAACAATGTGCATTTGGCATATCAGACGTTATGTTTTATGTATTACTGCACTAAAGAACCACATAGTCACAAAACTTTGCCATTATGAAACAACTGTCATTTTTGTGTTATGTACTCATTTTGTATGATTTGTTTACAGTAATCCTGAAAATCAACACCCCCATGCCTTTACGATGACAAGAGAAAAGCACTTAACATTTCTCCTTACCTCACCCTTGAATGTGCCAATAAACTGAATAGTGAGATCTTCATTAGGTCTGTGGTCAGAGGGTACGGTCTGCATTATGTGCATATATACTAGAACTGGACTCCAGCGTGTCTGTTCATGTTTAGCTTCAGTGAATGCCGAGCTGTTCCTCTTTTATGAACCTCGTGATTTTCATTAAAATTGATATCGACCGCCTGCTGTCTCATTCTGTGAATTGCTTTTAAATTCTAGTTAATGTGAGGATCAACTACTGTTACTGTGGACCTTGGACTAAATGGAAAACAATACGACTTTACTCATCTCTGAGGGGTCATTTAGTTTTACCCATACACAATGCAACACTAGAGCTGTTGTTCTCGACTGTTGCAGGTCGCCAGTAGCCTATACTATACACTTTTATAGTGGAAGGTTAAATGCTTCCCATTTATTTTGTTGTTAATAATGTCAAAGGCTGTGCATGATATAAAACTCAACTGTATTTTGATGTAAATCCACCTTTGTATTTTAGCTAATACTAATACAATATTTTGGTCCAATGTTTGTTATATCTGTTAATATGGTAAATTGCTCTTGTGCACTTATACATTTTCAAAATGGTAAATTTATCTATAACACCAATGGCCTGCTAATAGTTTGACATGTTATGTCAGCTGGGCTATGATAAAATTGCAGCATGTTGATTATAGACATGAAAGTGCACTGTCCAAACTTAAATAGTTGTAATCCATAAATGCTTTGGAATACAGACCAAGGGTCAATTACTGCTGAAGTGAAAGCACTTAGTTTAAATTTACTTTAAAGCAAATGTATATATTTTTTTACTTAATCCAAAATACATATTTTATAAAATAATTTTTAATCTAAAATTGCTATACAGTAATCCCTCATTTATCGCGGTTAATGTGGATTCCCTAGCGATAGGTGAAAGTCCGCGAAGTAGGATCAGCCAATCAGCTCACGGGATACATCCACTCATGCTCTCATTCGTCGATCTCACGCCGGGAACCAATCACGTGCCTTGTCTGACTGCCCGTGGGTACGTACAAAGCTTCAGTGGCGAGTTTCTCTCTTTGTCTGGCATCCTGGGAAACCGCTTCTCTCGCGTATCACGATGAAAAAATGCTACTTTCTAAGGCTGCTACTTTCTACTTTCATGGCTGCCGACATGGCGGTATTTTTTTATTTTTATTTTTCATTAAATATTTTTGAAAAATCCGCGATGCACTGAGACCGCGAAACTTGAACCGCGAAGTGGCGAGGGATTACTGTAATTCAAAGCCACGTCTAACCAAGTTTTGCTCCAAATATGTCAGTTGTTAGTCCAAAAGTTGTTTTCACAAAAATGGACGTTTCTATGAGATTTTGTTTATTTAGATTTTCTCTATTTAGATTTTAAGTGCTGTACCAAAAGTGACCGACATTCCATTGAAATTGTATTGCATTCTCTTGGCATAAAAATTGGTCACAATATCACTTCTGTCACAAAACAATCACAAACATGGAACCTTGATTCTCTGACCTTCCAATGAAATCTGTTTTTATCAGGATTAGAAAAGTTTTTATTATAAAACCATGTTTTAAATGTTGTAATAGGAAACATGTCTCCACCTACAATGGGAGGTGCCTGCTAAAGCTTTTGATTAATGAGTTTACGATGATTATTAAAATCTGTGATTGGAAAATAAGGCATTTAAAAGAAGTACACCAGTATGGCTCAAGTACCTAACCTAACCTGGAACTGTGTGGGATATCCAGCAAACAGGATAGTGAAAGTTAACATGAATGACATAAATGATGAACTTTCTATTGACAGTGACAAACATGACAAAGTGTATCATAGTTTACACAAAAATGTTAAACACAACTGTTTTCAATAATAAATGTTTCCTGATCAGCAAATCATCACATTAGAATAATTTCTGAAGGAGTAAATTACATCTTATAATATATTAAAAAGAAAACAGGCTATTTTAAATTGTAATAATATTGTGCAATGTTAATATTTACTGTATTTTAATGAAGGGAGAGCATTAGAGACTTTCAAAAATATAAAAAAAAAATCATGTCAAGCCCAAACTTTTGAACGGTATACTACTGTATATAATGTTTTATTACATTATATTAGCAAGCAATCATACTGTGATCAAACAAGATTATAGAATCAATTCCTATTCATCATTTCATTCATATTCATTTATGTATTTGGTTGAGTTTATGAAGAGTTCTTTATGAGTTATGAGAGATTCCAACTTATAGACCTCAAATCCAAAATTTTGTATTTTGGACCTCATTTCATTTGCAGTTTTTATAAAGTCAAGATATTTATATTAACTTTAATAAACAGTTATAAATTAGTTTTTACATTAAACATATTTTCTATTAGATATGTCCAGTCAGTTCCTATCAACTGGGCTGCACGTGATGAGCGTGTTTCCAGTGTGTGTTTGAGTGTCTCTGTCTCAAATCTAGACAGCATGTTTGAGCTCAGCTGACTCACTCTTGTCTTTGGTCCCTGAAGCGCTCTCTTAGTAGGCAGCTCACTAGAACAGAGGACACAGCCTGTGGGGTTTCTCCGGGACTTGCCACACGTCTAAAAGACTCTCATTAGATCGCATGCGGGATGAAGATGGCTTGAGGCGCAGACATAGACTGGGCTGCTGAAAACTTCTCACTGCTCCTTAAGGCTCGAGGGAGGAAGAAAGCCTCAGGAAGAACAAGTAGGAGGTGTGTTGATTTATCACATTATTCAAAGATATTTTTTTAGTGAATGCATAACGTTGTTCTGTGTTTGGGAACCTAACTAACGAAAGGTCTGTCATTTATAAATTTTATAAACAAAAACATTTAACATTCAAAATTAAAATATCTTTTTTTTAGCCATATTTGATGACAATTTTGTGAATATTTCAAAATATGTGTAGGCTACCTTTAATCTATCTATCTATCTATCTATCTATCTATCTATCTATCTATCTATCTATCTATCTATCTATCTATCTATCTATCTATCTATCTATCTACACACACACACACACACACATATATATATATATATATATATATATATATATATATATATATGCAGTGCTGGAAGATTACTTACAAATTTTAGTCAGTTACTGATTCCAGATTGTATTTAGTAATGTAATCTGACTACTTTTTGAGTACTTTTTAGATTACTTCAACTCATTTATCACATTCATTTGAATAGGATAATCTTGTAACATACTGATTTAAGAATACCGGTATATTCCATTCTTTGTCATCGACAGCATGAAGTACATTTAATATTACATTAAGTTAAGGTTTCTCAAACTGGCGTTTGTGAATTTAATGAACAGCTAATAAGTCATAAGAATGTAAAAAGTAATACAATTAATATTGTATAAAATTGGGTGATTTCTGTAAACCCAGTGATAAATGCTCTGTGGGTCTTTCAGTGATAGTCACGTGATTTGTGGCTAAGCTGTGCGTGCAATTCCACAAATCTGGAAGATCTTCTGAACGTAAGAAAGGAACATTTAAAACAACAAAAAAGTAGAATAAGTGATTTATAAATAATTTACTGCCATTATGAGGATAACATAATCATGTAGAATGTTTGTAGAGTATTAGTAGACTGGTAGGGTTAGGGTTATGATTGCCATGTGGTTGCAAAGTTATTTATAGTCAATAGAACATCTGTTTGAGGACCATCACAATAAAGAGTTAGCAGATATTAAGCATACAATCTACTAATACTCTAATGAGAGTTAGTTGACATGTAGTTGCAAAGTTAATTATAGTCACGAGAATGTTCAAAAAGGACCATCAAAAGAAAATGTTACCTATATGTATTGTTTGTGTGTTGTGTAAATATTTTCAAGGCATTTTGAAGATGAACATTCAGTCAGCAATCAGCCGTGAGATCTTCATCCCAAGAGATGAAAAGTTACTGGTAGCCATTGAGGTGAAGAGAAGGACGAAGAGGAAGGGGCTGTCGTTTCTCAATGCAGGCCGCAAGAGGGACTACTTAACTTTTCTCTGCTTGTCAGGTAATGTGTCTTTATATACTTTAAGTATCTCAACTATCAAGTCTCAGAAATGTTTATTGAGAAATCAGAAGTCTTGAAGTTTGATGTAAACATCACTGACTCATGTTTCCATGCAGTTACTACTAACAGTAGACCAGCTCAAGTCCTCATCACTAAAATTAAGAGGTATCCTGGCACACGGCAGTTTGCTAAAAGGTCTCAATGGTCTGTGGAGCAGCTTCGCCAGGTCAATGGCATCAACCCTGATAAGGTGACCATACGTCTAAATGTAACTCTCCCCCTCCCCTGTACATTTTCATAATTCTGACTCATTTGAAAATTTGTTAGGACACTCCGGAGTTCGACCTAGTGTTCGATCGCACCTCTGATCAATGGGTGGCTGGCTCAACTGCAGAGAAATGCATGTTTGTGCAAGTTCTGTACCATGCTTGTCAGAACTACTGGGATGCAAAGCTTCGTGGCCCATCGTCCCCTGGAGAACAGAAGACACCAGGAGCTCCGGAGAACAAAAAGGGCCCCGCTGCTCCATGCCAAACTAACTTTGTGAACTGTCAGCAAAAGCTAATGGGAGGTATGTTCAGAAAGCCGGATCGCTGTATTGACCTCTTGGCAAAATGTATACGTATGGAGAGCTTGAGATCTGTAACGAAGCAAAATGTATGTTTCCATGTTTTAGATGCTTGTTCTGTTAATATGGTCATCTACCGCTGCAAGATTTTCTTGAATAGAATGAAGAACAGTATGACTGCAAGCCCGGGTCGGCTTCAGCGTGAAGGTTAGTAGGATTTGTTTTGAAAATCATTTATACATAAAAAAGTTCTAATTTAATGATAGTAGTGTAACCATCAAGTAAAAATATAATTGTATTACCTTGAGATCATGTACAAAATGGATACAAATTAATAAATATTTACTTTATTATTAGTAGTAATAATAATGATAAAAACTATTATAATGATATATATTAAATATTCTTTTTCGAGAATGCAAATTGTTGTTGTTATTTCTATTATTACTAATGTTGTTGTGATTATTATTATTATTATTTTTATTGAAATACTTATTTAGAATGCTTCTTTTTAATAATAAATCATCATTGCTAATTTTTCAAACATTAATAATAAAAATAATTATTATTATTTAAATGATTATAAATATTTTTTTAATAATACAAATAATTATTTATGACTTCTTTTCAGTAATTGCATCCTTTTAATTAGGCTTTTTTTCTCTTCATTATGAGATCATGTTAGTTTTCAAGTCACCTTGAAATATTTCACTTTATACTCCAAAAATATTTCAAAATTATTCAGAAAAGAAAACCAACATAATCATCATTAAAGAGAGATTTGTAATGAAGTCCTTATGTATATATGAATGGCATTTTCATTTACTGGGAAAAAAAATTAACTTCACTGACCCCTAGACAATGTATTACAAATGCATCTTTTAGGCAATTTCGTTCATTTCCATCCTTTTCTGTTTGTGGAGTTGTGTGGGTCAGATCAGTCAGGGTCCAGGCAGGAAGAGAGGACGCTTTGTTGGCCCGTCGTCGGGTGGTTGTTTGTAGTGTACTGATGGATCTCTCGGCAGTGGCAGAGAATGGCTCCATTGCAAAGAGGGCCTGATTAGTTCAGAGGCCACTTTGTTCAGATGAAGGCATGCGCAGGGACACAAAGACTGGCGTTGAGGAGGGGGAGAGCAGCGGAGATGAGTGAAGTGGCACCAGCCTTCACAGCGGATCATGGATGAATGGTGTGTAATGAATGGGAGAGGTGCCAAGCAGCCCTGGGGGCACAAAATGCAGCGTCCCAGTCCATACACCTCAGTCCTAGTCATGTACAGCCATGGCTGTTTGTTTTCTTGTGTATGTGTGCAATTAATGAGATTAGTTAATGGAAAAAGTGTAGATGATTCCGATCCATAGAACAAATAAGTGTGTTATGTTAACTTAACTTTACTTATGTTAACTTAAATGAACTTATGTTAAGTTATGTTAACTTCACACACCATACAAATTACAGTCAGTATCAGAGGTAATGATTACAAGTAATGAGAGTTACGTAATCAATTATTTTTTTTCAATGAATTAGTAAAGTAACACATTGCTTTTAAATTTACAACAAAATATCGGAGTTACTTTATCAAATTAACAAGTTTTCTTTTTTATTGTCTGAGACATTTATTCACCTCTCCTGTCCCCACGTTGAGAGAAATGGAATAAGTGCAGAGTTGTTGTGTGCGCTGTGAATACGATGCTAATTGTACTTCTAGAATAAATGTGAGCAGGCATTTACTCATCTCACTTTCACGAGAACAGGTTCATTATTTCTCAAAAAGAATTAAAACAGTGAAATACAAACGTAGAATATTACTCACACCTGCAATAATTAAAATGTTACATAACGCAAATATACTTTATGTAATTAATCTCACTTTAAAATGAGAGTGACCTGACCTTTCTTTTCTTAATAATAGGAAAATAATAATGTCCTATTATTCTGCAATCCAGAATGGCAGCAGTGCTGAAAGGTTTTTTAAAGCTCTTTACTTTTGAATTAAAATATTGGGGTTAGTTTTTCAAATAAGTAACTGTTTCCCCATTTAATGACTGACAGCTCAACTGTCCCCATGCTAAGAAAAACCATTCGTTCAGAGGAGTTGTGTGCGAACATGATTATTGTAGTTCTAGAGTAAATGTGAGCATTTACTAGTTTCACTTGCTCAAAAAAATTCAGTATTTCTACAAAAATAATTAAATATTTTCTCAAAATGGATGAAATCAGAATACCACTCAAACCTCAATTTTTTATACATTTAATCTCACTTTATTGACCAATGGATGCTGACCTTTGAAGAATCGGTTAAACCATGAGCAAAAATTACTTTTTAGGTGTTAAACTTTATTCTCATGCAATTTAGAATGGAAGCACAGCTGAAAGGTTTGTTCGAGCTCTACTGTGCATGTGTGAATTTGCATTCCTTTCAGCCTTATTATTTACATTTTGGTTACATTTGCCCAAAAATATGACTTTTTTGTTATTAAAAAACAATCAAGCAAACAAGCCCAGCCTAGATAAGAGAAAAAGTAACGCAGAAGTAACACAACACATTACTTTTCTTAAAAAGTAACACAATTAGTTACTTTTTAAGGGAGAACCAAAATATTGTAATGCATTACTTTTCAAAGTAACTTTCTCCAACACTGCCCCTAAACGAAAAACAAATAAATAAAAGGCCTTTATTCATTTCACTTTAGTTTGAAAGGTGTTTTATTTTTGCCAAAAATTTAAATGTTTTTGATATTAAGAAACAAAAAAGCAAGCCCAGTCCAGATGAGATAAAATAATGCAAAAGTAACACAATAAATTATTTTCCACAAAAGTAACACAATTAGTTACTTTATTTAACAACACAATATTGTAATGTATTACTTTTGAAATTAGCTTTCCTCAACACAGATTACAGTTATTGGTTATGATCTCACATTAATGGTCCAATTTGTATCATATTGATAATTGTTAAACAAACTACATTTTGTGTGTGTGTGTGTGTGTGTGTGTGTGTGTGTGTGTGTGTGTGTGTGTGTAATGGTCGCCATGTAAGATGAACATATAAAAAGTTATCTATTCTTGTCATGCAAAGCTGAATTTTCAGTATCATTACTCCAGCCTTCAGAAATCTTTATTAACAATGTTAAAAACCGTTGTGCTAATTAATATTTTTTTGTAACCGTGATTCTTTGATGAATTGATTTGATTAATCTTTTATAATATTATAAATATCTTAAATTGTATCTTGACTTTTATTGTGTCCTTGCTGAATAAATGTATTATTTTTTTCTTTTCTTTAAAGAGCACCTTTATTCCAAAACAGAAATCCACTAACACTTTTAAAGTCTTTAGTATCTCAAAATGTTTTGAAATAAGAGTTTTTGGAACTGGAATTAATGCTGATATGTGTTTCCACAGCAACAGCTGGTAAAGCATCCCGGAGTAGGAGTAGCCCGTCCCCTCCGGCGGTGAGGAAGATGGGGAATGTAATGCGGAGGGCCAGTCAGGTTCTGAGTGAGCGCGGGGAGCATCTGATGAGAGCTGATGAGAAGTCCAGCCACTTGTTCCACAGAACCAAGCAATTTGCAGAAGCTTCTCAGAAGGTGAGCCATTCACTCAAAATGGACAGCTTAAGGTTCATTGAAACTGCGCAATGCCATATGAACAACCAGTCAGTGAAATGGTGATACACAAGTTGTATTTATACAAGTTGAACAGTATTATAATATAATATAATATAATATAATATAATATAATATAATATAATATAATATAATATAATATAATATAATATAATATAATATAATATAATATAATATAATATAATACATTTCTTATGCTATAACCAAGGCTTATCAAAAATAAAAGCAGTAATATTATTAACTATTATTGCAATTTAAAATAATGGTTTTCTGTTCTATGATATTTTAAAATGTATTGAAACTGAGTAAAATATTAACCTTCAGAAATTATTCTAATATGATGATATCATGCTCAAACAATACTTATATTATATTACAATTACAATTATAATCAGTGTTGAAAACAGTTATGCTGCTTAATACTTTTCAGGATACTCAATACTTTTTTTCAGGATTTTATGATGTTCAAAAGTTCTAAAGAACAATACATAGAGTTCTAAACAGAGCTTTCTTGTAGCAGTGTAAAAGATACTTTTTTTGTATAATGTGTACTTTATTAAATTATTCTCTTCAAAATGTTACTGACTCTAATCATTTCAACAGTAAGTGTAAATATAATATTTAAAATAAGTAGTCAAAACCAGTTATGGAGTGCGTTGAATAATTTGAAACAAGTAGCTATTTTAGTGAAATTATATGTTATAGGAATAATATTATGCATTACATTTTTCTTTATTCCCTCAGCTGGCTCTGAAGCAGATTTAGAGGTGTTCTGGATGGCCTGCCAATGCTAAAACTAAAGACTTTCTAAAAACATTAAAGCTTTTAATAATCTGATCGCTGGATATTTTGAAATGCAGCTTCTCGTGTAACTGATCGTCTCGTCTGATGAACAACAATTTTTGTATTAGTTTTCTCCTCACATACAGACTGGACTCCTATTTATTTATTTTATTTTTTTTATGTTTTTTGGGGTTTTTGTTTTTTTGCAAGTCACTGAGCAATTGAAACTGTTGTGATGTGGTCTATCATGCTGTTCTGTTCATTTTTTACCTTTTCTACAGTAGCGGGTGGCTGATCTTCTGCTGAGATGCATAATTCTTTGAGATGATTGTTTTTTATTTTTTTATTTTCTTGTGGTAGCAAGAGTCGCAAGGGGATAGTTTGATAGTCATCATTTACTCACCATCAAGTTGTCCTAAACCTACATGAAGGTCTTTCTTCTGTTGAATGTTGGTAACCAGATTCCAGCTCCCCATCGACTTCCATAGTATAAAACAAAAATACTATGGAAGTCAAAGTGACCAGAAAATGTCTGGTTACCAACATTCTTAAAAATATGTTATTTTGTGTTGACCAGACTAAAGAAACTCCTACATGTTTAGAACAAGCCTAGGGTGAATAAATTGACAACATTTTCATTTTTGGGTGAACTCTCCCTTCAAGCCTTCCTTTAATTTTGCGTTCTTGCTAAAATAGAAGGCCTCTCTTTGCACTGAAATGAAATGAGAATTGCTGCACTTGTATTGACTAATTTGATTTGGCTAAGGGAATTCATTTTTAATCTGCAAGCTGTACTCTAAAATTACTATTTCATATTGTAATATTGTTCCTCTACTTTTGCATGTACTGTACACGTTTTTTTCTCACATAGATTGCCATTTATGAAATTAAGGTTCACTTTTATTTATGTGTGATACTTTAATGCACATTTAGCACTTTATTTATTTTCTGAATGTTTAACGACTTGACTGTAGTTTGTTTTCATTTTATTTATAATTTTTCAGTACTGAAAGTATAATACCATTACTTGATTAATATGTAACACATTTAATGGGTTTTCAGACAGATTCTTACTTGATACTTGTTATTTTAACAGAAGTATGTTACTTCAATATTTGTGCAACATTAATTATGCGTATACCACATTCAGATGATGTGATCATGAATGACGGTACCGTCCCTCTGATGTTCAGCTCTTTTCTGATCGCATGAGGAGGCTTTTTTTATCTGCTTTTTAGATTTAAGTTAATTGAAGATGCTGCAAGCTGTTTTACAGCCATTCACAATGAACGCAATGTTCATCTATTTGAATGTGACTGTGTGTAGATAACACAGTTTTGTTCTTCTTTGTCTTTGTCTCCTGATTCTGTGTAATGTGATAACAGTCAGTCTGCCTTGCTTGTTTGTGATTGTGATCATCAGTAGCAGGAGCATCATGTCATGAGAATCCAGAGGGTGTTTTCCGCACAGAGTCGGATACCCTGCATGCATTTGATGCAATCCTGCTTTCTGCTGTTCTCCTTATGTTGTCAGCAAATTGTTTTTACATTTTTTTTAGTCCCTAATATATGTGTGTAACAGAGAATTTGTCAGTGCTTGTCTTTGAATGCTCTTGTCCGCATATAAAAACATGTTAAATATGCAAACACCCATTATTTGTGTAATAAATGAAATGGGACCAACTTGTATTTGAAATGCCTATTATTATACAAAATATATGTGGTGTCTCTTTCCCCCTCCTCACCACTAGAGGGCGGTCACACACAACCAGTTCAAATTGCTGTACAGTGGGACACATGTCTAAGTCTGAGACCAGATTGAAAATCTAAAACCCAGAATTTAGTTTGAATTTTAGTAAAAAGCTACATTTTACTCTTCTAAAGCTTCCAAATCACTCATATAACGAAAAAAATCTAAGATTCTTTGATATTTCTATGGCAGCTTGTGTGCTGTTGTCATTAAAGCAAAACATGCCATTCTGAAATCCATGTTTTAATCAAACATTTCACTCTCTCTCTCTCTCTCTCTCTCTATATATATATATATATATATACAGGGAGTGCAGAATTATTAGGCAAGTTGTATTTTTGAGGATTAATTTTATTATTGAACAACAACCATGTTCTCACTGAACACAAAAAACTCATTAATATCAAAGCTGAATATTTTTGTATCAATATTTTAAGTAGTTTTTAGTTTTAGCTATTTTAGGGGGATATCTGTGTGTGCAGGTGACTATTACTGTGCATAATTATTAGGCAACTTAACAAAAAACAAATTTATACCCATTTCAATTATTTATTTTTACCAGTGAAACCAATATAACATCTCAACATTCACAAATATACATTTCGGACATTCAAAAACCAAACAAAAACAAATCAGTGACCAATATAGCCACCTTTCTTTGCAAGGACACTCAAAAGCCTGCCATCCATGGATTCTGTCAGTGTTTTGATCTGTTCACCATCAACATTGTGTGCAGCAGCAACCACAGCCTCCCAGACACTGTTCAGAGAGGTGTACTGTTTTCCCTCCTTGTAAATCGCACATTTGATGATGGACCACAGGTTCTCAATGGGGTTCAGATCAGGTGAACAAGGAGGCCATATCATTAGATTTTCTTCTTTTATACCCTTTCTTGCCAGCCACGCTGTGGAGTACTTGGACGCGTGTGATGGAGCATTGTCCTGCATGAAAATCATGTTTTTCTTGAAGGATGCAGACTTCTTCCTGTACCACTGCTTGAAGAAGGTGTCTTCCAGAAACTGGCAGTAGGACTGGGAGTTGAGCTTGACTCCATCCTCAACCCGAAAAGGCCCCACAAGCTCATCTTTGATGATACCAGCCTAAACCAGTACTCCACCTCCACCTTGCTGGCGTCTGAGTCGGACTGGAGCTCTCTGCCCTTTACCAATCCAGCCACGGGCCCATCAAGACTCACTCTCATTTCATCAGTCCATAAAACCTTAGAAAAATCAGTCTTGAGATATTTCTTGGCCCAGTCTTGACGTTTCAGCTTGTGTGTCTTGTTCAGTGGTGGTCGACTTTCTGCCTTTCTTACCTTGGCCATGTCTCTGAGTATTGCACACCTTGTGCAAACTGGTGGCAAGTGGCATCTTGGCAGCTGCACGCTTGACTTTTCTCAGTTCACGGGCAGTTATTTTGCGCCTTGGTTTTTCCGCACGCTTCTTGCAACCCTGTTGACTATTTTGAATGAAACGCTTGATTGTTCGATGATCACGCTTCAGAAGCTTGGCTATTTTAAGACTGCTGCATCCCTCTGCAATATATCTCACTATTTTTGACTTTTCTGAGCCTGTCAAGTCCTTCTTTTGACCCATTTTGCCAAAGGAAAGGAAGTTGCCTAATAATTATGCACACCTGATATAGGGTGTTGATGTCATTAGACCACACCCCTTCTCATTACAGAGATGCACATCACCTAATATGCTTAATTGGTAGTAGGCTTTCCAGCCTATACAGCTTGGAGTAAGACAACATGCATAACGAGGATGATGTGGTCAAAATACTCATTTGCCTAATAATTCTGCACTCCCTGTATATATATGCATATAACATATAATTCATAAAAATGTTAATTATATATATATATATATATATATATATATATATATATATATATTAGTGTATATGTACAGTATATATATAGTATATATGCAGTATATCATGTCTGTGTGTATATGTAGTCTATTTCTATGCTGCTAATATATGAATAATTATTTAAATTTAAATTATTAATGTTTTATCATTTGAGTGATGCAATTATTCCTGCTGAAATATATCTAAATACATCTAAAATAAATAGGCTATGTATTTATAAAGCGGAAAAATGCAAAAGTATATTCACCTGTGGTCTTTTGGCCTTTTTCATATTTCTATTTAATACCAGCTGTTTACTGAAGCGTTTGTATTGCCATTTACATTTTGCCAAAGTGTTGGCGCGTGAAGAGCATGATGAACAGACACAGTGTGCAGCCCGTGACCTGCACGCTTGATGCTCTGCATTGCTGGATCAGCATCTGCTGCATACAGCATCCTGTAGGATTATGTGCTTGTGCTGTGACCAAACGAAGGTCAAGACTTACCGTTTGACTCCAGGATTGATGACTTGTAGGACTGTGCATGACACTGCACAAATTAATCCTCTCTTATTTCATAATCTGATGTGTTATAGATTATACCATAATCTGCCCCTCTGAAAAGCATTATGGTGATCAATCGATATGATTTAGCATTCTCTATGTGGCTTGGGGGTGTGATATTGACCCTGAAGATATATTTCCAGAGTCGCCAAGAGCTGTAAAAGTCAGAGATGCAGGTCGTGACTTTCTGATGGTGAGACAGAATTGAACATCAATCGTGTATCGACTGGCACAGGATCTTCCCTCTTGATTTTTACGTTTGGAGTGGATCTTCAAATGACAACTGAATATCCTTTAAAGTATTTTGAATGGTCATTGACCTTAGAACTACCTTGGAAATTTGCATGCTTTACTGTTTTGTAACTGTGTATTTCAGAGAGCTGTTTTTCTTCATCGACTGTTGATTTTTCTGAAAGGGATAGTTCACCAAAAAAGCATAAATTCTGACACTTACTCATCCTCATGTTCCAAAGTTTGTAACAGACTTGTATGACCTTTGCATGTTAGTTCACAGTGCATTAATTAATTAATTAATTGTGATCTCAAAATTATGTTTGACTTAGTAAATGTTGACATTAACAACTAAGATTAATACATGATTACAGGTGAGCTGCCAGTCAATAAATGGGAAAACAAAGTAACTTAAGTTACTTATTTGAAAAAGTAACTACATTTTTTTGGTCTGAATTCGAAATGAATGCCTTACGTATTGTATTGGACATGCGTTACATTCAGTGTTGTACAAGACTTAATTTAAATATGTTTTAAACATAAACATCCCATGTATAATTCCACCTCATGATTAAAATTCTATTTGTCACTGGTGAAAATGAAGACCTAGAAAAGCGATTAGTGAATAGAGAGATCATGCATCCAGCACATAAACATCATCATTCTTACCCAGAGTTCTCTCTGTTCCAGACAAATGCTGTGATAGGGAGGGGGGAATAATACAATTCAATTTGTTGCTCATAAGAAAACTGAGAGTAGAAGAGTAGGAGAGAGAGAGAGAGAGAGAGAGAGAGAGAAAGATATTGAGAGAGATTTAGGCCAGATGTTAGTTAAAGGAAGTGGGACAGGCGAGTGTTTGTTTGTTTTTCTCTCTCTCTTTATCTGTGTCAGAAGCCTATCATCAAGTCCCACACCAACGGATTGGATGAATTCTCAACCTCTCTGAGGAGACATCCGACCCACCAACAGTCTCATTCAGGACAAACGTGCAGTGAGATACGATGGTACATGATCAGACTTTTGCAGTAGTCAGGTCATGCCACAAGCGACAACACGTCATTTCACATTTCTTGGCGTGAAACATAATGTTCAACCTATTTTGTCGATTTACACTGGACATGAAAATGTATTTGGATCTTATATATATATTAAAATTTTCTTTCTGTAGTGCGTTCTTTCCTTGCAATGTACTTTATTCAAATGTCCTCCCTGTTACACATTGCAGTCATGCCATAGAATGTGAAATATTAAATATTTGGTCAGGATTGTTAGGTTTGCCTATTCTAGCCTGACCTTGACCAAGACATTCTCTGGTTAAACGACAGACTTCTCTCTATTGATGAACACCAGATTCTTTATCGTCTAGCACGTTTGAACCCTACCTTTTTCTTAAAATCAAGCGCAAACTCATATTCAGATCTGCCTCCATCCAATCAACAACCAAGTCCTGTACATCTTAATTTGAATCTTTTTTTTTTTAATACATTATTGGGTGTCAATGAGCCTAATGTCATTAATCTTATAGTGAAGTACTATTTAGGATAATTTCAGAGTCACTGAAAGAGCACAGAACAGCTGACCGTGCAGGTGGAGTTATGCGCTATCAGTTGATTTCTCACAGGCTTTTCGCCAGTGACTCTGCGTTATCTCTCACAGTAGGGCCATATGGTTCTCTCCACCCTCCATTCCAGCCAAACTTCTGGTAACCTTCAGAATTTAAATGCCGCCAAGCTGCCTTCCTCTGAGATATCACTGTCTGGGTTACCATCTCTCTTACCGGTCACTGTCTCTCTCTTCAGACTGAGAAATACAACAGTGGAGTCGCGTACCTGTTCTTTCTTTAACATTGGTGTATATATCATTACTCTCTTTTTCTCCTGTCAGTCATACCAAAAACGTTTTGTTTATCCTTTGTGACAGCTTGGTCCTGTTTTGAAATCAGTTTCCTATGTGGGTTAAAACAATGAGCGCATGGTTGTGTGGGACTAGAGCCAGGCAGAGGACAGTTTAGGTAAATAACAGGCAGTTCTAAGCTTCTTTGAAGATCACATCCTTAATCCCTCGACTGGTGATTTATGAAGGGAGAGGTAAGTGTGTGTGCACGCATATGGGTTCATGGTGAGGACGCTGCGCGAAATGAGATGGAAAGCACTTCACCACGAGGTCAGCAGTGTTGATTTCATCAAAAGCATGGCTGAACCTCGAGGATTCGTTCAGTTGAATGTGACAGGATGGCTGATTTATTTTCAAGTCAAATATGCTTCACATCTGAATATTAACCTATGCACAATAGCTCTAATGTACTAATCAAAAGTAGTTAAATAGTACATGTAAATAAATACAGCTAATAAATAGTTACAAACTGATCCACAGCAGAACTATTACACATTTTCGAGCAGTGGTAATTGGCTAATGAATGACTCTGCATTTTTTAACTTAAATGGGCAATCACTGTTGCACTTTGTTGGGGGTCAGACCTCTTTGTGTTGTTAGTGCTATACTCTAATACTCTAGCAGTTGAGTTACAGAAGCAGAAACCAAAAAGACATTGCAGCTCTTGACATGTGTGCCTTGCAAATAACAAATTTCCCACATTTCCTTAACTTCCTGAAGTTCTGCTTGGTCCGATTGCATCATCAGGTTGAGTGTTACTATCTTGAGGGTGATGTCATCCCTAATCACTGATTAGTGTGTTTGTGCAGTGGATTTTTCCTCTGTTGCCATAGGTGACTGGTTGCTTAGGTTTTGTTTGTATGTGATTACCAGAACTTCATCATATTCTCAATTCTATTGTGAAAATAAGTTTGCTGTTTATTACAGTTGTTATGAATTATCAAAAGTGACATAAGAGCCTAACCATTGTCAAATTATTAGACTGCATGTTTAAACAGTATTTTAAGGTATGGCAAATCTGGATGTGGGAAACAATCTGCTTATATGCATCCTAGGTCAAAAAGCACTTTCATAATTTTCATAATTTTAGTTGTCTAAAACGGTTCTGATTGGTCAGATGGCCCAACCTGTTGTGATTGTTCTACCACTCACAGTGCATGTCAGAAACAAAATGACTTTTACCACATCTGTGTTTCAGACCCAGTAGCTTTCTCAGCACAGTGATACAAACAGTAATGATGGTGTCAGTTTTACACCATTGATCGCAAGTCCTCATCCTTTTGAAGTGCATGCAAAGTGGAATTGCTTTTGCAGTGCATTTTGCAACACAATTCTCGACATGTCTATTCAAACCAAACTCATCCAGGTCTCAGCTACAAGTACAGTTTTTGAGGATGGTTCAATGTAGCTGTGGTTTGCTGACAGCCAATGAAGATTATATGCAGGGATTATGCAAATTTATTACAAACCCACAAACCTTGTCCAAGAAGAAATACTGGAATTACTGACAACTTGTTTCAGGCAGTTCAAAATCATTGTTTCTTTTGGGAGAGATGATAACTGCATTTATCATGCCCCAGACCATGACACTACCACCACCATATTTTACTGTTGGTTTGATGTTCTTTTTCTGAAATGCGGTGTTACTTTTACGCTAAATGAAATGGGAAACATACATTCCAAAAAGTTCAACTTTTGTCTCATCAGTCTGCAGAGTATTTTCCAAAAACGTCTTGGGGATCATCAATATGTTTTCTGGCAAAAATGAGATGAGCCTTAATGTTCTTTTTGCTCTGTCATGCAAGCTATTTTTGTCCATTCTCTTTCTTATGGGGGAGTGATGAACACTTACCTTAAAAGTGAGGCCTACAGTTCTTGTTGAGGGGTCTTTTGTGACCTTTATGGCTATTATGGCTCTCGCTTTGTCCCAAAGCTTTGGAAATGGCTATATAAAGCTTTTCCACACTGATAGAGCTCAATTACTTTCTTTCTCATTTGTTCCTGAATTTCTTTGGATCTCGGCGCGATGTCTAGCTTTTGAAGATGTTTTGGTCTACTTCACTTTTTCAGGAAGGTCCTGTTTAAGTGATTTCTTGATTGAGAACAGGTACGCAGTAATCAGGCCTAGGTGTGGCTAGAGGAATTGAACGCAGGTGTGATAAACTACAGTTAGGTTATGTTTGAACAGGTGGGGCAAACACTTTTTCACACAGACCCATGTAGGTTTGGATTTTGTTTTCCCTTAATAACAATAAACTTCATTTAAATCTGCATTTTGTGTTATCTTTGACAAAAAATTTAATTTGTTAGATGATCTGAAACACACAACATTGTGACAAACATGCAAAAGAATAAGAACTCAGGAAGGGGGTTTCAAAAGAGGGTGACAATGTGTTTTGACTACGTTTTACCATGCTGAGAGTACTGCATGCTAAAGTACAACACACTAAAAATCTTTCCATCTCAAAGCACTCTCATTACAAACATATTAAAGATAAAGAAAAAAGCAATGCACAGCTTCAGCACATGTATCTTGTGAATATTTTAAAATAATCTGTTTTGTGGCCTCAGTAGACTTGCTGCATGGCTACTGTATCAGAATAGGCATCATTCTGTCATTCCGAAAAGTCAATTCACTGCAGACTGGTTGTCAGTTATTATTCATGAAAGTCTAGTTGTGCCCACAGCCATCCACTGAGCCAAAACACCAAGATATGATCTGCAGTAAAATCAGTGCCGAGGGTTCCTGGTGTCCTGTGTTTGTCTGGGCATGAATCCATCGTTGGAGCGGCTGGAGCTGTGGGCAGATGGTTGGCATCAACATACAGCCACTGTTTCAGCATAACTTTCCCCCACGTGTCCTAACGCTATCAGATCAGGCTATCAGAGAGGACAGAAGAAGAGAGAAAGAGAAGATTAAGGAACATAAAAATCCAAAGGTCAAAAAATAAAGTTTTATCAGACATATTTATTATTAGGTGTTCTTTTTCCAGTTTTTGTTATGTTGGTTGAAAGTCTCTTCACATCCTGATAGCAATTATTGAGTAAAGTGGTCTAAACGCATTAAAATAAACTTATATCTTCTGTGGAAGGCACAGGACCAAAGAATGTTTGTCCAATCATTGCATTCGATCTGAATGCAATGATAGCATGTCCTACCTGTCTGTCAACTAATGTATTTTCTTATCAATCATCAGCGCATTTCATGCTATGCATAGTTAGACAGACAGCCCCCAGATCCCCAGACCAAAACAGCCCCCAGATTTTTCTCCAGAACCAAAACAAGCGTATGCCGCGTTCAAAGCCATAACTACCATAATTACGAGATGGCAACCTATGATGCTCTACTTGGATCGGTTCATGTCTTCAGACATGACAATTCTATCAACACAGAAATTTATCTGTAACAATCAGGTATAAAGTTCAGAGCTCTTTAAGTTGTGTTCATTATTAATGTAATGTTAAGTGCTTTGAGACATTAGATAATTTAACACAGTTGCTCATGATGCTTTGCAGACTATGCTCTAACTGTACACGTTCAAGTGTTTTGGAGAAAATGTGGCTTTGGAGATGCTCTGAAGGGAAGGTGGGATCTTGAGATCTCTGAAATTGCTTAACCAACTTTTAAGCAGACAGTCTAATACTCCAATACTTGCAAAGTTACTTATAGTTACTATATTCATAGTATTTTTGGTCAATATCTTCAATTAACAATGCAAGAGTCAAATACTCTGTAAAGTCTTCTCCAGCACATCCCAAAGACTTTCAATGAATTTAAGGTCTGGACACAGAGGTGCCAATTCACTTGTGAAAATAATTCTTGTAAAATAAAATGTATTATCTATGCCCTGCCCCTCAGCCAAATCTTAGGATTTCATTGGTCATGCCTACACAATTTTGAATCAAGAGGTCTATTTTTCTAGGCCAGCCCAGAAGTAGCATCACCCTGGCCCCCTCGACATAAACTCATTACAAACTTCCTGTTGGCTTTTGGAAATAAGCTTGGTTGTCAACAAGAGTTAATGATTCTTAAACATTTTGTTCATTAAAATTTTCACAAATTTTAAATTTTTTTGGCTACAAGGTATTGAGGCTATAACATCTCCACCACAAAGCTTTCAACAACTCTTTATTTAGAAAAAATAATTTTCCCTAAACAGTTTGTGTCTCAAAAGTTTGCAAGAGCGTGATTATAAGCCCAATGAGGTTATGAAAATAGATTAGTGAGTAGATGAATTTACCAATTCAGCTGATGGCATTTATTGTACCCGACAACCTCTATAGTCCCATTTAACCACTTGTAAGTCAGAATGATGAAACCAGAATTGTAGCACATCCTATTGTTTGTTCCAGTCAAACCTTTTTGGTGTGTGACTGTGTGATTGAGTTTAAATTGGTTTGGAGCAGGATTTGTGCATTGGTTTTGGAAAGAGACTATGCATATTCAACACTGTAACAAAGCTAAATACACTGAAATGGATTTCAAGGACTTGAAAAATCAGAAGGGTTTGAAAGACTCTGCTGTTGCTGAAAGCCCTTTATTTTTAAAGCCTCCATTCAATATATCTTTAGGTGATCAATATATGTTCCTCTTTATTATCTAACTCATCTACTGAAGGCTTCAGCCAGAGAAAAAAAGCGTATAGTTTATGAAGACTGATGGCGTCCAACACAAGCAATTGTGTATTGGATGACGAAGCTCAGCTGCATTCAACATCAACGGCCATCCCCCACTGACCCCGGAACAGTGCTGACATCTCATAGTGTGACTGTCTACACAAGGTCGACATAAAGGGGCACTGATGTCAGATCAGTTACATGCTGCTGCTCAACCTTATCATTGTGACTTCCAGTCTGTGGTGAGAAGGTATACAGTGCTTGTCAAAGCATATAGGAGATTGTGCATTAAATAATGATTGTACAGTTCCTGTCTCCCATCAAGAGATTTTATTCATTATTTTATCTTCTTTATCCTTCTTTATGCTTTATAAATTCTTGGTTTAACCATCATGGCATCTATCGATTTTTGTTGTGAGAAAGATTTGTCAGATTTTATTTAACCTGATAATAGTGTTTGTGGTTTCAAATGATACATTGAAGACAAAATTCAATGAAGACAAAAATGTATTTGTAAAAAAATGACTGTAGTCCTTAACCCTTTCTCCCGTCCGATCACACCGGTGTGATCAGTCTTGGCTGGGCCCTGGAGGGTACGATCACACCGGTGTGATTAGAATGTTGGTGCTTCACGTCATCAACTGCTAAATTCAAACGTGTTTTCACGTGTTGTGATCACGCATATATCACAACTACTCAGTGTTTTCAACCACGTAAGGTTTATTTTCGGTTTCAGACATTTAAATACTCATAAGTACTCACAAAACAATACATCTATGGTTTGAACAATACACACTGACATCCATAAAAGCAGAAATAGCAATCGTTCAATTATACATTGATCAGATACACACTGCATAGGTAACTATAAAGTTCACTGTATTCTTCTCTCACTTCACCGGTCACTTACTGTCATGTTTTTCGGGAGAAGCGACTGAATTTGCATTATAAATCATACCGATCAGATTGTCCGAACTGCGGCGCAAACAAACATGGCGGTGCCCTTCCCACATCATAGATCAGCTAACATGATCATTATAAAAGTTTTTAAACGACAAAAGACATTCATTTCCACATATTTGAGAAACGGAATATCAGGTAGTTGATAACATAGCCAACAAGTGTGTGAATATTTTGAATAAATAAGACATACACTAAATAAATGCAATGCACATGTCATACATGTCACATGACTTGTTCAGTTTTTCTCAGCTCTTGTTCAGTTTTGGTTTTGACTCGGACATTCATGGCTTGTGTGTTTGTCCTTATTGTGAGCGCACGGGAGGAGTGTTTGCACATCCTTGTGCGCTCTACTCCATGTGAGTGGGCACAGTTTCGAGCTTCACTCGGCCGTTCTCTTGCTTGTCTGTCTGTTGTGTTTTGTATTGCACCCGGTTCATGTTTACATCAGCCGAGTACTTTCATGTATCTTGTGTTGTCTTCTGTTGTCTAGTGCTGTGTCTTGCGCAGCTTGTTTTCACTGGCTGCATGCTGTCTCGTTTTATGTGTACACACAGCTTATGCACATTCGAACTGGCTGCGTGTTCGTGTCCTGTCATTGTGTAACCCCGCCCGTCTTGTTTCCTTGTTATAGTTTGATTTGTCCCAGCTGTTCTCCATTCATTAATCCTTCCTCATGTTCCCTATTTATTCCCTTCGTGTTTGTTGTCGTGTGCTGCTTCGTTGTCTAATGTCTTTGGTGTCTACGTTTGCATCCAGTCAAAGCTGTGTCTAATCTAGTCGTGTTTCCCCCTCAGGCAGTTTTTGTTTGTTCTGTTTTTATTTTTATGATGATAAAAAGAACCTTCCTCCCTGCAAGTGAGTCCTTGCTTCCTCCTACTCTCAATCCTTGACATTATTAGGACATTATTAATGAAATAAAACATTAAATTAGTTAATTACAGAATTAGTTAATTACAGGCCAATATCAAATCTACCTTTTTTGTAAAAAATTCAGGAAAAGGCAATATCTTCACAACTATGTTCCTTTCTAGAAAGAAACAGCATCTACGATGATTTCCAGTCAGGATTTAGACCATATCATAGTACTGAGACTGCTCTCATTAGAGTTACAAATGATTTGCTCTTATCATCCGATCGTGGTTGTATCTCTCTGTAAGTGTTACTGGACCTTAGTGCTGCATTTGATACAATAGACCACAAAATCCTTCTAAATAGACTTGATAACTATGTTGGCATTAGTGGAGTAGCATTAGCCTGGTTCAAATCATACTTATCTGACCATTATCAGTTTGTAGCATTAAATGAGATGTCATATCGATCACTGGTTCAGTATGGAGTTCCTCAAGGTTCAGTACTAGGACCATTGCTTTTCACCCTGTACATGCTTTCTTTGGGTGCAATTATTAGGAAGCATGGTATTAGCTTTCACTGTTACGCTGATGATATTCAGCTCTATATTTCTTCTCATCCTGATGGAACGTACCAATTCACTAAATTAACAGAATGCATAACTGATATAAAAAATTGGATGACTAATAACTTTCTACTGCTTAATTCTGAAAAAACAGAGATTCTAATTATTAAACCAAAAAGTTCTGCACGTGATAATCTAGACTACTGCCTAACACTCGATGGCTGTTCTGTCAAGTCTTCGTCGTCAGTTAGAAACCTGGGTGTGCTCTTTGATACCAATCTTTCATTTCAAAGCCACATCTTTAGAATCTGTAAAACGGCATTCTTCCATCTTAAAAATATATCTAATTTGCGACATATGCTCTCAAAGACAAATGTGGAAAAGTTAGTTCATGAGTTCAAGGCTAGATTATTGTAATGCTCTACTAGGTGGTTGCCCTGCACGTTTAATAAACAAATTCCAGCTGGTCCAAAATGCAGCAGCTCGAGTTCTTACTAGAACCAGGAAGTATGAGTATATTACCCCAGTTCTGCCAAACATGCACTGGCTTCCTATTAATCACCGAAAACATTTTAAAATCTTGCTAATTACTTACAAAGCATTAAATGGTTTAGCTCCACAGTACTTGAGCGATCTCTTCACACATTATAGTCCTTCACGTCTATTGCGATCCCAAAATACTGACCAGCTTATAATATCTAGAATATCAAAGTCGATCCTTTTCCTATTTAGCTCCTAAACTCTGGAGCAGTCTTCCTAATACAGTTCGGGAAGCAGACACATTCTGTCAGTTTAAATCTAGACTAAAAACACATCTCTTCAACCTGGCATACACATAACACATTATACATACATTTTTAATCCAAATCATGTAAAATGATTGTTAGGCTGCATAATTTAGGTCAGCCGGAACCGGGGACATTCCCATAACATCTAATGTACTAGATACATCAGAAGAAGAATGGCATCTATGCTAATATTATTCACTGTTTATTCTGAGGTTACCATGGTCAGCCGGATCCGGGCCGTATCTAGATCAGATGAAGGACCTGCACCTGGACACGAGCACAGCACTGCACTGAAGTGTCTGCGGAGACCGTGACTCTACTAAACCCTCTCCTATGTAAATCATGAACCCATCTCTAACCGGACCAAATTGGACTTAATATTAGACTTGAATTATCAATATAATAATCGATCTATCAATCAATCAATCAAATCAATCAATAAATCAAAACTTAACACTTAATATTCATCAATTGTATTAATTCGCCTGCTCTTTTAAGGCTGCCGTTCAGCCAAACAAACTTTGTTTATAATGTTTTCCTGTGACCACTGTAAAGCTGCTTTGAAACAATCTGTATTGTAAAAAGCGCTATATAAGTAAACGTGACTTGACTTGACTTGACTTAAACCCCATTTCTTAAGTACATTCAGCATCTGGCTCATATTCACAATCTCAAGCATATTCACAGAACTATTATTATCGATGTCCTCAGAATCAACATTCTTCAACTGAAGGGGATTTACAGTTAAGACCCGAGGACCAGATATGTTGAATGAAGACCAGGAGTCAGAAGGGCAGTCAATAGAAGAAATTTTAGTGAAGTTTAGTTTGCAGTTTCATCAGCAGAAGCCAGCTTCAGGTCTCACAAGGAGTTCGTAGGCCGCCCCACTTACAATAACATTGTTACAGCAATTATACTCTAACAGAGGGTGCTAACTACGTCAATGATGACGTTTAAATGATTCTGATTGGCTAAGAAAGAAAGAAAGATAGAAAGACAGAACTAGTAATTTTCCACACAAGAGCAGACAGTCTGAAGCATATCTTCGTTGATCACATGGTTGACGGGTTAGTGAAGTGGCTTGTCGAGAACAACAAGTCATTCCGTCTCCTGATGGTGCCAGTTAATCACCTCACCAATACAGACCATTTTAACACACAAACACATACAGCTTCTCCAATGCTGAACTCTCAATAGAAACAGTACCCCAAAACACTCTGATAACATTCTCTATCTGTTGAGAAGTGCTGACAATATTAATCCTTACACTATGGAAAACTACAGAAAAGTAAAGAAAGGTTTTTAACTAATAAAAAGCCCTAACTTGATTATAAATCACTCTTTACAACTCATTCAAATAAGAAAAAGGAAAAAGAACATATGAAAAATAAGACAAAGAAAAGAATATAGGTATAAATAGGAAAAATAAAATAATATATATATATAATGTAAATAGAAGAGACAAGAGATTTTGATTGTTCGCCTTCACAACATCAAGCAACAAATATTACACGCTAATATTTGATTTCGTTCTGTACTTTACTGTGAATAGCTGTGCCATTTCAAGTTTTGCTGATGATGCATCATATTCTTTTGTTTTCTGCCTGTGGTACCTATGATTGAATCATCACATTTTTGCACAGACAAAATATACTTACACTGTTACATACTTTTGGTCACTACTCTTTGTTACAAAAAATAATTAAACCGCATCTAAAACAACATATTAGAATTCAGCTTTGCATCACAGGAATGAATTACATTTTAAAATATATTAGAAATATTTCACATTGCTATACTGAGCTGTGGCGCTCATATGAGAAAGTTAAGTTTGAATCTAGCTTGCAACACTTTTCTCTGTAATGGTTCCTGTCATCTCTACTATCCCAATGATATAGACCATGAAATCCCCAATTTTAATTTTATCGTCAAACATAGGCATAGCCTCCTGTCAGACATTGTATTAGAATTAATACATGATACTGTGGCAGTCAATCAGGATTAGTCATTGCACTGAAAGCATCTACATGCTCCTCTGTGTATTTAACTGGTCAGTATTTATTAATGTAAAGGGAGGCTGATGCTTGGATTATAGCATGTGTGACCAAATATAATGGTTCTGTAATAAAGGCAGTGTCAATCTTGCTGGCATTACTGTCTTTAAAGCTACTCTTGGATATTTGCCTTGTGCAGAAAGCAAACATCTGGCTATCAAAGAACCAATACAGTGCATAAAACACACACATACACACACACTGAACTCCATCATATGTCAGAGTGTATTGTACTTCCTCCTAGTCTATTTTTAGAAGCCAGTAATCCAGTACATATTAGTCTAAATCTCATGCCATGCTCTGTGCTGCACAAGGACGCACTCCGGTCTGATTCGTGTTTTCACTGTACCTTTGAATCAGATTTTATACATTAAACCTGTTTTAACCATGGCCTGAACTGTACATCTGTTCAAGCCTGAGTGCAGGTTTAAATTCCAGTAAAATTCTAGCAAAGAATGAGAATATGTGGATACTACCCTAATCTGCGTTAAAATGGTCAAGTGGCTTAAAAAACATTCCTGGGGAGCATTAGTGCATGAATGATTGCATATATGGCTGATACTGTGTCCTGTAGCCTTTTTGGAAAATAAACCATTTTTCACACCCTAGTCTACAATATTTTAATGTGTCAGCTATATACAGCAATGGATAAACATCACAGGAGAATTCTGTCCTATATATATATATATATATATATTTTTAATTTCCACCACATTTCAAACTCACGTTTTAATATATTTAAATAGAAAACAACTATTTTAAAATATAATAATATTTTTGATCAAATGAACGCAGTCTTGATGAGCTTAAGATTCAAACATATCGACCCCAAACTTTTATGTGGTATAGTGCATATATAAAAGACCTTATGAAATTATTGTAAAAAAAAGTTAGTTGGTCAGTTTGCATAAACAACTAATAGTGCCTATAGTTAAAGAAAGACTATCGTATCGTTTGTCATAAATCACGCAGTGTCATAGTGAAGAGGAGTCTGTGCACAGTTCAGACACCTTTGCATTGTTGATCACCTGACTGGACGGAGGTATCGGCTAGCAGCAAGTCAGCAGAATAGAGGACTTTGTGTGTGTGTGTGTGTGTGTGTTTGTGTGTGTTTGTGTGTGTATGTTTAGGCCAGAACTAGAAGCCATTGTGCTTACCGGATGCCTCTGAAATCCTGCCTGTGTGACTTTTATTTCACCTTCAGAACTGTTGCAATTATTCAGCTTTTATGTCCTGTCTCACTCATTATTACAATTCTCTTAGAATTATAATTGTAGAATCTCTAAAAACTGTGAATAATTTTTTAATAGCCCATCATATAAAGAGGATAGCGAATCATGAAAGTCCTTTACGTATTTAAGCCTTAAAGGGTTCCTGCTTTTTTCATTTTCAGATTTGTTTATTGTGGCTGTTTGAGCATGAAAAAGGGTCTTCAAATTAATAAAGCACACACTTACACCAAAGGAAGTTGTTCTCTATATCAGTATGCACTGTTTCTGAACCTAATCTAGTTGTGTCACGGAACATGAAGGGAGGACTCAAGTGCAGGGGGAAAAGCAGGGATTTATTACAACAGAAATGAACATAAAACTCACAAAAGAAACATCCACGAGGGGGAAAACATAACTAAACTTAACCAAACAAACCGGATGGACCGGTACGCTTCACACATACACCAAGGAGCAGAACATAATGACAACGAGACCACAAAGGACTGCAAACACAAGGGCTATATATAGGGAACACACGAGGAGAGGTAACGAGCTGAAAACAGCTGACAACACTCAAGGGAAACGAGGTAACAAGATGGGCGGGGTTTACAATCACAACACACAACAAAGGGGCAGTGTCAGAGCTCTGTCAAGCTACACACTAGAACCCCAAACTTAAGTGACAGAACTCTGACAAGTTGACCCCAGAAACAAAGTGAAGACTTTATGGGCATTATAGGTCCTCTTTAAAACCAGAAAAGAGGCAGATTAATTCTGAGAGTAGTAGGAAGGTGGAAAACTATCCTGTGGGACAAAAACTCCCTTAAATGCATCTTTAACACAGATAATAAAAAGCTCATGTTCACATGAATGTGGAGGAAATCAGAGCTGCTTTTTAAACTCGGCTCTATTCAACAGAGATATCCATGGCAACCATCTGCAATCTGTAGCCTTGATCTACATGATGAGAAAGAATTCCTGCCCAGAGCAGATGACTTGTTTCCGGTGTCTCCCTCTACAGGAGTTGCGCTCTCAGAGAATCCTACAAAATATATTATCCAAGCATTTAAAAAAGAACCAATGGAGCAAATACAATATGCAAAAAAACAAAAACAAACGATATGCTTAATAGGTCACATTAAAGTTACAATAAAAACTTGACATTTTAAATAGTGCACTTTTTAAACTTGTACTTAAAACACAAAACATACTTTCTTTAGCCCAAGGATGCACAAAGGGTGTCAAATTGACTTATTTATTTGATCTTCGATGAATTCACTGTCTTTTTCATATTTTTCGGTGATAAATTAAAACAAAAACTACAAAAGTATGGGTCATTTTGACCCCCTTTATGCATTAGTGTAGGTTTTTGGCTTGTGCATTCATTTTAATCCTCAAACGCATACCTCATGTCATTAGTGGCTCAGGACATCAGTCACATTATAATAATTTTTTTTCAAAAACGTTAGACATCAAACTTTTTTGTATTCCTCAAAGATTTTTTCCTGTTTTTCTTGTTTTCCCATTCATTTTTTTTCCAAAATATTTATTTTGAAAATGTTGTAGATGATGGTTTTTAGAATGCGTTTGAGATTGCTAATATGATCCAGATGCTGAGTGTTCTGGGAAATGAGCTCTGACGAGAACAGTGATGATTGTAACTCCATCTTCCAAACTCCAAAAGGTAACAAAATATGCTTTATTTTATTGTTCTGTAGGTGTTTGTCTAATATCAGGATATATTTATATTATCTGGTTAAAAAAAACAACTTATTAACTTTGAAGTATCACTGGTAGTTCTGTCTTTTTTGCAAGGGAACTGTTTGATAGTATATTGTTATGTGACACTTTTAAACTAGTACACAGTGTACATTGTATACTACAAAGTATGCTGTTAGCAGTAAGCTATTTTTTCATCCAGATATAGCCACAGACTCATTTCCCTTGGTACATTTCCCTTCTGTTAGAGCATTCTGGGTAGTTGAGTTCATGTGAGGCTACATGGTGGTTGTTGTCCTACTTCACCTGACAACAATGGGGAGAGGGAAGAGGCCACAAATCTCATAATCCATCATGACTCTGAACCTGGGATGATTAAAAAACCAAGCCTGAATAATGCACTCTGCTTTAAATGTACAATCACAACCCAAATACTTCTAATGGGCTCACCAGAGAGGCAGGAGGAAAAAAACTGAAGAAATGAAATTGGAGCAAACATTTTGGCAGAGCTAAATCTGCTCAGGGTGGATAGAGAAGGACAGATCCGAGCAGCTTTGTCTTTGAACATCACGTTAGTTATTCTCATATGCTGCGACATATGAGAAACACGCTGACTAACAAGATAAAATGATTATAATAATACGATTATAATAACTATAAATGATTATAAATGCATTGTACGACTTTTATTTATTTATTTATTTATTGTGGATTCCAGTATGTGTTTCTATATATAGGTCAATGACAAATAAAGATATACTAAATTAATAAAAGAAAAATCTTTGTATTTAATCTTTAAAATTATTATCTTTTGAAATTAATTATACAAATTTAATATAAATATAAAAATTGATAAAAAAAGATCAAAACAGATTTTAAATTATTTTGAACTTTCCACCATGTAAATGTCCATAAAATTATAAACCAGAACTGAACATAGTAAGAAATATTTCTTGAGCAGCAAATCATCATATTATTAAGATTTCTGAAGGATCATGTGACTCTGAAGACTAGAGCAATGATGCTGACAATTCAGCTTTCACATCACATAATAAATTACATTTGAATACATATTAAAAAAGAAATAGTTGTATTAAATTGTAATATAATTTGACAACATTACTGATTTGATTGCTGTCTTGGTAAGCATGAAATATATCTTTTATAAAAAGTCAAAAAATCCTTCCTGTCCCAAACTTTAAACCATTTGATGTTTGACAACCTGGACTAACCTTCTGATGTCAATGACCTTATATTGGAAAGGCAGTCATCTTTTTACTTTACTTTTAATCTCCCCCAAATTAAGTTGTGATAGCATTCATTATTTTGGGAGCTGGACATCTGTGAAGTCTTATCTGTCGTGTCAGGTGATATTTTTGAATTAGTAGCTCTGTACCCTTGTTGAGGCTTAAAGACATGTTGGTGATAAGTCTTACTGCCCTTGAGAGTTATGCTTACAAAGAATATCTGGCATGTGCCGCTCTGTGGAACAGAAATCAGCTTAAAGTTGAATAACAGACCTTTGCATCAATATGTGGCGAGAGAGAGAGAAAGAGAGAGAGAGAGAGAGAGAGAGAGAGAGAGAGGGAGGGAGGGAGACCTAAGGTGAAGTAGAAAATATTTGGAGTCTAACTCATGTGTACTATATTTGGAACTTTAAAAAAGCATTTGCACAAACTGACGACTACACAGAATCGTGCTGACCATAGACATATATCAGGCTCTCCTGGCAAAAATGTTTAGTAAGCCAATACATATTATATATTAATCCAAATTCCTGTGCTTTGTTTGAGTCCCGCACATTATCTGTGTGGCTATTTTAGAGAAACCAAAATCAGGGAAAAATAATCTCACAACATAATAAAAACATCCATGCCTTTGAGCAAACAACTGATCCATCAAAAATCATTTTATTATAGTGATTTAGTGCACTTTTCAAGATTCTTTGATGACTGGAAAGTAAAACAACATTTATTTGAAATATAGTTATTTTGTAACATTATACATGTCTTTACTTACAATAATACAATACAGTAAGTATCCTTAAATATCCTTATATCTACAGAATACAGTAAGTCACACAGGTTTGAAACAACACAAGGACAAGTAAATCAATATTTGATACCTTTCTCATTTAACACTGCAATGAAAACAAATGATATATATATCAAATATATATATCAAATATATATATATATATATATATATATATATATATATATATATATATATATATATATATATAATATATATAATTTAAGTTCCGCATGTTTTCTGTTACCTGTTTTTACAGAAACAAAAATCAGAGCGAAATTGCAATGCCGGAATATACAACAGAATAAAAATATCCATACCTTTGAGCAAACAATTGAGGGGCTGAATGGATTTACCCCCCAGCAACCAGTGACAGGGTTATCTCCCTCCCAGTGCATGCTGGGTAACAGTTTTGGGCACATTCAGGTGTCAGCAGATCTCTGTTGTTGGACGTCAGTGCCGATATTTCATGGCATGACAGCAAGTCCCTTCACACAGCAACCTCCAAAGGCCGACGTCAGCTGGACATGACGAGATGTGTCACACTGCATGACCAGTGCAGTCTGGAGATGGGGACAAAGCCTGCATCATAATGTTTCAGGGTACACAGAGATGATAAACCCCGTGGTCAGGCTGGAAGTCTACAGTGTGATTGTTTGATTGATGTGTTAGCCAAAGCCGAGGTTGACAAGAGAGCATTTCAGCTCAGATATCCAGTATAATTTCCTTTGGGAAGGGTTATTGGCTGCTGGTTGTTAAGGCTTTGGGCTGGTAGTTCAAATGTAGCAGCTTTAATCTGCGTTAGGCATGTTGACTGAGAGTTACTAAGAGAATGCTGTCATCACCGTATCCTTGAGCGTGGCACTTAAAGTGAGGTTGCTTCAGGAGAACAGTTCTTGCAAAGTGTACTGTAAATGGCTTTGGATGAAAAACCTCTGCTAAATGACAAATAATGTTCTGCGGTTCCTGAGAGACACTGTGGAACCATGTCCGTCACTTTGAGAATATATTTATTTATTGGGCAATAATAGGGGTGTCCATAATAAATGAAAATACAAATCTTTATACAAATTGAGTTGATGTATTTAAGTTATTCACTTTAATAATAATAATAGTATTTTCCATATGTGTTTTTGTACATACATATCAAACAGTATATCAAGCATTTTTCAAGGTTGTGCTGTTCAAGGGTTTGAGATCGTTAAGATTTTTTTATGTTTTTAAAAGAAGTCTTTTGTGCTCACTGAATCTGTATTTATTTGTAAAAAATTTTTTTATTTGAATATACAGTGGAGTTCACTTATCTCGAGTCATGGTTAACTCGCCAATCCTATCATGTCGACGTTTTTGAAGTGGAACCGCCAAACTCCCTATTTGTCTTAGTATTTTTGATTCTTTAATGTCGATTCCTTAATGTAGGCGAACACTAGTATCCCAAGCAAATATCTGAGACAAAGTCGTCACTTCACATGGTTATCTCACACATATGCTTTTTGTTGTTAGCAAACATATACAGTTCATTTTTATAGCATGCCGATTGCTTCATCTAATAAATAGATATATTGGGTGTAGGTTTTCTCGCTAAACGGTTATCTCAACGCCGTATTCCACTGTATTATAAAATGTAATTTATTACTGTGATGGTAAAACTGGATTTTCGCTTTTTTGTGTGCTTTTTTTTTTGATTGACAGAATGATTTCTGAAGGATTATGTAGTCACAAAAAACATTTTTTATTATTATCAGTTAAAAACAATTTATCTTAAATTGTGATTTTTTTTAATACATTTTTTTTATTTTTAATAAAATAAATGCATTGAGTCGAAAATACTTTTCAAAAACTCAACAAATCTTATTTATTCCAAACGTTGTGTGAGGTGTGTGTGTGTGTGTGTGTGTGTGTGTGTGTGTGTGTGTGTGTGTGTGTGTGTGTGTGTGTGTGTGTGTGTATACTTGTGTTTCCTATGATAAGCTGACCAGTCTAGGGGTCTGGTAAACTGGTTTACATGTTCTGGCCATTTCAGTTTGAGAACATGTAACAACATTAGTGGAGAGTCCTTGTCACCCTGGTGTCTCGGTTGGGTATCAATCAGATAAGCGGGGGAGGGTCTGGCATGTCGGTTTAATGTATGTGGTAGCTGATGGATTACTCTTGTGTCACTTCTAGCAGTTCTTCATAACAAGCCAGCGCTTGCCTTCTTCTCTTCTCACAGAATGAGATGATCGACATGGCCACAGATGGATACGCCACAACACACATTCACACACACGTGATGTGCATCTCTAACATTGATTGGAGTAAGTGTAGCCTTTGGGTGTTTGAGCATCATCAAAACCACTGCAGATTCATGCTTGACATCAATTCACAACAAAACACAGTTATAAAATAAAAGTAAAAATCCCACACACAAAAAAACCCCACACACAACAAAACTAAATATTACAAACCTGTAGTAAATAAATAAATAAATAGAAAATAAAGATGTTTTGAATATACATTTTATTAGTATTAATAATAATTAATATATTATGTAAGTAACAAAAACAGATTTAGTTAGTAGATCAAATGATGACAGAATTTTAATGTGACTTTTGAGTGAACAATTCTATTAATTGCTGAGTAATGTGGTTTTCTTACAGAAACAGTTGCATTAAATTTTCTGCTTAAATTTTTAAGATCATAGATTGAGTGGAAAAAGGTAAGTAGCATGAAAAAAGAGCTGAAATGAAATAAATAAAATGATTTTAATAATAATTTGACTCCATTAAGGACTTGTATTGTATATTGACTTGTATCTTGACACACATTTATACATACGTATTATATATATATATAAATTTTATATATATATATATTTATTTATATATATAAATCACATTTCTGCTTGTTACTATCTCTCTCACTTCTCAGTAAAAGAAAATAATTTGATCTTGAGATACATGCTGATAATATGAAGTAATCTCAAACACTCCTATTTGGAGTGAACTGTCACACAGGAGTTATTGTGCCTTCATAAATTCAGTCTTGTGTGTTGGTCAGAGGCTATTATCTTATTGATTCCTTATTTTCATTAGGGCTTGGTCAGGGAGGGGACAGAGAAATTACTCATAAATCCTTGAATAAAAGGTTGTAATTCATAAGGTTTCACAACCCCTCCACCCTCTGAAAGGCCAGCTGTTACCTAAGGTATTTTCCAAAGAGCAATAAGGATATTCGGTCAGTTCACTTGCTTTAGTTTAAGCTGCCATCACTAAGCATTTTTTTGTTTAAGCTGGGAAAAAAAATCTTTCACCTCGTTGATTCTCACTTTGGATTGGGAATATAGTCCAAAAAAATGTGATCTAAAGTGGCTGCTTTGACCCCACCCATCCATCCTCCGAGATGGAAAGGCCCTCACAACTACATCACTAATATGTTCAACAGTTTCACTGGTAATGCATTTAAAAGCAAAATATGACATCAATTAATCAAAAATATTGCCTGAGAAGGGAGGCAGGCATCCGGCAGAGGTGGTGCTGGATGACTGACTAAACTTTGCGCTGATGTTGACCGGACAAACACTGAGTAAGGTTGAGGAACTTCAATACACACGGTGTATTTAAATAACAAACAGCCTCGATGATGATTAGTGGAACCAACGAGTGGATGGAAGCTCAATCAAAGGAACAAATGTGACTAATGAAAATAATTTTTGTTTTGATTCTTGTTCTTGTAAACTTTGCATCCAAAGAAAATGTTTTTCCCCCTCCTTCAGAGCAAATGTCCTGTGAATGAAAATAACTCAGTGCTGCCCTCTGAGTACTTGTACAGTTGTACTGATTCGAGTAATGTGTAATGTGTCGAATGCATCCATCCACGGTCAAGATTATACTTTGAAAGACTACAATGCAGAAAATGAAAGCCAGGCCTTAAGGTACCATTCTCACACAATGCATTTTTGCAGTGAAAAATGTCATTTGAGTCACAATAACAACAAAAAACATCTTGTGCATGTTTTTAAAAAGAATAAAGCAATGGAATGCAAAAGCATGTTCTGTATGTGTGTTTTACATTCTGCTGAATCAATATGTTTGACTTGTTCTGAAAGCTTACAATGGTAAGGTGCTAAAAATATCACACACATTAACACACGCTCAAATGAAAACATACATGTGTGTGCACTGAAATTTATACAAACAAGTGGAGACAGTTAATCTGGATAATCTTGGAGCACTTGTAGTCTTACATTAAGAAAGAAAGAGCAAACCATGCAGGAGGGAAGGAGTGAGTGGTTGTGAATGGTGACGTATCAAGTTGTGACGTCTTAATTAATAATCCACTTAGAAGCACGGCTCAGTCGGGATTAACCCGTGCTGAGTCTTTTCTTGGCACCACAGATATTGACTACATGTCCTTACATACCCAGGTGGTGCAGTGATAGTAAAGTGTGCATGTGCACGAGACAGCTCAAGGGCTAATACGATTGGGTAACATAACAGCAACAACACTGAGTAAGTCATTAAAGTCTGTCTGTTTGTTGACTTCTTATGGGCTTTCTTTACAATGTTTCTACCAGGATTGTTTCTGAACCATTAAATCTCTCACTCTTATCTTTACGTACGGAGGTCAGAAAGGTCATGGAGGATAACAATAGTGCAAATTAACATGGTAATCAGACACCAGTGTGGAAACCAAACCAGACCTTTATTTATGCATCTCTATCTTTAGTCAGGGACAAGGCCTGGTTGCATAAAATCCCTTAAGTTAAGAAAAACATTTGTTTATAATTATAACTGATTGTTTTCTTAGCTTAAAGGGTTTTGTGCATGCAATTTCAAGTCTATAAACCATGCCTGACACAAAACAACAAGCTACTTTAGCCTACTCACTGCCATGCTCATCCAAACACAAAAGAAGATGTTTAGAAGGATGTTTGAACTGTTTTTGCCCATAAAAAGAATGTTGATGGAGTCTAAAACATTAATTATATGGACACATTTTATGAATGAAAGAGTTTTGGAATGACGTACGGGTGAGTTTTGGGGTGAACTATGCCTTTAAATAAAAACATGCAGAAGAACAGATCAATTATGGGTATTTCAGGTCATGGTTACAGATATTTTGATTAAAGCAATTACAAATAAATGAGAGCCATGAAGCCTCTGATAGTATTAGGAGTGCGATAAGCATTTTTTAATGAGCGTATGACGTTCTAATGCAGATGAGTTCATTTCAATTCCCATTTATTGTAGATAATGCAGGCAGAGTGAGAGTGAGGGAGAATCATGTGACCAGCTGTATTATGACGGCATGTGCAGAGGATTAGAGCAGGAAGACAAGCTTGAACAGCTGCAGCCGGACTGAATGACGACCACTCCTCCAGGTCTGATGGGAGATACAGAGCAAAAGGAAGCTCTCGCTGTGCTGCGCTTCCATTAGTGCAATTGTTTATTTGTTCAGACACTCAGTCACTATGATATTCCAGCTATCCACTGGAATGTAATTACAACAAAAACAGGAAGTCTCCAAGGAGAATTGCTGACACAAGGGACTTGCAGAAACTTGAGGGGATTTAATGTGTCAGGCTTTATGGAAATTATCCCGCCTTTCACAATGGCTTCTCGAGAGGGGTAATTCTGTTGTACATTCCTGTGATATGCATGTTGGGTGGAAAAGTAATGTTCAGAATTAAAATTAGATGGAAAAATGAGCACAAAAACCCAGCAGCTTACATTTTTTTGTCACAATCAAGCACAACTTAGTGTCAAAAGGTGCAGTTTAGTCAATTAATATCAACATAGAATCAAACTTATTGAGCTATTTACTTAAAATTGAACTTTAAATAAAATTATTTGAAAGTCAAAAGCTTGTTTTCATCAAATAACTTGCTTAACTTCATAAAAATGTCTTAGCATTGTTAATTAATAATAGCAAACAAACATTTATATAATGGAACCAAGTCCAAAACACATGGTACATTAACCCTTGTAGTTCATAGATCACTTAGTAGATTATGAATTTGAAAGAGTTAAAAGAAGAAGAAAGAATTTAAGAAATTTACAAGAAACTCGAAGTGCAATTTTTTGAAGCATAATCGCAGAACGTGGAAACGAGAGTGAAGGGGAAAAGAGCACAAGCATGCCAAAAAAAGAAATGTGGAAACAAAATGGAAAAGAACACAAAACACAGAGAACACACACAATTTAAGAACACACAAATAAGTTTAAGTTTGTGCACAGCATCGTTTTTAATGCGTTTAAAGTTTTGATTCCTGCTTGTTCTTTTTTTAAATGCACTTTTTTTTATTTACGCTTATTATTTTTCATCTTTGACCACAGTACTTTAGGCAGGAATTTGATCCCATACTAACTGACTAACTATTAAAACGCAAAAAATAAAGAATTTATTGAATAAAAAGCCAAAGTTAATAGTGAATGTGTGTTCCCCAAAAACCTTAGAGCATTCAAATGTGTCAAAAGAAGCAGAAATTGTACAATGAAATGATAAAGGAAGTGATACATAACTGTGTTAATCACATTCTGATACATTCTCAGAAAGATATGTCTGGGATAAATTATATATCTTATTAATATTACTGAGTCAGCCTACAAATCAAACTTTACTCAGAGCAGACTTAGGTTTATCTAAACTAATTAGATTAACTGATTAGCAACCAAAGTGAAAGTCAAAATATTTTTCACACGTATGTCAGTAAATTGGACATTTATTAAATGAATGAATTAATGTTTTTTTTTGTTGTTTCCTTTATTGAAATTACTATACTTTTTTTTGAAATTTTATTAAAATCATTTAAAAGATGCACAGCTTACTCTCTTGGTTTCTGTTAATTATTAAATGTGCCTGATGGATTATCATTACCTTCAAGCGGAAAGCTGAAATTATGCAATTTTGAGACATAGTAGCTGTCTTTAACTGGTTTACATTTGTGCAGTAAATCCAGCTTTGCCAGAGATCTTCAGCACTCTTAAGAGGCTCAGGTGCATGTTGTCTAATGAGCACAATCCTGAATAATATCAAGGATTTCCTTTTTGATTGGTTTGGCAAAACAACAGCCACCAACCAATGTTACACAACCTAGGAGCTTCAATGTCATCTCAAAGTCTCCTAAAAGAGGTAATGCCTTTGATCCCTACATCTTACACAGGAAGATTATGTTACTCCGCTGTGAAAAGATGGAGTCTTTAAAGGATGTACTTTGAATGAAGGCCTTGGTGTTGGAGGATGGTGTGGGCTGGAAAAGGACCACAGACTTAAGCTTCTTCAAGACATTCTAATCCCCTTGGGCTTGCACCAGTGTTTTGGCAGGTGACTTAATGCACAGCCATTGTGCTCCAACAAGATTTGTGGGATTCTAATGAGATTTCTCTAGGAAGAGTTGGCAACTATTTGATAGAACGAAAGCCAGTTGTCAAAGAAAATGGTCTAAAACAGATGAGTATTTAAACCATTTTTAATATGTTGCTAACAGTGCTCTCTGATTCACTTAACTGACACCTCACCTTCTGTAGTGTTTATCCTCTTCTGCTAGATTTGTATGGAATTTGTTCTAACTTAAATTACCACACACACATCTAGTGATCAGAACATCACATACAAACATTTGAGTTAAGGCATTTTTAACTCAGGTCAAAAAGTAATACCTGAGCAGTCACTCATAACAGCGTAGCAACCACCTACAGCAATACCTACAGCAATATTACAGCAATACCTAACCTAGCAATATCATAACAATCTTACAGAACACCTAGTGACACTGTTACAATAACCAAACCACTATATCAAAACACTAACACCTTAGCAACCAACTCAAAACGGCAGATAAAACTCCTGGAAAACCTTGGCAACGTTTAGCAACACTATAGCACCAACCAGAGCAGCCTAGCAACATCAAAATTACACCATAAATACCACTCAGAGTACACGAGCCACCACCTAGCAACACCATAGCGATATCCAAAACACCCTATCAACACTGCAAACCACTCAGAACACCTAGCAACTCATTAACCACCTAGCAACCACCATACAGCCACCACCAGAGTACCCTAGCATAGCAACCTCTCTAAAACACATTAGCAACCAACAAGTAACACGATATAACCCACCAGAACACCCCAGCAACCGACTAAGAACATTGTAACAGCAACTTGAACAGCCTAGCAACACCTAACAAACCACTCAGCACACCTGAGCAACCAACAAGGAATACTATAGCATACACCAGAACAGCCTAACAATGGCATGATCACACACACACACACACACACACACACACACACACACACACACACACACACACACACACACACACACACACACACTTAGAAGACCTTAACTACAGGAAATAACATTAAACAATAGCAAAAATCTAACAATGTCTAACAAACCACTCAGAATGCCTTAGTAACAACCTGCAATATTATAGGAATGCCAGAGAACACCCTAGCAAACACCCTAAAAACACTACAGTTACCAACACAGCACACAAATAGCATCAGAGCAAACTCTCAGAACACCTTAGTAACCACACATTAACATTTTAGCACACACCAGAACACCCCATCAGTACTCAAGAAAGCATTCGGATCTGCTTAGCGACCACCTAACAACACCATAGCAACACTCTAAATATCACTTAGAACACCTTGGCGACCAACTGGCAATACTAGGATAACCTCACACAACACCTTAGCAAGCACAAACAACATAACAACATCTAGAACATTTAGTAATGCCATAGAAGCCACTCAAAATACCAGAAGGGCTTGGCACAGGGGTGTCAAAACTCCCTAGTCAGACCTAGTTAGCTGGCTCAGGTGTGTTTAGTAAAACAAATTTCAACTGCACGCTTATAAACAATCTCCAGTTGGTCCAAAATGCAGCATAAGCAGTTCTTAGTTCTTACTTGAGTGAGCTCTTAAAACAGTATAGTATTTCACATCTATTGCAGTCTCAAAATTCTGGTCATAGCCTGTTCTCATTAAGAATACTTAAAATGTCAAAATCAACTGTGCGTGATTGATCCTTTTCCTATTTAGAACCGAAACTACAGACTCAAAAACACGTCTCATTAACCTGGTATATACATAACACATTATTTCATATCTACAATTCACATCCATTAAAGGATTGTTATCGGCCATTCTCACAGAACATGTTTTCCATTCCAATTCTCTCCCTTTCCATTGTTTTTCTGTACGTACACACGCACTAGACGGACACTAGTCGACACTACAGCCGGGTGCCAAAGATCGGATCCTCAGCAAAGACCGCAGGAATCAGACAAGTGTACCACACAGTCCCAATGGCCAGCTTTGGCTCCATACCAGCGTGATGAGTCCAATCTTCAAGCAAAAAGTACTGGATGAAATGCGTCCAATACCGCGGATCCACTGTCTGATTTCTGACTTGTGATGCATCCTGAATCATAATGACACCATGTTCGTTCAGTGGCCATGGAAAACTGCAACCTCCCCAAACTAAACATGGTCATCCCTCTCAAGGTTCAAGGTTTTTTCCCTCCTCCATTCTCATACCCGATGGACTTTGGGTTCTTTGTCACTGTCTCCTCGCTTGCTTATTTACTTAATATTCAACACTATTTTATGAGAACTGAACTGAGCTGTACGATGTCATCACTGTTTCCTGCAGAAATGCTTTATAGGTTAAATTAAATAATTTCCTAATTGATGTACTTCTCAGAGTTATTGAACCAAAATGAATCAACAGTGAACTGATTTCAATTTCAGTTTTATTATTGTCTTTTTAAAGGTGCTTTACAGCAGAACTGAATTCTGTTTGCATCAACAGAATCATTATTTTCCTGTTTATCTCTGTAAAGCTGCTTTGAAACTGTCTGTATTGTATAACGAGTTATATAGATAAAGGTGGCTTGACTTGTTTAATTGGTGTTGGAGCTGAACTCTGTAGGACTCTGTAGCGCTCCAAGAGCACCCCATCTGAGCATTACCAAATGACACTTTAGCAATTACTATAACATTTCTTCTTCAGGTGTAAAAATCTTGTTAGTATTCACTTGTTAGTCTTCCTTAGAAAGCTTTACCTGGGGCAACCTGGGATTACGTGTCCTGTTCAAGGACACAATGGCAGTAGCTTATGATTTGCCCCGTCTGGCCTTAGAATCCACAACCTTTGGGTTTCTATAGTCTAGCTCTTTAACCACTAAGCCACTTCCTGTTGAACTATTTTTACCACACAGGAAAGGAAACGGAGAGAAAATGCCTTTCTTTTTATCTGTGTCTTGCATCAATTGTGTCGCAGTGAGTGTGTTCTTTTGAGCACATTGTTCATTGTAGGGACTTCATACATGTCTCGGATGTACAAAAGTGTCTGTGTTGTTCCCGCTATTGTGTTTTGCCAGCTGTTCTTGCTGACTGTGACTTTGTGATTCCGATGACTTTGCCAGAAATCCCTATGACTGACGGCTGATGACAGCATCTCAGACCAGACAGGCTTTCGGGTGCCTCAGTCGGTGGTTTGGGCACATTGGCACATTTGAACTCTATTGCAGATGCTGTGAAGTGTTTTGCTTATAATCCCAGGATACTTGCTTGGGCTCATGTCTCCCAGTCTAATGAGACCCTGATGGCCAGACAGTGTCTGGATCTTAAGTGGACATCCAATGTTGTCTAGGAAGCACCATATATATATATATATATACACAGATATACACAGATGACTGTGGGTTTTTGCAATTACAGGGCACTTTACCTGAGTTACTAGAGTTTAAAGTCTAGCAGTATATCATAAATTGATGTACAGTAATCATGTACAGTATGTCTCAGTATCATAAGTCTAATACTAATGCTAAAAGACGCTCCCATCAGTTTTTTTTTTTTTTTTTGCATTGGCACTTTTTGCTTTAATCTTTTTTTAAGCTTCATAGATAGGGAGTGGAGGGGTTTTGGGGTGGGGTGTTTTAAGCATCAGCATTCCCTAACATGCTTTAGAGAATTACAGCTTGTGCCAGTATATTGAGGTTGAATTATTCAAAACGCTTTCTAAGCATCGCACAGTACTGAGTCTGACTGAGAGCTAAAAATAAACCAACACATAATCCTTTGAATTTCTTAAACATTCCAAATTTTAATGTTAATATATACCGGTAGCTCGTTTGTTTGTTTTGGAACATGGTGTACATATAGTATAAGAGAGTAATGTATAAATTATGCTGTACATAAATAATGTTGTTCTAAAAAATAATATTTTAATTCACACTTAAAAAATGTATGAATGTGTTCATGAAATAATTTCAGGGCTGCCTGTTTTTAACAGTAAATTTAGCAGGGTTGTTTTCCAATTAAATATTTGTAAATATACATTTAGATTTTGCACTATGAACTTAAAATCTTTCTGTCTTTTGTCTTTAGGATCCTACTTATAGTGGTGGTGATCTTCCAGATTGGGAGAAAATGTCATCTGCAAACAAACCATGCTAGAGCTTTTCTCTTAACTTATTTCTCTCAAGCATTTTGCAGTATTTTTCCAACTGCTTTCTTGGTAAGTTTAATGGCTGAAGTCACTTCCCCAGACGAACACTGATATCTTGTCAAAGTAACTATGGACATTACATTAACAATAACTATGAACAACAAAGTTATATTATGCTATATTATATTATATTAGTTACATAATTACATAAACTATGATCAAGTAGTTGAAAATCACAGATCGTCACATTAACTATGAACATGTGTATTGTATTATTACATTAACTATGATCAAGTTCCACAAACTTTGATTAAATAAATCAAATTTATATAAAAAAAGTTTTAGTCACAGGTCTTTAAATAAACTATGTCCACAAACTATTATATTATATTACAATACCCTAAATGGAGCAAGCTGTTTGAAATATATTATATACTTTATTTTAATTTATCATTTTAATTTATATTCTAATGATCTGTATATTCAATATTTGTATATTTTTGACTTAGGTTAAAGTGTGTTTGTGCTATTTTTCTTTAAAAGTAATTCCACTTGATTTGATATGTTGTTCATATGCTTTGTAAGTTTCACTTTTAAAAAATATATTATTTTGCTGAGCAAAGTTTTAAAGAATGTAAATTGTTTTGTCATAATTAATTAATCTGCCATACAGCATAATTGATTTTGCTTTTGTAGAATTGTGATGGAAATTCTACCATTTCATATGTTTTTATTTCATGATTATGTTTTACTCTTTATATCCTAAGATATTAGTGAGTAGCAGCTGACCGCAGGGGTCTAGGGGAGACACCACTGGAACCAGAAAAGAACAGAAGTGGCATGGAGTTTGGTCTGGTAAGAGACAAATCAGTTTATTTAATAAATTTGTGAATTTTGAAAAGGATAGAATACCGGTAGGGAAAGATCTGTGATTTTTGTTCTCTGTGGCAAGAGCTGCTGAGGCAGTAAAATTCGAGAAAAGGGCTGAACGGCCAAGATCTCGTCCTGTCCAATACAGGGGAAAATTGGTTTGTAAAATTCGAGAAAAGGGCTGAACGGCCAAGATCTCGTCCTGTCCAATACAGGGTAAAATTGGTCTCTCTGGAGACGTCCGGAGTTATATAGACGCGTCGAAATTGCCACAAGAGAGGGAGAACAAAAGTCATGGGGAAATCCCAAAGTAAAATTGATAAATATGATACAGCTATGTTTCGTCAAATGAGTGAATGGGACAAAATGTATGAGAAGTGATTAAGTACCATGACTTTCCTGAATATGAACTTTAAGCATGAGGCTAAAAGTGGTGAAATATTCTGTTGAGAACAGGAGTGAAAACAGAAGGAATGTTATGGGAAATATTTGTGCGTTGACTGTGAACCGGCGATAGAATGCTGGAAAGAGAGAGCAGAACGCAGGGAAGAAAAACAATGCAGAAAGTATTACCAGGGGGAAAGGAAAAGAGGTTGAGGTAGAAAATAAGGGTGAAGAAAGACCTAAATGCACCAACACCTACTAACCTTTTTTCAGGGTCGAACCCTTTTGGGGGGTTTAACCCTGTTTATTGTTTTAATCCTTTTTTCTGTTTATTCTGTTTCATTATCACCATCACTACCCTGTGGCTGAGCTGCATGTGCTGAAACTGAACCCAGACCTCGACTGCTCTCCACCAAGACAACCAGCACCAGCCCAAGGAGGAGAACAGGATGCAAGCTTACTTCCGTGGAAAGTCCCAACAGCAGCAGCTGAGCAAGAGGGAGCAGCGGGAGACATTTCAAGTGACGCATCCTACGGGCCTGAGTCGATTTTGAACTAAACCCGAGAATGGAACGAGAATTGACACCGGCAAGATGAGTGGCCAGAACTACAACAACCAACGCATGAATCAAACAATGGGCAGACAGAGAGGCAGAAGAGAAGAGGGGAAAAATTGTCTGCGCCACTGATTGTTTTCTGCTATCTGTGAAACTCTGCAACTGACTGGCACAAAGTGAGTGGTCAAACACTGCGAACAGGAGGAAAAGTCACCGGACTGGGGAAATGAAATGAACACAGAGTATCGACAGAGGTAAAGAACCAGGCTTGAACCAGGCCTTTATGAGACTAAAGATCACACTAACAGTGAAACCACAATACATCGACTGGCAGAATGGACGAATTGAGACTGTCCTAAACTGTGTGCGGCATGCGCAAGAACAAAAGATAAAGAAAAGACAAAGAACTGCAACTTGCTTTCATTCAAACAAGATCACAAGGGGCAGAGACATCAGCCAACAGATACAACAGCAGGAAGAGACAGAAGAAGAGGAGATGTGAGTTCTGGCTGTAAAAGTGTACCAACTGTAAATTGTGCAAAGAAGATGGACATTGGGCAGGTGACTGTCCGAACACCACACAGGTGAACTGAGAGAAAGAAGACGGAGAGCAGGGAGGAGGAGGTCTGGAGCGCAGCCAGCAGTCACGGATAAGGGAAGTGCACATTTTTAATACCACACACACACACATACGCTGATACTGCTCTCTGCAATGAAGAATCTGCTTGCAATGTTTATTTCAAGTCTGATGCCAAATGGCAAATATAGAGTTTGTTTTTGTTTTTGTTTACCAAGACAGTCTCTTTTAATAGAGAGAACACAAGTAAATAATGGTAGATTATTGTGGATAGAGAAGTGTTATACGACCATGTGACTTGCAGTGTTTAGCGGGAATGTCTAATAAACTAACCTGTCTGTTTCTGATACAGGACATGATAGATTTGCTGAAAGGTTCAATGTACCTCTAAATTGTGCGACAGAAACAGGGCGCACGTTAAAGAGACTTAATGTCAGAGACTTCGAATGGGATTAATCAATTTGTTAAAGAGTAAAGGGTTTAAAAATGCTAATATAAGGACTTCTGCTGAATTACACGGCACATCACATGTCGTGGTCGACAGCCAACATTTAGAAATGATGAATGGTTGGTAGAACCAACTAGTGAGACTTTTAATTTTAACTATATGTTATAGAGAATGTTTGGATATGTGCTCTTTGTAAGCTTGACAGAGCAGAAATCACCTTTTTATCTGATGACCGGATCAGTTCCACATGCATATTTGGCTAAAACTCAAAGTAATCATGGTCTGAGTTAGGGCCTTTGATGGGAAAAATAATAATAATAACAATAATAATTAGTGAATTTGGATATTGGACAGAAGTGAGTCAGGGCATAGAGTTCATCAAAAGCTTGAATGAATGTTAAATTGTTGTGACGAAAAAGTCCAGACTGTGAGAATGATTGTTCACATTGAAGATAGTGCTGAAGAGCTGCTGCACTGCTGACATTAGAGCAGAGGACATTGATCCAGCTCTGAACATAGTACCTTCAAAATTATGGGAAAAACATTAATATGATGTGGGTTTTATTGTGGGGTTGTGAACCAGTTAATATTGTTTTAAAAGAGAAAGAGAATCAGTGATTGGCATCACGCCAGTGTTTTAATCATTGGTAAAAGAGGGAATTATTGTCATGCAGCAACTCTCCAAATGCGTACACCTATTTTTCCTGTAAAGAAAATAAGAGATAAGGGACAACCTACAAAGTGGCGATTTGTCCAAGATTTACAGGCTGTTGATGCTGCGATCAGATCCAGAGCAACAAATGTGCCAAACACTCAAACTACCATTCTGTCTCAAATTCCACAGAATGAGTTGAGGTTTTTAAGTTTAGATTGGGCACTGAGTCTTGAACCTCTGACTCTGACCCCAGCCACAGCTCTTTACTGTATGTTGATAATCTTTTGATTTGTGCATGTGATGAACTAACATGTGTGTCTGACAGTGTTGCCCTCCTGAAACATTTAGTGAAAGAGGGTCAGTCGGTCTAAGATGGAGTTTGTGTAACAGGAAGTGACCTTTTCCCTAATGCCAACATGGCATTGTATGGCATGGCGTTGAGCCATGTCATAACGCCAAACAGTAAATCCCTGTCTGACAAAGAGCTATCAGAGAAGTAAAAAAAACACACGATTTAAATTCTGGGGATGTGTTAATATTGGAAAAAACAGTTATTCCAAATTATGCTATTGTAAGAGTATTGGCAGTAAAAAAATAATAAGAATAAAAAACGGGTTAATATTATAAGACAAATGAACATGGCCTGTTGAGAAAAGCATTTGTCTTTGAGGAAGAGACTGTTTCAGTGGAATGGCACTCTGTTATCACAATGATAATGAACCAAAACAACCTAACTAACTGTTCAAAAAAACAAATGATGATTCATGTCTGAGTGTGTGTGAGTGACTGCACTTTATGTTTTGTATGTCCAAATAGTGTCATTAACCTCTGGGATGAGTGTTTTATCATTACAGATGGTTAAAGTGTTACTTACAGAAACCGATAATTCTGATTGGATCTGATGAAAAGACAATACTGAATATCCAGTTCTGTCTGCTAGTGGTAAATATGACTAGTTTTGTCATTTATGACGTTCATTTCAGTTATTCTCTATTAGTCTAAATAATTGTGTAAGTTGAAATTGTGAAGCTGAAGATTGCCGTCCATTATGGGGTTTAAAACCCTTGTCTAAATTCAACTGAGGGTCTAAATTTAAATAGTATCAACTATGTGTGATACAACTATACGAATGTTAAATGACGGTAGAGAAAGAGTGACACATTGGCTAAAGTCAACCTCCAAATTATCCAGAGAGCACCCTCACATCTATGGAAGGCCGGTGGGCGAACAAAGGAGAAAGTTTTATTTATTTTAATCCATTAAATGGATGCATGACATTAGATAAACCAGGCGACAGATTGAGAACTGTGGCATAAAGAGAATTTGTGAGTTGAGATTATGATTTGACGTTGTTTGTCTGGATGCCCTTGATCAAGTCTGCACACCACGACCTGACTTGACGGACACACCTCTAGATAACTTTGAGAATGTTTTGTTTGAAGATGGCTCTGCCTCTAGAGACAAAACAACAGGCCTCAATCGAGCAGGCTATGATGTCACGACTGAATCTGAAGCGATAGCTTCAGGGCCATTGACCTCCAACTACTCTGCCGACAGCAGAGCTTGTGACCTTAACCAAAGTGTGCAAATTAATGGAAGACAAATATGTGATAATTTAGATGGACTCTAGTTATTCTTTTAGGGTGATTAATGACTTTGGGGCTATATGGAAACATGGAGAACAGTTATTTTATTTTTATTTGATGGTTGATCCATTCTTCATGCTCCATTAGGGTCAAATTTGATAGTTTTAAATGCGCTGCGCACACTAACGCAAAAGACTCTATTTCTACAGGAAATGACAGAGCGGATGCGGCAGCGAAAGCTGCGGCTGCAAAACCACCGGATGAGGAATTCACCATGTTGTCTGACACTAACTATGATTCTTCAAATTCTCTACAGGGCATGCAATCTTTTGCTACAGGTGGAGAGAGGATCGTTTGGAAGAAAGCAGGCTGTAGTGTTCAGAACGGCGTGTGGATGAGTGTTGATGGCAAACCCTGTTTACCCAAACATTTTTTCAGTCACTATGCTAAATTGACACATGGGTTAGACCATGTGTCAAAAGGAGGGATGGTGACGCAGTTGACAAATTTGTGGTTTACGAAGGGGTTTACAACATGTGCAGAAAACTTTTGTAAAAGATGTGTAATTTGTAACACAAACAATGTGGCAAGAGGAATAAAAGTACCCATTGTATCGCAACCACCACCAGCAGGGCCTTTTGAGTATCTCATGATGGATTTCATAGAACTGAACCCTTGCGAGGGAAAGAAATATTGCTTGGTTATGGTGGATCTTTTTTCCAAGTGGACGGAAGCGTTCCCCACATCCAAACAGGATGCAGCAGCAGTAGCAAAAGCTCTGCTGACTGAGATTGTCCCACGATGGGGCATACCACGAAAAATCAGTTTTGACAATGGCACACACTTCGTTAATGAGGCAATCAAACAGGTGGGAACCTTTTTGGGAATTGATTTGAGACAACACTGTGCGTACCACCCAGCTTCTGGGGGTGCTGTGGAAAGAGAAAATTTCACAATAAAATCAAAATTGGCTTAGTGCTGTGAAGAAACAGGGCTCACATGGGTTAAGGCTCTTCCAATTGATGAGAATGAGAAAGAGGGCCAGAACAAATCTGAGCCCATTTGAAATATTGTTTGGAAGACCACCCCATGTAGGACTCGAGGGGGGTAAACAGCGCCTGCCATCAACCGATATGTGTGAAAATAACATGTTGAACTATTGTAAAGAAATGTATTTTCTGCTGGCTAACATTTTTGTGCAGGTAAAAGCAGCTCAGGGAAAGACAGCTGAGACCCCGCTCTGAGACCTCAGACCAAGAGATCTCGTGGTGATAAAGATCTGAGGAGAAAGAGCAGGAAGGCAAAGAGATGGCTGGGCCCGTTTCAAGTGCTACCGACGACGCACACGGCATTGAAGGTCGCAGAGAGAGCCATGTGGGTTAAAGCTAGCCATTGCAAGAGCCACCTGAAGAGGGAGAAGGGGAATCGAAGGAGTAGAAACCACAGATTTCAATAACCGTTTGTTTACATTTGACACATACTTCTGTTATCTGAACACGCAAGGACGTCTCAGAGGAACATTTAAAACAAGTGACTCAGAGCAACTCTGAGAATTGAGCAAGAAGACCGAGATGACGCCGCACCGAGACCTTGGCACCCGTTCAGACACCCAGGGTTGTGCGGCCTGAGAGGCACTACATGCATTCTGACTGTGATTTCAGTAATGATCTGCATTATAATTCTATATGCAACAGGGGCCATCGATCAGACCAAAAAGACCAATGACACCGCTATGAGTAACATCTCTGCAACGAGAACACACCATCGCGGGAGGAGAGACACACTAGTCGTCCCAGTACAAAATTCGGTGGGAGGCGTTGTCACACTGGTGGAAGGATCTGAAATAAGATTTGAGTGTAATCCATACGAGAAGAACTGCATGAACTGTATAAGTGCCAGTTACTGGGCCAGGTATGGTCAAGTGTATTTTTGCAGACACCCATGTGAATGGTCTGACGTGGTGGCCTACCACGAGCCAACGAGCTACAATGAGATGCTTAACAAGTATCAAATACAAGATGATGAGACCAGTGACGATTATACTGACATGAATTAATCGAATTATGGTGTATTTTCTACTCTGAATATATGTATTGCTTGCTTATTTCAAAGGGGACTATCCCTGAAAAAACAGTCTTAGCAGAGAGTGATCATTTGTATGAAAATCAGAGATGAAGAGTATAAATGTGATTTATTAATATCTGAGTTTGCTTTCCACATATGCTATGTTTTGAACTTTTAAATTTCTTTTTGTATCTTTGAATAATAATGAAATGATTTTGTAGTTATCAATGAATGATAAAAAGGGGGGAATTGTGATGGAAATTCTACCATTTCATATGTTTTTATTTCATGATTATGTTTTACTCTTTATATCCTAAGATATTAGTGAGTAGCAGCTGACCTTTTTGGGTATGGGAAGACTTGAAAGTATTTGAGCAATTGTGTTCAAGGTATGGGAAGACTTGAAAGTATTTGTGCAAGGCTAACTTTCCTACCGAGGGAGGGAGAGTCTGTGCTGACCTTCAAGGTCAGGGAAGATATAAATGTTGAAGCTGCCTGTCCTTCTTTGTCACACTCTGCAGGGCAGCTTCGGATGTCTGTATGACTGTGGCCTTTTCTTGCAAGAAAATAAACCTTTTTAAAATCACAATTGGGATATTTGTCTCTTATTCAGAACCGATAAAAGATTTTGCCACCACAGACTTTTTAGGATTTTTTCAGAGAGGGGAAGGAATTCTTGAGAGAGAGAGAGAGAGAGAGAGAGAGATGGTAGGATTGGACAAAATGAAACTGCACAAGACACACACACATACACACAAACACACACAGAGAGAGAGAGAGAGAGAGAGACTCTCAGCAATACCCTCCACTAGTGTCTTGTCAGGTTGGACCTTTGCTGTTGGTGTTGTGTCAAAGAGGAATCTCAGGTCCCTGCTGAATTCCAAATTGATCTGTCAGGGTCAGGATGCTTGGGCCTAGATCCACAACCCCCCCTCTCCCTCAGTCTCAGGACTCTCCCAGTCTGTCAGCAGAGAGAGATCCCGTTTTGAGGCCACCGGCTGCAGTGTTCAGCACTTTCTCTGTGACCTTGGCACAGGGGCCACCGTGACTTCTGCAGGGACCAGACCTCTGCTGTATAGCAAAGTTGTATGCAGGGCACCGGACCCGGAGGAAGCTGCTGTCATTGTGTCAGCATGACTGAAGCTGGACAGGTAGAATTATGGAGCCGGATCAAATTTAAGCACCGAGTTGCTGAACCAATCAAAAACAAAAAATAAAACAAAAAATCAACAACATGCAAGCATTTCAACTGACAGGAAGTTGATTCATGGGGAAGATGACAGGGACGTCAATCCCTTAGGAAAATTTTACTTTTTAATGCTGCATTAGAAGAAAAATCTGATTTCCCCAAAATCATAAAGCAATGCAAGTCACACAGCTTTTTAGTCATGAATTCCATCATTTATTATTAGAATGTTTTTTTTCACCTCACATAGTTGCTAACAATTTTTTTTTTTTTTTTGAGAAATAGAAGCACCAGGGGAAAATGAATCTCAACCCCTTATTCACTGATTTCTGATAAACAGTGTATTCTATGTACTTTAAATGTAATATCATTCTTTACATGAATGCAAAATATGTGTGGACGGTTTCTGTTTTCCACTCTTCCGTTCCCCAACATCTCACATTAAAGGGATAGAATATCCTTTGTAGCAATCCGCACAAAGAGTTTATGGAATTCATATCTCACAATAAGGATTACAATATACTATAATATATATATTTATATATCTATGTACATATATGGCACTTGAATACATAAAAGCAATATATCTGTTTCACACAAATGAAAGCAATGGGCGCTTTGGTGTCAAAAATAAATATATAAATAAATAAATAAAATACAAAATATAGACAGTTAAGCATTCTGCAGCTTTGGCCAGTTCACCGGCTACCGATCTGCAAGTCAGCTTAAATATAACGGAACGATAACTTATGTTAAGGTCAGTGGTGCAAGCACAGGCAACCATTAATCATTAAAGATGCCAATCTATCTAAGCCAAAAGAGAGATATGATTTATATAGTATGGATAAACATATGTGAACTGCGGTCTAACTAGTTGCGGTGAGTAAACTGAAACTATCATATGTGCAATCTAAAACCAGAATGAGGATACAATATAATTATAAAAAAGACCTTCACAGCACGATTCGTGATCGTTTTGGCTTCTTTAAATCCATATTTAGTGCAAAACATATTTCGGGTTCAGCTGATCATCAACGAAGAAATAAACAAATATGGAAATCATCATCGTAAGCTTTCCGTTCCGACCTATAAAAAGTTGCATCAGTGCCCTTCAGTAACTGATAAGGAACAAACGTTTGGTCCATATGTCTGGTTGTCCATACCAGACAAAAAAAAATCCATGAAGTCTCCACCATGAAACAGGTGAGATGAACAGTCCACAATAAATTTTCTTGTATATAATCTAATGAAGTAGTTCTTCAGTCTTTGTGCATTTTAGATGGGGTCCAAAAATGAAAGTTCTGTCATTGTTTACTCGCCCTGATGAAACACAAAAGAAGATGTTATGAAAACAAATGGGGTTCAATGTTGTTCACTTTCATTGCATGGACAAAGCATTCTTCAAAACATCTTCTTTTGTGTTCCACAGAAAAAGAAAAAAAAAGAAAGTCATTCTGGTTTGGAACGACATGAGGGTGAGTAAACAATGCCAGAATTTTCATTGTTGGTTTGGGTAGACTTGAGTAGGTTGGGTTGACTCCAAGATTTAAAATGGGTATTTCAGAGGAGGGAAACATCCAAAACGTGGGGTCTTCCTGGACCTGGATTGAGCAGCACTGCTCTAATGAACAAGAAGAAGGGAGCATTACACGTAGGCAGAGTCACTCGACTGGGTGCGGCCGAAATTGGGCATGCTCATCCGCGGTAAGTCCTTGTTTCTGATCTCATATATGGACTTCCTCCTAGCCTGCACCCCTCTCACAGCCGTTTTAATTTTCCTCCAGCCCAGGTGATTGAGTTCTGCCAGGTTGAGCACCACGCAAATCCCACTGACAGCAAACATGAAGACGAGGAACACAGTTTTCTCCGTGGGTCTCGAAACGTAGCATTCGACGTCTTTAATGCAAGGGTAACGATCGCACTCGTACACGGCAGGCACGTTGAAACCGTACAAGAAGTACTGCCCCACCAAGAAGCCAATCTCCAGCGCGTTCCTGAAAACCACCTGAATGATGTAGAACCTTGAGATGCCCTCTTGTCTTCTCATTTTAGATTTGGTAGTTCTCATGGCTGAACTGGGGATCTCTTTCACTTCCAAACAGTCAGGTTCGGATTCTTTGGTGGAGTTCTCTGTGTTCTGAAGTACTCCGTTCACAATGGTGTTTTTGATCTTTTTGCTGTCGTCTCGTCTCATTATATCGGTATCTTTGTCAAGGGAAAGGTAGACCATGGAGTATCTACGCTCCTTCTGTTTGGCTGACTGATGCACTGAGTATGTGATGAAGCACAGACTGGGTGTGCAAACCATGATGATCTGGAACACCCAGTATCTGATGTGAGATATAGGGAATGCTTTGTCATAGCAAGCTTGGTTACAGCCCGGCTGCAAAGTGTTGCACACAAACATGGACTGCTCATCATCATACACGGTCTCTCCAACAATTGCCACAATTAGAATCCGGAAGATAACCACCACTGTCAATAGGATCCTAAAGACAAAGAAAGAAAGAAAAAAAAAAGTTCATAGTGCATATGCTCCAGTATTCACAGTCAAGTTAATATTGAAAAGTGAATTTTTAAAATATTTAATTGAAAAAATCCTGTTAAATTTACTATTAAAAACAGGCAGTCCTAACCGTATTTCATGAATGCTACACTGATATGTGTAATCGGATGATGCTAAAATATTTAAATAACTAAATTTGTACAATGCTTTGGTCTTTGCATATACTGATGTATAATATATATTGCTAAACAAATGAGCACATAATGAGCATCATTAAACAGAAACAAACAGCCAGTTAATCAGTCACAAAACATCATAAAGGCACTGAAATAAGATATGTACAACAACCAAATAACATAAAATGTAACATATAACACTCTGAATGTACGTAACTGTTAAGAAAAGGAAGTAACAGAATTGTTGTAATGAAAAATTATCAAAGGTGAGTTTTTAGAAACGTAATTTTACTGATCTCCACAAATGTATTATCGAGTCGAATATAACAGATTGTCATCATTAAAAACTTAACTTTATAGTATTTTACAGTAAAATGAGATGTAATGCGTGTTAGATCTAACATTTCTTATTGTATATAATATGGTAACTTACAGTTAACCAGCTAACAGGTTTTTACTGTATCATTTTACATTCATTGGCTGTGCAGATTGACGCGGGGAGCTGTCCAGTGCTGAAACCCTCTCCACAGGCAAACGCGCGCTTCGAGCCAGGGCGCGCACAACATTTCTTTGAAAGCAAATGAGATCTGACATGGAACAGTAATCTTACCGATGGCACAAACGCTTCGTTTTTCAAAATGTGCATTAAGAACAGCAACAAAAGCATTATCTGGATTCTTCAAACACATTTCTGTGCTTTGCAGTGGGCACATCAAGTTCCAGTGGCCAATCGCCCTTATTCAGAAGGGTCACTGCATAATGACCTTTAAAAAAAATGTACTAAGCAATCAATAAAAATGTTCCACTTTTTTCCCTCACCTCCCGATCATAGTAGAGTGCTGTTGGACAGCCGCCTCCAGGAGACGCTCGAGAATTGTCCATTCCCCCATGGCTGTTCATTCGGAGACGATATAACACAGTGGACCGTGTAAAATCAAATGCGAGCTACTGTTTCGCGTCTATCGCTCTAAAGGCGAGTGTAGTATCTGGTGAATGCATTGATTAGTCGCTGCTGTCCACCTTGTCGTCCACGCCTCGCTCCGGAGCGCGCGTTCGTCTGAGGTCCCGATTAATCTAAAGCCCTCCTATTTTCTGTCTCCCGAGCAGGACGATAGGTCGCTCTGAGCCTAAACGGAGGGGAGTATAATGTTTGGCTCGTGCTAATCCCGCTTTAAGTAGACTGCCCACTCCTCCTCCCCCCTGCGTCACGCGCAGACAGGTTGTTGGAGAGAAATCAGAACAGCAGGATTTCTCCGTTTCATTATTCTCCGAATATGCCAGAGAGGCACTGATTAATCCGTAATAAAATCATTGGTGATAAACTCAGATCACTGGGGATGTCTATCTCCGGCGACACACACACACACACACACACACTCCCACTAGCGTGACAGGATGGGAGTCCGAAGCAGATTAGAGTTTAGCGTGTGAGAGAGCGCGCGAGCGCGCGCGACAATAAACAAGGCGCGCATCTTGGCGGGTAATTATAAGGCTTGAAACCCCAAAAAGAAAGAAAGTCAAAGGGTAAGTAGAGGTTTCCGCACGCGCGCTTCACATAGCGCGACAAGCACTGCGATATACATCGCTTTCTTACAGATTTAAACATCACAAAAGAAGAGATTTGAAAGTGTTTTGATGACGTTTACAGCTGATTTTGGGGAAATTATTTTTAGCGTTTCAGCTCAGGGGAAATTACTTTTAGGTTCTACACTACTTATTCCTTCAAAATAGTCGACCGCCCGTCTCACACACTATTTATACGTTATAAATTAAAATGCCAATACGTTTTCAGTTCTGCAAAACGCATGGAACTACATTCGACTACAGGTGCGTCTTTTTTTCCGTGCGTTGGTTAATCTGAACTCTTCACATCACCCTGCAGGTGAGGAAGGGTGATCAAACATCTATTTGTGGTAATGCTTGTGGTGAATTTACAGTGGTGAGTAATCGCTTTAGGACTACCCACAAGGATGATGGAGAGATGAAAACAATTCATGTCAACATGGGATAGCCCATCTAGAATTCAACTAAGAGTTGAGGCTGTAAAACTCAACACTGGTCAAGCAATGTTTGTATGTATTTATAGCGTAGGTAAGATAAAAATAAATATCCTCATAAGCCTGAAGAGGGCATCTTGACAATGAGCTGCGTTCTCCTCTGATCCAGCTTCGCCTCCTAGAGAGCGGAAGCTATTTTTATACTGGGTGCTAATTGAAGTCGCAAATATGAATCCATCACAGCTAGCTTTTATGCAGTCCTGTATTTGCTGTATTTATGAGCAATGCATGTCTTGTAGTAAGCGACAAAGATGAATTCAAAATGCTTTTGGAGGAAAAGAAGATTTCTTCTCAAATGTTTCTGTCTTGTTTATTTAAAAACCAATAAATATTCACATACAAATGTTGTTCTGAACCAGTAATTAACTACAAACAAATTGCACTTTGGTGTAAACATACTGTACAAGGAAAAATAAAGGTAAAATCTGCCTGCGTGAATATCAGGCGGAGGTAATGTTTAGAATTTCTGTTCATTGCATCAATAATCAGGAGTGTAATATGGGTATCCTGTTGCTTAGAAGCACTTTCTGTGGACGATGGACGGGCCCGCCTCATCATATTCCTGCTTGCTGATCCACATTTGCTGGAAGGTGGACAAGGAAGCCAGGATGGAGCCACCGATCCAGACAGAGTACTTACGCTCAGGGGGAGCGATGATCTGTGAGAAAGAAGACACATGATGATTACAAATCAAACATTGATTAAATATAATCTGAATTACTGAATAAATATTCTACCTTTATCTTCATGGTGCTGGGGGCCAGAGCAGTGATCTCCTTCTGCATCCGATCAGCAATACCTGGGTACATGGTGGTGCCACCAGACAGGACGTTGTTGGCATATAAATCCTTACGGATGTCGATATCGCACTTCATGATGCTGTTGTAGGTTGTCTCATGGATACCAGCAGACTCCATACCTTTGGTAGGCAAAAGAAGAAGTGAAAACAAAAAAAAAATTCTGCATTTATTAAAATAAAGCTAAAAATAAAATAAAATAGATGAAAACCTTAAATGCAGGGTAGGCATTTTTTGTTATGGTGGTTGAAAGACTCTTCACATCCTGTGGTCTCAATGTATTTATATGTATGTGTCGTATATGGAAGGTGTAGGAGCATAACATATTTGTTCAATAATAGGATTTAGTCTAAATGCACCCAACACAGCACCCACCTTTTACAGTTCCTCCTGAACCAAAACGACAAGCTTTTGCTCCGTTCATTCCATAGCTATTGTAATTTGAAAGAGATGGAAGCCTGTTCTACTCAGAGTTCTTGTGACTCGAATTTTGGCAGCACTATCAACACAGAAATTAGTCTGCAGTAGTCTGGTGGTACAGGTCAGCACTCTTTATTTTCATTATTATTGGAATATTATGTGCTTTGAGACACGTGGTAATTTAACGTGTTGAAGTGTTTTGAGGGATGCGTGGCTCTGAAGGGATGGTGGAATCTTTCAAAACTAGCTTGCAATTGCTAGCCACACAGAAAATTGCCTACCCTACCTTTAAACAAAAATGTTTGTAGCTTTGTTTATGCAAATCTTTGTGTGTCTACACAACAATGATGTACTAAAAATGGAAATGTTTTCCCTTTGCGCTTTTTGGGTAGAAAACAGCATTATGTAAAAGCATACACACGACCAAAAAGAACTGTATTCTGCTGCCAGACCAGTAGTTGGCGATGTCACTTTGTAAAGAAACAACATGCGCCTACAGACTGAACATGAAATACACATATCCATGAAGTCACTGTTTTTTTCTTCTTCAAAACAGTATCATTTGAAAGCAATTTTTTAGGCTTCCAAAATACCGTTGTCAGAACAGCCAAATGTTTTCTATTTTTAGTTGAAAAAATTGTAATGTAAACGACCCCTCAGACACTGGTAACATAAATAGAAATCACTAACCAATGAAGGAAGGCTGGAAGAGGGTCTCAGGGCAACGGAAACGTTCATTTCCGATAGTGATGACCTGGCCATCAGGCAGCTCGTAAGACTTCTCCAGAGAAGAGGAGGAAGCAGCAGTGGCCATTTCATTCTCAAAGTCCAGAGCGACGTAACACAGCTTTTCCTTGATGTCACGTACAATCTCACGCTCAGCTGTGATAATAAAATTCCAGTGTTGATAATATATTACGATATATGGTTTGATCAGTCAGTTAATGAGATGGCATAGTTAGTTCATACCGGTTGTCACAAAAGAGTAGCCACGCTCAGTCAGGATCTTCATCAGGTAGTCAGTCAGATCACGACCAGCCAGATCCAGACGCATAATAGCGTGGGGCAGAGCATAACCCTCGTAGATGGGGACATTGTGGGTCACACCATCTCCAGAGTCCAGCACAATACCTACAAACAACAAAAACATTTAAGGTTCTAAAGAAACTTAAAACAGGGAAGCAATTAAAGGCAAGTATTCATAAACCTCACTCACCAGTGGTACGGCCAGAGGCGTACAGAGACAGCACAGCCTGGATGGCCACATACATGGCAGGAACGTTGAAGGTCTCAAACATGATCTGCAAATGAATGGAAGCCAGACATTTGTAACATTTGCAAAAACAAGGTGAGTAAATTAGTTCATTTTTGGGTGAACTGTCCTTTTATGTTTGTGGAGTCATTGAATGTGCACTGTTTGGGAATGTTCAAGCATGTTTACCTGTGTCATCTTCTCTCTGTTGGCCTTGGGGTTAAGAGGAGCCTCAGTGAGTAGGGTGGGATGTTCCTCAGGGGCGACACGCAGCTCATTGTAGAAGGTGTGGTGCCAGATCTTCTCCATATCATCCCAGTTGGTGATAATACCGTGCTCGATTGGGTACTTCAAGGTCAGGATACCTCTCTTGCTTTGGGCCTCATCACCCACATAGGAGTCTTTCTGTCCCATACCTACCATGACACCCTATTAGAGAAGAGAAGATATCGATTGTTTGTTACCTGCTGTATAACATTAATATTTATGCATTTAGCAGATTATTTTATTCAAATGAACTTACATTTAACCTAAATTATATACGTTTCTATCAGTTCTCACATTCTCTAGGAGTTGAACCCATGACCTTGCTAGTGCCTTACTCTACTGGTTAAGCTAAATATCATTATTTTACCTGGTGGCGAGGACGACCAACAATGGAGGGGAAAACAGCGCGAGGAGCATCATCTCCGGCAAAGCCAGCCTTCACCAGACCGGAGCCATTGTCGCACACAAGAGCGGTGGTCTCATCGTCGTCGCACATGGTGTCAGCTGGGGTTCTATATGAGGATCAGAACAAGCCGCGAACATCTAAGTCATTGCGTTTGCATTCCTGCCAAGCTACTGCGCTCTCATCGGAATAGACCATCAGAACATCTAAAATCCTTCTCCATAAACCCTTATAAATAGATGTTCTTTATTGACATCTATGGTTCTGTGAAGAACTGTTGACACCTATGATTCTTTCGATTGCACAAAAGGTTATTAAGAGTGAAAAAATGTTCACACACACAAACACACACACACAAAAGGGTTCTTTTAAGAAATGTCCTCTGAAATATTTGTAAAACCCCAAATGGTTCTTCTATGGCATAGTGAAAACACCCCTTTGCAATTATTTTTTTCAAAAGTGTAGATCAGTATTCAATCTTTGATTGACTTTTCCACATGAAAAAGTTTCAAAAATAAGCACATTAATAAGATTTTTGAAACTCGAAGTCAGCAAACATTCTTAACTGGCAACTCTTAAGCCTCTGAAATATTTGTTTAGCTCAAGAGTCAATTATTTTCATTATAATTCCAGAGACATTGCAGCAGAACTGACTCATTTTAAATCCTAGCATTCAGAAGATCATCCCATTAAATGAAGTCTGACATTTCTGAAAGCTTTAGCTGTACTTACCAGATCAGCACCAGGAGCTGGTTCCCTTGGAGAGTGAATGGTAGACACCGCCTTGAGCAGCAGCCAATTTATACTCTACGAATGGCTCGACGCCCGCTGGACTTCCCTCTCCTTATTTGGTAGCCCGAGCGCCATTGAGAGTGGAGTGGCCATGAATGGAAGGGCGCGGAGAGGAGAGACCCCCGTGAGGCATTCGGTCCTGAGTCCATGTATGGCAAGAGACGCGGGGAGGCGTCGCGCTGGGGGGGGCGAGTGATGGTATTCCACGATTTTCAGCACGTCATTATTAATCACGGTGGAATGTTTAAATGTCATCCCTAAACAACAAATATTCAACCGTTTACCCGTTTACCTTAATGATGATTAAGGTGATAAGGTTTATTTTTTATGTGATATATGAATGTGTCAGCGTTTCTGAGGAAAGCAAGAGTTTTGAAAAGAAAAGAACAGTGAATAAATAAAAGAAAAATAACAAATATTATTTAAAACAGCAGATTATGCTGTATTTACTGTACTTTCTGTGACATTTTCCTATGTGTGGTGTGTGTTAATACTATTATGTTTTTGAATGGTAAAATTATCATTACATATCAGAAGAGCATATACAGCAAAAATGTGAATAACAACTCTCTCTATCTCATAATCTTTTTTCATCTGTATAATACAAAGTTCACAGTTTGTTGCAATCGCTTTGGAAACAGACTTAATATTCTCTAAAGTTTAGTATCTCGAAATAATGAGAATTTTTCTCATAACAATGACTTAGTATCTCGAAAAAATAAGAAAGGTTCTCATAATAATGACTTAGTATCTCAAAATAATGAGAACGTTTCTCATAAAGTAGGCAGACAAGTCATATTCAGAAGAACCGTTCATGTTCTTCAAAATTCTATTTATGTTCAGGACAGTTCATGCTCAGAAGAACCCAATTAAGTTAAAGAACCGTCAATAATGACGTTTGAGAAATTTTTTTTTTTTTACAAAGCTTTTTTTGTGGAATACTTTATGCAGCCCAGCCTCACCCAGACTCTGCCTCCTGCGACCCCCAGGTAATATGAGTTTGAGACCCCTGTTCTAAACTGTAAGTTCAATTGTCACAACTGTTAGATGGAACATCCAAATTATATTGCATGTATGCAAAACATATAGAAAACCCAGTTATAGTGTAAAAAAAAGGCCAATGCCACCAAATAAAGTGTTTTGTCATTGCTTGAGCCACACTGGTCAAAATGTTGAGATGTTATACTGCTGTTTATGGTTGTGATGTTCCTACATATTCAAAGATAGTAGTGATTATCACAAACTCAATATATGCTTCCAAACTTGATTGGTTAATTAGTATAATTGTGATTACTAAGTGCATTTAGTTATTGTCCAATAGTAGACCATTTTACTCTTTTGCACATTTGCCGAAACACATGCAGTTTACTTGAATTAATGAGAAATTCAAATCTAATGTGATCAATAAACTGTTCAGAGATCTGAATTTGTTATTTTGAGAGAAAAACATCTCAATCGAGAATTGAGCCAAAGCAAATGAGGAAAACTGTAATATCAATACATTAGGATAAATAACTTAAGTGACTTGACTTTGAAATTAAATCACATGTTAGTCTTTGAATGGAATTTGAAGAATAATACTATATATATGGACTGACAATAGAAATGTGTTTGGGAGAATGAACCCTTGAACAAATTCAATTAGAGTGAAATCCTGAAATGTATGAATTGCATATGTGCTGGTTTGTCATCCATCCCCCATTCAGGCCAACCCTTTCATCTGCCGTGTCCCTGCCTTTTGTCTCCATTTATATCATAGCTGAAGTGTTTGAGCTTTAGCAAGATAAAAGGCAGAGTGCAAAACTCATATAGGGTTATTTGTCTACTTTATTATTTGAATGGAACTGGCACTGTGTAGCAAAGATTCTTAATGAGACTTTATTTGGCTTGAGAGTCATCACCTGTTTAAAGGAAATGATTAAGATGAATTGTATTCAAAGGGAGCTGCTCTATTTCTGATAGGCTGGTTTCATAGGAGAGGTTCAAAAAACACTTTGCAAGCCTGTGGTACCACATCAGCACCTTTAATATATAATCAAAGTTAAAGACCCAAAACCTTAGGTTAGTAGATTTAAAATGAAACATAGGGAATTTTTTAATAGGGATTGTAAAAGTCACATCAACGAGGACTTCTGGTGTTAACTGTATTAAAATTGCTGAGTTGAGGGGTTATCTAAGTTCACCTCATCTCCTGTATCAGCATTTCGCCGCATTTCTGGATTTTTAAGGGTTAAAAGAAAGTATGTTGCTGGATGTCTGGATTTCCGTTGTTCAACCTTTATTTGCAGTACAGTGTCTATATCAGTAATGACCGTTCTCTAATGTTGAATTCATGTGACTACTGAGTGATGTAACGTGCTGCTTTTTGCATAATCCCCAACATTCTCTGTCTGAGCATCTGTCAGCCGGCCGGGGCTTAAGGTTTCCTCAATTTGAACTCAGCTGCTACAAAAATAACCTTGATATTTGCAACAAGCTCTCAAAAAGGTTCATAGTCATCAAGAAAATTCTTCATATTTCTGTTGCTATGTAAATGAAGTATAACCAGAAAATGATGAGAGTGTGATGTCTTCACAACTTGCTTTCCTTGCAATACACTCGCTTTGAACTTACAGTAAACTTTAATCCCTTTTAGAAGCAAAACAGCCTGTAAGGGGCCAGCATTTGTGCTTAATCTACTTGCTGTTTCTCTCGTAGCTCTTCCTTCCAATAATCCACTCACACTTCAAACGTGTTTAACATTCATGAGGGTATCTCCTCATGGTTTTCCAAAATTACAGTAATCTTTGTTCACAATGTACCGTGCTAATCTTAAAAGTGTATGCAAATGGTTTCTGTGACATCTCTCTTTTGAAATGTACATGCATCTCCTTTGCCCTTTAAGGACCTCTTGTGCTTATTAGTAGCTTAAAAAAGTAAGCTGAAGGTCATAAGTCTTCAGATGAGCTGAGGTTTCCATTGAGCAGAGAAACATTATTATTCTAGGGTCACATTCTCTGGATCGTAATGTTGTCTGGTCTTGTCACGGGATATGTTTCTTGTTGCTGGCTAGATCTTTTTGTGGCCCTCTGACACTCGATGCATTTCAACCTCTGATTTGTTGAATGCATTCATCACACAGCACATTCGGGATTTCAGAAAAGGCTTAATTAGATATCGAATACAACGTACCGAGCAATGTTCTGACATTGTCTCTCACATTTTATAAATAGCTGATTGCATAATTATAATGCGAGCTATGTTGTGTTCTACTAACCATATTCATCATACGCTCTAAATGACCCATAGAACCGACATTTAGTAATATGTGTTAGACATTCAAAGGTGTCAAATTTCAAATTTCTAAGTCAGAAAAAAACTTTACATTTATACATTTGTTGCCAATAATACTCAAAAATAGGATCTTCAAATAGTACTGGTCTATCAGCGATCAATAACGAGTGACAATACATAAAGGCCATAAATGTAATTTAATGGATGGGGAATTGAGCGGTCTGTGTCAAAAGTAATCTACAATAAAGGCTGGGTGAGAGCCAGACATTTCATAGTGTAGTGTGGAATTCTGAATCTCTGTGATCTCATTCTGTGTGGAGAGCTGAACTCATGCCAACTTCACAGGAATAACCTGTCACCACCCTCTCTCTCTTCTTCTTCTCTCTTGTATGGCCTAGATACACATCCACATACATTCCAAATGCGTATCTAGAGTTGGTAAACAAAACATGACATTTATCAATTCTTCAGAACCTTCAACATTAAGGGCCTTGCTGTACCCATAGTAAAGATCTTTTGTATTCTTCCCTTACGGGTAAAAATAAGTTACCAGAGCAGTGGAATACTGTTAACGAACATCACAGTGCTGCTGAGAGTGGCCTTTAGATTAATATTTTAATATGTGCTGCACTCTTTCCTCTCAATGACAAAATGAACACAACAGAAATGACAGAGGAGAGAAAACAGCAGTTTAGAAAGCAGTTACGATAGCAATGAGGAAATACTTGCATCAGCTCTGCAATTCGGCACATCATGTTTATTTGCTTGATACAACAGATAGCTTCATCCCTTAAACGCGTACCTTGGGACTTTAGTGACCCAAGATGTCATTCACAACCCTCCTCCTCATTCATTCAAAGTTAGATATAAACCTTCTTAGTATCCCTCAAACAATGAATTCTAAACACTGTAACAAGAAAATACATTCAATTATAAGAGAATGCCTATTTTCCCTTTATTTTTTGGTAAAATTGCATAAGATCACTAATGAACCAAGGTGTGTAACAGAATAAAAATAAAAAAACCTGCACAACAATAATTTAATCTTTGATGACTGAACGAGTGCAATGTTTTATACACAATGATGGAGTGACTTTTCACTTATAGTTACCACAGGCAGAAAACAAAAGAATATGAAGTATCATCAGCAAAACTTGAAATGGCTCTCTGATTTACTAACTACTGAATGTAATCAAATATTAGTGCTACTGTCACTTAACAGTGGACCTGTCAGCAATTTTTAAGATGATGAAAATATGTTTGAGATCACGAGTACTGGAAAATGAGCTGTGACGAGGACAGTGATGATGGTATTAAACTTCTGTTCAAATGGTACCCTTCCAAGTTCCAAAAGATAATAAAATGTTTTTTTCTTCTTTTTTTGTTACTCTAATACAGGGGTCTGCAACCTGCGGCTCTTTCATCACTGTCCAGCTGCTCCCACTTGCTTTGAAAAATATATATGGGAATCAATAAATAAGCTATTCTATTTTTTATTTTATTTTTTGTTGTTCTGTAATTTCATAAATGCTACACACTTTAGTCATTTTATGTATTGCAAGCTGGATATAAACCTTTATATGCACTGTTATTTTAATTTTAGGGATCACGTGAATTTTATTCGGTAGTAAAGAGGTCAAAATGGCTCTTTTGATTTTGAAGGTTGCAGACCCCTGCTCTAATATCAAGAGAGTTTTTTTATTATCACAACAGGTCACCAAAGACCCAAATATGTAATAATGATTGGCGAAATACTCATGTTTTAAGTGTTCAAACAATCCCTTAAAGCATGAACAAAATTGTTTTTCAGCAACATGAAAAGAAAAAAAACAGTGTCTTTGTCTCAAGTAGAATTACAACCACATTTTCTACTAAAGCAGCTCTCTAGTGTTTGTGTTGTTGGACATCCAACCTTGAGTGACCAAACAGAAGAAATTAATCAGAGATTTTCACATCAAAGAAGACTAGGAACAATGGTAGTTCTATGTTGCTTACCAGTCTGAGCGGATTATTAAAGGAGGCTGTTTCAGACTCCAGAAACAAACTCCAAGTAAAATTGAAGAATGAACTGATTCGCCATAATCAACAAAATCAGTCCAAAGTAAGTACTAAAAAGTCTGAACCTCAAAGACACATTTACTATTGTTTCAGGAAAAAAACTTTCCTGAGATGAAATGCAATCATTTCAATAGGATTCCATGCGATCAGAAATTTTATAATGTTTTTAATGTTGTTTACACGTCAACAAACATTAAGAAAAACCATGTGCAAATTCATAAGTCAAGACCAATGCCGAGTATTTTCTCCTTAGAACTGTAGTTAACTGAAGACAGCCTCAAAAACATGGTTTGGAATCGCAATTGTTCTCTACATTGCAAATGCCATCGTAACCAATCCTAACATGTTGGCCAGGCTTTAGCATATTATTAACTATTCTCTGAAGCAGGGGAGTACAATGGAGTACAATATAATGGTTGAATTATGTGTGGGTGAACCTTAGCATGACATATATTATGATGTTATGATGAACCATATGCCTTTTTCAACTGACGCTCTATAATATTCAAAGCCGTTCTAAGGATGCTGACGTTTTAGAAGGCAGTCTGACATGGTGAATGGGAACATGGTTTGTGTAACATTAACAATACATTATTAGCTGTTTGATAATGCATTCAAGCAAAAGGTTCATACTAATTATCGTTATGTGTCCAACATTGTAAAGAGTCATACCATTGTGCAAGGTTTACCTCAGTAAAGTTAGCTGAGTGGATCAGTTAGTTTGAGCCTGAGGGAGTAAATTATACAATAATGATCCTGGTGTACTAATACTATACTATTTTGGTGATCAAAGAGAATTATTGACCTCAGGGAGACTTAAAATGGTTCTAAAATTCAAATTTGGTAAATTTGGACATTCTCAATTGGATTTCTCATCACGTGAAGACTTGTGATCCATAGAAAATACTTATGCAACCAGATTAAAAGAACACAAACATTTTTTGCAGCATTGCAGGAAGGTGGAGTGGCTTGTATATTTTTACAATTGGGATTAATTATTATTTGTTAAAGGTTGAATTTATGTTGTTAAAAAGACGCTACAGAGAAGGACATCTTATCACAACCGTTGAAATGCTCCGTGTTCAAAGTTTAGTGAAACATTTCATCATGCAGATTTTGTAATGGGTTCAAGTTGTTCATGAGAATTTACTGTGCTCAACAAGAAAGTTTCTTGATTTGAACGTGACTTATGTGTGAGCCGTGGGCCTTTTTTTCGGTTTTAAAAATTTCACTAATGTGAATGCACTTTAAGATAATTAAGATATCAATATGGAGTATCTACACTATATGCTTGTCCTTCTAGGTTTTCTTGTGTGTGTGGTCCAGTGGTCTTGAGATTCTTTTGAAACACCCTTGTGACTAAAATTGTCTTTCTGGTGTTGATTTATCTGCTGTCATTTGTAAAGGGGGTGGAACAACTGTTTCATAACTGTTGCCTCCCTGTTGCTTCCTGTTTCTTTCAGTTTGTACGTGTGTATGTAGGGGGAGGGTCACTTGCGGAACAGCTGCTGGGGTGTTTGACAGCTCACAGTCCCCTTCTTAACACACACACACACGCACATACACACCTGTCTACCCAGAGCAGAGAGGGTCATGCACAGTAAAACCTAAGACTTAAGAGGTGCCAAGATTACTGTTTGTTTACAGGTCAGCAAAATGGTGACAAATTATCCTTAGGAAGTGTTTAGACCACACAGACAATGGTTGTGCCCCCTTGAAAAGCAATTGCAGAGGAAAACTTTTATTATTCACAACCATCCCATCTTATGCATATGACTTATTATAAAACCATAAACTAGTTTTTTTTCATTTTCTGAAGTAAACGTTAATGGTGTTTGAACCCAGCAAAATGATCGCTGTCACATTAAGGTGTTCCACAGTGATAAAAGAAGATTAGGTTTCTTTTTTTTTCTTAGTGTGACGACATTTTAATAATACAAAGAACTCCTTTTCTACCATAAGTAAACTTTTGTGCAATGGAAAGTTTCCATAGATATTATAGGATCTTCGTAGAACCATCAATGTCAATAAAAGAAAAACTTTATTTAGAAGTGTGTTCTGGGTGGTGGACACAACTTTGTTAACATTTTGCATGACTTTTAGCATGTTGCTATATGAGATTCCTTGGGTGTTCTGAGTAGTTTAAACAGCTTTGCTGTTTTGAGGGGTTGTTAGCATGTTGACATGAATCTGCAAGGGGTTGACACATTAGCTAACATGTTCTGCATGGTTTCAATGCGGTTTCTATAGTGTTTTTGACGGTTTTAACAGTTTTGCTAAAATATTTTGAGCAGCTGTTAGCATGTAGCATGTAGCCTTGCTCCTGTAAAGCACTGCAGTCATTGTGTTCTTTCTTCCGGTTTGTATTTTCACAGCATGAAGGTCAAATCTTTTGCATTTATGAATGAACCGCTCATTTTACCAGTTCACTGATATTTATTATGAAATCCACTTAAACATTACAATTCAAATATATATTTTGTTAACTCTACAATAAATAAATCGACTTCACCAGCTAATTACTCTTTGAAAGCAATGCCATAGAAATATACAGAGCTACCACAAAAACGGAAGTTCAAAGATCAAATTCTAAATATGGCTGCTGCGTGCTTGTCTATTTGGCAAAAATAAAAGTTTATAGACATGAATATTTCCACCTAACATATTCTGAATGATTGTTGGTACATTGCTATGCTGTTCTTAAGTTGTTCTGGGCGGTTGCAAAGACGGTTTTATCATGTTCTAAATAGTTGCTTAAATATTGGTCTGTTGCCCTAAGAAAATAGGTTTGAGGGTGTTCTGGGTGGTTGTTATATGTGTTATAAAAACATATGCCACTTCAAAGTTTTGATGGTGGTCCATAGGTTCTATGGAAAATTGTAACATCCACTAGTTAAAAGTCTCCTCATCAAGCAGGTGATTTGTGATATATTTGATTTGTATTCATGTCCATCTCACACACAGTTTGGGCCAACATGTGCCAATTTAAGTTATTTATGGGAATTTGTATCAATTATTTAATTTCTATATATAATAGTAAAAGTGATGCTTCCCTTAGCAAGCTGCTGTAAATATCCAATACCACAAGGACTATTAGAGCTCCATTAATAAAACAACCAGGCATCAACAAAGCTCATAGATCCAAACAACAGTATGACCTCCCAGTCTTAAATACCTGACCCACTATGGTCGTCAGTGAAGTTGAGGAGCTGAGTAACATTAAGTCAACTCTTGTGGTGTAAGGTTTCTGTGCTTTGAGGAGCGGACGGCCTTGAAACCAGAACCTCTACTGCTGAAGTGAAAGACCCTGGCCTGGCCTGTCCAAAATATCCTGGCTTCCTACCCTCAGAGATGCCTCTCATTCTCACCCCAGCTCCAAAAATTGGGTACCGCATCAAACACTTAACCTTCTATTATTACCACTAACACCAACACACAAAAGAGGGCCAGCAGACAGACCCTGGGGGTTACAGCTGAGAGAGACCCTAGTGGCTTCAGACCACTGGAATGCCTACGAGTGTTACTTCATCCCAGGCTTGGCTGAGGGAGCAATCTTCAGGATAGGGAAAAGGTCACAGTGGATGTGACGTGGGGTTATGGGAAGAGCACCTTTATATGGTGTAATCTAAAGAAAAGATTTGCCTTTCTGGCTGACAGCACAGAGAAGCCATTATAACCTGACTAATAAGATGCTTGTCACTCATTTTTTACTGGCTTCATAAGAACTGTATCAGGAACTGACCATCATAATCAAGGAGTTGAATTATTTTTAAATGTGCCAGTTGCTTACTATATTCTAAAAACGCGTTCTAAATACAGTGGAATAGGGTTATGTTGACGGCCTCGGGGGTTGCAAAAAAGCGTTGAGATAACGGATTATTGAGATAACCAACAGCCAATTTTGCGATTTATTTGATTAAGCGATCGGCATGCTAAAAAAATGAACATACACTGTATATGTTTGCTAACAACAAAAGGCATATGTGCACCAACTAACAGCAGAAATTTACCAGTATACAATAAAAAACACCTTCGATTCTCGATACAAACCTTTAATTATATTCTCCAACATTGCAAACACAATTTCGCTCACAGCGTAAACACAGTCACAACATATTCGTGAGGTCATCACGCTGTACTAAATTGCATACTTTCTTGTGTTCTGCCTGTCTAATGTGCTTTCTCAACAAATTCGGCTTCAGCCCATCTTTTAACAACCGGGTTCTTCAATCTGCAGCAGCGCTGAGCAGGCCGCACATCAGTGGTGTGTGAAGTGGCGAATTTGTCCCTCTTTTGTGCTAGAGGTATTAGTGTTCGGTGTCATAAAAGAATCGACATGACCGAAAAGAAAATGCTGAGACAAATAGGGAGTTTGGCGGTTCCACTTCAAAAACGTCGACATTATAGGATTGGCGAGTTAACCGTGATTCGAGATAAGTGAACTCCACTGTAAATTTAAAACACAATACCAAATGCATTTGCTATAGCAACACCCTATAGCAATCACACAAAAGACACTAGTAAACATGGCAATATTCTAAAAAATTACACCCAAAGCACCTTAGCAACTAATTAATGTCCAGACAAACATCCACAGTACCTTAGCATTGTGATGGCTAATTTCACAAACAATAGAAACTTTATACCAAAGAAGGCCCTCTGATCTGTGAGTGTCCTTGCATGACTGGGCCTACTTAAAAGGAAATTAAACCGCTGGAATCCTGTCGCCTGCAGGGAGTTTGACATCGTCACTGCTTCTTAAACTGAGTGTGGCAGAGCCCCGCTGAGAGGTGTGCTCGGCTGACATCTTTTACAGGCTCATAATAAAAATATACAGCACTATGCCTCACTGTCTGAGGTTATTTTGGAACAGTCTTATTGACACTTAGCTGCCATTGTTGGAATGAAAAAGGGATAGGGGGATTTGAAAGGAGATCCTCATATCATGGAGAGAGCGGTTGCTTGCATGCACAAATGGGCAAACACTACAGGAAAACGAGAACATCTGAGCTCAAGGGATTTTAGCTGAATAGAGAGTTTAACAAACCTCAGATTTAAAGCAAGGGATTTTTTGAATTAAGAAGCTCTGAAGTTATCAACATTGAACCTTGTCTAAAAAGTTTCTTTGAGGTTCAAAATGTACAGCTTGTTCATCTTTCACTGCAGGCATGGGGATCTGCAAAGCATCATACCTCCAGACTGCCTGATAAGGTCATATTTAAAAGGTTTTGGACACCCAGCTCACTCCATTGAGTCTCAGTTCTGTGGCACATCGTGATTGAAATTATCTGTAATGACAAGAAATGTGCATGCTCATTATCCGATCTAAACAACAGATGGATTAATCCTTTTTTTTCATACAGCAGGCAGTCTCAACACAAGAGGTTCACCATATTCAGCTGCTGACTTCAATCAAAGAAGAGCACACAATTGGCTATCACTTGTTGTTTTAAATGGATCCTGATTTACTCATACACAAATGGTCATATAAGACAATACACCCAATGGTGTTAACGTGAATGGAAAAAAATTCAGTGTCATGCTCTTTATAAGGTTCACAAAACGTTAGCACAAAAACATCATTTATACATCAAGGAAAAACAAAATTTCCGGACGATTGTCTACCATTTGTAAATGTTACAACTTGTTCCAGAACGTTCAGAGACCATTCAAAACTAACATTCCCAATGTGAAAAAAAGAAAAAAAGTTCTCTGCATGTTTGTGTAACCCAAAAAAAAAATGCTTTTATGACATTTTAAAAAACTAGACGTATTGAACATTCAAGAGACATTCAGAAATAACGTTTTCATAACTTAATGTGAATCTCAGCAAAATGTTCTTGAATATATATATATTTGTTACCTGCGATTTGCCATGGCTGGGTGACAAGGTAAAAAAAAAAAAACTGAGCCGTCAAGTGGGACACTTTCTGCATCCCATTGTTTGATTTCTTGAGACAAATTGTAAAGCTATTTGTTTGAATTTTAGATGTAACAATAAGAAAGTTAACTAGATAGAGGAAGTTTATGATATAAACTTCAGTTGGCTTGAGAAAGCCTAGCCTGAAAGTTTAAATTAGTTGTAAAAGCTTCAAGCTTGAAAAGTTTTGAGAGTTTGTCGCTAACAAGATTTATTTGGAGATTACTGATGATTCAGTTGGTCAGTGAGTGCCGCTGTTTCCCACACACAGAAGTAAGCAGCATTTTCTACAGTTATACAGTATTTGCAATCTTTGATATGTTTGCCAGTATTTCATAGTTAGTATGTAAAATAGAGAGATTTAACATACTAATTAAAGTAAAAAATCGATTGTAGACCTGCAAGTCTTTTTCCAGGATTTAAAAAAAAAAATGCATATCCATTGCAATGGACATTGGGTTCCAAATGACTGCTACTCAATGCACATGCTGATTGAAATTTATTATATATCCTCTTGAGTCCCACAAGTTTGCCTGATGTGCATTTTGTAATTTTTCTTGCTATTTGAGATATGTAGGACCTAATAAATACAATACCCCCCCAAAAATGTGTACAGGTATTGTACAGATGTCTTCATGTGGTATCATAATGCTATTTGCTGTTATGGCCAGTAGGGTAATAATTAGTCAAAATTCAAATCTCATTCTAAAATATGTCAAATTTTAAGAAGAAAATTTGAGAAAATGTCATATGCAGAATATACAATTATTTATTTAATGTGATTAGTGCAAAGTGCACTACTGCTCTGTAGCAAGATTTATTGTTAATTAACAAGTTGCTATCAAGATTTAGCATGATCTAGCATGTCACTAGTGAGAATTTGCGTGATCTAGCATGTTGCTAGCAAGATTTAACGTTAATTAACAAGACGCTATTGACATTTAGTGTGAACTAACATGTCGCTAGTGAGATTTTTTCATTCGTAGGTCGCTTGTGAGATTTAACATGAGTTAACATGTCACTGACGAGAATGAATGTTATTTAACAAGTCACTAGTGAGATTTAATGTTTTAAAGAACACAAGAGTCAGTTGACGCAGAGACTGGAGGTTATTGATGATTCAGCTGAACAGTGAGTGGTCTGAAATATCAAAGAATAATAATGAATATTAAATATAAATCTAAAATAAACAACATTTACATTGGTAATAAACATGAAAATAAATTGAAAGTAAATTATTAATTGATTACAGAAGTGTTGCAATACTTGGTTAGTGCACAAAATGGCATCTAGGGTACATACATGGAGTTTTTTCATCATGAGGGATCATCGGTGTTGTAACGAAATACCAAAAAATAAATAACAATGCTTTTTGATCCCCAAAGTGTTGAAAATTGCAATTAGTTTATAAAAATGTTTACGGTTTAATTACATCCTTGGCTTTTAACGGTCAGTTTTCACTAATGTGAAAAATACTTTTTTTATTTATATTTTAAAGCTGTAATTAAGCATTATTAATATAGGCTAATCACTTTCAAAAGAGGGGGGGGGATGCTCAGAATTTCTAGCATAATGTAGTCGGCAGGATTCGAATCTACGCGGGAAAACGCCAAAAGATTTCTAGTCCATCGCCTTAACCTCTCAGCCACGACCGATTGAAGTATAGTGCGCCATTGTTGTCTTTGGCGGTGCATTGCGATCGTCTTGTGCGATATGTGCTTTGATATGGCGATATGTGCGTTTTCACAGTCGCGATTTTAAACAACTGAAAATCTGGTGGCTACCCAAGGCCCACCCAGCCTATGTATGTATGTATGTATGTATGTATGTATGTATGTATGTGTGTGAATAAACGTAGGCGCTATAAATAAACTTAGGCGCTTAAACGTTGCTGCGCGAATGCAGAAGGACGCGCATTTAAACTTCATTCAGCGCGTAAACGTCAGTCGCCTTCCCCATAACTCAGGCATAAGTTATAAATAAACTTAGGCGCTTTGACGGTTTGGCGCTTTGACGGCAAGTGCGCGGGGACGCGCGTTTGAAGTTCATTGAGAGTCGCCGTTCCCATAGTAATCTGCTCAGCGGGGGAAATGCCTTCACCGAGTAAACACGAATGAGAGTCAGATTTCGGCCATATAAGTACATAAAACTTCCAGCAAACACGCTGCAGCGGTTACTTGATAATCGGAAACAATTTCCGTTTGATCATAAACTCTCTCACATAAATCTATTTTAGGAGATTATGATCTCTGTCTCTCCAGCAGTAATGGCGGCTCTATCAGTTTCTGGCAGAGACTAACAGCGCTCTGATTCGTTCAATCTTCAGTGATGGACGCTCCTTCTAGAGCTCTGATTAGTTTGAAGCCTTAAGGCGGGCTCAGTAATCTAAGCCCTCTGATTGGTGAATTTTAGTTCAATGTAAAGTCTATGGAACTTTTTATGATTTTAATCTTCAACTTTATCAAAAATCATAAGTCTGATCAGTCTGAAATGATATAGCAACTCAAGTCAGAACAGGTCTGAAGTCTGAGCAGAGTTTAGTGGTTGTAGCTTTAAAGCTGTACGAGGAGATTCTTTTAGAATTTTAGGTAAGAAGAAAAATAATAATAAAAAAAATAATAATAAGTTTAGATACAATATCACTAAGTTGGCTTTCTCAAGCCAACTTAATTACACATTTAAGTACACATTGTTAATTTTGTTTAAAGGCCAAAAACATTTTATCCAACCAATATGCAATGCTTCATACACCCATCTCACTGCAATGGAGCATGAAGATCTAAGCTCTCTAACAATCTGTCATTGGTCAGATAAACAGAGAGATAATCAGATAAATTTATATTGTTTCTTTATTGGCAGAATCAACAATAGAAAGTGGCCAGTTTATGTTAATTTGTCCATTCAAACTGTTCATTCTTTAAGATAAAATGGATTCAGTGATTATTTCACCACCATGTTGTCCCTGGCTGGAATTAGTTTCTGTTTATTACTATTAATAAAAGTATTGATGTCCTAGTTCAGTTAGTTGTAGCTCACAAAAACCTACTTAATTTACATTAAAAGTATAGTTAACTCCAGAATTGTGTTGATTCAGATAGACTCCTGAATGGTTTTGTGAACCAATTCAAGCAAAACATTAATTCACGAATCAGACATTGCGACAATCAAATGGAGAAATGGCTTACTTTTGGTTGTCTTCACATATTAAAGTTGGTTAAAAGAAGGTATTCTAGTTTACAAACATTTGGAGTTGAACAAAACTATTCAGTTGCTTGAGTTGAACATGAACCTTGTTACAAGAACTATCTTCAAAAACACACTGAAATACCAAATTCTGAATCAGCATAGTGGGTATTAGTAAAGCCATTTGCTGTTGCACTAATGACCTGCCAGTTGGGAGTTGCATGCTACATGTTCATCCGCTTGGCAGGACAATATCCACTCGTTGGTCTGGGTCACGCATTAAAGAGCACGAAAGCAATACAAAACTATGAAATTGTGCCGATTGAATAAGCATTTATAAACAAAATCCATTTGTCTCGCCATAAAACATCATTAGCAGACATTTAACAATGCATTTGACCTAAATGACTCGATGATCCTATCAGAGTAGTCATGGCAGATAGAGAATTTTCATTGGATTACACTTTGTGTTAAACTCCTCAAGAGAAATGTAAATGATGAGAACAAAGCTTAATCTGTGGGTGACCTAGAATGTAACTTGAATACTGATAAGTGTGAACTAGCCCACAACAGATTTATGCCATGTTGTGATATAAAAAGCATCTTCTGAAGGATTAGGTAGGTTGGTTGACAGTTGAATGAAGAAATCAGTCTTATGAGTGTGAACGAGAAAAAAACACGTCAGGCTATATGCAAAAACTCATCTCAGACCCTCATCTCTGCCCTTACAGATATCCATAAAACGTGATGTCTACAGCATTTAATAAAAAGAAATTTAAAAACAAACACAAAACTCCCAGAAAAACCAATCAGAGATTAATATAGGCCTACCGTTCAAACTTGGCATAATTGAGAGGTCAGTGTGTGCCAGCGAGGCGAATTTGTTCCCAGTAATTTGCACACTTAATTAAACTTGAATAAAGCCAATAGGTACACAGTGATTTCTTGTTATCAAAAATAAATTTTTGATTGGACTTTGATTTGTTGAGGTATAATATATAAATAAATAAACACCCCTCATTACATGAAATATTTGGTTAGATTACGAAATTGAAATGAATCATAGGGTTTTTTTTACACCCAGTTTCCTGCTCTGAACTCTCAACTGAAGGAAAGGCTACTGAAAGAAGCTACGGACTCAAGTAAAGACGTTTACAAACAAAGAACATATATAAAGATATATAAAGCCATGTATAAAGATTGATTATAAGCACATGGCTATTATATAGGATACTCTTTAATTTCAGCCATACTGTGCGAATCTGATTGGTAGCTAGGTAAAAACAACAAGGACACATCATGCCCATGCTATAGATTTTTGCGGGCCACCAGACGTGCCAACTACTTTTGTAAATTGTTAAAAGAATGAGAAAGCACATTTTGCATTCTAGGTACACATTGAGAACCAAACCCATGTCCTTGGAGTTGCAAGCCACGCGCTACTGTTTGAGCTACAGGAAAGCTATATTACACCATCTAGTGTATAAAGATGGAACTATTGCAAATTAGACGACACCATGATCATGATTACTGAACAAAAACAATACTTTTGTAAGTTTGTAAAATTAAAAATAGATGGTCAAAGTCAGCTTTGGTGGTGTTGTGATGATCTTTGACCATTTTTCCCCCAGTGCTGAAAAAGGCTTCACTCTATTTATTGTCGAATTAAAAAGAAAAAAGCAAGTGGAACAGACACATTGGGTCATAACCAACTACATATCAGTTTTATTTATTTATTTCTTATTCAAACTTTTTTACACATTAAAAAAAAACACGTTTTCATAATTGGTCAAATTAAATCCAAAATGTATCAATAAAATAAAGAACCTAACATGTTATTAAATAGTATAATGAACCCAGATAATTCTGGATGTTTCTGTATTTGTGAAGACAAAAGATACTTAAAGAACCTACACAGAAATCAATGGATCCACAGTAAAATCCCTTTTGGTTGGGTCATCTTTGGTCAAACCTTGAGTAACCCTTCTACCCGTAGGGCAGCATGTGGGTTGGAAGAATCAACTATGGCAAGTTTAAATGTATGTTTCCAGATGATGGGGCAGTGTGAAGGTCTTCTGACAGTGTGCACTGAAACGGCCTCTGGCCTGTATGTGTAACACTTTGTCTCTTCAGTTTGAGTGGGGAATTAAAGACTTAGAAGAGAAAGTGAAGAAATCCCACCAGCATGACATTTGCTTCAGAGTAACTGTTTGTACATGTGCATTTAATTTGGTCAATGTGCGGAAACATTGACAACAGCCAGGACAAATGGGTAAGTCACTATGGCGAGCAGGGCAGGGTCGAGGGACCGTGAGAGCGTCACCTGTGAGCCACCGGTCTCGACGGAGGAGAGGAGGCATAAAAGGAGGAGCGACGACAGTGAAACACGAGAGAGGACCAGGCCTGGGTTTTATGTTGTGGGCAGCAGTAGTCCATGAGGGACTGCCGCCAGTACTTTTTTTTGTTTTTATAATAAACATCTGTTAAATGTCTGCCGGTTCCCGCCTCCTTCCTCCCTGAACAAAGAACTGTGTTACAGTCACGTAGAGGATCGTTAAAGCATCTACCTGGATCCTGAAAGTCCAAAAGCCCCATAAAAACGTCTTTTTTGAATCTAGGAAAATCAGGTTTCTGTCGATACTCATGTGAATAGAGCACATAAAAATCAGGGGCATATTTAACATCATCTGAATCCACAAAGGCACAATCTTCGATATGACATGTGACATGCCCATTTTTCCACATTTCTTGATTTGGTTGAATAATGACAGAGAGATGAGTCAGTTTTGGGTGGACAGTCACTCACCCTGCTGAAAGGCACAAAATGTCAAATGCCTTTTTCTCAACAAGCACCGAGATATGTCAGTTTTATGCGTCAGATCCCAAACAGATTTGTTGCTGCACTGAAAAACAACCTCTGACTTGATCTGAACATTCTGTAGTAGACTAGTCCCATCTGAGAAAAACACACCTGAATCACAAGTCACCATTCATTGTTTGAGATGGCTTATCTGTGACAGTATTTTGATCTTGTTGCGGTGGAGCATAGTATTCAACTTGTGAGATTTGCACAACTTTGTCTTTAGATATTGCAGTACTACCTAAAGAAACCATATACTCCTGTTCAATTATGTCCTGACACTTTTTGTGGATCCTCTTGTGGTACTGCAAATAATAGAGCTCTATAAATGATTTCAAACACACATGGCACTTAAATGGTCTGAAGTCTGTGTGGCTCAAAATATGTCTGGAGAGCTTAGAAGAATATGGAAAGTTTTTCTGACAGACACAGAACTGATTCACACCTTTACGTTGCTGCTTAAGGTACAATGGATTGGAGGATGCGGTCAGTATTTATCAATGTGTTAGAGCTCTCAATGTACAGTACTTGTCTTTGACTCTGTTAAGGCGACATTTTGGTAAAGCTTACTTTTGTATTCAAGTCTTTCATACTTTCTGGTGTCTACAGAGTTAAATATCTGATGTAACGTCACATTAACAGCATTTATTCCATCTGAAGCTCCAGGTGTTGAAGATTTGGTCCAGTGCTTCTGCCGGACTCCTTGCAACCTAGAAGGGTTGTTTCGTTTTTTGTTTTTGTTCTTGAGGTGTTTATGGAGATCTCAGGCCTGCTTGAATGACTTTCTGCAGATCGTGCAAGTGTAAAGCTTGCTGTCCAAAGGAACGAACATATGTTGTGTTAGTTTAGAGGGGAAACTGAAGATCTTTAAGCATATTTTACACTGATAGCCACCTTTCTTTTTGACTTAAAGTGGACAGATGGGATCAGAAGACATGGATACTGGAAGTATAATTTTTTCAAAAGGTTTCACTTCATCTGGTGATGAAGATCTCAACCCTAGTTTAAAAAAAACCTACCTTGAATATCACTCGAGCATCCGCATTCTGGTGGATTGTTTTCACTCTTACCTGCATATCACTCTAAATAGTTGTTTTCCAATCTAAACTCTTCCTTACACTTGTGACCTTTCAAGTGGTATCTTTGATGTAAATCTTTAAAACACACAGAGCATTTGAAAGGCCTTTGCTCCGTATGAATCAAAATGTGACGCCTGAGCTTTGAAGGGGCTTTAAAGTATTTTAAACATACAGTGCACCAATATCCATTTTATTTTTTGAACCACTTTCTGAAACATTTTTGCGCCTCTTAACACCCCTGGTACCAGGATTAGTTTCACACACTGCGTGTTTTAAACTTGAATTAGATGCTTGATTACAGGGCACACCAATGTTTCCCTGACTCTGGAGTGAGTGTTGCGTTTACATCTGGGTTCTTGTTTCTCCTGAAATTCTTGTTTTTTCTCCATCCAATGACCCTCTGAGGTTTTGAAGAAATATTTAAAATTCACTCCAGTGTGGAGATCCAAACCTCGCTCATTTAGAAGAGAAACGTGCATCGGAGTTGAGATCTGGTTTGAAATATTAAGAATTTTCTTCACCCACTGCAAACATAATGTTTATACTCAGGTTCTTAATTTGTTTTCAACTGTAAAAAAACATTTGATTTTTTTTTTGTCATTGTATGTATTTTTGTGATAAAAAAACATGGTGTACATTTTTTTCAAGGTTGCCTCAGGAATTAATTCTGTAAGTTCAAGCGCTTTAAAATAATCTTTAAGGAGCCATTACATCATGGACATTCAAAAAGCGCATCCCAAAGTACACTACATTGTGGAAATTAAGGAGTGTAATTGGTCAGAAATGAATTTAATCTTCGTTAACTATACTTGCACGAGATCTAACCTATAGCTATACACTACTTAAACATAAATGTATAAAATAATATACATTTAGAAATGTATGCAATTGTATATTACATACATTTCTAATACACACACACACACACACACACACACACACACACACACACACACACACACACACACACACACAGTAGCCTATAGCACTATAGTAGTAGCCTAATTAATAAGTAGAAAATTCCAGGGCGACATTAAAACGAAGTGGACACGTGTGTCATATAAATGTAAAATTAATCAACAACTTAGAATTTCTAACAACTAAATAATTTCCCCTTACCTGCGAGAATTTCGATTAGTCATTAAACAAACTCTCACTTTTCTATTAAAAAATGACGATCACAACAGACTTCCTCCATATTAATACAGTCGTCAGGAAACAACACATTTGCAATGGTTCCGTCCTCGTGCATGTTCCTATGGGTTTATACACGCTGCTGGTTACAGTTATTAAAATATTTGTGTAAACTTGTAATGTACAATTAATACCCCGTTAGCACAGTTTTATCTTAAAAAGCAACTCATAACCTGTATCATTAACATATTATGCTGATATAGGGTTATAATAATAATAATTATTGTATTATCACAATATTAATTATTGTAGGCTATTATCACTGTATTAAACAAAAATTATAGAAAATATTTTAGCTTTGATAGGTTTATGATTATTGTATCACAATAATAATCTTTCACATTTGCATTTTTTCAACACAATTTGCCTGAAAAGGCTTTGTCATTTCCTTAAGGTAGTGTTTTCCATCACTGCTCTCAAATGTGAGTTTAGGCCTATTTTATTTTAAATAAAATGTGTCGTTTACAACCCCGATATTGTAGATAACGGATTCTTACAAACAGAGTTTCACCACTAGATGGCAGTGTGAAGCTGTATGACAGTATGAAGGCAGTGAGCGGTTAGTTCAACTACAGTACGAATAACCCTGCACAAAGTGGCTTAGATAAATACATATATTTTTTTTAAATTGTAAAATCATTTTTAAAAAATTAATAAAATGACCTCGTGGGTTCAACGAATACACCGTGTAATTTATGTGGTTTCCCTAATTGTAAGCTAAATCCTTAAAGCATGCCATTTGCTGTAGCCTATTTACGTTATCTTTAAAGAAAGTTCAGGATATGAAATATTGCTTTAAAATATATCATGTTTCAAAACCACCCTCAAAATAAGGGGGAGTACATATTTCAAATAAGTCACACGCAAGAGGAGCACAGTTTGTGCAACCACCCCATCACCGCGCGCTTGTCCATGCAATTAGCCTTTATCTGTAAGCAGTTTAATTTTCTGCGACATGGCGCGAGCGGCTCGGGCCTGATGGATGTGACATTAACGGGAGATGAAGCTGGGGAGATTGGACTCTGCAGTCACATAGTGGCATTTGTCACTGCCCCGGTCATGCAGATTGCGCCAGCACCGGCCACTGACTAAGATTAATGACGACGGCTCTCAGTCTTTGTTTCTCTCTGTGCTTGTGTCGAGCTCGAGCCTAAATACCATTCACGCAAACCCGGGCTTCACGAGAAGACGCATACAGAACCATTGTAATCCTGCGTCATTATTTCCTGGTAATTACATAAAAATACACTGTATTTCATTTATTCATGCAAATTCCAGTTAAGAGAAAAAAAATGGTACTCGGCTAAGAAAAACTACACTATTAGCTATATGCTCATACTTACGTTTGGGATTTTTTTTCCCAAATAGGTGTGCTACATCTATAAGCACCCTTCACAGGCAGCGATGACTTATTTCTGCAAAAATTAATATCGTGTCTTCTTTCCTTTTTTTAAATTTCATGTATATTTACACAGCTGTTTTGTGTTATTTTAATCTTGCATTATATTACTGAAAACTAGTAAATACTGCTGCAATTGTACTGCAGTTTATAGAGACTGTAAATTCTCTCCCTCCCTCTCTCCCTCTCTCTCTCTCTCTCTCTCTCCCTCCCTCATCTCTTGGAAAGTGGCAAAAATGTGCTATAGTATTTTTTTTTTCTTTCGCTGTTGGAACAAATGGGAATATAAAAATTATTTTTGCCATTTAGGCCTACCTTTATAGAAATCCACCCTCCACTTCGTTCCAAACCAAAATGTAATAATGGTTCATTGTAAAATGAGCAAAATAATCCAAGGGATCCAATATATAGAACCTGAATATCATTCGAATCTCAAAGATGGGTCTGTAACCAACCTAGAAACCACCAAGTACACGCTTGTAACCATGAAGCAATGTACTGACAACCCTTCCGGGCACAACAACATTGTGGTGGTGAGTTTCAGAAAATATAAATTTTGTAAAATGTAGTTTTCACATAGCTAGGATATTATAACTATTAATTTGCATAGCTTTTTTGTCTTGTTTGTACACTAACCTGAACATAGATACACTCAGAGCACATGCAGACCTATATCATTTTCAAGGTGGCAAAAGCAAGCTGATAAATAGGGACGAGGGATGTCTACCGATTAAACAAATATGCAATTCTTGGAATCGCTTACGAAAACGCTGTGTAGAATCATGAAAGGAATTCCTAAGAAGTGTACGAGACCTCCACGTATCCCCTCGGTTGTAATAAGCGAGAGAGCGGTAACCCCAAACTGGCTGCTCGGCTGCACAGAAAATGGTTTTCCTTGACAAATGAGGTGATGCGGACCAGGCTCAGATGGATGGGGGTTTGGGCTGGTTGTATCAGGGCTCTTGGGATGCTGGGTATTTACTCAGTCATTCATCATCCTCTGGCACATCCACTTATACAGGATCTGCACCGCACACCCATACTGATGTAATTCTCCACATGGAGAGCTGAATTACCATAGCCTGTCCTCAGTATGTGTGTGTACGGATATGTTATTGTGAAGCGTGGCATGGAACAATTTTCTGGATGTGCGCTTGTGTGCTTTAATGTATCTGGGAACATCAAACTGTAGCAACACACTCTCTAATGGCGATTACTTAACATTTTGCTAAAATGGTGGGGGCAATTCGTACACTTTCGTACAATCTGCTTACGATCAAGTGATGTTTAGGTTTATGGTTGGACCTGCTTGCTTTTTTTTCTGAACAGTCATATGGTTCCGTACAAATCACAACAATGGGTTTGTGTGAAAAAAAATAAAAATAAAAAAAAATTCGCCCCAAAAACATTCTTTAAAAAACTTTTTACCGAACATACTTGTAAGATTCTAATTCTCAAATTTTGATTCGATGTTGACTGAAACATTCTTGGAACATCTTTATGATCTTGCTTTACTTGAACGTTCTCATAACTATATTTTTGGAACACTTGGGTCAGAGGTCACTCTTTGTTTGGAACTTGACCGGCGTGTGGCTGTTACTGGAAGCCAGTGATTATAGTTTCTAAAGTTATAAACATGATCATTTTCTTACAAAAGTGCATCACTTTGCTTCAGAAGGACTTTATTAAACCCCTAGAGCCATATAGATTACTTCTATGATGGATGTACGCACTACAAAAAACAAATTACCATTTACGCTTATTATAAAGCTTGGAAGAGCCAGTATTTTTTTAATATAGCTCTGATTGTGTTTAGGTGAAAGGTCTTGTGCGTCTAGGATGGCTTGAAGGTGAGTAAATTATGAGATCACTTTCATTTTTGGGTGAACTTACCATTTAATGTTAGTCTTTTTTGAAAAATTACAAATAAACGTTCAGAGAGTGTTGTACTGAGGATAAAAATTAGGTCAGGGGAATGTTGTACTAACATTGTTGAAATAACATTCTTATCACCACAGGAAAACGTAACATTTTAGAAACTGCAAATCCTAGTTCACACTCCATTTTTAGAGCATAAATTTGTTTGCTATAAAAATTAGAGATTGGGTTGTTCTGTGTGTGTGTGTGTGTGTGTGTGTGTGTGTGTGTGTGTGTGTGTGTATCCAATGTAATATGTGTACATGATTGTGTAAATTCCATGAAATTCATCCCATGCACATCCCATGGTGCTTATTTTAATTTGAACAGCTTTGTCTCCAGTCATCTATAAACCAGCATTGTCATTCAGTTCTTAGAGTCCTGCCCAACAGTGTCTTGCTGTCTGTATATCGAGGGACAGCAGCTATAACTCCCTTCCCTGTTTGATTATGCACCTCTTGCAATGGCAAAATTCACTGCCCGGACACCATATCCCATCATCCTCCTGATGTTAGATCGTTCTCAGCATGGGCTCCGACCAAGGCGCTCATGCGTGAGTGACATTTGCTCCAACAGAGCATTGGAGTTTCAATCAAACCACATGGGTCCTGGGTGTAGTTTGTTCTTCGATACAGTATGGAGTGAAAAGACAATATTTACCCCCACACGGAAATCCCATGTGGATTCACCCTCGGCCGGCTCGTGTGTGCCAACTGTCTGCCCCGGAATCCCAGGGTGCACCGGGAACAGGCTGGTAATGTGGCAGAGGGTGATGATGCAAGCAACTCAGAGCTCCCTGGGGGACATGAATGTTGATTAAACATGTGCTCAGCCTTGGCTATTGAGCAATGGGACGTGGAACAAATGTCAAACGTTTGTTAATTTCTCTGCAGCGGAGGACTTATCAGTGGAGGGGGTGGAACCCACACCAATGAGGCATGACCCCAATGAGAAACCGATTGGCCAGCTAGACTAGATCAATCTTCTTGAATCAATTCTGAGGAAAGAACAATGTTTCTTGTCGGCGTGTACGCATGTGCAGCGGCGGTAAGTGTTTCTTTGTAGTAGTTGTTGGTAGATTCAGCCATCCAAATTGCAGAGTAATACTTATGACCTGTCCATACATAATAAATTAAACGAACAGGCTGTGCTTCATATAGAAATGTACTTTTTGTGTTCTTGGTTTCATATGGCAACTTTTCTCCATTTTTCTTTGCCATTTTTAACAAATGTTTAATGTAATGACTAAAAATGTATGTGGTATAATTATCAAGTAGAAAAATTCTACACCTTTGATCTTTAAATACCGTAAGCATACTGAATATTAAATGAAAAAGAAAATGTATAAATGTAAAATGTATAAATGTATTTATATATATATATATATAAAATATATGTATGTGTGTGTGTTTTATTCCCAAATGTAATTATTATTTAATTACTATTATACAACCTGAAGAAAGGTGCCTATTGAATAATGTGATATTTTTTATATTTTAGATGTATCTTGACTTTTTGTTGTAGTTTGTTTAGTTTTTTTTGCATGTTTCTGCATGTTTGTTGCACACATTACAATGATTTTTCTCAAAATAATAGCAATTTTTAACATTTTTATTTTTTCAAATAAATAATAGAATGTTAAAACATACACATACCATATATCATCTGTGAAAGGCTCAGGACCAAAAAATGTTTGCTCAATCGTTGTATTCGGTTCAAATGGAATGACACGATGTTCTACCATATGAATATATGAACTGAACATATGTATTATATGTATTTATACATACTGAACATATGTATTTCCATACCTCCACGCATATGGCACACATCATCAGCACGTATTGTGAGGCTATGCAGAGTTATACACCACAAACAAACAGCCACCCCTCGGTCTCTATTTAGCCGCCTTTTACAATTCTTCTGAACTAAAACATCGAGTGTATGATGCATTCACGTCATTGTAACCATAATTAATAGATGGCAACCCGTGACGTTCTATGGATATTATGCTTTTAAAGCTAGCTTGCTATTGTTAGCCTCTCCAAAATTGCCTACCCTATCTTTAATATGAATTAATAAAGTAAAACACTTTCACCATAAAAGAAAAAATATACCCTTTGTTCATCACAAACAGAAATCTGGCACAAAATTGTTGGATTTTGTGGAGGCTCAAACTAAGGAAGCTGCACATTTGTCGGGATGTTGAATTACATGCAGTTTTGCAACCTCCATCCATCATTCAATATCACCTCGTTGCTGGGGATACGGCTTAAATTGTGTCATCATTCTGTGTAGAGGCGTTTGACGTTAGGTGTGAACTCACAGTGTTCCACAAACAACTGAAGGGCTTGCTGATGGTTCGACCTACATGGAGTACCCTCAAAATATCTCCCCTGATAAAAACAGTTTGAACTCTTGTTCAGAGCAGGATATTAAGACAGAGGGAGAGGGGGAGAGAGAGGATTCAGATGAATAAAAGTGAGAAGAGTAAGTGCGAAGAGCGGTGAAACAGGAGGGTTTTACATTTTATATCCTCACATCTGTGGATTGCCAGCCGTCAGTGTTCAGACCAGCCCTCCATTTGTCTTACTGCACTGTGCTCTGACAATGAACCACCGGTTTCCTTTATTTCCTCCAGTCCAATCTAATGAGCATCTTCTGTGCGCAGGGATAGAGGTTCTCTCCTTTGTGAGGGCCGGACAGGTGTCTAACTGAATGATGAATGTCCTTGCATCCTTCCATAATTGGCTTCTCTCTGTTTGGCCTCAGTCTGGCTGCCGTGTCTGCCGGGCGGCCACCTCCATCTGTCAATCAAGTTTGCCCCGTTGCCGACTGGCTGGCCCTCTGATAGCTATGCTAATGCACCCGCTAGCTTCTGATTGGCTGCTGCTTGGCTGGCCTAGGCTAATCCATTATGGCCCTGACAGTAGTAATCTCCCCCCCAACACCGGGTCCCGTGTGCTAAACGTTATTTGACCGTTCCTGTCACGTTCCTGCTGGCAAACGGACAGCGAAGGTGATGGATGACCCTGCACAGAGCACGCTCGTTCATCACCCCCTCTGACTTGTTTGTGTGGCACTGAAAAAATTAGGCACTGTGATTTTTTTCAAGATTACTTTTTCATTAAGAAATGCTTTGCCCAAACAAGTCTGGGCAAATCAGTCAGCTGATTTTCCCCATTAACTAATCTCATAGAAGAATCAAAACCATAATTTCAGCTGACGATTCTGGTTGGTCATTGCGCTGCGTGAACCTGTGACCGTGTTTATGCAGTGGAGTAAATGTGACAGATTGTCGTGATAGATGTAATCAGTGTCCAGTGTCTGAAGTTGACATAAGTAAATATACAGTCATGGGACTATGGCTCTCGCACATTAACTCCAATGGTTTGTTTTCTTACTTCACTCAGCGACTGCGGAGGGTCTTCGCACACGCTCTGGCCTAAAAAGAGATTTGCTTAGAGGACCATATTTGTTGCTGCTAACTCTAACATGGCTGCCGACAGCTCGAGATGTGAGGTCCAATAAAATCATTGCCGAAGCTGGCCTCAAATCATGCCGTCTTGACCAAGTAAACCACGGTTTTACAGACACCCATGGGAAAGAAAAATGATTACTTCTCATTTCTACTGGTTTTTTTCACAAACTATAATGAGATTAAATGGAGAACAAATTAGAGTTTTTCATAGGTCTCTTGCTTATTGGTTTTTCTCCTGAGATAAAGATCCCATTCATCTTGAGTTTTAGAGGAAATCTTAATAATGTTTCATGCTGCGCAAAAATCAGAGTTGAATAATACAAAAACATACACCCAACAACTAAATATAAATTATAACAAGAAAAGAAGTCATATGAGTCAAGTCATATGATAGCTTACAATTTCATACATACATTGTCATACATACGTTTCTCATCAGACTATTTCCAGACCAAACTATATATCTACCCTTGTGAAAAAAATATGTGCACTTGATCGTTTTTGTCAGTGTTCTGGTCTGTTTTAGTCTGTCTTAGTTGTTTGCCAGTATGACCCAGTTTATCAGTTTGTTTAATGAGTTATTCCATTCACCTGTTTTGTTAATTATCTTGTTAGTACTCCTTGTTATTTGAGCCCCCTGTCTCCTGCATTCATTGTTTGGTGGTGTCAATGTCATAGAGTTGTGTTTCCTTGGATAATTCTTGTTGTGTACTTTATCACAGCCGTTATGTGACAGTATTGAATATGCACATGAAGTTTACTTACATACTAGTGGAATATTTTTTTTAAACTGTACCAAATTTGCCCATTGGCCTCGGTCCATGATGGCCTCCTAATCCTCCCCATCTACTGATCGTTTTTAGTATCCACCAATATTTCAGTAATCCACCATTCTGGCTCATAATGCCTGCCATCGCATCATCCAGGTGGATGCTGCACATTTATGGTGGTTGATTTCCCCCTTGCATATGTAAAGTGCTTTCAACACCAAGAAAAGTGCTATAAATGTACAGTGGTACCTCGAGATACTAAATTAATCCGTTCCGAGGCGGCCTTCGTATAATGAGTTTTTCGTATCTTGGAACACATTTTACATGTAAAATGGCTAATCCGTTCCAAGCCCTCCAAAAACACCCCATTAAATTTCATAATAAAGCTAAATTGACCTATAAACAATGAAATAACGTAAAATGTCGAAGCTTACCTTTCGAGTGAGGCTATCTCTGAAAGTGGCGGCAGAGGAGGAGGAGTACAAACGGCAGATAACGTATGTATACTTAACTTTACGAAAACACATAAAAAATTTAAAGTTTCAGGTGCGGAGTGGCTGAGCTAAAGCACGCCAGCACGTACGTGTCAGGGTTCTGCCACATTCGGTCTAGTCATTTCTTGGTTTTGTGGCAGAGCTCTGACACTACTGTAATGTCTCGTGTTTGATGTGTGTGTGCGCACGGCTTCGAAGATTCGAGCCGCGCTTGTCTGGTTAACGTCTCATGTGCGGGTTATGATGTCTGATCCCGAGACTGGTCTTGTCTAGTTTCAGTTTCGGTTTTGGATCGGGATTCGGGCATTCATAACTCGTGTATTCGTCCTTGTCGTGAGCTCATGAGAACAGGTGTTTACACTCGTTCTTGCGAGCTCTATGTCATGTGAGTGGGCGCGGTTTCAAGCCTTGCGCGAGCCGTGCCTGCTCTCGTCCGTGTGTTTATATCCGTGAGTTTTGATTTATTTTTTGAATAAAACCCTGTCCTCCCTGCAATTGAGTCCTCGCTCTCTCCTACCCTGACAGTACGTATAGAAGATGCATGATGGGAGGGATGCTGTCCAATTAGAGAGAAGGATCTCATGGCTTGGCTAGCATCAGGAACCAATGGGAGAGCAGGAGGATGGTGGCGAGTCTACTATAACTAAGATGGCGGCGTGCGGCGCGAGTTTCAAAATTGTTATGGGGCGAATCTCGGACTTTCAGAAACCTTTCATATCTTGAAAACTTTTCGTATGTAGAGCAGTAAAAATTTTCGTCTTTGCTTTCGTAACTTGGATTTTTCTGTACCAATCTATCTTTTCTGTACCAATCTATCTGACTATCTACTTAAACTATCTGACTATCTACTAAAGACTTCTATCACTGTTTCTTAACACATGTAACTTTTAAAAAGTGCCATTGTAATAATGTCAAACTATAGGGCTACCCTCATGTTATTCCAAACCCGTAAAACATTTGCTAATCCTCTGAACACAAATTAAGCTCTTTTTAATGATATCGGAGAGATCTCTGTCCCTCCATTGACAGCTATGCAACTACCACTTTCAAGCCTCAGAAAGGTAGTAAAAGACGTATTTAAAGTAATCTATGTGACTCCAGCGGCTTTAACAGGAACTTTCACACAGCAATGTCTGCTCTCTCGTCGTAATGCGCTTGTAAATCTGTTGCAGATTAATATTTTGTAATTAAAGTCACAAAGATTACTTTAATGACGTCTTTACTACCTTTCTGCGGCTTGAAAGTAGTAGTTGCGTAGACTTTCAGTTGACTGACAGACAGCTCTGTCAGAATTTTAGGTTGTTCTAACCCTTTTAAGTTTTACTGTAAAGCACATGTTAAATCATTGTTTTATCATCATCTTTTGTTGTTCTGCAAAGAAGATTTTCTTTACTAACATATCTATCTATCTATGTAGTTAACCAAGTATCTCAATATTCAGTATCTCAAAATTATGTAATGTGTCTTTTTTATTTTTAAATAATAAATGTATCTAAGGTATTTAATCCATTTTAAGAGTAGCATTTGAGAGAAAGTTAATACTTTGAATAAGAAATGAATTAAACCCCCTGAACGAATGAGCAAAATCTGAGCAATAAAATATTCCTCTCAGAAGGTCTTGGTTCTGTAATGTTATTTTAAAACCACTCATCACTGTAAAAACAAATGTGCCGTGTATACGAAGAGTTCACTCTTCTTATTGCTCACTTTCAGAAGAACTTGTTTACATAATTAATTCATTTAAAATATATCTCATATATCTGTCTTGGCCAACTATGTAAACAGTCAGAAGTGTTTTGTTTAAAATAACTTCATACAGCCACGGGCTGGTTTAAACTTCGTTTGATGACTGTCACTTACATTTTTTTTCACAATATAACATTTTCAGCTTTCATTTCTCTAAAAAATGTCTTTACTAGTTTTCTGGGGAAACTCTTGAGATATAAATCAGCAGCCGCTCGTTTGACCAAAACCAAAGATGAAAAGAGCAATGATAAATTTGTACAAAATAGACTGAAGAGGATCCATGTCGTCTGAAAAAATGCCTGTTTTGTCATGGCAGGTTCTATAAAAGATCTCTCTTTTTCTTCGTTTGTTAGGGGTCAGCATGTGAGATTTATGTGATGAGACTGGTCCGTGTGCACTTCCTCCCTTCTCTGGCCTTGTCAGATCTGGTTGCAGACAGAGGGCAAAAACATTTGTCATCTGTGTGAGATTCTCACCACAGGCTTTCATCTGCTTTAACATAATATGGATGCATGGGCATAGCATTGGTATGTTGGCTGATGTAAAAGCATTATTTGCCATGAACCATCAGGCATGTTTTGCTTAGTCTAATAATAAGAGTGAGGCAGTAATAATGTAAAAGGAGGTTTGTTTAGCTGACATAAACTTATAAGCACCATATTGTGACACACTATAGTTCATCTAAAGAGTTGTTTAAGCACAATTTTCTGGTACTTGGGTATTTATTATTATGATTTATTATTGTTATTATATAAATCTTTTTTTTTTGAGGATTGTGTTTGGGTGAGCTGTAGCTGTATTGATTTTATAATCAAAGTCATTTGAGTTGGTTCACCCTTTCACCTACAATTCATTATCTCACTTTGACCGATATTTATTTATAATTTTCAGATACTTATGTAATTATTTTAATGACCGAATTTATGAGGATACTCTGGATATTTGTGCTTTTAAAAATTTATTTGTCACATGACTGAGCTCAATGAATAAGCTGTAAGAAAAAATTAAAATAAAATAAATTAGAATAAAAATGTAATCAAACCATGACCAGTTACAGTACTTAAAGAATAAAATAAATTAAAATAATGCTTTTGGCCCAATGCTCGGCTATTTTAGTTCACAAGAAGGCTAACAGACAGACAGACAAGCAAACAAAAAAAAAATATGCCAAGTTAAAGTGTATATATATATATATTATTAAATAAAATGTGTTTGTCACAATGCTGGGCTATAATTAAAATAAAAATAAATTAAATAAAACTAATTTATTTTATTAAAATTTAATTGCAAAACGTACACATTCATATATGTACATTTTTAACTAAACCTTTATTGATGGGGGAAAAAAGGTCAAAATATCTATATTTGATTCGTCGAATACCCCTTTACAGCAATTAAATATGTAATTTTACAATTTCAACCATTGCTACTGTTTTTACTCCATGTTTTCCGCTGGGATTTCTGGGGTTAGTGTAAAGGGTGGGAACAGCAGAGTATTCCGTTGGGAATACAATTCCTGGAGGACAGGTCCTTCTCACTAAGAAATCTGACTCAGGTGTCAACTGGAGTCATGTCCCCTGGCCAAACCGTAGTCGTCCCCTCCCCAACCCCCACCCAGGGCCCACTTTACCTCTGCCTGCCCCTCTGTCTGTCAGCTAAACCTGCTCCACTGAGGCCTTAATGCAGAACCAGATGTGCTGGCTGAGTCCTTAAACATTCTCTTCCCACTGACATCTTAACCTGAAAGGTGTGTGTGTGTGTGGGAGAGAGAGGTCAAACTTTAGCCTGGCCTCTAAGTGAGTGTAGATTACTTTTGAAGGTTGTGTTTATTGCTTCAGCACTGATTGTGTATTTTGTTGTATGTCTTTTTTCTCCTGTACAAGAGGAACTTCACAGTACAGCCACAAAAAAAGTTTCGATTTTTGTTTAGTTTTCATTCCATTTAGGTTCAATAAGGAACTGCAATCCTAATCACAAAGCAAATGTCTCTAATATTCATTATTTTGATCATAATGGGACGTGCATGTTTTGACTGCATTGTGTTTGGGTGAGCTGTAGTCGTATTGGTTTTATAATCAAAGTCACATTTGAGTCATGCATTTCAGTTCACCCTTTCACCCACAATTCATCATCTCATTCCGACCGATATACGATATCTAATTTATCAACACATGCCCAATCTAAGCAGCCCCACACATGTGCGAGCAATTAGGCTATAGAACAGTTGCTAACACAAACACCTTCTGATAGATGACACTCTAAATGTAAGGCCAAACCATGGCAAACATGACTCAAGAAACTAAAATATCAATCAGATGAGCAGTGGCCTTTACTGTCACCTCCATCGATTAAACACATTGTTTGGAGAATCTGAAATGTGTTGCCATACTGAAGTCTGTTGACAATTGTGGTGTTTACGGCATAGGTTCAGAGGGGTGACAATTCCTCTCACAAATGATACACTATGTCACAAAAAAGAGTTTTAGGAACATATTTCAGACCAAATAAGGAGTCACAGTCAATGGATGTCTATATTTAAACCATATGTAGAAATATTTTGTCTCTTATCAAAGATAGCATCCACAACGGTTTGCAAGAAAAAAGAATGCATTGCTCAAGAGACTTAATGCAGTTCTCATTTGTGTTTTATGTGTGGATCAACTTTACTATCAACCTTAGGAGAAATAAATTAAGAAGACTGAGAAAAGTTCTGACAAGCACTACAGTAAAAATGATGGAGCTATACATATTTAGTATAGCCAAGATTTTAAAACAAATTCCTATGAAAAATGTTTGAGTTCTTGAGTTAATTTTATGCTTTTGAATGCAGATATGTGTACATTTGAGCACATTGTTAAGATTTGAAACTAAATTCTAGGGGAGACATGTAAGATTGGGATCTTTCTCTCAGAAGACAAAAACTCAATTTGATCTCAGAGTAAACTAATTTTTATCTAGGAGAAACCATTTTTAAGATGCAATATAGCAATATTTAAATGAATCAATGCGTCATCAATCCTTCTTCCAAAATGTGTTTTTTTTTTAATCCTGATTTAATATGGTAAGCCTATTATGAGCGTACATACTCTCACCAGTGCATGTATCGTCATATTCTTTGACACACACATGTTGTGGGAGTTGCATTGGTTAGTTGTTATGAGCGAGAAAGCTTGACATGGAGGATCTAAATCTCCAACCTCCAGGAAATCACCTGTTTTAAACAAAAAGAGGCTGCTGGCAAAATAGAATGTGGCAGAGCTTGTAATAAAACAAGAATCAACATAGGCTTCCTTGGCTTTTCACAGATGGTGAGAACTGAAAGATTTGAGATGTTATAAAAGATGTTGTTATAAAAGAGTTGATTGTAAAGCATTATCTATTGTGAAGTGTCATTTTCTCATGGTTGTTGTAGCGCTGTCCTGGAAAAGAGTACTGTGTATATTAATGTGTAAATCTACAGTAATGTCTTCAACTAGTCTGCTTGAGATACTTTCCATCTTAAGAGAGTTATATCTCTTAAGCTTAGTAGTGAATCTTTTATGAGCAGTAGGATAACCTCTCTTTATTTTTTTAATTGCTAGTGGGCCAAAAATTACATAGTGTACCTTTAAATAGATAGTATTTGTAATTTTTCTTCTACACATACCGTTTTAATTTGTGGGGTCCATAATATATATTTTTTTATGTTTTTGAAAGTCTAAAATACAATATAGAAAAGTAAATTATTTTGTGAAATATAATGTAAATTATTTTTTTTAATGATAATTACAATTGAATTATTAATTATCATTTTCTGTTTTAAAACATTTAAAAATGTATAATTGTTTTTATGTAATTTATGATTTACTCTTGTGATCAAAGCTGAATTTTCAACATCATTACTCCAGTCTTCAGTGTCACATGTTCAAATATGCTGAATTGCTTCTTAAGAAACATTCACTTATGATCAATTTAGTGCATCATTGCTGAATAAAAGTAATGATTTCTTTCAATATATAATACATAATTGTCCCCACATTTTTTGAATGGTGGTAGTGTCATAGATGTTGTAGAACAGTGGACGTTTTATCTACACTAACAAAACAAAGTTAAAAAAATGGCTGAAATAAAAGTACAACAGACACTAACTACAGTGTGCAAGGCTGTCAGATCCAAGAAGGAAAAGTGGAGATTAAGTTGTCAGGTGAAAAAACCTGGACCGACATGTGTCACTTTAATTCCACCGCATCTGGACGATGGTTGAGGTCCAATGTCCAGCATGACTGTCCATATTGAGTTCCGTCTGATCTTAATAAAAGTGAAAATCCTTCAGCACCACAGCTGGGTACCCTCTACAGTGTACAATCCTCAGTCTGACATTTTATTTTTTCTGGGGGACACTTCACTTTATGGCGTTTTCGCCCTCGTGCAATGAATTTAATGGTGTTTCTGATCTGCGGACATCATAAATGACATCATTTCAATGATGCTATGATGTTATTTAGCCATTTGTCGCCAGCTCACACCTTTCAGTCTGCAAAAGCTTAGTCTGCTTTCCTTGTCCTGGCTTTGCTCGTCATATAGGGAGCGGTTTACGTTGATCAGCTTTCCAGGACTTGAAAGAGAGAATGCACAGAACTCCAGGCATGTGGAACAATCAGTGTTAGAAGCAAGATAGCTCTCCCGCTGGCCCTGTTCTCAACTTTGACCCCTGACCTCTTGGCACACGCACTGCTGTAAATAAAGCTGAGGAGAGGCCTCCCCACCTAATTTCCTTTGGCCCCAAATTTAAACACCAATCCCTCTGACTGTTCTGTAACTAGGGGATAAACATCTTCTCACGTGGGACCAGGTTCTCCAATCTAGAAATCCAGAGAGAGGAGATATACACAATAGAAATTGTGTTTGACAAGTTGGATACAGTGGGTCTGGACGAGTACTTGGTTAAAGTGAGATCTAAGCTATGGTGTCGAAATGAGGAGTACAGAATTGCTACTGCCATGACAGGCTGATTCATAAACTCATAATTGCAATAATTCAGTAATATACTGTGATTTCATGGTTTAAGACGTTATTGCGCCTAGTTGCTCCAGTTGTGATTACTTTATGATATAATGACGCGCTATCGTAGGCTTTTGTTTCTGTTTCAGATTCACTTCAATTCAGTTTTTACAGCAAGACATGGATCCAAATTAGTGGGAAGCCAACCAGAAAGAAAAGCCCAACATCTCAAATCCATGCGCCAAAATAAAGGAGAGGAGCATATTAAGGTCTAATAACATAAATGAAGAAATTTTAAAAGCATAACGTTTTTTAAATACCTTCATTTATTTTATTATTTATTAATTGGGCCTATAATTGTAACTACGTCCGTTTCGTATTTTTTATGCCGCTTCACAATAGACTTTTCCCACACACTCTTATCTATTTTTTATAATATGTCAAGAATTGTTACTAGTAAAAATCTAATTCCTGACAACACGATTTAGCATTTTAACTAGAGAAAATGGAATGGCTGATATAAAGATTTCATACCCTGGGAATAAATAAAAGCGGCTTGCCATAGTAGTCTCTTTTTACGCCGCTAATCAGTGAAAAAATATTAGCATGGCGTGCATTGTGTTTTCTCTGTTTTATGTTGTAGCCTATCTTTACTTTATGTTGCTCAGTGTGGGAAGGATGACCCATATTTCATTAAGCTGTGCTCTTGTTTCCGGCAGCTTTCACAACGAATTTATCTCTGACCAAGATGTGCTACTCAGCATTTGAGTAATCTGTATCAACACTGGCCGTGCTCGAGATAATAATACGGCTTTAAACTTGTTTTTATTTTATAGATGTTCGGTTTAATATTACAGAAACGCATTAACATTAACATAACATTAAATAATGTTTCGCCCGACTATGTTGAAATGCAGTTTTCCTCGCTAAACAGCTCAATATATATTGTTTAACTATTTGCATGCTATTTATTTATTTATTACTGCTATTATATTTATAGAACATATTTATAGAATATATTTATTTATTTATATATATATATAGAAAGTAAAGAAGCTTTTTTGAGGTCAATCTCATTTTATAATACCTATAGTCGCAAAATATGAACAGAACAGCCGTATCCGTAACAAAGAAATACCTGTATGTCGTCTTGAAAGAATTGTGCTGTAAAACTAGGCTTTTATTTCCAAACATGTCTAGGCTATAGCTTGTGTGGATATGTTCAGAAGTAGAAATAAAATAAAAAAGTACAAAAAGAAAATAAAAAAATCTAATAAATGAAAGGAACGAGAAACAAAACGGATTGGAAGGTCTTATTAAAATAATTCCATTATCGAAAGGAATGAGATGAAACGCAAGGGTTATTGCAGGTATTGTTGTGCCTGTGGCTTCTCCTCCAGCGGCGTAATTCTCCTCATCAATACTGCAGTGAGATCGTTACGCCGCTGACATTGATAAATGACCACCAAACTACAGCATTTTCTCACCAGTACTGCAGGCTAGAGAAACACAAACTGGAGGTCGAAATAAGCAAAGAAACGTCTGTAGGAGCAGTCTTAGCTAAGATATCAAACAGCATGAGGAAAACCATTTGAAAATGTCACCGCGAAAATGCGTTTAAAAACGCTGGAGATGAAGAAGCGCGATGGGCTTTGCGCCGTCCAGTCGCCTGATTTGGAAATATTGAATTAATGTGATTTATTTCTTCACAGATTGCCTCAAACATTTCACAAAAGACCTCCGCACACATTTGATACCTTCTTAGATGATTTAAGGAAGTGTAGCTACACAGTTATTACACTTTCTGATGCCCCTTACATTATTTATGCCGTTTGAAAATGTTCAGTTAGTTATGATTGTTTGATATGTGTACGTTTCAAATGATTTAAATAAAGTGTAAGTACTGAGTAATAATCTTACAATTATGGTTAGGTTGATTTGTTTGAGAATTAGTTGCATGTAATTCTGCATCATTTATAGTCGTTATTACCTTAACTACATGTAACAAGGACACTGTAGCCTAAAATAAAGTGTTATCGATTTTTGTAACGAACAGTTTCGTTTGCGTCACCTTTCGTTTTTGCCTTGTAATGCTTACTTAAATCGCAACGTAGTTACATTTTATTTGCGAAACCAAAATAAATAGGCTATATAAAATGACCCTAAGTTCGTTTTAACTACACGTCACATCATTATCGATTGAAAGCATGACATAACACGACAACATTCAAAGCCAGAGATTTAACGTTTTGAAAATGAAGCATTTATTACAAGAATTCGACTTTTGACTGTGTAGAAATACTGTACTGTTTGAAAAGACTCCTAAAAGGAAAAAAAATGGACAGAGCGGGAGGATCGATCAAACTTATCAGTACATCAACAAACATATAATCGACTTTTTTCCATAGAGAAAAGCAAGAGCGGCAACGGACCCAAAATTTACAACGATGTCCCATCTCCATTTTTAAAGGATCTCGACTGAATGCCTATTTGACATTGATGTGTTTTACAAATAACATTTACATAATTATGTACAATGGAACATCTCTAGTGGTTTAAAAACTCCTCCAGGCATACTTAGCCTTGAGAGAGAACTGTTGCTCACCAATTCAACAAATAAACGCACAACTCATTTCCTCAGTGAAAACACTTCATGTGGGGAAGACTTTGTGGTTTCAGATACTGGAATTTGTGTCAGATGTGTGATCTCTTGGAGTGGTTTCATTCCCCTCAAACTTTGAGGAATCATAAATGCAAAGGTCTAAAACTAGTCAATGACACAAACCCAAACACTGAACATTTCCCAAAAGAAAAAAGCAAATCAAAACTGTTCATACACTCACATTTCAGTTCTTGAGGGCTTTTAGCATCTTTTACTATATTCCACATTTAATATGAACGTGTGCACTTGTGCGTGAGGAGGTATGGAATATTCGCGTCTGGGGCGGCCACTCTATGGTTGAGCGAAAGTGCACAAATGGTGTGGTCCCCGTGCTTCTTGACAAGAATAAATAAATAATTTAAAAAGAAAAGAACTCCAATTGTCTTTTCAGAAGTCTCTCTTTTGGCACAAATGCTTCAAGTCTGATTTTGTTAAGGTGGTGCTCCTGTGGAAGGTCCTTTGGCTGGAGATCTGATGGCCGGACGATGAGGAGATCCGTGGGAGATTTCGCAGGTCTTGTGTAAAGAGGAGGTGATGGGAGAGGTGAGGACGAATATGATGACGTGACTCCTCATGCCTCTGGCCAGCACTGGGACTATTCCTGAGGCCACCATCAAAACCTAGAACATAGAAAAAAAGTCAATATTGAGAGATTTATTCACCCACATTAACACTGTGAAACAAAAACTACATTAAAGGAATATTCTGGGCACATGTTGATTACTAGAAAAAAAATGTTTAGTCTAAAAAATAAGCTAAAATCTGGATTTCATTTTAGTGGAGGCACTTATACTTATGTGTAAACTTTAAAATACACTTGCATCATACAATTTAGTAGCCACAAGATGTAAACAATATGCAAGTTAACATAATTTTAGTGTGAAAAAAATCAAGTTATATCCAATTTTACAACATAATGTCTAAAACCCCAAAATGACCATAAAAATGAGTACATTGTGAAACATTTCACCATAATTTAACTTAAAAATGTCACTGCCTTAAATGCTGACGTATAGTCAAATTGGCTGAGAAATTGGTAACACTACTACTTGGATTAACTGCAGAATTACAGAATTTATTAATCTTAGTTCAAGTTAATTTTAAAATGTACTATGTTAATAAAAGCAAATGCTGTATTTGTTAACATTAGTTAGTGCACTGTGAGTAACAAACTATTTTTGTCCTGCTCTTCATGAATCCATAAGCTGGATTTTTTTATTAACTAACATTAGAAAAGAGTAATAAATACTGTAACAAACGTGTTGCTCATTGTTATTTCATGTTAGATAACTAATGTTAACAAATGAGACCCTATTGTAAAGTCTTACCAACGCATAAAAAAAAAAAATCTTGTCTAGTTAAATCTTGAATAACTTAAAAAATGAAATTGAAATATATTGAAAATATGTTGCTTTGACTTTATTGATCATATTATTTTTTGCACTGTATTTAATCAGCTTTATAACTTTGTAAAGGGTCCAATTCTCACTATTAACTAATTATTAACTATAAACTCCTAAATGCTGCTTATTAATAGTTAGTTTATTAATAGTTAGTTAGCTAGTTGTGGGTAAGTTTGGATATGGGGTGTAGAATTAAGGAGTTATATGTGCTTTATAAGTACTAATAAAAAGCCAGTATCCTAATAATATACAAGCTAATACGCAACTAACTAAAAGTGACAATTTGACCTTAAACTAAAGTGTTACTGAAAAATAAAATCTAATTTATTTTTGAAAGAAATCAAAATATGTTTGTGGTGCTAAACATTACACCACAAATGGTCTCAATTAAATTTACATTTCAAATAAACATACACCTGCCTCTGCAATCATAAATGTGTCTCTATCCCCTTTATGCAGGAAAACAGATCTTCGTAATGATCCCTACGATCCGCCAGCATATGGTGTTTAACCAGAGCGAATTAAGGACGGGGAAACATTTCTCTAAATGATGCAATTACAGTAACGACTCGATGATAATTCAATAAAAAAAGGTAGGATTAAATAGTCTGGAAATTATTTAGTCTGCGTGTATCTGGCTCCTGCAAGCCAGAGCTTATGATATCTCTATGTGTCTGTGGCTTCAGTGGGGGGTGTTAACCTCCGTTCACCTCCCCTCTCCTCTCCCTTCATTAGCAGAGGCTGAGGTTGTTATTTGAGAGGAAAGGGCTGTGTTGGCACGATTGGAGAACTGGATGCGGTGCCTATTTACATATAAAGAGCTCTATTAATCAAGGTAAGTGTCATTATGGAGGGGCTCATTGGGCAGCACAGTGTGGGTATTAAATAAAATTCTCCATGCCAGGCCGCCCGCGGCGAGCGATACGTCTTGATTTGTGGACTGTCAGAGACAGGCAGCGAAGATGGAGCTGGGGAAGGAAGGTGCGCGAGTGCGAGTGTGTGAGGGGGGGTCGTCTGAGAGAGAATTGCCACCATAATCAGATTTCGCACGCCGAGCGAAAGGAGAAGGAGAGGGGATGTTCTAAGTACCAAAGCGTTTCCTTACGTTTATGGTTTAGGAAGCGGGTAGGCGTTTACATGTAGTGCCACTGTCCATCCATACCCATGTTCATACCCATACCTCCCATGGGACCTGTGAGACGGAGAACCAAAATTAAAAAAACAAACATAAAATGCATGCAAACGTACAGGAAGATTTTTATAACAGCACTAAAAGTGAGTTATGTGCAATTATTTTTAAAGCACAACTTACCGCCAGGCCGAAGACCCATGTGTTGTTGGCCGTCTAGCACAAAGCCACCCATAGGCTGACCGTCGGGGCTGTAAGCGGTTCCTTGACTTACTAAACGCACAAAGACAGCAAATGTGATATATGCACACACTGTTTATATGGTGATAGTAAAGATGGTAGAAAATAAACCCGCACTATACCTGCTCTGTTAGATTGATCAATCATGGGCTGCACGATTCTTCTCCGAGCATTGATAAACCTGTCAAAGAGAAGACATTTACTAAATCTATTTATATTACTAACCGCACACATTGTATTTTACTCTTATTTAAACACTCAGGACTTTTACTACTGTGAGCTCTTTGCTATGATTTACTGCAAAATATCCCTTAATGCAGTGCGATTTCTCCTGGGCCTTTGGGTTAATGGACCTGTCAGGAGTCCACAAAAAAGCTAATGCACTGTTTAAACGTCAGACCAAAGAAATTCGCTAATTTATAATGTAAACAAGCAGAGGTTTTCTTAATAAAGAGATTTTAACACCTTTTACAAATTACGTAGGAGAAACATTCCGTTTAATGGTGAATTTTATGGTTGCGGACAATAAAAACAAATAGATTTATTTGATTTGTGGTATATTTTTCCTTTCCTCAGCACTCTAAAGCTAATCTCTGTTTTTAAGACTTGCTTTAATTGCGCTTCTTGCTGCAATATATTAGTGAATCAAGTAAAGGGGTCATTGCTCAATAAATATTCAATTGATATAGCATTGGCCTGGCAGCCTCAGGGTATGATTAGCCTAACTGCTTTTCAGACACTAATATGCTTCAGCAGCCCGTAACAGAGAGGTAGGAAATGCCCCTGACATGCTCTGGTAGAAGGAATTACTCATAGACAACGAGTCTTAGCCAAATGTTTGCGAAAACCTTACTTTGTTGTGATAGACACGTTAGTGTATGGTACACATCTTTCATTTCCATTTTTTATATGCATAAAAAAATGATAATACTTAATGCTCAGGATGACTTTTTAATATACAAAAATGTATATTTTCTTTATGACAAGCTTTTGTCAAAATGTTTTAAAACGTGTGGCAAATGAACTGAATTATGTCCATTATATGGTTTAAATGCGTACATAATTAAGATCTTAATTTTAGTATTTAAATAATAAATATTTGTATCATGGAAGAAGAAAGAAATCTAAATTAAAAACCTAATTTTGAAGTAAAAATTAAGAGGAAGAGGCAAAAAAAAAAAAAAATCTCTTTTGTTTTTTTACTAATTCATTTTGAAAATAAACAATCTTAAAGTTTCCTGCTTAAGAATTGTGCTGATTGAAGTAGTGTGTCCTATACAAAATAACTTTAATTAAAATAAAATAAATCAAATAATAGCAGTTATACAGTTTAAATACATACATAATTTAAAAATGTCATGAAAAAAGTTTAAATTTAGGACTTTATAAAAATCTTCTTTTGTCTGTTGGTAATTATTACAGAATTAATGAAGAATAGTGTTGATTGTAGCAGTGTGGACATATGCTACCAAAATAAGCAAATACAAATCCCATCCAAATACAGTATACAAAGAGGTTTCTTAGTCTGCAATCCTCCATATCATACATACCTTCCTTTTCACATTGTCAAACTGAGAATGAGTATTACATTTTGTGTAATCCAATAACATCTTTTACAAACAAGATGGTTCCTGAACAAACAATCAGGAGAACTCTGGTGACCGAACATCATTCCGGAATCCTAACATAACATTTGACGACTTTTCTAAAAGCCCCTCAGAAACCCTCGGCAAACCTCATCATTGCTCCTATTCTTACTTTTAATTGTCTAATAGGAGCTTTGAACACCGTCTAATAATAGTATGAGAAATCAGGATCACCGGACTTGAAATGGAAATGTTACAGAGATCCCCAACCCTGACTTCTAAGTGCTGAGAGGTCAATCTGGCAAGTCAAAAGTCAAAGATCAAAGGTTACTCACCAGTTATTCACTTGTAAGATGGTGAGGCCTGTGTCCTGTGCTAGCTGCTTCTTCTGCTCTTCAGATGGGTAGGGGTGCTGCAAGACAGAAACAGCAAGAAAAATGTGATTAATGTGTAAGAAACCTCTGCAGTTAATAATATTGCTGTCCGATGATCCATAAAGCAATAATGAATGGAACATGCAAATGTCTTCATTTTTTAGAGTTGTGTTTTTCTTCTTACAGACTCCATTAATAAAGCAAATCAAAATGACCTTACTTTTTCTTAAAAACCAATCTGTTTAAATGACTAATGACTTCAAGCATCAAATGAGAGACTGCGGGCAAAAACATGGATCCCATATGACTCTTTCAGGAAATTGCATCATTATGTATGATAGACTTCCAATACGCAGCACCGAGTTGGAGAATTTGCCTGCGTCTTATTGGCTGAGTGCTCGTGGTTTTGTTTGACATTATTTGACATTACTTGACAAATGATCGAGTGGGTGTGAAAGAGAGACAATGGAGAGTTTTGTTTTGGGTTGAATAGGGCTTGGCCCTTGGTGGCCCCGCAGTGGCCCCTGGCCCCTGATCTTCTTGCTCTCACTGTGAGTGCAGAGGGAGGGCAGCAGATGGCAGGCAGGGGTGAATGTATAGACAGTCCAGGGTCGTGGGTGTGCACCAATTTTGGCACTGTCATGGGCTCACCTCCTGTGGTCACTGGTGAGGGATGAGTCCTGTTCCATGTCTCGCTCTCTCTCTCTCTCTCTCTCTCTCTCACACACACACTGACGGAGATTTCCCTGCTCACCTCCTGGCTTGCTAGCTGTCATTGTGCTGATGAATGACTGTAAGCCCTGCCCCCTTTCCACACAACCCAGTGACGACCGAATGCAAGCTGGACTCTGGGATCCATCTTTAAAATCTTATCAAAAACCTCTTGGCAGTGCTGTGATTGTTCACTAAAGTTTCGTGAGGAACCTACTACATATTCAAATAACAAATATAGCCGACAAGCTTGCTTTTAAAGAATCACTCATATTTGTCAATGAAGAAGCACCCTCCTCGTCCCCATTTGCATGCAAAAGGAGATGTCTCTATCTCAATCCAATGAAACTAACAGATATAACTGTAATGTTCCACTGAATCTTAATGTTCCACCTTTCTTTAAGATTGGCAGCACAGGGGGTCTTTATCGTGGACCTCTGAATAGGTCACAAAAGATGGAGGCTTAGACCATATGAGCCCCCCCACCTCAAACGCCGCACACTGGCTCAAAGTAGAACCCGACAAAACGTAATCCTGCAGCTTTCATTCAGCCCCAACCCCAAATGAATGCATGATCGCCTGGGTGTTGCAATGGAGGCCATTCAGAGGCCAAAGTCCCCTCTAACACTTTTTTTTTGTCAGAGGACACATCCTGCAATGGGAAACACTTTTGCTTCACAAATTGCTCTGAAAAGAAGCTGGGAACAGAAAGAGGATAATTCAATTAGGCTCTCCTTTTTTATCTCTGAACTCTAAAGGTGGGTAAAAGGGAAAGGATTACTATGTGTACAGGACCTGTGTAGCCCTTAGAAAGTGCAGGAATTCTGAAAGAGAATGGAAAACAGGAAGACGCAAGAGAATTGTGGGAATTTAAGGAGGTGGCGCGGTGAAAATGTCCAGTGATTCAAGAGGGTTGAGAATGCAACAAATCAGCCCCAAAATGGCAAGTTTTGCTGAAACGTACTCACCCTGAGGCGAATACAACCCTCGGTTTTGACAAGCAAAATGGATGGGAGGGCCGAGAGACAGATAATAACACACCCTGCTAGTTTTAATGCAGTTTTAGATTCAGGCCGCTGAGCTGAAAACAGTGGAATTGAACTAATTCACCAAGAGACATGTCAAACAATCTGTCCCATTTTACGCAGACTTCCGACTTCCGACTTCCGACTGGGAGATCTTACCGTAAGATGCTGGAAGAGCCACGCCCGCATAATGTTGGTCGCCACTTTAGGAAAGATCCCTCGCTTCTTTTGCCGTTTCTTGTCCTGGTCATCCTCATCCCCTGTTCCTGGAGATGCCAAGCTGTTATCCAAGCCATCTCCTGATAAACAAGAGCGCGAAAGCAGGGCGAGAGAGAAAAAGCAAAAGAACAAAGTCACTTTAATGAGATAAAACATCACCTTCAGTTGTTTATTCAGACCAATCACCAGTGCCACTCACAAACGCGATGTGAAAGAGCCACACAGGGGGGCTTGTTTTGATTAGCAACAGTAACACAAGGACCACGGCGAGCAGAAGTATCCATGCAGTGAGAGGGAACGCTAATCAACAGAGCGAGATTTCTCCTGCTCTCTCTCGCTGTCTCAATGTCAGAGATCTCGAGGAAAGCTCTGCACCAACCCCAGTGCTATTAATTCAATGTGAGTTCTGTCTTTGACAAGGGGTAATGAATGTCCAGGCTCCATGCTTGAATGGGGAATGTAGACTTGGCACTGCAAAGAGAATATCTGATCTGCATTAGCACTCAAAATAAAGTCGAAAAACATGGGAAAAACATAAATAAAGCAACGCCTATTAGTGGTTGTTGAGAAAATCATATTCAACTTCAGAATTTATGTTAGTAATTGGTTTACAGTGCGGGGACAGTACATATGATGCTAAACCACTTTAATTTACAGTTTACAGATGCCACAATGCAAGATGTGACCAAGTTTAGTTAGTGGCCACGTACACACAGTAACTATTGCAGTTATTTACTGAAGTTAATGCATTTTCTGGGAATTTAACCATTGACCACAGCATTCATAGCACAATAAAGGCTGACAGAGTGATCAGGAACCACTGCTCTTGACTGACTAACATTTGTAATAAAGGTTATTCAATATTTAATCTAGAACTTATGCACATAAGATATGTTTGATCATTTTATTCAATTTCTGTATATATATATATCCTATTAGACCTACCTACAATTTTTAAAGCACTCTATTTCATAGAGACAGTATTGGTATCACTGTTTTCATAAAAATATGCTATTAAAGAATTTTTTTAAATATAGGCTACTGACTTTATGTTGTTTGTATATTCCTTTAGAGATTAAATGTGGAATTATTTCAATATAAAAATATTTTAAAACATTTTAAAAAAAAAATCAACGTTAGGTGTTAATAATGTTTGTGTGTGTATATATATATATATATATATATATATACACACACACACACACACATACACACATATATTAAACATATAATTTAATTTAACAAGTAACATTTAATTACATTTTTCATATAAAATACACTTTATACACAATTTACTCTTGCAAAAAAGAACAAAGAAAGAGCTTTAGAGACAGAGCTTTAAATTGGCTTTAATAACAAGGCAAATCAAACAGAAATATGTGCTGAAATGACTACTCAACTACTAGTGAGATGAAAAGTTAGAGCATTCATAAAAATCTTAGTTTCCAACTTGCAATTGAGAGGTTGATAATAAATGAGTGTTTTTTCACTAGTAAGAATTTGGTAATTCCAGTAATTCCAACATGACGTGACTGAAGAATATATTGTAAGCTAGAATTGATCCTCAAGAAACAATGCTTTTTGAACTATGAGCTCTCTGATAGCATCAAGCTTGCTTTCATTCCATTACCATCCAATCTAGTTTAAGATCAGAGCCAGGCAGGAGGCCGCTTTTAAACTAAGGTTTCCGTCTTGTCCTCCTCCCCACCCTCCTTTCTCTCTTTCTTTCCATCCCTCTTTCCCTCTTCCATTAACTGTGCATCAGGCAAGATGATTTACTTCTAACAGTCATGCTTATTTTTCTTGCCCTGAGGGTAGAGATGCCTTGAAAGCCTGCCCGGAGGGTGTGTGAATAATGTATCTGAGGGACTCCTCCCCGGAGGCGGGACAGGAACCCTACTTTTCTTAAGATTGGCCCTGCTGTGTCTCCTTGTTTTTGGGGATGCATCAATCAAAGGCAACTGTATGCGCCATATTCATGCATTAATATTTCACATAATGAATAATGACATTTGAATATAAGAAGGGGGGTGGTAGATGGACTTCGGGCTGACTGATGCCGTAATCAAAATGCAAGTCAAGGGCAGGGCAGTGGTCTCACACTGTCTGTCTACACAACACAGACTGCTGTTCCTTCTCATTATGATTTCAGGAGTTTGCATGTTGGCCACAGTCTTAACCGCCACAGAGAGTTAAGGGTTTCGATGTGAATATGAAGAAAAAAGTAATAAAAAGTAATGTGTATTTATAGGGAATGAAAGAAAAGAAAAAGTGAGAAAAGAAAATGTGAGCTTTTAAGTGTTTTTAGTATGTGTGAGTGTGTGTGTGTGTGTGTGTGTGTGTGTTCATGAAAATCAAATATCAAAAAGCATAAACGCATTACATGTAATGAAAAGGTTTTTAGCGTGTTTATGACTGAATATGGCATTAAATATCTAAGACGGTATCTTGGCCAGTAACTCTTGTAAAAGAGTTTTTTTATTATTATTATCTCAGTGAGGGTCTCTCCTGGTAAAAAGAAAAGAAAAAGAGGTAAGAGAGACTGAAGAATTCATATTTCTTTAGTTGAGAGATTCTTTATGAAAATCAAATATTTAAAAAGTGCTAGAATTAACAGCAAAAATAGTAATATATAAAATAAAATGAAGATTGTGAAACCAAATTTTTTTTAAATTAAATGTAGAAAAAAAAACATCATATCAATCATAAAAGTGTGAATTTGTACAGTGTGTGTGTGTGTGTGTGTTTATATGTGTGTGTGTGTGTGTTTGTATTCACACACTCACACACATACTATAGAAACACATTTGACAGCATTAAATAAATAGGTAAAGTTGTTTATAAAAATCAAATATCAAAACGATGCTAGAAAAAATGATAAGAAAAATAAAAGTATAATATTCTGAAAGTACAAAAACCAAATGCATTTTAGGGAACAATCGGTGAAATAGAAGATATAAAGAAAATAATAGAAAAGAAAAGAATAGAAATGGGGAAAATGGTAGATAAAAAGAGCTGGGTGAGATCCTTACATCTAAGGAAGACTCAAACACTCTCTTCCCCCCTTCTCCTCGAGCCGCTCTCCTCCTGTTCCAGAAAACGAAGGCCGCAGGGCTGATCCAACCCGACGCTAATCGCTTCTGACTGTTCCCTGGCAACTTGGCCCATGCAGCCTGTGCGACTGCACTCTCTTTAAAGGCTGCTGCTCTCTGCAGCTCCCTGAGCCCTACCTCACTCCCCGGCCCCAGAGTCTGCACGCGCGGCGCAGAGGGGGGCCAGAGCAGCCTGGAGGAAGGCTGGAGTAAGCCCTCGGGCTGTTTAGAGAAAAACAGCACCCTAAGACATGGAGAAGAGGCTTATAGCTTCAATCTACAGCCAGTTTTTTTCACTTTCACTCGTACGTACAGTATAAAGCCAAACTTCTGATGGGAGATCTGATGAGCATATGCATATAAAACACATCAAGTCTAAGTAGAATTTTTAAACCAGTTTTCCCACATCCTTCAAGCCGGCCCTGACGGCAGCCATGTCACATCACAGTACCTTCAGCGTCCCAGAGATGACAAGGTCCAAAAGCTAAAACGCTCTGCGTTGTTCTGATACTGATAATTAGATGAACTGGAGATAGATGAATGTCCCGGAGACAAAGGGACCCCGGCGCAAACTAGCCGGGTCTGATGACTGCCACCCCGCACGCATCACAGAATAAATCCAGTTTGCTTGCTTAATGAGTTCACCATGACCTCAATCTATCACGAACTATACTTCTCCAAAGGGGCCATAATTCTGACTACTGGACGCAACAGACTGGATAATTACTGGACGAACGCAGATGATTTTGTTCTCGCTAATCGTTTCGCTTAAAGCATATTGATTAGATGCTCTTATCCTCTTGTCCCCCATGGCCATGATATGATCTGGAGGAACATGGGATTGGACCGCAGTTGGGTGGTATTGACAACTACAAAACCGCGGAGGCATCGACTCTTGACACTTGTTGTTGGTCCACTACACATCATGCTGGGATTTAACCTCCATTGAGGGTTCAGATATAGATGTAAACATCCTGTCTCAGCCTGTGTCTTTCAGCGGCCTTAGAGGTAGCAACTGGCCTGGAATGTCCTGCAGCTTCCCTTTGTTCCCTTTCGGCCTTTGTGATTCGGCTCTGCATTCCCACCAACACACACATGTTTAGGATAGCTGTGGAAAACCCCCCCACTACCATCTCAAACCCAGTGAGGTGAGTCAGCAGTTGTTAAACCATTCGGACTGTAACCGAGGACCACTCTGAGCACTTCTTTGGACCGAACATGAAGCTTTCTCAACAGGAGCAACTTCTCCTGATGTACAGCAAACAAAGGGAACCCCCTACAAGAGACAGGTGCTTTGAAGAATCCCAGTAATCCTTCAGATTCGACTGACGTAAGAACCCCCATTCACTTGAAATGGAAAAAGGTGTTTGTTTTACCGATCTCTTGAATGATAAAGGGAGGAACACTGATCCAAAGTGGCTCCTGGAGGAGCAGCAGGTAGATGTCCCTGATCCTAACCCAACCTCATCCTCTGATCACCCCAGATATCACCCCTCCATTGTGACTAGTATTTGAAGTGCTCTGTCTTTCAGGCCAGCAGGGGTCATTCCTCTTCCATTTCTTCAATGCATGCTCTTGGGGGTCAAAAGGCCGTGGGTCTTGGATGTCCCCCCACTGTTGTTTTAAAAAAAAGGCCCTGTGTGGGGAAAAATGCCGCCACCCAATGCTTTTCTCTCTTTTATACCAAGTAGCATTGACTACTGGCATTGCTACTATGTCAAACATTTTAAATTAGAGCTTTCATACTGTCACATTGAGGCTGAATTGTCAGAGGGGAATTGCAATCTGGCAACTGAATTTTGGTTCTGGTTTCTCTTGTCTTGCAGAACATCCTGCTATTGTTCTGCATCATGGTCGGGCCATTGATGTTTGATGGTTGAAAGGAGGCAAGAAATCCTTAAATGCTATTGTCACGGAAGCAATTACTCACACAAAAAAAACTAAACAAATACAGTTATAAAAAAAAATAATAATGAAATAAAATAAAAATTCCCCCAAAAGAGAAACAGCTGTTCAGGACTACAAATATGAAGTGGCAGATCACAATATAAATTGAAGGGAAAAAAACGACATGCAAATGGAAGATTTGGTAAATTAAATTAGACCCTTAACCTTTCAAGAACATTAAACACGTATTGTGTCCACAGTTAAATCGTAAAACCAGCTCAGTGAACCATTGCAATGATGACACGAACAATGACACACGACTATGATTAGTAAATGCCATTTACAGCCACACACATTTACAAATTATGAATTTAAATTCTGCAAAGTGAATCAAAGTTCAATATGCACTGCAAAAAAGTGGTAACCTGCAATTGTTATCTAAAAAAGCTGTTTCGATACAATTGAGTTTTGTTGGTATAACTTAATTTTTAACAATGTTTTTCTGACTTTCAGATGCTACTACTTTTAGGTTACATTTTTTCAGTGTATAATGTAAAAACTCATTAAAATCCACCCTCAATGAAAATACTATCTAATACTAATACCATTATGACGTAATAGTAAAACTGACAGATTTTCCTACCTAGTTCACTGCTGTTGTCTCCACTCTGAGAGGCATGTCCCCCGCTGGAGGGTCCTGGGGTGCCGACTGAGGGAGTAGAGTGAGCGTCGTCCATGTCTCTCCAGGATGCTGGATTCTGAGGTTCAGGAACATCCAGATATCCATGGATGGAAAAAAGAAGGCCACATTAGTCACTCTAGCACATATACATCATATACATACACAACAGCATTTTTTAAGCAAATAGTTACCATGTCTGTGCACTGACCAAATTAGAGACAAATGAAATGCACAATCCAAACAAACTAGGAACACAAGTCCAATAGAACCACCAATGGAGTAACTACTTCCCCTGATGTCTGACCGTAAATGCTCACAAGAAACCAGCGGCTTCCCCTTTTTATCAAGAACAGGGTATAAAGCACTTAGACGGGCTCAACATGAAGGCAAACAGCAGCCGTTCCTCTTCAAGCCCTTAGCGTCAGCTGTTTGCCTGATGGTGATCTGCTAAAGAGCTCTAAGAAAGGCTAGAATAAGCTCCTACAACAATAAAGCTGTGTGAATAAGACCCTTCACTGTTTTCTCATTAGAACGTACAAAAGCAGTCTGTGGGTTTGTGTGTTTATGTGTGTGTGCTACTAATAACGTTTTAGAAGGCCACTGTCTCCTTTCATCATTTTGTGTCACACTGCACATTTGTAAATCGATAAGACATTACAGTACCATCAATAAAAAATTACGGTCATCGTCAAGTGTACAAAAGGTACATATTCATCAAATAAAATTCAGCTGACCAAGTGAAGGTATGATGTTTAGACCTCACCATCCGCGGTTCAGATCTATTTACAAGATTTGTGTGGATGGCAAAAGTCGTTTGCCATTTTACATGATGGAAAATAGAAGCACTGTAATAACATACAAAACAATTACGTGCTTTTAACGTCGGTTCAAATCATCTGTTTTTCTCTGTTTAATATGACTGTAACCTCTCCTTGCCGTTTTGACATGGAACGGAGCTAGGCAGAATATAAAGCCCTGTTCTTCTTAATTCTGTTGTTTTCTTCCTGTGATGGGGTGGTGCGTTGATAATAGGAAACACAACTGTAAAGAACACACTGTTGGTCTCAGAGTGAAAAAAACACTCCCCTACTGCTTCACAATAACAATCCAATCAGTTCAAAGACAATAGCACATTCACGTGCAAATTTAACGTTGATCATTAGGACTAACAGAGGGGTGGACAGTGGGGGGAAAACCCTGACCCTCAACAACACCTGCACTCAACATGACGGGGCTTCATCAACATGATCATCATCATCATCATACCTCTTCGAAAAAAAGATATATCCTGGGGCAATGCCTTAATGATTCATATTAGAGCAAAGAGAAATTGATTTAGATAATGTTGTTTAAATAAATTAGCATAACTAAGTAATTACTCCTCCTACTCTCTCACTGTATTTATGACCAATAATGCATTGTGGAGATGAATAATGGAGGAAGCCCAAAATAAATAAATAAATAGGGAAATGCATGTCTGAGGCACTACAAATGTTTTGTTTTGTTTTTTTTTTTAAATTTTTAGTTAACAGAAAACAGATTTTTAACTCATTCAATAAACTTAAACCAGGTTAGTTTACATGATACAAAATAAATGGCACTTTCAGTCTTTCCTTTGTTGGAAACAGCACCAAAATGTTCCTTCATAAATTGCCTGTACTGTAAATATCCAAACAGCTGAGTGTCCAACGGTTTTATGATGTCATAGAAAGCCAATTAAAACTCACGTGATCTGCGAGATTTGTCGAGGATCCTGAGAGGTCGTCGAAGTCAGACTTGCACCCATCCCGTTCATCAATTACCAGGTCAATGGGCATTTTGCCCTTCAAACAGCTAATATACCGATGGCAAAAGTTATCGCATAGCTCGTGCACCTGAAGAAAATGTAAATGTATTCCATTTGTACATGTATCATTAGAACAGTAGCCTACAGCACTCGGCTACAGTCATTTTAAAATTACAATAACATAATGAACATACCTTTTCGAGTTCTAAGAGATGGAATCGTAATACTTGTATTGATTGAATCATCTAAGGAAAGAGAAAAAAATGCATGAAATATTTTAAACAAAAATAACAACCTTAACAACAAATAATAATTGGCTAATAAAAATTCTGGTTATTCTAATCGCGCGAGAATTCACACTTACATATAAAAACTTCGCTCGTCTGATATTGTGTTGGCTTTGTAATGTTATGACAATAGCAGAAGTGTAAATAGGTTCCTCCAGAGACGATGCTTTGAGGGAGCCCAGGGCAAAGACCCCCACGCCCTCTGATAACACGCGGCCTCATAAATCACTAAAGCTCCCTTTCTTTCTCCTCAAAGAATGCTCGCATAGCGCTTTGAAACGAATTTACCTGAAAAAAAATCTGTGCGGAACAGCATCTTACACTTACCAAATTGTCCAACTCTGGATTAGAAGAAAATAACGGCTTCTCTGCCCGAATCTGTACAAAATTCCACAAGTTTGTCAGAAGGAAAAAAAAAACCAATACGGATATTAGCCTATGTGTGTGTGTATATACTTATATATATCACAGTAAATAAACCAAAAGCAAATTTCACCTCAACATTTTCATTTAGTTAGAATAACCAAAATCGTCCTTAGTTATTTTGGTCGCAAAAAGTAAATATGTATTAGTTACAAGTTACCTGTTTGGCAAACACAGCGATATCCTCGTTAAATGAATCGGATGAGCACACATCTCCTCCAGCGACTCCGGGCTCTCTCGGTGTGCATGTGGCCAGCTCGCACTTCTCAAACACCAGCGCCAGCAGCGGAAATAACGGGTGCCTTCCAGAATCAACATACACCCTATCAATAACTGAGCGATCATACCGATGACAGTAATACGCCATTGGAGTTTTACTTTCAGTGCTTTGACGGCCACATAGTTGCACTCAGTGAGTTCTATCATTTTTTTTAAATGAAAAATTAACAACCGAATTTTAAAGTTAATTACGCAGCACACTATTAGAAAAAACGAACTAACAGACATGTCATTTAAGATCACGTGTGCAAAGTAGTTTACTGACTGTACTAAAGTAAATCAATTTCAATGGTATAATGATGTAGCACACCATTTAAACATAGTGTTAGCTAACAGATATGCCATTTATGATATCATATAAGCATGACTGCAATAAAGTACCCATAAATTTGGTCCTTGTCTCTTTTAAGTGCGTCGTTGACAGCCGAGCCCATGCTGCTGGGCATGATGCTGTGCGGTGCGTGGGCCCCGTAGTGTTGGTTGGCATGTGGCGGCGGCCCGTGATTCAAATGGTGAACCTGCGGCAGGGGCCGCGGCGCGTGCGGGTCCCCATACATCGACGTCGGAACCCCAACACCATCCATACCGCCACCATAGTGGGCAAGGTCTTCGTACTGCATCAGATAGAAACCGTATCATAGGCAACTCAAATTACAAATGTGGTTTACGTAATATTAATACATATATTACAAGAAAACTTTATGACAAGTTGTTTTACGCGGTGGATTTGTAAGTGAACGTACCCTTTGAGCCATCAGCATATGACGATTCTGTTGATGTTAAGTGCAAATTGTGATCTTATCCAACGAGGAAGCAATTTGAGTGATTTAATTCCTTTTGTGCATCCGGTTTAAGAGGACTGAGCTGTCGGTAATCCGTTGAGATGATAGAGCATGTCCCGCGAAGAGTTTGTGATCGCACCCTTTCCAGCCACTTTTGGTTTTTTAAGTAATTCTACCGTAGCTATTGCTAAACACACTTTGACGAATGTATACTTAAACAAAAAATTACACGTACAAGCTATAGATATTTGCTTACACTTCAACCTTCTGATAGTCTAACGTAATTTACTATTCAAAGACTTCCTGAACTCAGAATGATCATTCCAAATTCTGGGATGTTCGTGTCTGGCATGGCAAACGCTGCAAGGAAAAAAACTATCCGGATCTCATGGTCCCTTCTCGGCGACCCGTGCACGCTTTGCCTCGGCTGGGATTGCTTTGATGACTAGAGCAGGCTCCTCTTGAAGAGACTGAACCCCTGATGACTGAGCCTGGGAAGCGTGGTGGGTGTTACCAGTTCGACACCTCTACATAAAGCAAGAGAAAGAAGAGCGCAATGACCACGAGTAGCCAGCGAGTGTTCACATTGGATACGCGCGCGGATGACGCACCACCCATCCTCTGGGTTTTGTTACTAGGGGTGGAGTGTCTTTATTTTTAAAAGTGCTAAAATCAGATCAGTGCACTGAGACGCGAGGGGAATGGAGCTTATTTCAACAAATTGCTGAGTATCACAGCATTTGAGCCTTTGGAAACATATTTACAACAGACTTGAAATTTGGACTGCTTCGTTGTTAAACTGTGCTTCAATAGACTGTTTGCTCTTCGTATATTAAGTTATTGCAATTAGATTATAAAGTTATGTATTTTTTTCCCTGTCATAGCTTCTGTACATACAGTAAATATATCAAGCTGTCCTGATCTCCAACGGTAGTTTTATTTTTTTTTTTTTATTTTTTTTAGCTTTCAGTTAATGTTACAGATTGACGTCGTTTCACATTACTTTTTTTGTAAAAACCATTGTTAATATATGAAACTTGAAATAGATTTTAAATGTAAAGCTATAAAACCCCGTGCAGTTATACATCTTCCTTTTATTCCAAGCGCTTTTGCGCATAAATGACACTGAGGGAATTCTACATAACTGCCTCTCTGCAATTCCTTCATCATATTTAAACGCCTGTAAAGGAAACAGAAGGGAATAAAGCATAAACTAATTTGATGTAGAGAAGAATATAATTTACTTAGCATTTAGTGCAATTGGATTTTTTAACATGCTATTTTTCTTTTCTTCCTTTTTTAAACTATTAGTATGGGCTCGCTATTAATATAACTATTAATAAGAACTAAGAAAAGAAAACTATAAAATTATAATTTGTTTTTGAAACGATATTTATTTTATTTAAATCTAAAATACTATCGAGCAACACAGTGATACACAATAAATGTTACTTTCGGCTAAATTCTAAACAGCATTCTTTTTCATAATACTTGCAAAATGTAATAGCCTATTTTATTTGTATTTCATTTGTTAAATTGCTGTTCAATATCCCCCGTTGTATTTAACCATTTTAAGAATGAATTCTGGCCTAAAGACATTAATTTTAAATTCTTGTGAACGCGTTGCTGAGAGGATCCTCGATGAATTCTATTGGAAAATTCCATCAGCAAGAAATATAGATTTAGATGTGGCATTTCTACAAACACAGGTAGAGAGTAACAAACAAATTGTCATATGAACTGCAGTGCAACATCATAGCAATAGGTTATTTTACATGAAATTAGATTTTACATGAAATTAGATTGACGGTATTATGTTAAGCATCATCTGTAATATCATTTTAAGTGATTTAAGAAATACATTGACAATTTAACAACTATTGTCCAACTATAATAATACAAAATATGTGTTTGAATTATAATATTTTACTTATAATTATGTTTTATCTTAACTTTAAAAAATCCTACATTTAAAATGCAAATGTTCACTATTAATAAACTACCTTGAAACGTCAATACTCTTCGCCCATGTTGATATGACGATAATCCACTCTAATTTCAAAAGTATTGACCCTCGCGTGACCCGTCAGGATACTTTTCCACCTAGTTCTTCAGATCCAGCGAAAGTCCTCTAAACCTGCCGCTGCACGAGCTCCAGTTTCACATGTGCGGTGCTTTCCAGCGCAACAATCAATTTCAAAATCACTTTACCTTCTATCACCACCTAGCGGTGCATCTGTCTTTGAAGACTACCGCGCAAAAGAGCAGAACGAGTTCATATTTGAATGTTCTCATCGGAGCCTCGTTGTCGATGGAAAACCAAACACAACCAATAAAAGCAATATGCGATATTTGTGCCGAACATCACAGAAGCAAATATGCCCAAGTGCGTAATGCATCAAGAAGAACATTTAAAATACGATCACAAAATAATAAATACATTTCACACACATAAAAAGCTAAATAAACATTCGGCGAGGACTTGAAGGTTTTCAAATAATTGCAAATATGCACTTAAATGTTCCAAGGGAAAGGATGAGAGAGCACTGCATGATGAGGTCGTTTGTTTACTTTTCAGGAGAGATGGGAAACTTCCTTGCTTTCATCAGTCTGTACATAATCTCGCGCGCACCTCTTTGAAAAGCAGCGCGCGTGAATTATTAAAGGCATACATTTGAATTATAAATACGCTAATGATACCGACACGGGCTCAGCGCGCCATGCCCGAGGCTAAATTCTTCCGATGCACATTATTTCTCGGCACTCAGACTTCATTTCCTCTCTCCTTTCTCTTTCACTTCTTCTCCTCCTTTGTATTTTGCTCCCCGCTTACAGTATGCATGGAAGATGCTGACTGATTCGTGCTGTCATCCAGCCTGCTTTAAAGTGTAATGAGTTACCATAGCCTGGGCCTGTGTGCATCCTCAAAAACCAGGTTGCACAATCCTCCTGCCAACCACCACATCAACCAAAAAAAAAACAAAAACAAAAAAAAACTTGCACACATGCAACCAAGGCCTGGCAGAGAGTCAGACATCATGTTGGCTGTCCTGAACATCATTAGCATTGTCAGGACAGGGTGAAGAGGATGGTCCAACCCCCCCACCACAACCCTCTCTATGCTTGGTGGCTGATAAATATGCACATATTTGATATGTGTATGCATGTATATATGCAGGGCATGCACGCTTCAAAATAGGTATCCGGAAGGGTTGACAATGTAGTGACCTGTATCTCACACGCAGCATATGTGGAGCGAGATTTATTGAGCACTGTCAGTTTGCTGGCAGGATGCAGTGTGTGTACATCCAGTGTGTCTTCTGAAAAAGAGTACAGGAGCAGCCCTGTACAAACATCGCAGTGCGTGGAGTGCTGTGGGAGTATGGCGAGTGCATTCCAGCCGAATGACTTACAGCGCATGTGCTGACAGCCTGACCTCACGAAAAAGAGATTCTCTCCAACCTCTCATAAAGAAGCCTTATCCTCCTTCCAAAAATGGGGGAGAAAAAGGAAAAAAATAATTCATTGATGTTTTTTTTTCTTCTTGTTCCCTAATGCTTTAACATTTTCCTCACATTTTCCATAAATATGAACCACAATTGTTTTCATTATGACTGCAAGTGACCCAGAACACAAAAATAATCTTGAGGAATATTAATTCACCAAGAATGCAGGACTTCGATGCAGATCGGGTCACAGGCATGTAAAATAAAGCATCCAGCAATGAGAACATCTGTGATTAAATGAATCCCTTTTCACACTCCATCAACGTGTTCATTAAAGTTCGTATGTTGTGTATATATCCTAAACTCGTCATCTATGCTGTGGAGATTGCAACGAATAGTTTCACCACCTGCACACTTAGTGTTCATGCTGTTGTGACAATAAAGTGATTTGGTTTAAAGGTCATTTTTGGATGTTGAAATAGTTTCTTCTCTCCCAGCTAAATATGTGGAGAGCCCATGCATGACTAAATCATATAGTTTGAGTGCTGAAAGGTGTAAACACTGTTGGTCTGTTGTGCTATAAAAATGTTAAAGGGTTAGTTCACCCCAAAATGTAAAGTATCCCATACTTTACTCACCTTCAAGCCATCCTAGGTGTATATTTATAATGGGAGTGAAGGGCACTTTTTGTTCTTTTGAAGCCCAAAAAAGCACATTCATCCATCACAGAAGTAATCCATACGGCTCCAGGGGGTTAAAAAAGTCCTTCTAAAGTGATGCGATGTGTTTTTGTACTTAAATCTTTACAAACTATAATCATTGGCTTCCGGTAACAGCTGGATGAGTCAAGTTCCGGAAGAAGTGTGACCTATGACCCAACACACGATTGACAAACACAGACGTGCAGAGGATACATCAAAACAAAACACTGGTCAAAAATTAGAAGTCTAAAACGAGAATTTTTTAAGAGAAATGTTGGAGGAGCTTTAGTTTTTTTGCCCAGGTCTATTTGTTTGAACAGTGAGAGGCGTCTACTCTCACCTAGCTTCCGATACTCCTATCCTATACGTCATACATTAGGTCAGAGGTCACTCTTCCACCGGAACTAGACTCGCAAATGGCCGTTACTGGAAGCCAGTGATTATACTTTATCAACTTATACATATATGTATATTATTCTTACAAAAAATGCATTGTTTCGCTACAGAAGGCCTTTTTACCCCCCTGGAGCCGTACTTTTATGATGGAGGGATGCACTTTTTTTGGGAGGTAATGAATAAAGTAATGCATTAATTATAATTTAAACATGATTCCTTTAATATTTACATCTATGCATTTGGAAGACGTTTTCATTCAAAGCGACTTACATTGCATTCAAGATACATATTGACATTCTAATCAGTTTCTGCTTTCCCTGGGAATCGAACCAATGACCTTGGAGTTGCAAGCGCCATGCTCTACTGTTTGAACTACAGGAAAGCCATCTTTCAGTTTTAAGTAATTCATATTTCACAGTATTTGCACATTTTCATAGTAAGTCTAAACATTTTTTCAACCACTGAATTAAAATTCTCTTTTTTTCATAACGCAGTAACGTATGTGTGCGTGCAAACATGCATAAAGTGCATAAGTAACAAAACACATTACTTTCAACTCTCAATTAAATTAATAGTAAGTAATAAACCTGTAATGTTAAGAGATGTTTTAACGCAATATTGTAATGAATCACTTTTAAAAGTAATTGTCTCCAACACTGGGTGTAAGTTTGGGGCGGGGCTCTTTGTTTAACCAAATGGAAGAATACTTTATGGGAAGACTGGATTCTTTAGATTATTAAAATGTTCTTCACCCTAAGAAAAAAGGGTTCTTTACTGAGGTTCTTTGAGGAACCTAAAAATGGTTCTTCAATGACATTGTGTGAAAACCGCCTTTTGGAACCTTTAATTTGGAACCTAATTTCCTAAAAATTGGGCCCAATGTAATGTGTTAATATGGATTAATTAATGTGTTTTTATGGTTGAATGAAACATCTGCAAACTTGATAGATTGGTAATTTTATGCCAGGATATTTTTGTACAGATTTATTTTAAACTTACTGTGCATGAAACAATATCTTAAAATAAAGAGCACCACAAAGAAAGAAAGAAAGAAAGAAAGAAAGAAAGAAAGATTTTTTTTTGCTGTGGAAATATCAGACAAAAAGGAACCAGGGACGTTAAATGAATTCTTCCATCTGTAGAAATAAGGAAACGGGGAAAGAAAGTAGTGAAAAAGGGTTGGATTTTCATCTGCTGAGAGAGATATGAGGGAGTGGAGACCATTACCATTATTCAGCCTCATGATCTGTGATAAATCAAATTGTTAATGAAAACCATATACCCTATTAATCATCACTGTAATCAATCCAGTGCATGTGATTAGTCCTTTCCCTCCGTCTGCCCTGCACAAAGGAGCAGAGTTCATCTCTCTCTCCTCTCTCCCTCTCCCTCTCTCTCTTTCTCTGTCTCAGAATTGTAAGCAGGCAGGCTGAAAGCATGTGCGTGAATGAGATGGAGAGATGTTAGAAAAGATAAAAAGAGGACAAAGTAGATCATGGTAGAATTTAAGTCATAACAGTCTCAGGGTCATTCTGAAGTGATTCTGTATTTTGTACAGTAAATGGTTCACACGAGGAGGTGAAATACAATAAACCACCCTATAATTCTGTGTGGTAATTACCCTGTCATTGAGTGAGATCACAGAAACACCCAGACAAGTGTGTGTGTGTGTGTGTGTGTGTGTGTCTGGGTGGTAGCATTAATGTGTGGAGATTTCATTTCTGAAGAGTGATTATTTGACTGTTCATTTTGCTGAGATTTATAGCGTGTTGATATCTACAGCCTGCATCCGCTCTCTGGTCTTTAATAATAGGAAATTAAGACATTAATCACCCTTCGGTTCTCATCCACTTGAAGACATAAAACTATGCTGTATCAAACCACCACCAACAGACCATAAAAAAAAAAAAAAATATATATATATATATATATATATATACTCACTAGAGTGAAACTATTAGTGGACATTATTGACAACGTTAACAATTAAAAAGCTGTCTGCAATTTTTCTTATGGAAAAAGTATATTCAAATTATGTGGACAATGTATATTAAATTACACTGTGGATTAAATTATATATCCTTATATGACAGTCCTTGGATCTCATATGACCTATTTTAGGGACAATAACATGGATAGCAATAACAATAACATTGTTTGACCAGTGGGGTGCTGTAGCACACCCGTAATGCAGGCCTATATGATTCAAAATGAATGGTCCATGCCCAGCTTTAATAAAAGCACAGTACCAGTCATTGTAGCACTAAGACTATTGATGACTGTTGAGGAGGACAGATATCCTAAAGGAGATTGATCTATTCAGTTGGCTTGACGTTCAATAAAAAGACATATTCAAGTGATATCCTTATTTATTATTTATAATAGGTTCACCAAAATGTTTGAAATAATTGCAAATTATAGATTGACTGAATTAATCTGTGAAATAACTGACGATTAGTCGATGAATCGTTCTAATTATGACATAATCGTTTGTTGCAGCCCTACTGTTCAGTCAAACTTACACATTGAAAATATAAAATTTGCATTATATTAAGAAATGTATACACAAAACATTTGTCTACAAAATTGTTTTAGTATTCCCCCCAGATAATTTAAGTATAAACCTTAAAATCATAAAGGTTTTCAAACTTATATTTATTTATATTCGTGTACCTTGCAGTAGGTGCATGGAATTAATAAATAAACATATTTCCGTAAGTTACTCATGAAGATCTAAAAAATACTGGCTTAAATGCAAAAATGAATAAAATGGGGAAAAACAGAACAACACTCCTCTTTTTAAAATGACTTCTATTACAACAACTTTCTTTAAAGGATTTTTTTCTTTTATTTGCCCTTCTTCATCCCAGAAGATCAGATATTCAGACAGTATTTTCACATTCGCAGTGAAAAAATTTTTTTTTACAAGATCTTGTCAGTTATGTATGATAAAAAACAGCACAGATGGTTGACTGATTTTTATTACTTCAGCCTGTGTGTAATGATATAATATTATGCTGTTCTGACAGAACCACGTGAAGTGCACACAGATTTTTAAACAGTAAAAAGTAAAAATCCTGAAAATCTCACAGCAGTCTATTCAACTTACACTATCATTAAAAACATAACATGTTAAAGTACAATGCTCTCAACCATACGTTATTCATTAGACTGTATATACATACTGTCACATCTCATGAGCTGCTGATTTGTCAATTGAAAGGTGACATTGCTCAGTCATTTATGAAGATGAGGAGTCTGACCGGGTCATGGAGTTCTCTTGAGGACCATGCTAATCATCAACATGACACAAGTGCTGCTCAACAAAGCTGGTTTTAGCATTTTAGTAATTCCTGGTTAGTGTTTTAGTCTCTTTGAAGAATGTAGGCCATTCAAGTATTTGTTCATTTCCGAGTGTAACGGTAAAATAACAATGTGTGAGGCGCAAGGGACCGTTATATGTGAAAATGTCAAGTTCTTTCAATATGTCCTTTGTAAACTTTCACTTAGGTGAGGAATCACATAAGCGCAACACTAAGAAATATGACATCGTTTGCCTCAAGTGGGAAAATCCTTGGCCGACGGGTTAGACCATAAATGTCTTAAACAGTGAGGCAACATTCATATCTTTTGAAAATGGCACTCTTAAAAAGGTTAATTGGGACATTTTGTCTCATTAAATGCTATGCCTTTGGGCAACGATTAATTTTATCCACTGACATGTGCATGGGCATAACCACATGATCAGAAATGCCATGTTCTGGCAAGAGTGTGTAAGAAGCCTTCTAATGACAGAAGCTACTGCAGTCTAAAATGTACACATATCACCATCTAGTGGCAACTGACCATTGGTGGAGTGTTATCTGCAAAAAGACATGTATTTGTAGTGCTTTAATATCTGATCTCAGTATTGCACTGTTAAATCAAACAAACAAATATCCTATAACTCATTCAAATCAGTGTGTGAACCAGAAATATTGATTATTTGTCAGATGTACTTGTAATTTCCTCATTCATATTGATAGAGATGATTTGCAAATCCATTGCCGCTTGTATATATTGTATATATTTCTTATTTTGTATATATATATATATATATATATATATATATATATATACACACACACACACATTCTTTTCTTTTCCTTATTTGTACACTTATGTAACCAATTATTACTTAAAGTCTTTTTGTTTATCTTTCTTTTTTTCTTTGCCAATCGGAATCATTTAACCGTCATCATTAACGTAGTTAGTGCCCTCTGTTAGAGTATAACTGCCTTAACAATGTTATTGTATTTGAGGAGGCCTATGAACTCATTGCGAAACTTCGATGACTGCTGATGAAACTGCAAACCTCACTGTAAACTTCACTTAAATTTCTTCTATTGACTGCACTTCTGACTCCTGGTCTTCATTCAACATATCTGGTCCTCAGGTCTTAACTGTATTTCCCCTACAATATTGTACACCCTGCATATTTACATTTCCTTGTTTGTTCATTTATTGTGTTCATAATCCTATTGATTTGTATTTTAATCTGAATAACATGTGTGAGATGTGATCAGTATGATCAGTTTTGAAGTGAAATTATTATTATTATTAGTACTATTAATAATCTATTAAAATTCATATGCATCTTTGAATATCATATTATTATTCTAAATTCTTAAAATGCATACATTTTTACATAGAACATTTGACATTTTACAATGACCCTTTGAAAATAGGTACGTAAATAAATGTATGCATTTATTACCCCTTGTTCTCATATGTCAGTAGACCAGAAGGTCTAGAGAAGAACCTATCATCAATTCAGAATTGCTGAATGTTGCCACAGGTACGTTTTCTAAGAGTCAGGGCTGGAATATTAGTCACTTATATCTCACTTTTATTCACTTAAAGGTAGGGTATAAGCAACGTTTTTCATAAACAAACTTTGTTATACTGGTAGAAATGATCTTTACATCCTTATAGCAATCAATAATCAAAGATGTATACAAATTAAAAAACAAGTCTCAGGACCAAAAAATGTCTGCCCAATCATTGAATTCTGTCTGATTCTTATGCTGATATCTGATGCTGAAGTTATGCTTATTTAATGAAAGCCTTCTATTGCTAGCCTCTCTGATATTGCATATCCTACCTTTTAATTAATAATGGCTGAATCTGAATGGTGCATTTCTGCAATAGCAAATTTAATTGAACACATTTGGCTTTTATGTAACATTACATTCACACCACTAGGTGGTATTGTAGTTACAAGATGATCACAAAGGCTTGTGCAACAGAAATTGATAAAGGCAGCTTCCAAAAATTATTTAAAATCAGATAACTTTGAACAATCATTCTGTTAACATTAGTAGAAGAACATTTGTTCATAACGTTGAGAGAACCTTGCTAAAACATTAGCCAAAGTTCTGAAAGCATTCCCTATTTGCTGGAAAGAACATACTTTTTAAAGCAATTACTTATTCAAATAAAGAACTTACTCAGAGAGTATGAGATTTCAGATGTAGCATAAGTTTGCATGTACGTTTTGTTTCATAAATTCTCAATGATATTAAAAGGTTTACTTCTTTCTCCATTCAGGGTCATATGATATAAGAGCTAAACGTTTCTCCCACACAGTTACAACAAAATGTTGTCATAAAATCAATAACTGAATTGTTTTGTGTGAAGCTACCATGGCTCACTGTTCATGCCATACTATTGTTATGATCTGTTCCCAAATACACCACCAGCACTGTGTGAGTCTCTAAATGATGATGTCACCAGTCTAAGGATAGTGGGAGTCAGGCAGATGCTTGACCTTCATGTCTGACCCCTGTAGTGTCGGGGTCGGGAGGGGGTATGCTTGGCTGGACACGACAGTAACATGAACACTAATTGGGTCAGTTGGCAGCACACGTTGACCATCCACATTCAGACAAGCGTGAATGATAGCGAAGTACACACTTAAAAATTAATCTCTTAATTCAGATAATTGGTTAGTTCTCAATGTTCACAACCCGTTTAATTCAGTTGTGTGTGCGTGAATTGATCATATATTGGTGTCCCCCAAAGAAGATCATATTTTGTCGTTTATTGCTGGGTAAACAAGTGAAAAATAAAACTACAATGCATACATTCAGAAGAGAATCAAAGTATAGCGCAACTAACCAAAAGGTTGTTTACAGATCAAGGGTATTTTCTAGGTGTCAAGTTAGGGCAAGATATCATGTTTTAGGTGCTGCAGTTTTAATTAGTTATAGTTTCTGTTGGTCAATAATACAAAAGTATGGAATCAATATGATTTTTTAAACTTAAAAACATTGTATTTATTTGATCAAAATGTAGCATACAGAAAAAACAGCAATATTTCAAATGAATATTTGAATATAATGAATGCAATTAAAAACAATTTTCATATACTTTTATATATTTTAAAATGTACTTTATTCCTGTGATGAAAATCTGATTCATTACTTCCATTAGAAATCATTTTGATATGCTAAACTGATTCACAAGAAAGCATGTCTGATTATTATCAATGTTGAAAACTGTTGTGCTTCATCATATTTTTTTAAAACATTTTTTTAATGTTTCCTTAAGGAATAGAAAGTTCGAATGAACAGCATGCATTGGAAATAGAAATCTTTATAAATCTTAAGTCTTTACGGTCACCTTAATACATTCTTGTCGAACAAAATAAATATCTGAATACTGCTAAATATTTCTATAAAATAAATATATTAATAAATGTAAAATATTTCTGATCCTATGAACTGTAAAATTAAATTTGACATCAACATTGGTAATTTTTAAAGAGTGAAAAGTAACAATAAAAATTCTGTTGGTCAAAAAAAATAAGTACAGGTGCTTGTGGAATATGTTTAAACTTTTTTATAGATTTTTTCATATTTTATTAAAAAAATATTTATTTTTGATGTCAAAACTGACTTTCAAAAATAACTTAAAAAAAGGTGATTTACTACAATACATATGTATTGATTATTCTATTGATTTATGGGGTGTAGATTAAGGTACATGACATTTGTCTGCGATTTCTATAGTTATGTATTAGCCACAAGATGGCGCCTTATTTTATGACAACATATCTAGCAGATCACTTTAGAGATAATTGAATGATAATATTGAAAGTATGAATGATGTTAGGCTTTTCAAAGGTGGGTGAATAGATTAAAAAGCCATTGCTTACTTCCATGTTTCTTTCTGGTCAAATAAAAGAATTGCTTCACATGTTCAAGAAACTTCAATCAGCTGCAGTGAGAACTGTGTTAGTATAACTGTCCAAGGTGCTGAAACAAATGAGCGCCCATCTGCCCAGACTCCCACAAGTTCATCTGTAACTGCAATTTTGAGTCTGTCTGTTTGTAAAGAGAGCTTTGATCTGAGAGCTTTGTTTAACAGATATTTAAGGATTACTTAAAACAAATCGAGATACATTTTTTATTATTTTTCAAGAGTTTTTTTTCTGCGTATGACTGACTGCAGATTTTTACAGCTAAAGTAGTGTCAGTTTGTGTTGCTCTTGGTAGATTGTAGAAATGATCCGCTGTGTCTGTGCTCTTTAATTTACTATTAGTAGATCACCAACAAAATGTTCCACTCCCATTAGCTGCTTTTTTGGAAGTGCGTTCTCACATTAATTTGCCCTGTTTAGCATATCTGGACGGAAGTGTTTTTTCTTAAGAGTCTCAGTGATTGAAATACTGCAGTATTGTAAGTTTAATTTTATTTACATTTTATTTTTGAGGAAATTGACAGGCCTGTAATGTTATGTAGTTATGGTCACGTGACTGAAAACTATGTGGAGGATGGAACAGGGCTAGAGCACCAAAACACCCAGCAGCTGTCAGTGGAGAGTGATGTGTGCATATGGGGATAATTAGATAGATAATTAGAGTTTTACAAAAACTCGCTCAAGTTCAACCTCGCCATTCACTCAAACAATGTGAAAAAAATTGCTTATATGGTCTCACTTCTTTAGAATCATATACAATTTCACTATAGCCATTTTGAGTAAGTACTAGAAACCTTCTGTTTCTCCATGGGATGGCAGCAAACAGCTAATATGGCATTACTAGAGAGGAGCAGAAATCTCCAAAGAGTTAAAAAAATGCTTTTCCTGTGATCTATAAAACACAAGAACTGGCAAACCACTTAGCAGTAGCATTCATCTATCTCTATAGTCTAATTTGAGGTCAATTTGGCCCCTTAAAGAAAGCTAACAGATTTAGAATAAAAAAATACTTTATCATAGCAAAGACGAACGCACAGAATATGTTACAAATGTTTACAAGCATTTGCCAGAAAGTTTTGCTCTGATAAAAGTATGTATATATGATTAAGATTTATACGATTTTTACACACGGGATTTATGTATGTTACACCTGTTAAAGGCACCTCTTAATTAAGTGTACTGTTTTTGAATAATATTTATTTTTATGTCTTAAAGCTTAACTCCAAAAATATATATACATTAATTTATGGAAAATAACTGTCACAGTCGTGTCATGTTTTTTCCACTTCCGGTTACCTTCTGTGAACTTCCCCGGGTCCTTCTTGTCAATCACTCCCCTTGATAGTCTCATCAGGTGTTCCCTATCTCATCTCTTCATGTTTAAAACCTTCCTGTGTTCTCATGTCCTGGTCGATCATTGATGTTGACGTTATTGTATGACATTGGTTCCTAAGTGTGTGGATGTCTGGGTCCTCCCGAATCACACACGAGCCCTGTTGAGATGGCAATAACTCTAGGTCTAACTGGTAGAACAAAGAGAGAGTATGCCGGTATGCTCAAACTGGACACAGCAGATCCTTTCCTGGTCATGAAATGAGGACAGAATGCCTGCAGTACGAAGGGTGAGACAAGTTAGTGGACTTGAACTCCTAAGCTTAGGCGGATGTAAGGAGGAGGAAGGTCTTCAAGTCAGAAACTTGACAGGACCTCCTTGAAGGTTCAAAAAGGACCCTCCTCGGAAGGGGTCGAGTTACTCACTGACGCCGGGATTCCTGGACGGCAACTAGGAGACTTGCCGGGGCTCAGTGCATCCTGGCACACACGAGGTGGCAGAGATGGTAGAACGATGCCTTGAATGTCGTCCTGAGCCCCCATCACTCTGAGGGGGTGGGGGTAGTTTTGAGTGGCACAGTGTGGGGCTATGAAGTTGCGGCTGGCTCGCAGCTTCTAACTTCGGACCGAAAAGGTTATTGGCGATGAACACAGTGGAGTGAGGTAGTTAGTGCCTCCTCCATTTTCAGTGTCTCATAGCCTTGACTCAGTTTTATTTTTATATTTATTTACCTGAACATCACAGTGTGAGGAACAAACCCGACATAATTGAGTGGCGACTCATAAACTGGAGTTTGAAGTGGCAGGTCTTCATCTCTACCAGGGTAGAAGTAACCGCAACACTTGCTTCAAGATCTCAGGAGAGGATATTGGACCTTTCAGGTGAGGGCAGAGATAAGGTCAGGTCCGTCTCTAACCTAACATAGTAGTTTATATCTAGTAAGCTGTGGGAGGCCCTGTTCCTTTTATATTAGCTGGGGATCTTTTCAACCGTTTCACAGCGCTTCCTGTAGACACTAAAGGCACCATTTCTGGCTTCCGGTTATCCTCCAGGTACAAGATGTCATCTTCCTGCAACATGCATTCATGCGATCGATTCGATTGTGCTTTATGAGACAATCATGCTAAATCGTTCTCATAGCGTTTCAACACAGCACAAGTTCCCTGAAAAGGGAATTAAACTAAGACCAAGAAACAATGAAAATGTGACACTGGCTACATTATGGTTTTCACAAGAATGATAAGGACTACAATCATTTTCAACGATGATAAAAACAAGAAAAGTTTCTTGAGCAGCCAATCAGCATATCAGAATGATTTCTGAAGGATCATGTGACACTGAAGACTGAAGTGTAGCAACTGATGCTTCAGCTTAGTCTTCACAGTAATAAATTGCATTATAAAATATATTTTTCTGTATAATAAATTGATGTGAGCTTTTTGGACTGTATTCTAATGTGTTCTGACAGGATTCTATTTTTTATCTGTTTGTGGATATATGCACATGAAAGATTTATTTATCCATTATATTTGAAAAGTATTTGTCATTATATGAATTTAATTAATATGTATATATATATATATATATATATATATACAGTATGTCAATATGATATCATATTTTATTAAATTATATGATTAATATAATTTTCGAAATATGATAGTTTCATTATAAACATGGTGATTATCTCTAAGGTACATCCAGCTTTGAAGTAAAAACCTTTCACTGTAATTTCATTATTTCAGAATATTGTACTATTTTGAATATACCATATTGACCATATATTGGTTACTGGTTATTTATTATGTAAGATGATGACATCATACTTTGATGTTCAGTGCTGTAATGGTGAATTAATTGATGGAGTCAATGCTTTATCACAGAAGCTTTCCTCTCCTGGTGTTTAATAATTTTCTGTTAAATTTCCAGTATAATCTTATGTTGTCATGGAAGCAGTGGTATTACTACCTGCATGTAAAAAAACGCTTAACTGTTCTAGCAGGCTGTAAAAATGACACTTCTCTTGGATGAACTTCATATGGCACACAGCATGATTACTCTCTGACTACACACCACCACTTGGCACAACAGCACAGTATAATGGAGTGAGGTAAGAGGGGCATCAGGCTATAGCTGGAGTCTTATATGTGGTGACCATTCTGCTATGGCAAGCTGGCTTAACATTTATTATTTTACGTTAACCAGTATTTATTTTTGTGTTACTATAACATTTTTAATTTACCAGTAAATAACTCAATATATCGCTCTATAATCCAAAGTACTATAACTAGTAAATTTGTCAATTTTTCTAGTAACTATTTATTGAAAACTTAATCCAAAACTTGTTTTTAAATTAGTCAGTGGTACTGAATTCTGTGGGGATCTGTAATATGTAAAACATGGGATTTGGGGTAAAAGGCACCCCTGCTGTTGGGGAGAAAGGCACAATAATTAACATGATAATAAACAGCCAACTGACTTTCCCATTTTTTGACATGACATGGTTATATTCAGATGGAAAATATAATATATTAAGCTGGATATACCTAAGAGATAATCACCATATTTATAATGGAACTATGACATTTAGAAAACATAATATAAATTTTATAATTTAATAAAATATCACATTTATTAATTAGGGTTATTAAATTATAATGGGATCTCATTTAAAGCTTTCAGAATCTTTACTTTTTAAAAATAATTTTGTTTCTATTTTTTTTATAAAAAATTTAATGACAATATATTTATTGAACAAGTATTGACTTAAAATGATTAAAAACATATTATTTTAGCTAAAGTATTTGTATCAATACTTTGTGCCTTTTTGCCCATGTTGGTGAGCTTTTTACCCCATGTCTTTTTAAACTAACAAACCCCTTTTAGGATTTATTTTCACACAAAAAAAATCTGTTGCTCCATTGTTCAATAAAAACATATGCTTTTTCTGCAATTATAAGGAATATAGGTGTAGTGAAAATCACTTATTTCTAAAGGTGTACCTTTAGCCCATTGTACACATTCCAGTTTTTCCTGGTACATATTAAATGCTCATTAGATGCTATTCACTATGTTCCTGAAACAGAATACCTTATTCAGTAAGGCATGGATAATGGCTTTAAAACCAAAAAACGAATTTTCTTAATAATATTCAGCAAACACAGTCACTCATTGTGTGTACGGGTGAGTAGAGTTACCAAAATCTGTACTCAACTGTAAAGATGTTGAAATATGGAAGATTGATATTATTTTATGAGGATAACAGTCAACAAAAAGCAGATCTACAAGCAAAATTGATTATTGGGCAGAAAGTGATATACTCAATGGATTAATGTAGTCATAACGGGTATCTCAACTGATGTTTGACTGTTAATCATGTTTTTTTTTTAAACCAATAATCTGCAGAGTTGAATACCATAAGGATATATATTGTAAGAGATAGAAAACGAGGGAATGGCAATAGCTTTTTTTGGAGTGTAGAAATGAAGAAGTGAGTGTAGAACAAGAGTTAGAGTGGTGGTGGTCATATGGGAAAACATTTCTACAATCCATGTGAGAAGGTTAAGAGAGAATGTATTGAACAATATTGGAGGGAATACAAGTTACAAAGTGATTGTAGTGATTTCATCGCTCATAGTACATTATAGTGAAGCAAAAAACATAGATTGGGGAAGGATAGTGTGTATCAATGATGGAAATAATACAAGATTAGAGGATAGTCATGGACATTTAATTAATTTATCGCCAGATATAATGCTTCTTTGGCTGGGAAATGTGAATGGAATTGAATGAAACAAGTACATAGGAAGTGATCATTTTGGTATGGTATACAATTTGGTGTGGATATAACACAAGCAGTGATAGAAAAAACTCCAATGTAGGAATTTAATTTAAAATTCAAAAGAAGATTTTTTTTAAAGGTTTAAAAATAGGGACATTTTCAGAGACAGAGGTATTCTGTTGATTACAGAATTTCAAAAAAAGTTTAAATTTTAATCCAATCCAAACCTTTAAAAGCAACAACTATTAAACACAAGGGATTATTTCACCAGGGTGTCAGTGCTCTTCTAAACTAGTGACCACAATACTGAAGCGTGAAATCTGATGAATAAGGACATGTATTTATTTGTATTCAATATTTTAATGACTATTCTGTGTAATGTTTCGTGGTCAATCATATTGCTGTATGCATTTACATGTTTATGCTCAAAATCCTTAATATTTAATGTAATTTTCTTCTATTCTCCTTAACACTGTTTGTGTCATTGTTCAACATTAATTAAATATTTACAAAAAATAAAATAAAATAAGGCAAAAAGCACAGATATTTGAAAAAAAAAATAGGAGAAACATTAGGTAAAGAATTGACATTGTATTAGATCCCTTATGGAGGTCAAACAGATGTCTCGGGCAAATAATGTAAACATTTATCGGATGCAGGCCTATTACTAAACATCAGGGGCGTCACTAGGCCCTAAACTTCTGCCCAGCCCCCCTAAAAAATATATTTGATTAATAAAATTATTTTTTTATTACAGTGTTGTATATGGCTCAGTCAGTACTCCTACTCCCATATATGAAATACAGGGAAAACAATGGAATAGTGGATTGCAGTAAGGTTAGTAGCATACCACCCTACCCTAATAGTCAAATAATATTTTTTTAATCATACCCTTATTGGGGGCTGAGACCCCCTAAAATCAAAATCCTAGAATCGCCCCTGCTAAACATAATATTAAGACTTTGGTATAGGAAACAGGGAATTTGCCAGTTGCAAAGCTAATGGTAGTAGTAGAATCAATTAAAAATGTGTTAAAAAAAGGTCAAACGAGGATTCATTTTTTATTAATTAGAAATAAGCACTAACCTAAAAATGAAACAAGCCAGTCTTGGGGTATAAGTGTTAAATTGGCTTGCCACATACTGCGGCTATAGAGAAAAGCCTTCTAGATGTAGTCCATTCGCGAAGCGCTCACAGGATGCCCCCAACCGCGCGTGGACTGCTGGTCTGCTGCACTTTCGCCGTTCACCTCACACACATAAGGTCTCTGACGCGCGTAAAATGGTGCAATTGGCAAAAGGCGGAGTGATCTGGAACTCATAAGTAACATGAAGAGACAGAGGCAGAGGCAGATTTATCCCAGTCAAGCAGCACATCCCTCTACACGCCTGAAGATGAAGATGATCTCATGCTTGCGCCCCTTTACCTCGCTGTCTCGCTTGAAAACAATGTCTTCAAGGAAATTCGCCGCATGATTCAACAGCTACGCCGCATCTCCCGAATTATCGACTTTCTTCAACAAACGAGATCATTTCATGAATTAAACTGCAATCCAAAATGAAATTTCCAACGGAAAACCCAAGGAAACCAGGGAACTGGAACCCTCCACCAGGTAGGTGCATTTCGTTTCCAAAATGCATTTCCATTGGCATTCATACGCTATTCTTCATGCCGCATTTTAGACAGAAGTTATCATGAGCATAATGATGCATCCTTGCGCTCTGGCAGCCAATTGTCACGTAGAGTGATTTAAGAACCCAACTGATTCAATCAAAAGCACTTTAACCAAGATGCGCAAAATGATGATGCAGTAGCAATGGGTGAGGTAGTTGTGATCAGTTAGTGGTGCATTACTAAAGGTTTAGCGGATCTCTGTTTATCGGTGGACACCTTCATTAAGATTCACATCCACGCGCTTCAATCACAACATCGCTTAATGCTTCATAGGTCTTCCCCACGTAAATCACAATCACGACTTGACCGACTGTAGGGTTTTTTGGCTGCATTTGTTAAGCAGGGTGGGACGTCTATATAAGAAATGAAAGGCAAAATGTACCTGCAATCTTAAACACAGGCTTGTCATTACGTGTCTAAGTCTGTGAGTACTATGCAGAGATACGAGGTGTGCATAATGAAACGCGGGGGACACGCGCATTACCTAATCTTACTATACCGAAAACAAATATCACACATATTCACCATAGGCGACTAGAGTTTACATACTTCACCACCTAGTAGATAATGCCATCCAAAGAGATAAACATATACTTTATGACCTTTTTTGCGAAATTTGTATTAGTTTAAAACCTTTGATTGTTATTAGTCCAATGTTGATACTTTGATGCCCCCACATATCTTTGAGCAATGCGACTTTAAATGACATATGCAGTTGAAGTCATTATATATTTTAATCTAAGTTCGAATTAATAAGACTTATGAAATGTGTTAACTTCATAATAGCTTGAAAACAACTGATCGAATTGTCACAGTAAATTATTGCGGTCATGCTGCAGGGATAGTGTCCACATAAACAGCTGTGCAATACTACATCATATTGCAGGTGAAGGCATTGCCTGACTACAAGAAAGTTGAGGGGAAATGATTTGAGGCTTACACATCATATGTGCTTAGTGTGATTAATGCTTTCTTTTGTTTATTGATTAAAGATGGGGTCAATTTTATGTATTTACTATACAAGCTCTACAGATTTATACTGATCTCTACTGATTTCAGTTTTTTAGTTTCTGTTTTTAGAATATGCATATTGGTTAGCAGTGTTCTTATGCATGTATATTGGGTTTTTGAATGCATTCGGTTAGAAACAGTATAGCTATATTCATTGCTCCACCCTGGCACTGCTGCTTTCTATTGTAATGGGTTTTCAGAAAGCTACAGAAGTGTGTGTGCAGGCGTGCGCTTGTGTCTGTGGGTATGCAGCACTGATCAGAGGCTTCATTTGGTTCTGTTACATATAAAACACCACCCTTTCTCATCCGTTAGGTTAAATTTATGTAAAATCGTCTTCTCAAAAAATAAAGTATAATAAACACAGGAAGGAAGCAAACTCAAAACTCTAAAAGTTCATTTTATTCTAATTTTTGGTTATTTTTCCTGTGGATATAGTACAGTGTAAAAACATAGAAAAAAAAATCGTCGGTCTGGGTGACAGCAGGGGAAATTAACAGCAAATCTTCATATGACAGTGCTTTTAGGATAGCAATATCATAGGTCTATCAGCTTATATGTTTTTTTAAAATGCACTTTTTTTTTGTCCAAACTTTACAATATTGTCGCAAATTCATCTGTCAGTTAGATTTCATCATGAAGAGGCTGCATATCATGCGATCACCTTTGAAATCACTGAGCAAAACTACGCAAGGTAAAAGAATGTATGACCTATACATCATATTTCACTTAATATATACACACATATTTAAAATAACATTTCTTTAGTGTTTACTTGATGTTAAATGTAACATCTGGGTGAACATTGTTTTACCAAGTACAGCATGTTCCTGGACCAACGTCTTTGTTGATCCTGGAACAACATTTCAATCAGCCAATCAAATTTGAGGGACAAGTTTAGAGTTTAGGTCAAGTTTAGACTTAATGCCATGGTTAGGTGCTTCTATATTAGTCTTATTCCCTTATGATTTCCCTCTGATTTGTGGGACAAGTTATGGGTAGGTTTAAGTTTAGGGTTGGGATAGGAACTACATTTTCAGACAGAAATGTTGATCCAGAAACATATCTTACTTGGCAAAATCATGGTGAGCGTGAAATGTGAGTACTGAAGAAAAACCAGTTGAGAACCAGTGTTGGAGTAAATTATATAACCGTATATTGTCTTTCTTTCTAAAAGTGCCAGTGCAGACCAACCTGGTGCCACCAAAGAAGGTCCAGCCAGGGATGTTGCAGTCCAGTTTGGTGCAGGCCAGTGTGGCCACCATGCAGAACCCCATGGGCTGTTCATTACCTCGCCTTTCAGTCTCCCGGCCTGCTAGTATGGTGGCAAGCATGGAAGCGGTGGCGGATGGCTCAGCCCTCCTCACAGTCATGAAGTGGAAGACTGTCCTAGCCGTGTTTGTGGTGGTGGTAGCGTACCTGGTCGCTGGTGGTCTGGTCTTCAGAGCCCTGGAGCAACCTTTCGAGAGCAACCAAAAAGACACCATCACTCTGAAGAAAGCTGCCTTCTTGCAGAAACATCCCTGTGTGACCCCCGGTGAGCTGGAAGAGCTCATCAAGGTAAAACTGTTGCTTGTCTGTAGTCGAACTCAGGCAGCATCCCTAGTGGGATCTCAGATCTAGTGTAACAATATAGCTTCATCGATCTGTCTGACATGTGAGCTTCACTCATGCAATAGACCAGGGCACACTGGTTGGACAATGCTAAATGGAGCAACCGACGAAAATAAATGTAAAGATATCAGGGCAGATTGTCATAGCAGACTTATGACAGCAAACCGTTTGGTGTAGAGGTGAAGTGTTTGATTAATAGAGGCTAATATGTCAGTAATCAATCTGCTTTTCAGTGTTGAAGCAATGTGCAAAGTCCATTATTGCCTTTGATAGTTCTCACTTAATGATACTGCTTTAACAAGGCTTTTCAGAAATGTGCTCAGCAAGAAAGCAGCAAAGATTTATGTGTGAAACATTGCAAACACTGCAACCTTTCAATCTCTGAAACCTGAGTAAAAATTTTTTTGTCAGGTCCATGATGTGATTTCTGATGTTGTGAAATGATTTTTCATTTCTTTCAAAGTTGATTGACTTCCCTCCTCTCATAACAAGGTTTTAGCACAAATCCATTTGTCCCTACTGGTAGATTTTGTAATTACACCTCTTCTGCTTAGTCCAAGTATTATGACCAACATTTTACTACTAAGTACTATCTCAATTGCAGATATTAATATTTGTTACTACTTATCAGAATCAGTTTCTTTTTCAATCTCCTAAAACCATTTTCCCTGTGTGCTGAATTTGACGTCTCAGCTCAGGATAAAGGAAATCTTCTTAGTCCTTAAAATTTCTGCACCTTATTTCAAGTCTTCTGGTGGAATATGATTTGGACTGATGTTTTTTTCAGTTAAGAGACAAACCTGTTGCCATTGACGTCAAACCTGAAAAGTTTGAATATGGAAATGGAATTTAATTAATCTGCCAGTTGGAAGGACTATTGGACCATTGGTCATCCCTTCAATTCAAGGGACAGTTCACCCAAAAAATTGTTGGGCCAGATGCAAAATATTCATCACAAACCCCATGCGATTGTATTCTAGGTCAGATGCGATCGTCCCCCTCGGTTAAAATCACATTCCAAACCTACAGTCCGTAAAATGACGTAAAATTATGAAATTATAATCCCCCCACCTAGTCTCCCCAAGACAAGGGCCCAGGGTCCCATTTCTTTTTTCTGGGAAACACAAAAAATACATTTTGAAAACTTGTTGTAAATAAAACAACATTGAAGCTTATTGACCAAAAAGAGAGAGGTTTCATAGATTATCTCCTTTTATGTTCCACAGAAGAAACAACAACACAATTTATTCAGCCTCATGTCATTCTAAAACTGACAGAATTTTCATTTTGGGTGAACTATTGTCACGTGTTGCTGCAGAGAAGTGCACGACTCAAGAGAATATGTCAAAAATCCAATAATCCAGAACAAGAGTATTTAGGAGAACTAGCAACAATGCAACACTCATAAGATGACACTGAACAATGCACAGAAAGAACTCAAGGCTTAAATACACAGGGAGAATAATCAACTGAACAGAAATAGGTGCGTGGAACTAATTAACAACCCATGAAACAACCATTTTATAAATTTTTTATAATAAAGGCGGGGAAATTCTTCTCCATGTAATTTGTTTTTATCTTGGTTTACAAGGTCCAGGTTCTGCTCATACTTAACAGAAGCTGTTTATTTGCCTAGCAATGTGTCACACTTTTGCTAGTCCTGGGGTTTTTAAGGACCAGTGCTCACAGCTTCTCATAAAACAGAGAAAGTTGCGCCCAAGTGCAGGCACCTGCCAGATATCGACACTGGTTCTGCTCCAAATCCAAGTGAGCTGCCTATATAGACAGCATTGCATCACAGGCATAGGCAGAGACAAAGGAAAGGCTTTTCTAAAGAATACATTCTTCCTGGCAACTGTCAAAGCATATTTGCGTATTTGGTCCCATAATGCTGAAGTTCCATACTGAAAAATTCTGTGAAAATCCATTGAAGATGGCAGATACATAATTCATTCAGTTAAATGTCATTAGCTTACCAATATACTAGCCCCATCGTCTAATGAAATCAACATTAAGCTGATTCTCCTTTTCATTGTAATCTGAAACAGATGGATGCGAATTTAGCAATGTTTAATTACTTTGGTTGTTGTGCATTTCATGGCAGTTTAAAGGTTAATGCCCTATGGCGTTTGAAAATAACATTTCACCATTACTAAATCCTGCTCTAAAACTAACCAATAGTGTTAACAAAAACGAACGTGTGTAACCATCCCATTTTAGCTGCTTCTACAAGTCTTTGAGTTCTTTTATCATGACTTGTGTTTCACAGGACCAAATTTACCAGGTGAGGTAGCAAGCAAGTTTATTACAGCCATACATATGGAGCTGTTTGTGTTAGTCGAATGTCAAACTGAATTAACTTTTTAATAATGTACATTGGTAAAAGTGTTTTGAGGTCACAACTTGCAAATAATTGCCGATTTAAAATACCATTTGTTTATTGACAATATACCTCCATTACCATCATTTGTTTGAAAAAGAATAAAAGTTGTTGATGTTGTACTGCCACTAGTGTTCATTTCGGCTAGGAACTGCAGTGTATGTACTTTTTTTTAAATGACCCTGTGTAAAGTAGAAAAAGTGACTAAATATATAATACTTTTCATGTAGTCTACCTGATAAACATTCAAAAACTCATACATTTAGAATTTGAATTTACAACCCCAACTGCAAAAATTTCAAACAAATTAACTGATTTACTGGAATCCATTAAATAGTCCTAAGATTGTTTCATACAATTCAGATCAGCTTCCAGACCAATGCTTATATGATTCAAGCAGCAGCGCTCTGTAAGTGTCTAACTACGGTATTCTACCACTTTCATTATTCACTCTGCAGATCACAATACCAATACTGGCTGGAAGATCATTTATGTACACAATCTAAATTGATTAGGATTTCTGGTTGCAATGAGTGGTCAATGCGGTTTTGCAGCTCTGGTGTTTGTTGCAGTGATTTTGGTACTAAAATACCAAAGATGTTTCTTTCAAAATGTCCTTGAAAAGGGAAGCCAAATTAAAAGAACAGAAGCTTCTTTGATAGATGAGTGACGATAATCAACCAGCTCCACAGATAAAGAACAATCAAGTCTTAAAAGCATCTGTTAGGGAATCTTGATTCTTTTTTTGCGCTAATGGGGCTCCATCAGGAGGAAACGGCAGGGGAAAACGTGAAGACCGCCCATCACAATGCTCCCTGGAATGACTGAGGGAGGGAAAAACCATAATTGAATCAATAACCTGAAACCCTAATTTAATCTAGAACCAGCAGCATTTGAAAGCTTTGTAACAAAGCACCATTTGAAAATAGCTCAGCCTCACTGACTCCAGAAAAGGTTGAGAGAGGCGGATACGACAGCAGCTTCCTGCTAGTTTCTGCTGTTGAATGTTGTTTGGAAGACAAAGACAATGAAAAACTGAGCTGCGACAAGAGACGTACAGTATCTTGTGTGGTTTTGCTGATTATAAGTGCTGCAAAGCGTCGCTGATTCAGGCTAATGGCGTGTGGATTAGCTGAATGTAAGCTGTTGCTTTCGCTCTGTTCAGGCTGTGAGCTGTGCATATGTACTGCAGTCTGGCAATGATGTAACTGGAGGTGAAGTATTTGAAAAAATTCCAAAGCACTTCTTCGAGCTGTACACCAGACAGAGCATGAACACTCAAAAGGTGTTTTCTGCTAAAATGGCCATGAAATGTGCAAGCATAAAGAACGGTTCATTTTCTGTCTTTTCTTGTTAGGATAGGTAAAGAGAGGGAATAAATTGCGGAACAACAGAGTTTATTTAAATTGATGTGCACACAAAAGGAAAGGTGGGAAGTCTAGTGAGTTCATGGGACAGCATCATGATGGTGGAGAGACAAGACCTGTAGAGCTGAGGTAGAGACCCAATGGTGGTAGTGGTCCTTGAGAAAGAGGAAGGAACAAGCTATAGTCCAAGGGCAGGGGTAGATGAACTTGGGGGAAGTCCAAATGGCAGGAAGGGAGGTAAGATAGGGACTGACAGGCAGGGGAGTAAAAAGAAAAAAAAGAGGCAAAAACAAACAAAAACTAAACTGGTAATAAGGGCAAAAGGTGAAGGACTAGAAAAGAAAAGCAAAGCAAAGTAAAGAAAGCCATAAGCAGCAAACGCTCAGAAAACCAGAAACACTGAACAACACTAAGACAGGATCTAAGCTAGAACTAGATCAACCCAGTAGCCAAGAAAAGACAAGGGCCAGGGAAATCTGCACAGACAGGGATTCAGTCTGGCATAGAAGAGAAAGCAAGAGGAAATATAAAAGAGTGACAAAGCAAACAAGGAACAGGTGCGAGCCATGAGACATAACGAGGTAACAGGGTGGTGGAGAAACAAGGCACATGACAACACAACAACCATGTGGTCCAGACAAATAAGGACACAACACCAACAACTCAGACCAGCGTTCTGACAGTTCTACAGCTTTAGGAATTGCTTTTGGCATTTGCTCAGATTCTTCACCTCTAGCTACATAAATCTACTTGCTAGGAAATAAAAGAAAACATTCCATTTAATTTGCCATTATACTATTATTTACTGTACTTACCACACCTCTGATACTTACCCCACCCCCAAAGTTTTTTTTTTATATTACATTACCATTACATTATATGTAACATAAACATATAATTAACATAAGAATGATTTGGGAAGGAAGTACTCATGGTACCTTTTAAGAAATGTACTGTAACATGGCACATTGCACCCAAGAACAAAAAGACCAAAAAAAGACAATTTATACATTAATTTCTAAAAAAACTTATAAATATATCATTTAAATTGTATGATTTGCTCATTTGGTAACCAAAGGGTATGAGAGATAAAAAGAGATAAACACTGAAAAAGATCAATACAATTTTTAATCGTGACAACTTAGATTAAATGAAACAGAGATGGTCTTGTGCCTCTGTGTGACAATAAATGGTTACCATGAGGCTTGGGAGTGTGTGATTTTGTTGTTGTGGAAATGACAAGTCTGCATACGTCAAACAATATCTGAACTATCAAGCTTTTGCTATAAATTTAATTCGGAATCAGGGCACAGAGCTACAGTGGTTAGTAGAGATGTGGTTGCCTGATTAATTTGCTTAGATTAAGGGATCTTATATAGAATCTTATAACTAGAAAAAAATGGATAATTCGTGTCACTCAGGTCAGTATTTACAGATTATATATATACACCGGTATATGGTTTCCTCCTGTCACAATGACTCATGCTGCGACTGAAAGCTTCCAGACGCTGTCATGAAAGCACCTGCTGTCTGCTGTAAAGACGCATTTATGTTCTTTGAAATCATCTTCTCACCACATTAAAAGTGGTAGAACATCTCCCTGGAGGAGACACAGACATACAAGTCCCTCTGGCAAGCAAGCAGATGGACTAAAGTAAGATTCAGATCAGTTCAGTGATGAAATTAAAGAAGAGTTGGTGTTGCACAGACAGATGGAATGCAAATTTGTGCTTTCTAGCAGTTTGTGTTGTGGTAAACTGAACATCCCATTATAAGAGAAAATTGAGCTTTTGGAAGAGTATCAATCCAAGGGATGCCAGTTTTCGTTCTTCGACTAGGACTGTTTCATTTCACCCAAAAATTGGTTTAATGTAGAGTTCTGTTGTTCATCATTATTCATAAATTGTGTTCTGAAGTTCTGGATCAAAATAATTTTCTCACAATTACAACGCATTCTTTCTTTTGCACAAGGTTCTGCGTGTATAGCTACACTTGGCTCAGACTTTGCATTACGCATTTAGTCTAGACTGAGAGATTCTGAATCTGCCCTTGTGTACCTGCCCTTCAGCTGCCCACACGCTCGTTTCTCACACCTGAGCCGCTTCCTGTTGATCTCAGTATAGTACTCCCATCTGCTCTCCAGGTTTCCTGTTGGGCTGAGTGACCTGTTTCTGATATGCCCTCTCAGTCCCTCTCTGTTAATGATACATCTGATCATCAAAGGCTCATTAATGCTAGACAGCTCGTTTGAATCATTTCCTCAGTAGGATGACTTGACCATGACAAATTATGTGGAAAACTATGGTTTCCATTACAAAAGAGGATTTATGTTTTGTTTCACTAAAATGAACGAGGCACCGCATGCACAAAAATAAATGGGTGGATATTTTACTGTACTGTTTGCTGCATATAGACTTATTGCAAACATACTAGGCTACTTCCACCTATTTTTTTATTGTTGCAAAACTCCCAAAATCGACCTACACATACAATCCTGCAGTTTCCAGATGAAAGGAACACTAGTGGTTCGTAAAACATCAAAACCTTTTATTCTCTTTCACACAAATAATGATTACAGGGTCAGATTAATAATAATGAATGATTACTTAATTCCTTGCACAATAATACGCTATGATCTCAAAACACCTTTACTAGAGAGCATGATTTGTAAACCAATACTTGACATATGCATAACATAAACAGCTTTTTGGATGTACTATGGTAAACTTGCCCACCTGATTCATGCATTGCATTTGACAAGCTGCATTGCATTGACAAGCTAGTAGCCATAAAAGAGCTCACATACTTGTAGAAGCAAGCTAAAATGACATGGTTGTGTTAGCATTACATGTTTCATCAACACACATGTCCTTAACATGTGTGATACAATTGTAATCAAATGTTGCCAGAGTCACATTCATCTGATGAGACTGAATGCACTTTTAGTAACTCACTGGACATTTCACTTTGAAAGTATCGCAAAATGTGCAAGAAGCAATGTGAGCAGAAATGTCGCCACTGGCAAGTTTTCCCAAAGAGTCTGGATTGCTATATTATTTCATTATTAGATATATATACTTTAATCTATTTTACTTGAAGACTTTTAGACAACTTTGAGAGAACTGTCTCTGTAAATGTATGGATTATTATTTTTGAGCTATTGGTTTATAAATTGCACAAAAGACTAAGTTAAAGGCCCTGAATTGTTTTTCCCTTTTCATGTAAATACTTCATAATTCCTTAAAATTGCATTCAATATCAGTATGGATTTTAGAGTTTCAGTCCATTTAAATGTTAAAATTATTTGTTTATTCTGGTCTGATACCAATTTTGATTTTCATTACTACATTAAATGATCTGTCACTGGAATGGGCTATTCATCATTTGCAAAGACGTGCTGCTCATGCAATAACCTAAACGCCTGTTTTATATCTTCCCAGCACTCTGTAGATGCAGTGAATGCTGGAGTCAGTCCTATCGGAGACACGTCGTACAACTCCAGTCACTGGGACTTAGGAAGTTCCTTTTTCTTTGCTGGAACTGTGATAACAACAATAGGTAACACCTAAACATCCTTGGACATTATACATACAATTCAAACCACATTAATATGCATAGCTCAAACCAAATACAAGGCATATTCTTGTGTCGTACATTCATAGTCTCATTTTCAGTCAATATTCCAGACCCTCTCCTAACCATGAATCAATTAAATGCCATTTATATGCTATAAGTGAAACTGTGCCTGCTTCAGTTAATCCAAATAAAACTATTCATACATTTGTAGCAAATCATTGAGTTCAGCTATATGTTAGTCTCATTGAGATAAAATATATTAGGAGGAAATCTGTAAATAATACATATGTGAAACACCACAATGCATGTGCATTTAAAAAAAATACATAGACAGGAATGCAAAGTGAGGCCATATTTGACCACTTGCACTCTTACTCCATTGGAGTTTTGATGCAATGTATTTGAAGTCCATAAGCTGCTCTCCATAAGCTGTGTTTCCTGCCAGAGCCTCTGATTGATTACTTAAAGAATCTGTTGTGCAATGCAGGTGACTATTTAAATGCTGACACTACTGTCAATGTCATTTCTCATTGGCTCAGCCATCCAGCGGGCAATGGACAAAGGCATAAACAAGATTAGTTTTTCCACTTCAGTTGCTAAACCTTCAAACATGCTCTCAGTAGACACATTTTGATCCACGGAGACCAAATGAGGTAATTTCCTATAATGCAAAAATTATAAAGATATAAAAATGATATCTGGCTGGGAAGCATTGCTGGGAAACAGACTGATTTGGAGTCTTGATTTATAGCTTCAATAATGAAAAGATGTAAATGACTGTTTTATTTGATTTTGTGTAGTTTGTAGAGGCCTTAAACTAAATAATCATCTAATTAGCCAAAAAGTCCACTTTCTGTGAATACACTACTATTATATGGCAATTTTTTTATTACACTGCATCCTTCATACAGCACATTCAATATTCTTAGCGTAATTTGACATACTAATTCTACTGTAATTCTACTCTCTTTAACTGCATCTTAATTTACACCATCACTGTCTTTTTAAGGTTATGGCAACATCGCTCCAAGCACTGAGGGTGGAAAGATTTTCTGCATCCTTTATGCAATATTTGGCATACCACTCTTTGGCTTTCTGCTGGCTGGTGTTGGTGATCAACTAGGGACTATTTTTGTAAAGAGCATCGCTAAAGTGGAGAAAATGTTCAGGGTAAGTGAACTGCACAAAACTAGTTTTCCTTTCCTAGGTTATTGAAAACAAGGCTGTGATGGATAGATGTACAGCTGGGGACACCGGCATGGTGCGCAGAGGCACCAGGTCGCCTGCAAGGACCACATGAGTCGCCCGCAGGCCTGTTAAAAAAAACAGCTCACCAGTGAGCTGCATCTATTTTATTTTATTTTTTGCTATTCTTTATTAAAATAATGCTCGCAAATTAACTCCTCCCCGTCACATAATTTCTGAAACATTACAGGATAATGCCAGATGATAACAGACAGTTTAAATAGCGAACCGGGGTAACGGCAATAACCAGAGACATTCCTTCAGAGGACTGGAAATAAGACATTGCATTGAAATGCATTTGGGAACAGTGTTCCATCCCGCGGTGAGAGAGACGTAGATCAGCCTGAAAACACAAGGAACCACACGCCAATCACAGCGAAGAGCCACACAGCCCAACCAATGGAAACGCTGCCAGGTGTGCTCACTACTGATAGGTGCAGCTTAACCAATGAAATCGGTTGTTGAAGCCTACCAAAATGTACATACCAGACAGCCTGAAAAATAGCGAGCTGCACTGAATACAGGGCAGACATGGTGCAACGTAGTGCATAATTTGTTAAAAACTGTTAGTGGCTAGTGAAAACAATACTGTCATCATCTCCAATTTGTGAAAACAGTGACGGTGAGCATCTATATTAGTGTAGTGTTTCTTTACAATGTGATATCGCCAACTACAGGCCTGGCATGAATAATGCAGTGATTCTTCGCGGATCCGTATGAACAGGGATTGTTTTGACAATGTTGTACATGAAAAATTCAAATGAAAAACACATTTTTAGCACATTGTTGTCATGTAAACAATACTCTTAGAGTATAAATACATTTGGACGATATATAGAAATTAATTAATGAATACTGTTAAATTCAAAGCACTGTTAAAGTGCTTTTGTGCTGGTGCCGAGCTAAAGACAGACGTGCTCAACTCTTTCAGTCTTTCAGTATTACCAAACTATTCACATAATGTTTATTTTAGGTTTCAGAAATTTAAATACACAGTATTTAAATATTACAGTAGCTGCCATCTGTCTAAACCAACAAAAAAAAACTTAAAATAATGGTTCCTGCCATAATGTGTTTAATTACCCATCATATTCCTAACTAAAATTAACATCTACAGAAGAAAATAATCATCCATCCTAAAATATTAAATAAATGCCATAGAAAGCTTTCAATTTTTCAGCTAATTTTATGTTTTAAAACAAATTTCAGTAAAATATAAGGAAACTGTTTGCATTTCTTGAAAATTATTTCTTCAATTAATGTTTTGGAAGAGAGAAACTTATAATTCCAAGTTTTTTTTTTTTTTTGAATGATAAGGTTCTATCTGGACTTGACCTGTTCCAAAAATCCCCATTTACAAGGATTTTTGATTTACAAGGAGAGGATTTTGATTTTGTACGTTTAGGGTCTCTGTCACTTTTGAAAGAGATTTGTTCCCCATATAAGGTTTTTGCTATATGGAATGCAAAAACTTTCTTTAATGTATTTTATCAAGTAAATGTAGCAAATAAATATAAGACTTCTTTCAAAAGCAACATTAAATGTTTTTTTTTGTATATTTACACCTGCAAAACACTATTGTGATGATTCCAAGAAAATTAAGCTAACAATTTATTTTTAAATGTTCTACTATAAATATGTTTCCATCTGACAATTAGCATTTAGAATAATATGTTTATCATAATATAGTATGCAAGGTCACTCCTTGTCATCACTTCCTGGGAGGCATTAGTTAGGACTAGGGCAGCACTTGTTTGTGTCAGGTTAGTCAGACTCTGCACAGCAGAGGTACAGTCCTAGTAAATAAACAGAGAACTGTGGCTCCTGATGCCAGCATGCTGTGGCAGTGGCATCTGCAGTACGGGTTGAGATCACACCTCATTACAGCTAATCAGTCTCCTTCAGATCATCATTAGGCCCTTCAGAGAGCTAATGAACACATGCCACCTTCATAAAGTCACGAAATGTCTTCTCATGCCGCATGTGGCCGCTGCTGGCGATGAAGTCGTGCTGTTTGCGTGACTAAGAACGACTCGTGTACTATGTTGCTTGATCTTCCATGTTGATATTGCTTTTTTTATTTCACCCCTCCCAGCGCAAACACAATCAAATAAGCCAGACCAAGATCCGAGTGGCCTCTACGTTGCTCTTCATCCTTGCTGGCTGCATTCTCTTTGTTACCATACCAGCCATCATCTTCAAACACATTGAAGAATGGACCGGGCTGGAAGCGATCTATTTCGTGGTCATCACCCTGACGACTGTTGGGATTGGAGATTATGTTGCAGGTACAAGCAAAATGTATTTTATATGAATAGACCCTTTCTCATAACAGTTCATTTAAATTGTCCACGAAGAACATATTGTCTTTTTGGTAACCGAGTAAACCAACTTTTGAACGAAATTGGTGGAAAGTCCTGATGGACAGTCAAAACATAATAAAAAAAGTAATAGAAATCACACAATAAATATTCAAAATGGTTTTAACTTTTTTTTTTTTTTAGATTAACAAAAGTCTAGGTCTAAGTCAAGTGTAATGCTTGCTACAGACTGTGCGATTTCGGCAATCCCATACAATCATTACAAATCACACTGTACGACTTCGATCTAATCAATTTGAATGCATGTAGAATATACCATAATGACACCTGTTGAATTGTTGGCTACAATGCAATGAACAAAATTTATTATAGAAGAATAAAACATCGTCACCGTATACTAGTGGTAAATAGAGCAAGATGGATAACACTTTGGCAATTGTAGTTTCCCAAAGTGTAGTTTGGCCCGTACTGTAGTTTGGCAATTGTGTGCTGAAAAAAAGAGGATGAAACCACAGTAAAGAATATGGACTTTCCATGTCAATTTTGCAAATTGAGCTTATAAGTTTTAGCCCCATGTTGTGTTGTATGCCATTTCATGTTGCATTTTTATTGGCTAGTCAGTAGACATAGGTTGTAGCAGTAATGTGTACCTTAAAACAACTTCTAACTGAAAACTAAATCTATAATGGCCATATAGGAATAAGCAAATGAGGAGGGCTTGATAAAAAAAGTGACCTTCATTTGGTTAGTTTAAATTAAAACTCAAAATGATTATAGAATATATTGGACACAAACGAGCCAGAAGTTCAATAAACACTCAAATATGATTTTGATCTTATTTTAAATACATATTTATTTCACATTTTTTCTCATTCATCCCTTTCAAATAACAGTTTAAATGGCTTTGGTAGGCAAACTGGATGGAGAAAACTTTACTAATGCAGCTGATCCCATTATAGACTTTGTTTTATCTACTACCTGAATAAAAAACAGATCATATAAAAGCATTTTATGGACGTTTTGAAGTGTCTGTATTTCCAGACACCATGAATTGTCAAGAGGAAACTGATTTTCCCTGATTGCTGTTCTCTGGAAAACGGCTTACATGAATTTGCCAGGAGGTTTTGATGTCTTGAAAAGCATTCTTGTAGGTTTAAAAGACAATCAAATGCTCGTACTTCTTAAATGAAAGTGTCATTTGTGCATCTATTCCAGGAGGCAATAGAAGAATAGAGTACCGTAAATGGTACAGACCGCTGGTGTGGTTCTGGATCCTAGTTGGACTGGCTTACTTTGCAGCAGTCCTAAGCATGATTGGAGACTGGCTGAGGGTGCTTTCTAAAAAGACAAAAATAGAGGTGAGACATGTAGTAGCATTGCATTTACCTTGAGTATTCCAGCTAACTTTTTCTACATTCATATATGATGTAATGATACTTTCACAGATTATTTTCACATTTGAAAAAACATTACATTTTTATAGAAAATAAAGTCTTATGGAAGCAAGAAACAACATGTAGAAATGTTACCCCGTTCAGGAATATGTGAAAGAAGACTGCATATATGCAATGAGAGTGTGAATATATGGAATGAAACTAAATTTATGGAATGAGCGTTTGAATGTGTGTATGTGTGTGTATATATATATAATTTATATAACAATATGTCAGTTCTCAGAAATAATGTGTGGTATTATTAATAATATGTGGTCAGAATAATATAAAAATATGTGGGTGCTCAGAAAGCAGAGGAGGCGAGAAACACAAAGCTCGCTACAAAGAGAGCCAGGACAAAGGCGAAACAACAAAAGCCTCAGCAAGCATCAACTTTCACCTGCAGCAAGAGCAATAGAGACTGTCACTCTAGGGTCAGACTCTTTAGTCACTCACGAAGGTGCAGATAGGACACCCAAGCCGGATGCTAAACCATCGTCTCTCGAAGATGGACGGATGCCGACGAAATATATAATTTATAAAATTAATATATAAAATCATTGATTATTTCTAGGTCAAGATCAATAAGTACTGTATCTTAATCTCCAAATCACAAGGCAACCTGGCAAAATATCATGTGGTGCATCCCATCAAAAACCAAAGATGTGAAGATGTGTGAGTGTGAGTGTACAAAGATGTGTACTCTCACAAGATGTGTTCAAAGTGTAAGGAAAATAATACTTTTAACTTAATGATTACACCACATTAGCTTTTCTTGAATTCATATTTTTGAATTCAAAATGATATGAAACCAACATGAATAAGAAGTAGTGTATTTCTATGAATTTGGCTGGAGTTTTTCTGTTTCTTTATCACAGACAAAGGTACTGTATATGTCATTGACCCATACAAAGCTCTAAAGGCTCACTTTTTATTTACCATTGTTATCTTGTTCAAGGTGGGTGAAATTAAAGCTCACGCCGCAGAGTGGAAGGCCAACGTTCGAGCAGAGCTCCGTGAGACCAGACGACGACTCAGTGTGGAAGTTCACGACAAACTGCAGAGGGCTGCCACCATTCGCAGCATGGAACGTAGGCAGCTGGGTTTCGATCAGCGGGCCCATTCCCTAGATATGCTATCCCCTGAACGTCGAGCTGCCTTCAATAGTCTGGATGCCACCAATTTCAAGACATCCTCACAGGAGAGCATTGACACAAAACTCAACAATCTACGTCTACGAATTGAACAGAATGAGCATCGACGGAGCGACCCAAGCCAGGCATACTCTGAAGATAACATTTTCAACCGCCTTGGTTCAGTCACAAAACTAGCCAAGAGGAGCAAGATCAGAGAGTTGAGGAAGAACATCCCAGATGATGGTCGGAAAGCCTTAGATTCCTTCAGTTGTAACACTCCCACAATGGATGAGGAGAAGAAAGAGGCAGAGGATGAGGAGCTTGAGAAAGAGGTCAACACCAGTCTGACCAACTTACCTCTCTTTGTGGAGAGCCCCAATAAACAAAACGGATTCATGCCTCTGCCACCACAGACCAAAGAGGAAGAAGACGAGACAAAACTTGAGGACAAAGAGTTCCATTTGCAGATGGAGCCCTAGAGGGAACCGTGTAAAAAACATAACACATGCCAAAAGTGCCTTGTTTAGCCCTTACCCTGAGCTGAGATTTGAGAATCTCAATTCCTGCTGTTCATTTAACTGTTCACTGTGTCCTGATAACTTGATAATGGAAGTATGGCGACAGTAGCATGGGAAGACATTTAGTTCTCTTCTTCAGACCACAGAGTAATGCTCGTCCAAGTTAGAAAGAATTTCTCCAAAACTCCAGGACACAAATGAAAAATCTGTAGCAAGCTACAATGATAGTTTCTTTGAAGTTTCACTTTCCGCTAGAGTGTACTTCAAGGTAATTTATCAAGAAGCATGATTGCTTCAAGAACAATGTTTGTCAAGATTTCCCACCGACTTGAATCCCCAAGATCAAAGATACATAAAGATAAATATCTTCGAAGATTTTAGAAGAAGAAAAAAAACATTAAATTGTTGACATGTTTTATATGCACGGAGCTCTACTGTCCTGGAAAACAAGTGCATCAATATGTGATCCATATTTACAAAGTTAATCTATGAAATCTCAGGGCTTGTAGTCCTACTCTAGTTGTTCAATTGTACAGTATGTCCGACATACAATTTCCTCTCCTCTCATGAAACATCTAAGGCTGTTGCTGGGCAGTATTGTTTTAATATTTTGAAAGTTTTGGACAGTGGGTTAAGAGAAGCCATAAGGTAGACATGAAAACATTATGTAAAACACAGAATGTCTTGTAGAGTTTAATCACAAATAACTGAACTGTATCCATTCGAGAAATTGTATTTAAAGAAATATTTTACCCCACAATTTTGCTTTCTTTGTTTTGCAGAACACAAAGATATACATTTTGTGTTTTTGTCCAAAACAACAATGGATTGATGAAATTTACACTTTATTAGTTGTCTGATGGTGGTGATTCCACAACATCCACAATGTTTCGTTGATTTTAAATAACTTATTTATATTGAACTCTACTAGATATTTTGTGCGTGGATGAACGACATACACGGCATACTTCTGTTTTTAGTTTCATAAAAGTCTGGGACATAGTTCCATTTAGGACTGACGGGACAATTGTATTGTTATTAAAATTTATTTAATTTGTTTATTCTTGTTGTTGAAAATGCGAACTACATTTCCCAGGTTTTCAAATTTTGCACTTTTTACAAGTTTCAGTCTTTGGTTTACAATTATAGTCTCTTCTTTTGACACATGACTAAGTTATTTTGTTTGTGCTAATCACCTGGGAGTGTCCAAAATATTTGTCTGCGTGTTTGCATTTAAACCAAATTCCGCTTCGTCCGATGTGATTGTTGTCTTGCTGACTGTATTAATGACAACTCCCTGCGGCAGAGCCACGTATCAGTACCTCATTCCTACCGATTCGTAAACGCACACATACAAACATCTACAGCTGCAGCAAAATGCTTGTTGTTGAGCTAATGTTAATCACTCTTTTCATGTTTGCAATAGTCTAGAGCGAATGCAGCGACGGACTGAATATTTGTGATAACCAAATGCTATGAAAATATAATTAAAATATTTGAAAGCATTCAATACAATTTAGAGACATGGATCCCTAAAGCATGCTATTGTGCTAATATGTTATCATGCTATGGTATTGATTGTACCACAAACATGCTTCTTGAGACTTTGAAATGTCCATGTTTGAGCTCTACTTCGGGCTGCACATGCTAGTAAATTGTTCTTCGCAGTATCTGCAGTATCTTGCGTGCAACCATTACATTCAATGTAGTGAGTGCCTTTTGGAAATAAACACAGATTAACAAAAATGTGTTTTCTGTTTTGTTTTGACCCTTTTCATAAACGCCCGAGGCAGTATTATTATCAACTATATAGTTTACTCACTCAACTTGAAATATACAGGGAAAACGAATGAAAAAACATAAATGCTATTTAAAATTATTGAGGTAACATTCATCTTGAAATGTGTTTCCAGGTGTAAAATTCTGGAGTACAATAGAAAATATTGTGCAACCTAGATGGGGAAGAAATGCCTCTTTTAATAGGACTTGAATTAAAATTAGTCGAACAACACCAGTCATTGATCTAAATGCTTAATAACAGGTAAATATTTGATTGGCTAAATTGTTCGCACTGCCCTTTAATGCCGTCACTGCAAGATAAATTTCAATTTGTTTGCAGACCCCTGCTTATATTATTGAGCTATGGGATGCAACTCTTCTTAACATTACCGACCTTGACATCCGAGTCAATAATAGTGAAGAAGCTGTAAATGTAGAAGTAATCTCCTTTGGGAGCATCTTGAATGTTTTCTCTCTGTGTGTGTGGCTCCATTACAGTGAATCTTATCAGGGCTGAGGTTCAAACATAATACCCCTGTTTATCAGTAAATTTTAGCATATTAAAAAGCAACACTTAAACCAGGGGTAGGAAGTTCAGTCCTAGAGAGCCGTTGTCCTCAGAGTTTAGCTCTGACCCTAATCGAACACACCTGAACCAGCTAGTCAATGTCTTCAGAATTAGTACTAATGCTACAGGCAGGGTTAGAGCCAAACTGTCCGGGACAGTGGCTCTCTATGAGCGAACTTGCTTATATAATTACAAGAATACACTTACAATGAGAGTCTGTAGGAAAATGTCTCCCTGAGAATAGGGAACAAGACACTGCGTCCCAAAGGGGTCACTATGGGGAATGCCTCTGGCATTACATGTGTCTTAAGCATGAGTTTAAACACGATAATGAACTTGGCAGGAGGCAACCTATGGCATTACCACTGGTGTGACATGAGTTTAAAAAAGGCGTCTGTGCAACACGTCATCCACTTCTGGGTCAAAATAGACTTCTGCTGGAGTACCGAAAGCATGGTAAAGGGAAGCATCTCCATTCATCTCCATCTCGGTTCCTTGGTACCTTGGTTACATGCCTAACCTGAAACATTTCCTGTAGAAAAGGGAACTTGTGCTGCATAAAATTATACCAAATTTCTCAATGTACACAATGATGGTACCATGTAAACCACAATCATGTTTTTGCTCCTTAAATGGATGATTTAGACAACTTTAAATTAATTATGTGCTTTAAATGAAAATATGATCATGACCTTTAAGTTCACACACTTAAATATCCCAGTACACTTTCTCCACAGAAGTGCACAAACCTGTTTTAATAACCTGTGATATTCCTCTTAAAAAACACATATTTCTACAGCTTCACACCTCTCAACATCCTTTCTGTTTTCTCAAAAGCAACAGTTTCACATTTCTACACCACCAGGTAAAAAGTGTTCGCTAACAAAAAACTAATTGTTTCGCACTGCAGGAAATCCAAAGATGACAAGAGTGAAGTGAAGCATAATCCAAATGTTGGAATCACAGTTATCAATGTAGGTAGATACTTCATTGTAATTGTGGCCCTGCATTATTCAAGATTTAAAACTTTATCATTATATAGCACTAAGGGATATTGTCATAATTTACTCACTCACATGATCCTAAATAATTCTGCATCATTTTCTCTCTTCTCTCTGATTTGTTTATTATATGCCTAATTGAATGTCACACCTCTGACCTGTGAGATTGCAAGGGTGCCGCCATCTTGGAGGACTACAAGGGGGTTGGTTGGCTCCATTGGATTAATGATGATTATTATTGTTTCTTTTCTGGTATGTTCAGATTTTTCTGCGTAGTTACTGTGTTCGTTAATAGTAATAGATAAACTCATAATATCTGCACCAAATAGGCAGCCAATAGAGGGCTCCAGTGCTATATGCAAAGCAAATCCGGGCTGATTAAAAAAGTCAAACAAAAATAATTCAGGATTCCAGGAATGAAGGAAAAGTTGCTTAAAACACTTTATTGAACAGAATGTAAAACGATCAAAAAAAGAGGATGGCAAAAAGATGACGGGATTAGGGATAACATTTGGAGTGATTGGTAAACGTGAAGTCACGGTAAGAATTACTTGCGGCTTGCATCAGCTTTGATCTCTGTCTGTTGTGAGAATGACAAGTTACAGTATCTCCTGTTGTCTGTCTATAACTGTCTCTCTTCCGTTTTATCTAATGAACTCAACCAACCCTGTGACGTCACAGGTTGTGGTATTGCAAGATAGCAATGTCCTTGCTACCAAAGCTATAACAAAACATCTGTTTTTTCTTTTGAATGATTACATTTCTTGTGTTTTTTTCAGAGGAAACCCATTTCCTAAAATATTTTCAGTTTAGAATTGTAATAACATCTGATTTTAATTTAATTTGTTCCCCCTATCTGATTCTTTATTTTTTCTAGGATTACATAAAAGCTTCTCTCACAGACAGGTGCAAGACACTTGACTCAGTGGTATGTAAAGGTGAGCTGTCACATTAGAGCTGGAATCACACCTGTCACAGTACGGTACGGATGTGGCCTGAAGAACAGATGAGCTCTTGGCAAGGGTAACAGCTCTGGTGTCACACGCTGAATCTCTCTCGAATCAGCTGGGTCACAGCAGGACCTTTCCGCTGCAGACTGTAAGTCGGAACATGAATAAGAATGATGATTGTAAATTAAAATTAACTTTAACGACTCATTGATCACGATAAAAACACTCTATTATAGCAGTTTATGTTTTGTTATGTGCTTTCGTGCTTTTTCCCGCATGCAATGAGACATGAATAATTAATATCAATGCATTGACTGTATTTCACCTTTTGTTACACCACTGTTGTTGATTTTGCTGTCATGTTTAATAACTTATTGTGATGTTAGGATGCACATGTTCCTCTAAAAGGAATAAACAGTTTATTGTTTCCCCTGTTTCATGTCCCAAAGGTCCTTGTGTGGGGTGATTGTGTATTTCATTGTTGTACCTCAAAAAAACCTAGTCCATTTCCCAGAAGAAAATTAAATGAAGAACATAATCAGTAGTTTAAAGACATGTATAATATTAACAATTCTAAATTATTTTACATACAATCATTAGGTCATTGTTTTATCCCATAATCTGCTGTTCCAAGATTTTTAGTTTAACACTTTGATTTGGATACGAAAAGATACGACAGAAAAGCTTTTTCCTTTATTTTCCACAGACACCACAATTTTACAGTGCTTTTGCCTGTCTAAACATCAATTCTTCCAAAAAAATGCATAACTAAACTGACAGTTCAAATGTCTTTTTTGGACGGATTGGGGTCAGAGAGGCAGGGAAGAGAAGTTCTGCTTGAATGAAGCTGGTGGTCAACTGAGGTTCATGTCTGTTTGGTTGTTCTTGTTGCTTTTTTTGCACTGAATGCACCGTTCTGATTTTCCTTCATCTTTTGTTTTGGTCCTGGGGAATGTTGTTCATAGTCACACCTTATGCAGCAGATCTGAAAGCAAACATTACAAGCTAGAGGTGTGTGATATGACCAAAATCACAATATAAGTAATTTTATTTCATGATAACAATGTATTTTTTTTGCTTTAAATGAAGTTTGTTATAAGTTTGTTATATTGAAGTTGCACAGCACGGTATCCAGTGTACACAATACATTACTCATCATCTGTGGGTTCCGGTTGACTTTTCTGAGGCCCTCTACTCTTCCCTGTGGATGACCTCTGACATACTTCATGCACAAACAGAATTTTGAATTTTTGAACTTTGAATGTGAATTTCCGATTTTTTATTTTATTTATCTTGAAAACTTAAAGCTGTGCAGTAAAAAAAAACTTGATATTTGCAGTCTAAGAAAAAAAAAAGATTAAAAAAAAAAGTTTGTTTTTTCAAATTTCAAATGTCCAATAAAAACTATGTAAAATGCCACATAATTAAATCTTGTTAAATTGTATATTTTGTCATTATAGGCACTATAAAAACACTGCATAGTAGTTTACTGTGTAAATTAAATATACATTTATGAAATAAATGCAAAAATATGCATTTACTGTGTAAATTAAATATGCATTTATTCTTTTGTTACAAAAGCGATTAAGTTAAGAGTAAAGAGTTTGAGGCTGCTGTCACTTTAAGACTGAATGCACTGATCTAATAAACTTCTACACAAGCACTTTCTTTCTCAACTTTCCCAACTACATTCACTTAGACATAAATGACTGTGTTTAAGAGGATACTTGCATTTTGACACATTGTGTATTTGACCGTGCATGCCTAATTCGGTGCCAAAAATATCTCCGTTTAATGTTCACACGCTCTATGTGGTTCAGTTAATATATTCATACAAGGTTAATTTGTCATTCTGTTGGCAAACATGTTTATAGTGCATTATTTTCAATGTGTTTATTGCTAGCACTACACAAACAGACTTAGTGCAAGTAATTTGCATCCGATGTATCTGGTTGCCATGGCAACCTCGCGCTTTTCGCTTCTCCATGTAATTAGTATTATTACTTGAATGGTACATGGATTGTGAGTTTGTTGTACTAAATTTACTACAGAAAGGCTCAAATTTATTTAAAAGTGCAACTGTCAACACAATTGACTTATTATCATGATTGAGCAGCTTGGACATTAGCTATATGTAAGTCATACAGGTTTTAAAAGACATGAGGGTAGGAAAAGGATGGATATTTTTCATTTTTTGGGTGAAATATCAGTTTAACACCTGTGTAAATCAAGTACAGCACACAAAAACAAAGAGAGCACATAATTTTATGAAGAATAAAAAGGTGTGATGTGATGCAGTTGTGTTGTCATAGTAACCATTTTCTCTTTAAAATTTCCCTTATGCAGATTTCAGTCAACTGAGAGAAAAAGAGAGAGACAAAGAGAGAGGGAGACTTTGTGCGATACCACACAGTGCCGTTAAACACCTCCTGAAATGTTCTTCATTGAAGATGTTTATTTTTATGTCTCTTTAAGTTATGCTGCCGCACCTTGAATACTAATGTGTTAATGTATCATAGTGAGCTATGAATAGTTTTAAACACATTTACACTGCCTTGAAATAACACCATTTAGAGACCTTAGTTGTGCCGTCATAAATAAACATATTGTTTAATATGAGATTAACTATATGGTTTAATTTAATAAACAATGGTTTATAGCACACACTCACCTGTTATAGTAATAACCATCTGTATATTTATATTCATTGCACATATTACCTGTAAATCCTGTACATCTCCATATCCTGCACTTATGCAACCTTTGTATATATCCTGCACTTGCTGCTATTGCACTTCTGGTTAGACCTAAACTGCATTTCGTTGCCTTGTACTTATGTAATGACAATAAAGTTGAATCTAATCTAATCTAATCAGTCAAGGATTTTCATAGAAATGTTCCAATACTAGAAGTGTTGTGTTGGAAACTAAATAAAAACAAATAACTGAAAGGCATTGCAGTGCCTTTTTAACACAATTTTTGCAGTGCTTTTAAAATTAACAAAATATCAGCAACAGCCTTTTTAAGTGTAATGTGAAGATTTTGAAGTGTTATGTATTACAATAACATTAGTGAAACTAATAACATAGAAAACATGCACATTATACCTTTTTTCCATTAGAGTCTTGTTTTCACACAAATTATGTTACGTCCACATGACGCGAGTGCGATGCTATTAATAGTTTCTCCAAACCCCACAAACTTTTCTAATTGTCAATGGTGATCACTGCATCGAGACACAGTCTCACACAAACACAGTTTGTTTTTGCATCAGTAATAACAGACTCTCATCTCTTGTGCCATACATATGACTTCTGAATGTCACTGTAATCGTCTTTACCTTGATTACAATCATCATCCATCAAAACTTTACTAGCGCAATACTGGTTTGCTATAACCAACTAAGAGATGTATTTTGCGTATTATACAGCATTGCTACCTCACATTTAAACAGTAGGTAGCACAATTTGCCAGCAAAAAACACTACCTATCAGATTGTGCTACGAGCATCATATTAAGGTGGTTTGAGGCTTTATGAACAGCCACATTTAACCCTACCCTAATCCTACCCTTAAAACAATGCACATTTTTTAAAAATAAATATTAAATATTGATATACTATTCTTTCTGCCATCTGCGATGCCCTGGTTTTGGAGTATACGCTGTTTTTGAACATTACAGAACATTAAACTTTAACACCATTCACCAGACATTTCATTTCTAAAATGCTGCAATATGTGTATCAACTGACGTAATAAAATGTCATTTTGAAACTGCTGTGAAACAAGCTACAGGAAATGCAAAAATGTACCTGCAGGCGTGTTTTCTTTTCATGACGCCGAACTGTCTATTAAACGTTTCTCTACAATGGAGAAAAAATGATAATGTTTATAGCACCTCTTGTTCTTGTGGACGAGCCACCTGAAATGTGCAACAAATATTTAGCATATTTCCGGCTTTGCACAAGTCATAGATTTCTTTGTTTATCATGGAGATTATTTTTTCCTTATGTCATACTCAAGGCTTCCATCGTTTGTGCAGTTGATTCCAGAACAGCCTCATGTGACCATTTCCTTGCTTATTTAATAAAGTTTTGCTTTATATCAAAATCATACATGATTTGCACCAATTAAAAGTCAAGAACAACCAAACATGCTCATCAATGTCAAAGTTATCCTATTTACAATTTGCAGTATACGCACACTTTTCAGTTGCATTATAAAGGAGATATAAAATTCTGTGAACTTGTGGATGTTTTAATGTATTTCTTTTTTAGATAAACAAATACATTAGGTTTAAAAACAAGGAAGAATGAAAGTGACTTAAAGAGACAGTCTAGTAAAAAAAAAAACAGACAAGAAAACAGATTCCACTGGGAGAGTGCCGTCATCAGCAGGATGAACAGACGGAGGGTGAGGACGTTGCCAACGAGCCAAGTGCCTGAACGCAATGGGATGTAAGGATGAAGGACAGAGGGAAGGAAGGGTGAGCCAGAGAGTACAATGGATGCAAGTGTATAAATAGTTTGGTTGAAGACGTTATTGTTGGAGAGATGTGGAGAACATCCCTGCCCACAGTTTCTTTAATTAAAGTGATGTAAATTATATGATGAAAGTGACAGAGCCAGATGCTAGTGGAGTGTTCATGAATTTACCGATTGATTTTTTTTCCTCTCTCTCCAGTAAAATGTGATTATAGTCATGCTGAAAAGCAGAGAACTTAAAAAAAATTGGTTATGAATTTGTATAAAGTCCTAAACATTTAAAATGTAAATTTAACCAATTGTCACCAATATGATTGCGTCATGAAGTGGTTCATACAAACTTTTTCAAAATGGAAATTCTCTTGTGGATCCTTGAAAATGTTGTTGATCAAGACCCCCAAGGTGGAGTAAATTAGATATTTTTTCTTTGTCTCCTTTGTCAGAATGTTTTAAAAGCCTTAATGAACACCAGGACGTAGTCAAAGGAGGAAACTGAGCAGGCAGAAGCAGGGGGAGGACTGACTGGGCTGGAGTTAAAGGTGGTGGAGATGCAGGCTAAGCTGAAGAGCTGAAGGGACCACGCAACACAGAAGGTCAGAGCGACGTGAAGGTGGAGCCAGTGTGCCGTAAGATTGAGTCAGAGCCGGTGCACCCGAAGACTGAGGGGGAGCCAGAGGGAAGGCGGAGCCCGACTGAGCCAAGGAGGGATGAGTAACAGGCCCATAAGTCAATGCCGATTGTGGAGAAGGTGGGAGAGGGAGGCAGCGCTGGGAACATCAAATACATCGTTAACTCATTATGGTGTGACGAAACAGACACAATGCAGGGCAATGAAACAGGCATGACTCTGGGTCATGAAATTCGTGAACAGGGCTCCACTCCATCCCCTCATATTCCACCAACACGGTGAACGTGATTTCACCAAGTAGAACATCATAATATCAACATCTTTGTGGATCCTGGAGCAACATTCCAAACAACCTATCAGGCTGGACCAGATGGTATAACGCCAAGAAGTGCTGTGTTTTTCTCTCTCGAGGATTTGTTCCCTTTGCGAGAGGAGGATTTTTATTGCCTCTAAATCCATGTTTATAGGTTCATTCTTTTGTCAGAGTGTGGATTTTTAACGCAGTAGTTCATCTTTATTTATAAACTCAAAAGAAACATATAATGCATATTACACCTGAACTGAATAACAAACATAATCAGATGAGAATACAACAGATACAAACACAGACAATCCCTTACAGGTCAATTATGACAGCTTGATTTTGGGTGAACAATTCCTTTAATCTTTTTCGGCATGAATCATGAATCACATTCACTGCGTGCAAAATCGAACACTTCCCTAATGTATAGTATGTGAAAAACAAAATGCCAATGAATAGTCTGTCTGAATACATAGTTTTCAAAACAATAGGTGAAAAGTACCCAGATGAACTACTACTTCATGACACTTTATTATCCCATGAGGCCTTGGGAGAGGATTTATAAATGCAACCGAAGAAACCATAGGTCACATGACATTAACAACGCAGTTTATGCTCATTCATACCACCCACATTCATACTATATAGAACAAGTTTTAAACCAAATGTAAAATATGCTATTTCAGACGCAGCAATGACCTGTTAGATATAAACATTTTGCAACAGACAGTGGTCATATGAATAAAATGTGTCAAGTCATTTCAGATTTAAGTTTAGCCCTGCCTTCAGGTACAAGTTTAGGTGTTGCTGTTATCTTATACACACATTCAATGTGATACATCAACAAGCTTGCACTTCCCTGCTGCCTCTGCAGAGGAACATCCACGGTGTTGACTGGATGTTTGGATAACAGGATGTTTCATTAGTGCTGTTGTTGTCACCCTATTTTTGATGTATGATTCCAATTACTGGAAGATTAAGAGCCATTTACCCTGTGAGAGCTGTAAGGTTATGGGTGTTTTCTCTTTATGCTTGTTCTTGTTCCATCCAGAGGCTTATGTTCCCAGCTGCTTCTGTCGCTTCAGGGCTCTGCACGAGTTCCTAAATGTGACTCACGCTCAGTGACAGTGACAGTGAGACAAACAAAAGCCAGAAGTGAAAGCTGATTGGATGAATATTATTAACCTTGCATGAATCTAGATATACAGTACCTGGGGGAAGAATAAGAATTCAGGGAACATCTGCATCAGTCAAGTGGAGAGTAAAAAATGAAAGTGAAAAGAAATGGAAACCTGTGATTGACTTTTTGAGTAAAAAAAACAGAGATGGAGAGATTAATTAACAGTTTATCACTCTTTTCTGTAACAGTTTTATTGGCAAATTTTAGTTTTTAAAGATTTGGAGTTTCTTTGTGAAAATCATATTGTATATTTACTGGTCACTTTGTACATATTACAATAACAACAAGCAAAGTTATGCCGCTGCAGTGTGATACTTTCGGGGAGTTTCTTCTCTTGGTTTAACAAAAGTTAAATATTTAGGGAACCATCTGTGAAAAATTGGCAATAATTGTATTATTACAGTGTAATAAGAGTAAACTGTCAAGACAAATTAAGACATTTTTCCGAAATTACTTGTGACAAAATGTAAGTGTTAATGATTTTGCTTCCTAATCTGGTTGTCTATTAAACTTTCATCAATGTAAATGTAAAATGTTAATATCTAGAAGTTGGAATTGCAATAGGCCTAATTATATTGTGATTATCTATTAATTTTAGGGAAGATGGTATAAGGTTATGTTGTTGTTTTTCTGATTGACACAATAACTAACAATAGTGCTGCAGTTATTAAATGCAATAGTGCTACAATTACTCACCAAAACATGTATAATTACTACTTCATAACTAGTGAATAATAACCACCAGCTAAATGTGATGCAAAAAGTCATTTTGAGCACTAGGAGACAATATCTTAGGCTGTATTCTCAAAACTGTGTTTGATCACGAATATACTGCGAGAACGAAGGGATTGCTAGGAAAATAGAATGACGTCAGTGGCTCTACTGGAGTCGGACAGATTAGCTCACACAGCTTGGCTGATCCATGACGATAGATGTGGCCTGCCGCTTTGTCTGGGCCAACTGCTGTTCTTTTACTCACTACCAAATTGAGTTACGATTGATTGTTCGTGATGCATTTCAATGCAGTGTATTTCCTCTAGCAAATACAGTGGACATTAATGAATGACTCAGTTTCACCAGTGACTGGATGATAAAAGTGCTGTTGCATAAATTCAAGTTATAAGCACTCAACGTGAACTCTGTCCTCCTTTACCAGAATACAGTAATACCTTGAGATACGAGCATAATTCATTCCAGGACTGAGCTTGTAACTTGAATTACTCATGTCTCCAATATTTTTTCCCATAGAAAATATCAGAAAAAAATAATACTCATGAGTCACTCATCGCCCATGGTAACCACTGCTGTAAAAGCAAGGTGGCCCTCTAGTGGAATACTTATGCAATTACCCCTTAGATGTATATAACATACACCACATGAAGACTTGCATGAGATGCTTATGGAAGTTAGCGAACACGTGAAGTGAGAGTGAGGGCTGCTCCGTGCTCCACCTCTAGCGTCTGTGTCTCTAAGCGTGCTTCTATCTTAAATCTTTACTCGTATTTTAAAGCTAAATTTTGCTTGAAGACTTGCTCGTATGTCGGGACACTCGTATCTCAAGGTGTTACTGTATAATGAATGTATTTGGTTACTTGGAGTTTCCAATATAAATGTTTTAAAGTCATTTTGTCCTCCCTTTTTACAGGTAATATTGAAAAAAAAATCATTTATTTAGCTTTAATATGTAATTTCAGTAAAATTATGTTAGATCTTAGATGTCAGTACGATTTGAAAGACACTCAATGTTTTTGAAAGTTACTAATTTTGTTCTAGTTAATATTTTTGTCATTTTGCGATGATAATGGAACTACCATTATGTATTTTCTTTTCTTTTATGACTGTTTGACTGGATGCAGAAAATTACCGTGTGGCACTGTATGTTCTTTTACATTGCTCCTTTTTGAATTATAAAAACTGAAACTGCAAATTTTCACAAGTCACAATATATATACACACACAGCTACTCTTCACTATATTAGTTTTTAAGGTTTTAATTAAATTAAGTTAATTTTAGTCTAGATTTTTTTGTGTATAGTTTTAGACATATGGGCCCCACTATAAAAATTAACACAATTTTTTCTAGAGACACTATGATGGTATTTAAATATAGGTTATGAACATTAAAGGATAAAAATGAAATGTAATGCCACAGGATAAAGTCACCCATAATGTGTTGTCTTGCACTGACCTCTAGTGGTCAACAACTTACACCTCTTTTTTTCTCCAGTTAACAACCATTTAAATCAACAATGTAAATGATATGACTATTTTATAGTATGTATCCGTGGGAAGTTTTTTTCTTTTAAATGTAACCTATTAATGCAATGCAATTAGCAGGCAGTAAATGATAAACAATAGAGCAAGATTTCGACTTGATCACTGAAGCATCCAGAGTATAACACAGTTGAAAAGACATTATCTAGCCAACTGATCAAGTAATGTCAGTGTCCTAAGGGATTTCAGACAGGGAAAACGTACCAGGTCTACCATGCTAACGCCTAATGAGGAGGTCTGGTGGCTAATTCATATAACAACTCAGTTTAAAGGGAATAGCCATCTTTATCTTCATCTTCATGTGTCATATGCATTCATATCATACTGAAAAAAGGGTCTCTATCTGCTGGTTTGTTGCTGACCTTTTGGCCTGTTGATACTATCCTGATTGAATGTTTAACATTAAGCTATTAGCCAAATATTCTTATCTAAACTTTTTTATTGTGTCATCTCTATAACTTTTAATAGGAGCAGCTAACACAAAGGCTTGTGAATATTTTAGAAGTGATAATATTACCTGAATAGCTTATTAATAGGCCTGTGTAGTGGCACTTTTGTTTTACTGTGGAATAAATGATTAAAGCAGAGGGACCATTTTGCCCTTTCTGCTTAGAAATCATTGGAGAATGGAAATCTATAATTACTCAGTGACCTTTCTATACAGTACAAACTTAAAAGAAACAGGCTGTAGACTTCCCACTGGCTATGACAGCAGCACAAAAGATGGATCAGAACTGCTCTTGAGAATTTTTTATTTGATTGTATTTAATATGCACAATGAAGCAGATTTCAAATCTTAATTTTTTTCCTTCAGTTTTTCCTTGCACATAATATAATAGCCTTTTGAATAAAATAACTTAGTACATTAAGAGAGTTCACCATCGTGACTATATTTCTTAGCGAACTTAAGTTCACTTTTAAAAAGTGTACTTTGTAGAAATTGCAAATTAAAAGTTTTTCTTTAAAGTACATTTTTTGCTTTAAAGAAATCTTAAATGTCTAAACTGCAACTTCATTATAAATGTTCAAGTACAAATATATTTAAATACATGACATACACATTTCAATATACTTACATTAAAGTATACTTTAGTTTACCATAAATGACTGTCAGTACAAGTAATTCTGAAAATTATGATAAAGTTGTAGAAATATAAATATATATATATATATATGTGTGTGTGTGTGTTTTTTTTAAATGTCATTAACTTTAAATAATATACACTGTATATATTTTAACATTTTAAAAAACACTATTTCCCATTGTAAATTATACTGTGTTGGCTCACTGTTTAATGAATATAAAACTTGGAACCTGTTGTAAAATTTTAGAATCACTGGTGGTCTTTACATGAGTCAATTGTTTAATTGAATCACATGAACTGATGCACAAGATTTCCCTTCTCATTTGTCTGACTCAATATGTAACTCTCTCATTGTTTTACAATAGACATTGCCCACACTGACAAATTGACACACATATGCTCATGCTATCTATGTACTGTAAACGAGTGAGTAATTTCTTAGATAACCATAACCATAATACAACATTCAGAAGAAATGAATGCTTCTATCTGAGAAATGTCTGAAAAGGGTATAGGAAAGGCTCCTTTTTCAAAGTGATGTGCTTTAAAATATTGTAATTGCTCCTTGGTGCCTCACTGCTCTTTCCTCCGTGACCCAGGAATCGATCGAGCACCACCATGAATGATATATCAAATTACTAAACTCACAATAGGGCGAAGAAGCTTCGAGAGGAGACTGGTGAACTAGGAAACATAGTTGTATACTTCCTTTTTATACTTCTGCATTACTAAAGTAAAAAGTTCTAATTTGTTTAGTTTAATCAGTCATAAATGTCATATTTCACATATCAACAGTACATCTAGCTTTATTCAAAATGTTATTTTTTAAACAACTACATCAATATAACAGCACAGCGAGGTATACAGTGATTATAAATATACATTAAATATACACATTATATATTCAAAACCAGCTTTGGAATATACCTCTTGGATTTCTTTTTGAAAAGCTCTTAAGGTTTGTGGTAATACAATTTGCAGTAATGAGGTTTTTGTAAGTAACAGTAAAAGACTAACAATAAAATACACTTTCAATTAACTAATAACATTAAAATCACACATACATCAGTACATAGATGTTCAGTTAAACCTTCACGAAAGTATTTTTCAAAATATTTTAGTGCAAAATTATTTAAGTGTCACATCAACAATTACTGATAATTGTTGATGTGACACTTAAATAATCCGCTAATTTCTCCATCCTCACACCTCATTCTGTCCACACCTCAGCTAATTCGGAAAGAATAGATGTGAGGAAAGGACAATGAGATTGGACAATCAGACAAATAAGAGGTATATATTTTCTCCAGGGAAATGTACTATAGGAACTATATCATCATAGTTACCTAGACACTATATGAGGGTATTCAGCTCTCTGTGCCAGATATGTTATTCTATTGTCTTTAGGACTTTCACCGCACTTGCTAATAACAGTAACATTTGTGAGCACAGAGGAATGGCTCTTCCGTCTAGAATGCAAAAGATTCCAAAAAACTCCTCGAGCTCTCTTTCGGAAGTGACTCCCTACAATAACATACAAGAAAGGGTTTATGGAGCTATTGCTATACCCTAAATAAGTGGCCAGCTGGTTGCCTATTTGTAATATGTGCTCCCAGATGCACCCTGGAAACAGCTGAAAGTAATCAAGAGTGTATAAGAACCGCAGCAGCTGAAAGGGTGTCCAGCACAGGAGAAACACTGCGAGAACCGTCAGAACCAGCTGAGCAGCCTTCCTCTCCATCTGCACCCTTGGTTGAATCATCTCACTACGATTTTTAAGCACCTTGACCATGTGAAAGGTGCAAAATGAAATGATTGGCAGGGGAACCAGGAAGCCAATCAAGTTTGTTGTGAGGTTCCTTTGGAGCACCCAGGCAGGATGAGGGTATTCTAGATAGCATGCTTCCACCCCTAAGAACTGAACGAAATTTACTCTTCGGAAGAGCAAGGATGGAAGGCTGAGGGTGAATCCGACCACCCAAATCACTGCACAGATACGCTTGGCCCATTTGGGGCATCTCAGCCTACTAGGTTTCATAGGCTTGGCCAGAGCGAGGTAGCGGTCCATGCTGACCAGCACTAGGAAGAGTACGCTGCAGTAGTAGTTCATGGAGATGGCGGTGTTGACCACCTTGCAGAGCAGTTGACCAAAGTTCCACTGATAGTCTTGAGCGATGGTGATTGTCCAGAAGGGCAAACAAAGGACCATAATGAGGTCTGCAGCTGCAAGGTTGCCCAGATACACATCAGCTACGCTGCACGGCTTCCGCTGGAGGCAGAACACGCAGAGAACCAGACTGTTGCTTACCACTCCCAGGATACTTATAAGAGCCAGAAATGGCGGCTGGAGAGAAGATAGCCATATCCAGGCAACTGTGTCGTTGCAGAGGTTTGATGAATTTAATTCCATTGGGACACTGTGAAAAATATATATATAATTTTACTTTTAAGATTTACTTTCACTCAGAAGTAACATTAAACATGAACTTTTAATTAGAAAAATTGTAAAAATAAAGAAAAAATTTGTAAAATGGTACTTTGTAAATGGATGACAATAATCTAGTGTAAAATTATTTTCAGGATAAATCACACAATCTTGCTGTTTATTCCTAAAGTTTGAACTTTCTTTCAAGTTTGGCAGCTAAAAACTAGGAATGAAAGGGGAGTCATTTGTTGGAAATTCCAAGTATTTTTTTCTTTTCAATGCTAGCATAACCTTTTACTGTGATTAGTGATGAAGTTATTAATGTAACTTGTACTGTTTAAATATAACCTTTATTATTAAAGTTAAAATGAATTGTAAAAAAGTCTCACCTACCGTTCATGTTAAGTGACAGCTCCAGATTATAGATCCAGAGTCACTATCCGTTCACTTCCAATGTGTTGTCTGGCTGAATCTCCTCCAACAAGACAGTGGTGAGATCAGACAGGCGCTCTTATAAACGCATGATGAGGCTGTCGTCACTGGAAGCCTGGATCTGTTCTCACTTTCCATTTGTCATGCTCTGGCTGTCTTTCGTGTGAGTAAAACACTTAGTACTCCAGCTTCACTGTTATGAAGATTATGAACATTATGACTCAAGCGTGACGCTGCCTTTACAACAAATCTTCAGTTCATGACACAGCAACTTTAGATAAGCCAGATATTAACGATGGAGTTCCAGAACAATTTCACAATATGTGGTCTTCTCTTAATATGTCTTCATGACTCCTTAAAGACATAATCTGAAAAAAATACATTTTATGTAATTCTTACACTAATACATAATTTGTTCCTGCCAGTCAAATATAAAAAAAAAAAAAATGTTAAAATCGAAAAATGACATTTGCTTCTGTTAATCTATATTTGAAGGCCCTGTAGCTACCAGTCAAGTCGTCACCTTTTTACAATAAAGATTGTTTCAAAGTAACTTTACAGTGGTAAAATGAAATTAATGCAACAGAGATTGTGAAGTATCATGCAAAATAATGAAATTTGCATATAAACATTAGTAATTAATTTGCAATAAAAGTAAAAATAATTTTACCCTTAAACGCAGACGGGTCTTTAGTGACCTGGGACATCATGTACTACCCTACTCCTCATTCATTTTTTAAAAGTTGTACATCAGCCTTCTTTGTATTCCTCAATCAATTAATAAGCAAAATAAAATGAGAAAATAATTAAATTCCAATAATTGTTTTTTATCGTGCAAAAATGTTCTAGGGCCTGCAGATCAAGAACTAAATGCAATCAAATATTAGTGTCATGGTCACTTGATGGAGGAGCTGGTGAAGAAGCTATCAGAGATCAAAATATTGATTTTGAAGATGAAGAAATTGATAGCTTGAAAACACGAATAAGAGCCAGACGCTGAATATACTGAGAAATGAGCTCTGACAAAGACAGAGATGATGATGATGATATAAAACATCTGCCAAAACTGAATACTTCCAAACTCCAAACGGTAACAAAATATGCTACATTTTTTATTCTTTTCTAATTCCTGTTAAAATATGAATAGAATTTTGTTATGACAGGTAAAGATCCATCTGTGGATTATACTTTAGATGGATTGCCAAATTACAAGAATTTGGTGGGAGGCTCAGAGGAGGTCATGGGTAGGCGCGAGCATGAAGCCATCTGTCTCTATAATCTGGATCCCTCATCAAGCCAGCCACCACTGTTTATAGTTTCAAACTGAAGAAGGTCCTTGTGAAATGATGCTTTTCTTTTGGTATTCTTTTGTATATTTTAACAGTGAATAATCAGTTCAGTGAATGAAGAGTTTATAAAGTCAAATATTTTTTTCTTCTAAACAAAGAACATGAAATGTCAAACTCTTGAAGAGAAAATTATATTTCACTTTATAAACTTTTCTTATTCATTGTTTGAGTGAGAAGATGAATACAGAGAGAATGAGAGAGACAAAAACTGAGCAAAAACTGATTAGGTCATTTTTCATCCTTCTAAACAATTCATGAAAGAATGCACAAAATAAAAAAAATCATCCACCTGTTTAATTTTTCCTACTGCTTTCAACAATCTCAAGAGAGTTACTGGATAGTTTCAAGGCCGATTGCTAAATGTCTGGTATGTGGTTATTGCAGCAACATCAGACGGTTGGAAATGGTGAATCTGAAAGAGGCCCAAGAGGCCCACAGAAGGGATTATTTTGCACATCAATATTACTTTGGTATTGTTAAATAGTATTACATAACTGCTCGTTCAAGTCAAATATTGACCGGAACTAGCAATCTTCTTAGATAACTGATTTGTAACTGAAAGGCTTTACTTTCACTTTAATGTTCTGCATTCACCATTGCATTTCAGTGTTAACTAGTTGCCCATCAGCATGCATATTAGTAGGATTTTGGCTGTTTATTAGTAAAATATTAAGTAGACAGTGTACTAATACTCTATATTGTTTTGAAGCCGTCGAGAACTTTGTCCTCCTCCTTAACAGGCCCAATCTTGTCATCGGGATAGCAGAGGATATATGCTGTCGTCCAGACCAGTAAGCAATGCGGTACCTCCGTTCACCTCTCGTCAACCATTCGGCCAGCTCCAGTACTACCTGATCTCTCCGCTCCTCCAGCAGACGACCCTGAGTGGGCGTTGGGGAAACACTCAATACTCAATAATCTCCTGTGGCAGAGACCGCTGATCCTTTGCCATCCAGTCGCCCCCAAAAACGGAGGAGGAGGAAAAGGGAGTCCTCCATCCACCTAGGCTCGGAGGCTTGTCATGAACTCAGTGGCCTGACCGAGTCCACACTCCCGAGCCCCGCAACCGAGTGCAAATGGTGTTAGCGATGCAGAAGGAGGAAAAGGGCGTCCTCTGTGTCTCCGGCACTCCTCACCCTGTCAGCACCCCGTGAACTCTTGCCTCTCACTCTGCTGGTGCCCCATGAACACCTTGAGGGCAGGTGGGGCAAAGGAGGTGGAGCCTCCAGGGAAAACAAGGCCCCTGGCGCCAAACTGGACATTTCTGACTGCCTGGTCCCTGGTTCCCCCGGTGCCGCCCAGGGAATATCCGACTGCTTAGTCCCTGATTCCCCCAGCGCCGCCCTGGACATCTCCAACTGCCTGGCCCCTGGTTCCCCCAGGGTGCCCACCCATGTCTTATCTGATGTCTCATCTGTCTAATCCTCCTCCTTTTCCCCCTCCCTTCCCAACGCAAGCTGTACCTCATGTGGCGTGAGGTCATGCCTTGTGGGAGGGGGCGTACTGTCACGGTCTTGTCTCGTTGTTCACATCCGGGTCCCTTCTATGTACCTTCCGGGTCCCTTCTATGTACCTTCCAGGTCCTTCATGCACCTGTCCGTGTGTCTAATCACTACCTAAGTTTCATCAGCTGGTGTTTGTTAAGTACCCCTCATATTCGTTTAATCTGTTTGTTTGTTGTCTCTCTGTGTGTGGATGCCATTCCACGTTCTTAGAGTTTCCTAGTTTTGCACAAGTTGTGCCATTTTTGTCCTCTTAAGTCTTTAAGAGGACAAAAATGCTCTAAAATCTAATATATATATATATATATATATATATATATATATATATATATATATATATATATATATATATATATATATATATATATATATATATATATATATATATATAACGTGTTACCTGTAGTCCTGTCAGTCGTGTCTAATTCTTGCACTTCCTGTCTGGAGTGTCATGTTGTTTCACTTCCAGGTCCCTTCTCTGGATCTTCCTGTGCCCTTCCTGAATCTGTCTTGTTCATCACTGCCCTCTTTAGTCTCGTCACGTGTTTCCCATCTCCTCTTGAGATATATATATATATATATATATATATATATACCCTCCTGTGTTCTCATGTCTTTGTCGGTTGTTGACTTTGTTACATTGTCACTGTGACACTCACGCCATGAGAGAAGAGATGCTGTAAGTAAGAGGGAAAGTTATTTTGATTATTGATTACAAGTTATTTATAATACTGCAATGTTCCATAAAAAAATTTAAGCCATCAGTTTTGATTGCATATCGACTTTAATGCCATTTTATGATACCAGCATCTCTAAGGTTATTTAAAGCTGGAAAATATGCTGAAAATAAATATTTTGATCCAACCACAATCATTTTATCCAACTATTTCTCCTTCAAGGCCTAATATTTGCACAGATTTAAAAACAGACTAAATTTTGTCTCTGTCATTCTTCACAGATTTTGTAATTTCTAAATATTTACAGACAGTTGACCTAGTTCTTTTCCCAAATTATTCATGTTTTGTTTTTATGATCTCCAGACTGCAATTCTAATTTGGGGGTGTTGAGTGTTCGGAAAGTACGTAGCCACATCATCAGTTTCTTCTTCATGTAAGGGTCTGGACACAATATATATTACTCAAAGATTTTCCTCTTGGCTGTTTCAGTCCAATAACTCTCTGTGGATACACCCACTCACACATCACTGACTCATGCACAAACAATAAAGAATGAAATAAAGCTCTTGTTTCATTGAGATAATAATAATAAAAATAAATCACATAATTACAAATGATTTAATTTACATTTCATTTATAAAAAATAAATACAAATTCTAAATTTATACTGAGCAATGACTTTAAATCACCTCTTCTGTGAAATCTTTTTGTAAAAATATGATAAATATTTGAAAGTTAAATTTTCACAATAAAAAAACTGACTACTGACAACATTCTGCCAAAATTTCTGACAACAGTGTAAAACAGGAAATCATATAAACCTTATCACTGTCTGTTGTGTTTGTAAGTGAATTTTTTTGTGGACTTTGTTATTTTGAAAAAGAAGTTTGAACTGTTGAAGTGTTATATTCTTGTGAGTAACAATAGAAGTGAAAGGGTAAACAAGACGCCGACTCATGAATAATGCACACTAAAAAATTGTAACCGTTCAAAACTCAAAATCACGCACAAACCGCCTTTGACACATATCCACTTACAATCACTGACGGTCCACGTTCGTTCCACCGACGAATTACGCATACGACGCACGCTCCGCGCAGAAACGAAAGTCTGTTACTGGCCCTTTATGTTAGATAGTCACAGTCACAGATAGTATATAATAATTGTATCTTTTTAATACAAGGAAAGGCTACTTGAGGTTGTAAAATGTATTTTAAACAAATGACAAGAGTGTATCTACAATGTAGGGCCAGTTATAGCATTTTGGAGACTCAAAGCAGAATTTCAGATTTTAAACAATAACAAATGGTACTGACACAAGCAAACTTATTATTACCAAAGTTATCAAAGTTATTATTACCAAGCATTACTGTCTTAACCCCTGGCATGGGGCCGCTTGGGGCCCCTGGTGGCCCCGATGAAACCGATTGTAACAGTTATGATCCAAAAATTAATGCATGTTACAATTTAAAACATATTATGGAGACCATTTTAAGTATTTTAAGGTTACCATAGCCCTGGAGTCACTGAGAGACCAAATCAAGGCTTAATATATCTAATATGTCTTAATATGTCTCGTGTCTCAAAGCTTTTATTTCACTTGTTTTATTTTTAGTTGTGTTAGGCATCTCTTTTAATTTCTACAGCCTCAGTAAAGTGCTTGCTGTTTTCACTGGGAAGACATGAGAAAAGGCTCATCCTGACCCCAATGTCCATCAGAGCTCCAAGAAGTGGGCACTTTAACCTTTGAGAGTTTCTTCTCACAACAGTTTGCTTGAGGGAGCATCTCGGCCATCTTTAAATTGCAGGAAATTAGATGCGGATGAATTGCCATATGAGTGTCTCTATGGTAACAGCAACACAGGGGACCCATTACATGAGTAGTGTCTCTTTTTTCCTGCTCTTTGTGTCCGTGGACTCACGGATGTTGCTTTCGGTCAACATCAAAGTGATTAGGTTTATGTTGATGCATCCAAGGGTATGCAGCACCTAAAGGAAGTAGTGTTCCAGATGCAATATCTGACAGCAGCGTTTTGTCACAGAAGGTGCCGATGGACAAAAAAAAAAAAAATTTGTTTATGCAAAGTCTACACGCCTGCCAGAAATTTCTTACAGGGTGTGTTGATAGGAAACAGTGTGCAATGAAAAAGTTATTCTGCAAACACAGACCATTAAAGTGCCTTTATGAGTATAATATTAGAATAGTTGGCTAATTATTTCTGTAAACCCAGTGGTATGATTTGAGATTAATAATACTATGAGTAATACTGTCAGGATGTTTTATATATATATATATATATATATATATATATATATATATATATATATATATATAACATCCTGATGTTATTACTCATCATAGTATTTACAAGTACAAAAGATCCTGACATATCACATAAAAGACGATTGTTTATATATATATGCATCTATTCATAAACTCCCTTGTGTTACTATTTTTAAAGTTCATTGGCCAAATATAATTGTTCCTTAAATACGAGTCATTTCAATGACCAGCTAGCTACTTAAGATACAATCCCATGTCTCAAGTACCTGATAGTCAGCTGTAATAAAAAAGAAAAGAAAAATGCTTTGCCCAGTGTATTCTTTTTTTCCATTTCATAATATTAATGATGCCAAACAGCCACTCTGTGTGGTTAGTGCTGTTTATAATTGTCTTTAACAGTCACTCTCCCCCCCCCCCCCCAAACTTTTGTTAAACATAATCATAACAAAATACTATTTTCATTCTCGAATCAGCACTGACAGTAATTTTATCCAGATATATCCAGGCCTCATCCAGGAAACGATACCAAAAATGTTACTTGATTCCCATAACCGAATTTTGTGAAAACAGAGATGATTACTCAGCCAAGTTTGATGTATCATGTTGAACGAATAGAGACCCACAGACCCATCGCATCAACTGTTTTCTCTCTTGCTAAATGACTTTACCTGCCAAGTGATGTCAAACAGAAGGTGACAGGTGGGACCCATTCATCAACATGCAGCTGTTTTGAGATCTGTTGGATAATTGGAGCCAGACTCCTCCAGTTGTCTCCGTTACAACCCGGCAATGAGCCATCAATCCCACGCACGCAGTATGTGGGAGATTGATGGATCCTACGCACTGCAGGATCTGCAGACACAAGATTAATCAGAGAGAACGTCTCTAAGTCTGTCGCACACATCCTGAGGAGATGAACGACATCAGTGTGAATTTTCTTTCTTTAAAATCTGTTGCTTTGTGGTTCAAAACACTCAAACATCAGCTGCAGGGTTGCTGCCAGCTTAATGCTCGAAAATTGTTCGATTATTGTCGCCATGGTGATGCAGCCATAGCAACAGTGTTTCCGGTGGTAATGATTTGCAGCTTGTCTGCACACATTTGCAGGAGAACATCAAGCAAGTGTTGTCCACATGTAATCAACAAAACAAATCCACACAAAACTATTCCTGCTTTCAGATACAATGAAACCTGATTCTAATTCAGCGCAAACTTATAGTACACGGTTGAGATGGAAAGCTGTAATATCGGGTTACCTTAGCCTGACCCCAGGGGTAGATGGAATATCTAATTTCATATCTCATAACACGGCATGGATCATCATCTGTCTGGTTTAAGGGTAAACGCAAGTGGTGAAGAGATTTACGAGAACATCAGAAAATCTAAACTGAGGCTTTCTCGAAACAGACATGGACAGATTGATGACAAACATTAGTGACCGTCAGTGGTTGAAGCATTTTGAGCTTTCAGTCTTCATGTAAGTTCCCTACATGTGTGTGACAACAGCCAGAGGCAGAGAAAAATGAGGCTTGCTGGTGGTTGAACATGGCATGTGTTACAAATCTGTGTTTGGAACGCACCATCAATAATAGTGAACAAATAAAATGCTGATGTGGAGGCTGAAAACAGTCATTTACTTCCACATTACTGGAGTATTAAGTAATCCATCAGTGATGTCAGAGGGACTGATCTTGTAAACAGGGGTGAAATGCTATCTTTGCCAACCCATCACAACCAACAGTGTATATCCACAGCGTATTGTTCCGAATAATTAATTGTGAAATTCAGTGGTCAAGACACACTAAACTCTATATTTCACAATTTTTTCAAGGAAACATGCTGGTGCTATTTTACTTACTTTTCTTACGTACTACGTTTCTTAAATCACCTATCATTCTTCTATTATTATACCAATACCATTTAAGTATTTTTGAAAATTATTATTTTTGGGAGGCCAAAAAATGCTCGATCTAGAGTTCGAGGAAGTACAGGAGAGCCTCCACTCAGGAGTGAGCCCACGAAGTGGAGGCCTAGAGCACAAATGCAAGGCCTGCAATGCTTAGGGCTAGTGGTCAGCACTTTGCAGCTGTTCTTTTAGACTATAGAAGGGGACAGCACTTAATGCTTGTGGCCTAGTAAGGGGGTTCACGAGAACCACTTTAAAACAAGCAGAGCTTACCGGAGCGGAGGCCATATCTCTTGGCCTGTCTATGCTTGTACAGATAAGTCTAGCTCAGGAGTCACCGGAATGACTCCACTGCCCTTATGAATGTTTCTTGGGTTCAAGCAAGAACTGAGGTGCAGTATCGCTTTGCTCAAGGGAGTAGGGCCTAACTTCCCGAAGTGTAGGCCTCTCTGGTCTCGAGACCAGAAGGGCCTAAAACTCCTATACCAGTGGTCCCCAACCCCCGTTCCGTTGATCAAATGGTACCGTGTCGCGGATCGAATTCACGGACCTAATTCGCTCACATAAAGGGTGAAACCTGAGCAAACCTGGGCAAAAACAGGACTCAAGAATCACGAGCAGATGACCAGGCACCATCCACACACAACTAATAACTACATTATTAACAACCGACAAACACAAGGGAAATGCAAGAAGGTTTTATAAACAAGGGAATGACAAACACCTGGGTAGACTAATGATAAAAGTGATTGAAAAGAAGATACACAAAAGGGACCCAGAAGTTGAACATGACACATCCGACAGGAAGTAACAATTAACCTTACACACAGGAAGTGCACAGGTGACTCAACAAACAGGACTAAGGGTAACAGCAGTGTGGACAACGTAGGGATATTCGCAAACATACATTATATATTGCTGCTTACATATTTTGAACTTCTTTTTAGCCAAACTTCGCTGTGAGAATATCGGGGCCTTTAAAATGGTATAAAAGCAGCCTTATAAAATATCTAATGGCACAATATTAGTGATTCATAAAATAAGCTATGTGATATGTATAGCTAGCAAGTCAGTATCACAAAGTACACTCCTTCAGGATGATGCAGAGCCTGTCCTGATCACTCTGTTAATATATTTTTTATGATAATATCTGGCTGTACATTTATTCCTTATATAAACCATTTGGCTGTTGTATTATCTAATTGATCTATATGGCAAACATTTATAACAGTTGTGGTGCTCCCTATGTGTCCAGTATGTCCTTGTCTGCAAACCTCCCTGGCAGTTATTTTCATAAACATTGTGAGTCAGAAGCAGAAATGTCAATAGGATTCAAACTGCTCTGAAAGCATAGCATTGTTCTTCCTCCATGCTTTTAAATGCTCCTGCATCATAATACAAAATTAACCGTACAAGAAAAGGTTACAAGAGACCACTTTTCCTCATAGAATTAAATTAATTATGCATGTGTGAGTAAGGGCAAGTGTTTTAATCCCACAACCTCTTAAAACACTAAACACTTTATATGTACCTAGACGTGCAGGCAATTTGTGCAGAACAACATTCATATAATTCTGAAATAAGATGTATTGTTGGTCAGTTAATTCTACAATCTACAAATTAGATAAAATCATAATTGAAAACGTATTGATGGGAATTTCTATATGCACAGTTAATGAATTATATTCATATTGTTATTTGTAATTGTATTTATAAATATTAATATATAGTTAGAATATAATGCTTTTTATATTTAATAGTACATTTACATTTTTACATTTATGCATTTGGCAGACGCTTTTTTCTCAAGCAACTTGCGTTGCATTCAAGGAACACACTGAATCGGGTCTTGCTTTCCCTGTGCTAAAACTGTGATAGAAATTTTATTTCTTATGTACTTATTAATCTTTAGAAGTATATGCACTTATCCTTATCCTTAGACGTAAGCAAACTTATCAATATAACTGAATGTTCTGTTTCTGTTGTGTTTTGCTAGCAAGCACAGATCCAAACTGTAGTACATGAAGAATACATATTGTGTTTAGCCACTAAGCATGACGAGCTTATCTGAGAAGAAGTAAAGGTGGGGGCTTAGAAACTGTATAAAAAGTAATGAAACTTTTTGCTCTTTGCCTTCACATGCTTAGACGTTGTCTGGGTGTGTGAATGCCTTTCTTGCAAGAAATAAAGCTTTAAGATTGTTATACCTTTCGAGAATCTCACTTGTGCTTTATTGATAAATATTTAGGAAAATAATTTCCCCCACAAAACCCAGGACCTTGGCGTTGTAAAAACCAATGCTCTACTGATTGAGCTTAATCAGCCCCTGTGCCACTAGGCGCACATCACGATGCTTGCCCGGGGCTCCTTCCCGGTGTTGGTTCTGCTTTCCACCTTCTCAGCTCTCTACTGCCCAAGGGGTACATTGTTGAAGTCCTGCTGAAGGATATCATGGTTTCTGTGAGTCAGTGGTGTTAAAGTTGCAGTGACTTTCTTCTCCGTGGATGAAGAATTCATGATGAACTTTGTTGATGTTAGTATGACTCTGGTATGACTGATGGATTGCATGTAGCTCGATGTGTTCTCCTTCTGTCTCTCTATCTATCTATCTATCTATCTATCTATATCTAAAGATTCTCTTTAAGATTCCTCATAGCAGGAGATGTCTTGCCCTAAGGGAGAGAGAGAGAGAGAGAGAGAGAGAGAGAGAGAGAGAGAGAGAGAGAGAGAGAGAGAGAGAGAGAGAGAGGGAGAGGGAGAGGGATGAGACAAGGTGAATGTTAAAAACAATGTTAAAAGGAAGACTGAGAGCCCAAGTAAAAGCTTTTGGGTAGTCATATTTGGGTCAACTGAAATTAGAACTGAGTGTTCGTGGGAGACATTGAGGGAGACGTGAGAGTTATGTTAAGTGTCGCTCTGAGCAGCATTGAGGCGTCTGTAAAGCATGAGCTCTGAAACAGCAGATGTCTCTGGGGAGCCTGCCTCAGTCCGAGTCAACACAGATGAGGGTTTGTGGGAACAGGCTGAGAGGCTCATAGAATATGTATCAAATCAAAGGGAGCAGGTTGGATACTGGGATTTTGCAGCCTCACAGCTTCCTCTAGAGAAGAAAAAAACATATCCATATGTTTGGTCTCCAGGATAATTCGATTTCTGCAGTTTCACAAAGTTTGATATCTTAAGCAAAGCGTGGAATTTTCAATAAATGGCACAATACTTGTTCTTGTCAATTCATCTCTAATTCCTTACAAACAGAAGGGTGTTTATTGAGATTAATTACAGAAATAGGCCTCATTATCATACTTTGATCTGAGGAATCAAGCTGCACTTGTCTCTCTTTTTATTTCACAGACTTGTCCATGCAAGCAACAAAAAAGCACTAGTTTTAAAATATTTTGTTGTGTAATACAAGTTAGTTAGCTAGTACTTAGTTTGTTAGTAGTTAGTTAGTTGTTTGTCTATGGCTTCAAAGCACAGACACCATTTCATTAAAACAACAAACAGAAATGTATAAAATGTATAAAAAAGATTCAAAGTGCAATCTATGAATTATACTTAAAACACGCACAATTCTAATTCTAAAATATAAAAATAAATATAAAAAACGCTCATGCACTGGTTTTCCATGTTTTATGGGGTTTCATAAACAGTGATTTTGTGCAAAACTGTATATTCGTTCCCTAAACTAAAACTACCAATGAATCTAGTTATCACAGAAAATATTTTCATTTTCAAAAATTCTCCTCCTCAGCATAGGTACACACACAAACACGCAAACTTCAATCGGTACAAACTGCTAACATGTACAGAGAAACGGATTAAAAATATTCTCATAGCCTATAATATTGCCTTCAATAATCAAAAAACAAACAAACGTAATGTGTGCAGAAATATGCATATCAGTAAAGAGCTTGTAATTTCCTCCTTTTTATATAATAATGTGGTGTAAACATCTCCCTTAGCCAATAATCAGTCTCTAACATCTGTTTTGAGGTATTTTGCCCACTCTTCCAGAACTATACCTAAGAATTCATAATTTCCCTAAAGATGTGTAGTCATCCAGGTACCGAGGAGGAAACACAGCCAGATCACTGTTTATACAGTAAGCTGCAAATATTCTGCATACTCATGCCATATGAAAAAACGAGCGCAGGAATTTACTTAAAGGGGTATGAAAAAGAGCTTTCCTTCCTGATTTCTTTTTTGCATGTTTGTTACACTTAAATGTGTCAGATCATCAAACAAGCTTAAATATTAGTAAAAGATAACAATTAAACACAAAATGCAGTTTTTAAATGTAGGTTATTATTAAGGTAAAACAAAATCCAAACCTACATGTCCCTGTGTGAAAAAGGGCTTGACCCCTAAACCCAATAACTGGTTAGACCAAACCTAGCAGCAACAACTGCAATCAACCGTTTGCAGTAACTTGCAACAAGTCTTGTGGAGGAATTTTGGTCCACTTGTCTTTGCAGAATGGTTATATTCAGCCACATTTGGAGGGTTTTCAAGCATGAACTGCCTGTTTAAAGTCATGCCAGAGCATCTCAATAAGATTCAGGTCAGGACTTTATTCTGATTAGGCCACTCCAAAGTCTTAATTTTTCTTTTCTTCAGCCATTCAGAGGTGGACTTGCTGGTGTGTTTTGGATTTTTGTCCTGCTGCAGAACCCAAGTTCACGTCAACTTGAGGTCATGAATAGATGGCCGGACATTCTCCTTCAGGGTTTTTTGGTAGATAGCAGAATTTACAGTTCCATTCATCACAGCAAGTCTTCCAGGTCCTGAAGCAGCAAAACATCCCCAGACCATCACACTACCAACACCATATTTTACTGTTGGTATGATGTTCTTTTTCTGAAATGCGGTATTACTTTTACGCCAGATGTAATGGGACACACATCTTTCAAAAAGTTAAACTTTTGTCTAGTCCACAGAGTACTTTCCCAAAAGTCTTGGGATCATCAATAAGTTTTCTGGCAAAAATTAGATGCTCAGCAGAGGATTTTGTCTTGGAACTTTGCCATGCAGGCCATTTTTGCAGACCACTTATGGTGGAGTCATGAACACTGACCCTAACTGAGGAAAGTGAGGCCTGCAGTTCTTTGGATGTTGTTATGGAGTCTTTTGTCATCCAAGAGGATGAGTCTTTGTTGTGCTTCTGGGGTAATTTTGGTCAGCCGGCTGACCACTACTGGGAGCCTGTTCACCACTGTTCCCTGTTTTCACCATTTGTGTATAATGGCTTTCATTGTGGTTCACAGTAATCTCAAGCTTTATAAATGGCTTTATAACCTTTCTGGACTGATAGAGCTCAATTAATTTCTTCCTAATTTGTTCCTGAGTTTGTTTGGATCTCTGCATGTCTAGCTTTTGAAGATCTTTTGGTCTACTTCATTTCGTCAGGCAAGTATTACTTAAGTGATTTCTTGATTGAGAACAGGTGTGGCAGTTTTCAGTCCAAGGGCGTGGCAAGAGAAATTGAACTCAGGTGTGATAAACCACTGTTATGTTTTAACAGGGGGGTAAACACTTTTTCGCACAGGGTCATGTATGTTTGGATTTGTTTATTTTGTTGTTAGTAATAAAAACCTTCATTTAAAAACTGCGTCTTTGACTAATTTTTTTTTTTTTTATGATTTGAAATTTAGGTGTAATTAACATGCAAAAAAAAAAAAAAAATTCAGGAAGGGGGAAAACTGTTATTCACACCACTGTATTAATGTCATTTCCTTGCTATTTGTGGTACATTTGTGGTAAAGGTACAGAGGTCACAAGTAGGAGCTCTCAGAAAATTCCCATTTTACAAGTTGTAATTAAAAGCTCAATGAGGACATGATTGCTTTTTACAACTTTAAATTTCATGATTGCGGTGATTACAACATTTTGTGAACAATGAACAATTGCTGGTAATATACACTCACAGCGTGCTGTAAGCCTACTGAAAAATCATGATCATTACCTTTATCTCCTTCTAAAATCTCACATGGCCAGACAGTAATTAATATTTTATGGATTGTTAAAATACTGGTGTCTGGCCTGGGACAGTATGAGTTGCAGTGTTTCCTGTGGTCTTTTAATAGCTTTGCTTAAACATTTGATTTGAACAAGCAGTGCTCATAAATGGCTGATAAGATAGAGGCTAGTAGAGACTTGGACACAGGAACAGTGTTCCCTTTGTTTACGTGTCATTCCAGCAGAGTAAGCAGATGAACACTACATATTTTCATAACCCGATTATCTATTTTCTCTCTGAGGTCTACTTATTATGATATTAGCCAAAATGTACAGTACATTAGTTCTCTTCATAATTTAGCTCCCTTTCAAGGGAACTTGACACTGCATCATAGTATTGGCTGATCAAATCTTTTATTGGACCGATTTTTTTGTTTTTGGTGTCAGAACCAATCTTTAGCTGATCAATCTTTCCACAGGTGTGCAGAATGGAGTGGGGGTGTTGTACTTGTAAACTTTTGTGTTGTATTTTTATGTTGTACACAAAAATGTTTTTTATCCTTGGGTGCTGATTGAGGGTCTCAATCTCATGTACGGTACTGCCTTTAAAGACTAATTTCTCTTTAAGACACTCGAAGATAAGCAACTCTTTAGTGTGCTCTCTCCTAGCCTCTTTTTCTATCCAGTGCAACTTAAACTTTAAACTCAAGCTTACACTGTATTAATACAACAAAGCAAGCACATTTAATACATTTAATGCATTGCAGACTATTAGCACTAAAAGATTGATTCAGTCTTCCTCGTATTCTGTAGCTAACAGAAACAAAAATCAATTTAAAACAAACACTGGACATAAAAAAACTAAAATACACATCTCTGTGGTCCTAATTTTCAAAAATATTTTTATATAATATTTTATACAATTGGCGACAAATTCCCCCAAATATAACACAAAATAAAAAAACAAAATAAAACAAAATCCATTTTCTGCCTAAATCACAAAAGCACAATTATTTTAGCTTAAAAAGTGATTAACCAAAAGACTTGTAACTATTCAAAAGACAGCTGAAAACTCATCTATTCATCTCCCAGACTCCGTCCATGCGCCTACTTCTCCAAGAAGCTAACCCCGGTGCAGCAGAATTATGATAAATGTTGCTAGCTATCAAACTCACCTTTGAGTAGTGGAAACACCGGCTGGAGGGAGCACAACAACCCTTTCAAGTCATCACAAATCAGCGCAACCTCGAGACGTCAAGCGATTAAACACCCGGCAAGCACGATGGGTCCAGTTCTTCACCGGTTTCCAATTCACTGTTACATACCGATCAGGAGAGAATAACCTTAAAGCTGATACACAACCCCGGAGCCAGCACCTCTCCACTTAAACCTATACTCCCTCCAGCCATTATTGGCTGCCCCATCCAATGGTCCTTGAATGAAGACATAGCCGAAGCCTCTTGATCCGAAGCTGCACAACCGCAAGGTCCAGAGGAGCGGCCCTATGTACCTACCTGATTCCGTCTGTCAGTTATGGACTCCGTGCACACCTCTCCAGGCTCTGGACACCCAGGCAGTCAATAAACCCTCTCGCTCCTTTGCAATCGCTAGTGGTGGCCCAGTATGTACCAGGACATCTCCCGCTACGTCAGGACGTGCCACCTCCATATCTTCCTCATTAGGATGGATATCTCCCTCCGTCTTTGCCACCTCAAAAGTTCCTCGCCACCTTCCGGAAGGTAAACTGGTCAAATTACCAACACCACGTCGACCTTGGTCCTACATAGGAGTCGATTTCATGACTGACCTTCCACCTTCAGATGGCTTCACCTAGCTGTGGTCGACCATTTCTCAAAGGCCTGCAAACTGAACCCCCTCCAGAGTTTGGCAGGCCATCTTCAAACTACTATGAGTGACCATCATCCTCACCTCATGGTATCATTCGCAATCCAACAGCCAGACTGAGTGGAAGATCCAGGGGATCGGGAGATGATACCTGCGTTCATACTGCAGCCACCAACAATACTCACACTCTCCAATATTTTGAGTCCAGTGTGAAGCACACAAATGGACACCCCGACCAAACTGGCAATAAAAAAAAATTCAGTTCTTCTGCTGTTGAGGCAGAAGTTCATGGATGGGGATGGGCAGTTAGTAGACCAGAATGTTATCTGTAAGCCTTTAGGAATCCTACTTTCTCGTCAGTGGCCACTCTAACAGTGAGCGATAGTGCAGACGTATCATGTCACCACTCTCCCCTGATAATCTGTGGGATGAAAAGTTTGTCAGAACAGAAGTGAACTGGACTGCCTTAGGGTATCCCACTTTCCACCTTTGCCCGCTCCAGTATGGAGCTTGAGGCTATTTGTCAGGGTTCTGTCACTTCGGTCGTGTTTTGCTGACAGAGCTCTGACACTGCCCTATTGTCCTGTCTTTGTTGGCTGTGTGTTCGTGTCCTCTCATTGTGTTACCCCGCTCGTCTGGTTCCCTCATTATTGTTTGATTTGCCCCACCTGCTCTCTTCATCTATTACCCGCCTTATGTCTTATTTGTACGCCCTATTTATTCCCTTTGTATTTGCTGTCCTGTGCTGCTTTGCTGTCTTTGAATGGTCATTTGTCATGTCAGTTTCTAGTCCTTTCCAGTCTAGTCAAGTCAAGTCTAGGTTTGTTTTAGTCAAGTCTAATTGTGTTATGTCTGGATAGTTTTTGTTTAAATTTTGTGTTTAAATTAATAAAATAATAAACAGCCTTCCTTCCTGCAAACGAGTGCTCGCTTTATCCCCACTCTACCTGACACTATTTCCCAGGTGCATCTCCTGGAGATATAATTTTTCTCCTCAAGAGTATTTTTAGTATAGAGCCTGGCAGATGAGTTGAGGTTGTTGGAGTGATAAGAACGACCCACTCACTATCAGTTAGAAGTTAAAGCAGTGCTATATACTGCACACCCCTATGGAAGGGTTACTTTTAGGAATACCCCTTTTCAATCAAAGGTCAGAATGGGACACTCTGGCAGAGCAGAGGAAGGCAAAAGTCACGATATTGCATCCTGTACAGCATATTAAGTCTAGGGATTGCACTGCTCCTTAAGAGATTTACAGGTAAGGCTTTGGCCCGAGGCTGGAGGACTAGTAGGCTGAAATGACAGAGTGTGTAGAGTTTTCCCATCTGTTGGCTGCTTCAGCTTAAGATGGAAGGACCTTGTCTGTGAACTCCCCTGAATAGCTCTGCTCTCAGGGACTCTAGGCAGATGCCTGTCCTGTAGCTGGAGGCTATAGCTGGCCTAATGCCGGAGTTCCTTCTTTCAGGCAAGTATTTTAGTAGAGCATAGAGCAAGGCAATAAGTTCTTCAAGAGAGCAAGGCTATTGTACTATGTCACCTAGGATGCATATTAACTGGATATTGACACTTAATTCTCGGCTTAGCTATGTGGAAACTGTTCAGTGCTCAGGCTTGCTAAAACCAATAATTACAATAATATTTTAAGTGACATCAAAATACAGTAATACCTTTAGATATGAGCGTCCTGACATACAAATATTCTGAGATACAAGCAAGCCTTCGAGCAAATGTTTTGCTTTGAGACACGAGTAAATATTTGAGATACGAGCATGCTCACAGATGCCAAAATTAGGTGTTCAAGCACTCACAGCAGCTCAAGCTGCCTCATTTATGGGGTAATTGTATATAAACTTGACTAGAGGGCCACCTTGGTTTTACGGCAGGAGGTTACTGGGGGCGACGAGCGATTCACGTGTATTAAGCTGGAAGCAGCATGAGTTATGTGTGTTTAATAATAATAAATATGAGGTTCTGAGGCTAATACACTACATGGGAAGAAACACTACACTGCATTATGTTTGCAATATCTACGTTATCCCTCCCTCTTCCTCCTCCGCACATGCCCCCATTAGCCGCCACTGTATCGTCTGTGTTGGTAAGAACTGTTTTATCACAGGAATCCTTGTATACTATAATTTGTGTGTGTGTGTGTGTGTGTTTGTCTCTATAGCAGTTAAAACATGTTTTTTCCATTGTTATTAGGGAGATTTCGGAGGGCTGGAATGGTTTAATTTATTTTCTGTTATTTCATATGGGAAACATTATTTGAGAAACAAGCAATTCGAGTTACAAGCTCGGTCCTGGATTGGATTATGCTCGTATCTCACGGTATATTACTGTATTGAGGTTGAAGTGTCAAGGTTTTGCTTAGTTCATTGTCAGAAAAGATTAGCAGATTTGTTATCAGAAGTATATGACAGTCAAACATCTGGTGTTCAATGACTTGTTTAATTCAACAGTGAATTTTTAATACAAAAAGAAACACATTGCAGTGCAGGTGATGCAGAATTTAGTCAAAGACGCCAGTGTTAATTTACTAGAATAGAGTTCAGGCCTCTATATAAAGAACTCTCAACATCAACAGACAGGCATTTCACTAAGAATCTTAATATCTACATCGTTTTTGCTGAGCAGAAAACAATTTGTTATTTTGCACCACACTTGTGGTTTGGTTATTGTGTTTTGAGCTGGTCTAAAGAACAGATGCTCCACTATTAGGAACTGCATTGGTACCAGCAAAATGCAGTTAATTCCCTTAATCGAAAAGAGGCTTTGAAGGACATTTCAATTGTCTATCCAATTAAACCGTGTTATATACCGTAATTAACAATCAGCTCTTCATCAATCGTCATTGTGGCAGTTACAGCTTATCTGAAAAGTATTTTTTACATATGGACGTGTGACCTTCCAGTCCATAATTCAAAGTCAAAGAAAAAGTGATGGCCATTTTCCTGTTCAGCATATCAGCCTGTCCATCTATTAGTGCAATCCATTGCAGAAAAGATAATAGATGATCATCTTTCCTTGGTCCCAGTCCATTTAATTCCAGTGAACCATAGCTAAAAATGCTCATTTTGGTTAGTATAATAAACAAGGTCCAAAGGTCTTTTGATTGGATCAGTACAGTGACCATCACAGTCTGAAAACTGTCCATTCAATAATTACTCGCTTAGTAACTGTCCTTCAAGTTTTACAGTGAAAATCCCGAAGACTGTAAAACTTTACGGGTATGAAATAACTTTCTAAACCTTCGTATTTAGTTGGTCAGAGACCTTCAAGACTTTGAAAAAATTGGCAGTTGCATGATCAGAATTAAAAGAGAACTAACTGATCTTCAACAAAAATTATATTTGTTGTTCCCAAATTATAAGACTAAACTTTCATTTGGTGGGATCTTGGTGTCCTCATCACTCTACTTAACTAACTAGCCTAAACAACATTAGTCAATTCTCTTCCCTTTAAAGACCATGCTAGTCAACTAGCCAGAGATGTGTTTCCTGAAAGCTTCGGTCTTTTATTTTGTCAAGAGATGCAAAGCACCGTTTTTTTTAAGAGTGTGCACCTGTGTATGTCCTCTACGTAAGAAATAAATTATGAAAAGATACCATGTTCATACTTTTTCTTTTTTTTTTTTTAATCTGACATTAAATCAATCTCAAAACGGATTCATTCAAATAATTTACTCCACCATGTGTGTGACACCATTAACTAATATGGTTATGACGACAAATTTGCGACAATAGATTTTTACACTTAGGTTTATTTTTTATTTGCCCCAGGACACATCAATGTGTAGTCAGTCTCTTCACATCTACCTTTCGGGAAACAGTTGTGAATAGCTAGTTGATTTCTTCAACGATGCATCGTACTATAGAAGTTAAGCAGCAAGTTACATCGCTGTCCAGGAAACACACCCCATAAACAGCACTGACCAGCATAATCAAACCTAGAAAAATTCATTTCTTTTCAGTAGGGATTATTGGTCTAGTTATATACTTCATAAGGCTTTGAAACCCCCCAAAAAAGACAATTAAAAAAATTACAAGCAGCAGGAAAGTTATTATCGTAATTGTCCATGAATAACATTTCTTAATTTGTGTGTTTGTGTGGACAGTTGCGTTGTGCCAGCGGGCAGTAAAAATGTTTGCACTTGCATGATGGTGGGATAAGAAACCACAGCCACTTTCTCCCAGACAGCATGAAACAGTCTCCATAGCAACCACCATCTTTTTATGCTGAGCTCATTAAAAGCAAAGCTTTGACCTCTACCAAATACAAGCTGAACTTGTCATCTTAAACTAAGGGAATGGAATGATTTATCTGTATAAAATCATTTACTGGAATGCAGGTTTTAATTAAAACCATTGTATGGTTTGTTTCTTCAATGTTGAACTAAACCTTTCATAAACTAAAATTGGAGATTGAATCCAGATTGTTGTATAGAGGCAATAGATAAAAAAAATTAACCAATGTGTAAATTCGCCCCACGAGTTAAGAAAAATCCAAGTACTTTTATCACTTATTATCTGTTTCAGACCAAGGTTAAAATATTTTAATAATAAAAAAGGTATAATTCCTGTTTAGGGCATTGACATACTGCACTTCCTAGTGTAATATTATTTTATGGTTACTTTCCAAATTAGGTTTAGGATTAATTTCAACTTTCACTGCTCTAAAATGGTAGCTGGATGACTTCCAGAGAGTGGTGTTTGCCCTCTAGACATTTAAAGCTTATGTCTCATTTGTTATTACATACTAAAAGCAAAAACACATACAAATTATTTGGCAGAAGTCTGGCAGTATTAGTCAATCAGAAAAAATGAAATCAGCGTTTTTTCTCACATTACATTGTTTAGCATTAAACAATCTAGATAAAAAGTTTTCAACATGAAAATTACAAAATAATTTCAGGAGCTTCTAAATACTGTTCTGCATAAAAAATAAACAACTAACACCGTGTACATTTTTTCCTTGAATGATTGCACACTGTTTGTCTGATGAGGGCCCCGGCGCCCTATATTTGGGGACAAATGTATCTCCAAAGTTCAGCTGGTTTCATTATAGAGGTCAGAAAGTGAAGGCATAAACAACGCCCACCACTATAATATTCCCGATGGTGGCGGTGATGGCGATCCACAGCCATATGGCATCTCGGGACATAGATTGCTGCTCCTCTTGTTGGTTGTGAGCTGCCAGAGCGGCGGCGTGGACGCTAGCAGAGGAGTTGAAGAGAGAGTGATCCGTGCTGTAGTCATCGTGAGGCGATGAGTCCATGAAGGCTCCAGTCATCACAGGGATCTGATGATGGAGAAATACTAGTTAGTATTTTATGTAACACTTTAGACATTCTACTAACTGTAAAAGACTTCAAGCCACAATTACGGCTCAAGATATATTCAAGAGTTGCACTTAGATAAAAACTTTAATTTTTTAATTTTAATATATTTAAAATTTTAATTTATTCCCATTTATAAAACAGTCCTTTACAATTCTTTGACAAATAGAAAGTTCAAAAGAACAGTATTTATTTATTCTATCAATCTAAGTATGAGTAGTGATGCAGTTGATAGAATATCTGTCAAATATACACCATCTAAAAGGAGGAAAATTGCAAGAGTCTTTATTCAGTTTTGTTGAGGTGTCTAAGTAATGTAACTACACCTCTTTTTAAGACCTCTTTAAAGTCTACACAAAAGGTATATGAATGTTTATTCTCAGAAACAAATGCAGATGTATCTCAAAATAAAATGTTTTACTTTTCATCCATCAACATAATTGGCTTTTCTAACCTGTGGAGAAAAAAAAAATTGGAACTGAACGTTCGCTTCTCAGTGATAACCTCAAGTAATGGTTTTTCGCATAGACAGTCTGCAAACTGTCATATATTGGTGTATGGTGTGGCAAAAAAAGTAAGTATTTTAATAACTAAGGGTTATATCGTTTGGATATGTGCTGTTATAAAATAGGACCAGTTCACCAGAACACCTCATAAAACCTTGATGGTCTGTAGCATTTTATTGGTGTAGTTTTATTGGAAGAAAGCAATTTTCTAATATTTAATTGTCTTGTTTACTACTGCCTTTTTTTTTTTTAGATTTAATTGCAACATTATTTCTGCTGCAGGCATTAAAATATTCAAGTGATGGTTTACATATGTAAACCATACTCTTATTAATTCTTATTAGCGTATGTCTCTTATTAATATTATTAATTATTAATATCCACTGACAGATATTTGAAATTTTGGATGATTTATATAAAATAGCATTTTTTCTAAATAAGAATAATAATAATAATGAATTATTTTATTATCAATGAAAAATAAACTTTTCATTTCAAAACTAAGAAACATCAAGCAATATCTCATTATGGTTGCCATATACAATCATCTCAGGGGCTTTTAGTCATAAACCATGTTACAAATGAAATGCAATTTAAATTTGACATGACTTGACTGTTTAATACCCCTTGACCTCAAACAACAAAGAGTCTAACAATTTGCATGTTGACAATTAGAGCGAGAATGTCAACAGCACTGAATAACAATTCTGGCTATTTCCAGAGAGCCGTCTGAGGTATTTTAAGACTGATCAAAAGCTGCATGGGGCAGTAAAGAGTCTGACAGCCACCACTGAGGGAAGATTAAAAGAGGGTAAAATGTTACCCTCACAACCAGGGTAAAATATCACAAAGAACCAAGAGATGGCCAATTTCTCTCCTCTCTATTCAGCCTGAAATGCACACCTGTCTATGCTGCACTTTGCACTTTACGGGTGTGAACCCTTTAAAGCTGCTCACTTCACACACACACACACACACACACACACAGACGGATCCTTGTTCTGCTTCACTATGGCAACCGGTGACAGATGAGAACAAGGAATGATGGAGGCAGGGACGCTGTAAATAAAGAAGGATGACAAACTTTACTGTGTAAGAGTGGCTACCAGTGAACCATCATGAGCTTGAGCTGATAAACAAAATCAAAACGAAAAATCTGAAGGAAACATTATGAATCATCTATATCAGACTGTAATTATTTATGAGTCATTTAACTCATGGCTGAACACGTTTTAAGCTGTCTCTACAACATATTCAAAATATTTACAGGAAGCACACACACACACACACCTTTTATATTACAGTGTACATATATACATATATATATATATACATATATATTGGCCTACAGGTGACAGCGTTGTCAAAACGATCTCCGTTCACACAGATCCATAAAAAAAGACTAAAAAGCTGTATTATTAATTTGATGTACTGTATGTCTCAGAGGTCAGTGATTGGCTGATTACTGAAGTCAGTGTAAAACGGAGGCAACTAGGCATCAATCGATACAGCACTTCACCTGCAGCTCCTCACTGGCAGAACAACTACATCAATCTTTAAGGAGAAAACCCTCTTGCATCTTTTGGAAACACAAAAAACACATAAATAACAGCACAAATGAACAGAACAGAACATTTTCCATTGCTACCATCATTGCACACTCATAGAAACAAAGGTTCACTGGGGGTCTCAATAAAGCATTTTCTGAGTGCAGAGATTATTTTACACAGTTCTTCTTCTTGAGTAATGCAATTAGAAAAGTCAATGCATGTGATCAAGAGTGGATGTAAAAATGATCATTCTGTACTAATAGGCACTTCTTAAATGTAATAAGAACTGATTAAAGGTAAAGTTAATATAAACAACAACAACAATAAAAGATGCCACTATTTAATATCATTATTAACCATTTCATTATCTGCATGCTTTTTAATTTAAAAAAAGTGAAGAATCGCTGGAGCATTTAAAAATGCACAAAAGAAAAAAAGTTCCACAAAAGCATAACAAAAGCACATTCCAAGTTTTCAAAGGAATATGATAGGTTTGTGTGAGAAACACTGATATACTGACCTCGACTTGGCACGTTAAACAAGAGAATTGATTTGTGAACAAATTGTTATTTTGAATGAACAATTTACAATGAATCGACTGTTCCAGTGCACAATACCAGCCAGAATGACTTATTAATATCTCATTCAATGGTCCAATTACAGAGATTAATAGCTCACTGGAGGTGAAGATTGTCAGTTAATAACAACTTAACATTTACTTATCATATAATTTGTTATAGTATAGCTTGAGAGGAATTGGAATGTTGTGTGACTATTTTTATGATACTGTATCGTGCTTCTTTTATTGTTGGTTGAAAGCTTTAATTCCCATTATGAGATGGATTTTGGTATTTAAATATGTAAGACTTTAAGATATGTAAGAAAACAACTAAATTCAGCATTTTACTGTCAATATAAGTAATTCCTTTGTGCTTTTTTCCTCTATTAAATCACATTAAAAGGTTCTTAATATTCTCATGACCTCATTTACCTGTAACGTTTAAACCAGAAAATATGAACACATCACACCAGTCCTTAGGTCCTTGCACTGGCTTCCAGTTAAATTTAGAATTAATTTTAAAGTACTGTTACTTGTTTATAAATCACTCAATGGCCTAGGACCTCAATACATTGCAGATATGCTCATAGAATATAAACCTAACAGATCACTAAGATCATCAGGATCAAGTCACTTAGTAATACCCAGGGTTCATTCAAAGCAAGGAGAGTCTGCTTTTAGCTGTTACGCCAGCCGCAGCTGGAACCAGCTTCCAGAAGAGATCAGGTGTGCTCCAACAGTAGCCACATTCAAATCAAGACTCAAAACACATCTTTTTACCTATGCATTTGCAGATTGAGCACTGTGCTATGTCCGAACTGTTTGTTTTTTATTTTACACGTATTATCTTTTTATTCTTTTAATCATTTTTAATGTTTTACTTTTATCATTCTTCTTTATGTAAAGCACTTTGAATTACCATTGTGTATGAAATGTGCTATACAAATAAACTTGCCTTGCCTTGCCTAGTATTGCATTTGGGTCCATTTTTACCCAGAAGAGGTGCATTATTATTATTATTATTATTATTATTTTATTTTAGTATGAAGATAAAATCTTCTTTGTAAGGGATATTTATTTTAGATTTCTTAAAATATTTTCTTTATTCTTAAAATAATTTGTTTACATCTATAAGTTATATGTGGCTGTATTTTGTTTGTAAACATGCTCTTAAAGACAATAATTGTGACATATTTATAATTGTTTTTCTTGATTGCTGACAATTCATGAAACAATTTACAAATTTCTCTAACCAATTAACACAATTTCAAACTATACACTAGCTTGTACAAACATCAAACTTCAAATATCAATTATTTTAATCTAGTTTCAAGTACTGGTTACAGCCGTTACTTCATAGTTCCCAAGAAGGATGTGATGTGTCCCATTCTCGATTTACGCATGCTAAACCAAAGTGTGTTGCAACTAAAACTTTAAATTTTAACTCTGAAGCAGATTGTGACAGTAATCAGATCCGAGGACTGGTTTGTCACCATCGATCTCAAAGATGCATATTTACATATATCCATCTTCTTGCAACATCAGAAGTACCTCATATTCGCCTTTGGGGGCAAGGCTTGTCAGTATCGGGTTCTACCATTCGGCCTATCTCTATCACCCTGTACCTTCACCAAATGTATACAAATGTATGGACGTAGCACTAGTCCTTCCAGAGGTATCTGTGTTCTGAATTACATGGATGATGGGTTGATACTCGCTCAATCACAGCAATTATTGATTTGGCATCAACATGTCGTTCTCCCACATATGAATGAATTGGGTTTGAGACTGAATGCAAAGAAGAGTGTGCTCTATTATCTTCAGAGGATCACCTGCTTAGACATTTTTTGGGACTCTGTGTCAATGTACGCCCGGCTTTCCCTGTGCACATCAATACCATCCTGTCTATATTTAAGAGCATCAAGCTAGGCCAGGCACTCACTGTCAAAAACTTCCAGAGAGTGTTAGGTCTCATGGCAGCAGCCATGAGCAGGTTTCTCATCTTAAATCGGCCCACGCTGGCCAGACAGGGTGTGGTTCTTGGACCTAGCGTCCCTCATCAATGGAACTCCATGGGAGATTCCAGTCAGGAGGGACCTTGTGTTCCAGGCAGGGGGCTTAATAGCCCATCCTTGCCCAGAACGGTTGAAACTGTGTGCTTGGCCTCTGAGGAGGCCCAGCTCATAGCCTCTGGTCTCTCAACTGAAGTTGTTTAGACCATTTTACATTCCAGAGTTCCATCCATGAGGCAACTGTTTGGCCTGAAGTGGGAACTCTTCACTTGCAGCGAGAAGCAATGGAACCCAGTTACTTGCCAGATTGGCACCATGCTACACTTCCAGAAAAACAGATTAACTGCAGGGTTAAACCCTTCTACCCTGAAGGTTTGCGTGGCTGCCATAGCCACTTACCACATACCTCCGGGGTAGCACTTCTATAGGGAAATACCCTCTAGTAACTTATATCCTCTGTGGCACTCTGAGGAAATTTGCAACTTTTTATTGTTGCAAAGTAGTTTAATTCCAATTATATTTATATATTTTTATATTTGGCAGACACTTTTATCCAAAGCGACATACATTGCATTCAAGGAACGCATTGAATCAGTTCTTATTTACCCTGGGATCAAACCCATGACCTTGGCGTTGTAAACACCAATGCTCTACTGATTGAGCTTAAAAAGTTCAACTATTATCTGACATACACTCTCCAAATATCATTTTACCCTGAATTTAGGTTGGAATGCCAATTGGTTATTGGTCATTTATATGATCATTTATCAGTAGACACTTGATTATTCTATTGAACTCTTTACTCTTATTATTCTCATTTATTTGGATATCAGTGTCACTTAGGATCTCATGCTGGTCGTTTAATGAGGATCTACGATCACAAATTCGCCAGTCTTGGTCACTAAACAGAGGTAATTGACTTATACTGTCTAGAGGGCCACTGCCATGCTTGCTCTCTCTAAAAGTACTTTATTTAGTCCCACATAAATCTGCATAAACTTGAATTAAAGTAACATTATCCCAGTCAGGTCACTACTACAGTTATAAGCAGACCAAAATTACTTTCTCTGATTGAAGCTTTGGTTTAGTCATGCCATGGTTCTCCACGTACACTTAGCTAGATTAACATTACATTAAACAGAGGTAAGGCTAACCCTATTTCGGTTGTTCCTAAACAGAAATTCCCCTTTTTAGCTTTTACAGTCTAAGTACACTTAAACTAGTGTCAAGTGGAACTCTGAAATTTCAATTGGTGTACCCTAAGCTCCACTAAAAATAGACTTTAGTCTGTTACTAGCTGGACACAATTTTGCGGTGACAATGGATACAACATAATCTACTAGAGTTAACAATATCAGAGTAAGTTTTAATAAACAAACGTAACAAATTATTATTAGTCAGGTAAATATATCATGCCATTTACAAAATCAGTTCAAAGATACATTGAATGCAAAGATATAGAGTAAAAGATGCACACCTGACTTTAGAAAAATACATAATGTAGAGTGTCTGAAAGATTATGAATTATGGGCTGATCTGTTTATAAATCATGCAGAGACTCTTGAAACATTTTCGAAATACTCAGACCAAGACAGAAACATCTTTCAAATGGCAACGAGCTAACAATGGGAATTGCTTTAATCAATATATTAGACTTGGGTAGTTTACACCTTACTGAGGAGAGAAGGTATTTTGCATGAAAGACCCTGGCAGAGGCACACCCACCATAGTGAGCAAAACATCTCTAAACTCTTAAACCTTTATAGTGTATAGTGTTGTATGATGATTGTTCACATTAAACCATATCGAATTTTGGGTGAATTTCAGGTCATCACAACATTTGGAGAGGAGAAATGGATGAAGAGGTTGTGAAGGTTGGGTGAATTCCAGGTCATCACAACATTTGGAAAAGAGAGATGGGGGAAGAAATAGAGGAAAAGGGAAGGGTATGTAGATTAAGACATTATAAAGGTGATCAACTCAGCGAGATTGTATCTCAGATGGGGATGCTAATTTTGCAAGAGAAAGTTCAAATGTTAATTTAGTGAAATATGCAGAGAAAGGAATGCTACATGAACATTTGGTATAAAAGCTTTTATACAATGCAACTGTCACATGAACTCACTATCTTGTCATTGCAGAGGCAGTGGGTTAAATGAGTTGCCTGGAGCTTAATACCATTCAAAAAGCTGCATTAAGTCTTAATGATTCCCATGCTTCCTGTAGCCCGTGCTCTAGTCTCAAAAATGAAGGATTCAATGGACAACTGCTAAGAGGCTCATAGGCTCACAAAAGTGAATATGCACTTTGGCTAGGAGCTCCTTATAAAAATAATATAACAAACTCACACAAACCTAAACAGCATATTTATAGATGCCCATGGTTTCTGCATGCAGGTTACTTACTCTCAAACCCACATGCAGCGACAAAAAACTATTCTAGTCCTGTCCTGATATGCTGAATATATAATATTCTCTACTTTAACTTTCTCCAAACAAAATATTCTAATAATTTCCCCTACTTTGTGCCTTTTTTGTCATGTGACCATACTTAGAAATTGAAAGAAGCACCAGAAAGAAGTGCTTAAATCACACATTATATTTCATAATGAAATATTCAAATTGAAAATCTTTATTTATATACGTTCTATAATTTGTGAAGAGCATAATTATGTGACAAAAGTCAATGGAAACCAAAATCATCAACACACCAAATTCAAAATCAAACCAAAAAAATCAATGTAAAAACATCTAAGTTTCTATTGTAACCCCGTTCCCTGAAGAAGAGATGTACTGGGACATCGCCTGAGAGACCAATCATCTTCAAGTGTAACTAAATAGTCCAATGCACATTGGCAAGCAAGATTTGCATTTTGCGCTCTGCTTGGACAAGCAGGTACATAAGGAAGAGTGCATGTGATCACATGCATTCATATTTTACGTGAGGAGCTGAGCCAGACACCCGGCAGCCCAGCAACAGTACAGCTATTGTGGTGAATGGACGTAACTTAATGAATGTGTCCTCCAGGCCGATCACTGCAAACCAATCTTAGGGACAGACGCATTCGAAAATGTGTTTCTGGATTAACATTTTGAATGGGTGCTTGCGAAGGGCCCGATTCAAAGCGAACCGGTTCAAAATTGTCTATAACCCAATACTTTTTGGCTACAATGAAGTGGGGGCTGTAGAACCCTGACTTCATACCGTCTGGAAAGACTGGCTCTATAGCATGCTTCGCCAATAGGACTGCAATTTCCTCCCATAAGACAGGAGCATTCTTATCCAGCACAGTGGTGAACCAAATACCTCTGAATTTGGGGGGATATCGAATTGCTGAGTCTAATGGTCCAAATGAACGAGCGGGATGGTTTGGGGAGCACAAGTCAGGCCAGCGGAGACTGTACAAGCAGGACCACAGACTTACCTGCAAAAGGTGCAGCAAGTTGAAGTGTAGGGACCCGACCAGGAAGGCATAGCAAGCGGGGTCTGAGTGCGCAGTGAGACACTTACCATGATTTGGCAGAGGGCACAAGAGAAAGCATAGCATTCTCAAACCAGACCTTGCTGCCAGTTGGCAATTGGAGAAGGGGATGAGAGTTTGGGTTCCACTAGGCCAGAAAGAAAATTGAATGAAAGATTTAACTGCCCTTCTTCCTAGGGAAAGAGCGGTGCTGCAATTTCTCAAAGAGCTGTTACTCTTGGTCGCATATTTCAAGCAGTACTGTTCTGCTTTCCTGTCTCCAGCTCTATGCTGCAGACTAGGGTGAGGCTGCTGTGGCCATACAGAAGTGGAAGAAAAAATTCAGAGGGGAGCGTCCTTGATGATGAGCATGCAGAGGGGCTGCAGCTGGTGGTTGGATGGGAAGAGCAGTGGGCCACTGGGGCAGGATGTGCTTGAATGCTTCCATTTGCTTCTGTGTAGCCAAGAAAAGGTTCTCGACCACGTCATGGAAGAGGCTGGCCTGTGATATAGAGGAGTCGGAAAATTAAGATTTGTCGGTCCCCCGCATATCAGCCGTTGTCTGACCCAGGGAGCATGCAATGACTTTCATCACTTGCAGGGTGAGGTGTGTTGCAATTTCTGGATTAAACCTGGATCAGAACTACACTCGTACAGCTCTTTGATGGCCTTAGTCAAGAGTCATTTTAGAGCAGAGTCATTTTATGCAGGCAGAAGCGGCCTGCCCAGCGACTCTTTAAGCCTTGATCGTAAGTACGGATGAGAACATAAAGTCTTAAGGATGGGAGACACAGATTAGTGCGGATCCACCTGGGGATCTCCACATAGCCCTTGGCCACCCCACCGTTGAGGGCAGTGAGGGGGAAGGAGGAATCAGCTCAGTTACAGGCAGAAAAAGGTGCCTTCCACAAACTGGTAATCTGCTCATGCACCTCCAGAAAGAAATGCACTGGGCCGCTCCGAGATACCAAGGAAAGCAAGGCTGTCAGAGCAATAAAGGGGTCCATGGCTCAGCAGGTTTACCCCACTTTACCCCCACTATTCACCGAAATAGCTGTCTGCTGACCAGGAGAGGGGACTCCACCTCTTTTGAGGTAATGGAGTCTTTATCGCAGCACCGAAATGTTCCTGCAGTAAGTGCATGACTCCTGCAGCGTGCTTTAAGACTAGACATGTGAGGCATTGATCGTGACTGTCAGACAGGGCCAGGTAAGAACCGCATCTAGAAACACACAGGTAGAAGGACATCTTTAACAAGACACAGCATCACACCTGTGTTTGCTCTTTTTGGGAAACACTCTCTTTTAAGTGCAAGATGATTTTTTTAACAAGTTCAATTTTTATGAAGAAATCATATATCTCATCATCATTCATTATTTTTCATTGCTTGAAGGACAGCGTAATAGTAAAAAGTGTCATGGCTTACACCACTCTCCCTTAATTTATTATAATGGTATTACAATGTCAATGTATTGTCAGTATGATTAAACCTCATTCCTTTAGACAAGTGTTGTCACTGTGCCGAAGACAGTGCCTTCCTGTACAGCAAGGCACAAAGCTATTTTTGCCCTCATTCCATTCAAATGTCACAATTTTGAGACAAAATCCTCTTTTCTGTTCACAGCCACAGCCTCTTTGTTCTTATTTCCAGTCTAGAAAACCTCCTTCAGCAACTTCTTTATGAATCTCTGGTTTATTATTAGTTGAGGTGCAGTTAGGGCTCCACTGGCACTTTGGCCTTCAAGGCACCCACAAATTAAAGAAAGTCAGAAAGAATTGCGTATCATCGGCTATAACAGGAGACTATGTGGTCCAGGAAAAGATTTGACTTCATAAATCTCCAGAGGCAGAGGACAATGACAAAATAAAATAAAAAATCTGTCAAAGTTTTGGATTCACTCACTATGGTGATATATTATCTGCAGTGCTTTTGCCTGCCAGTCACAATCAAGTTTAATTTTAAATTGCACCTCTTCAACTTCTGGTAGTGTGCAATTTGATTAAGAGCAGCAATCCATCACTACCAATGAAGTGGTTTATTCTTGGAAAAATGCTTTCTACCTTTGAATGAAGTTTCTTACTGGATGATGCAGGAAAGGACGCTTCCCTTAAAATTATGATAGAATATGTCCATGGATATCATCCACCAAAGACATGACATTTGCATTTGCGGTCCATTAAACTGTATATATTACATAGAGATTCGTTGTCCAAAAGTTCTGCCACTGTTTATGAATATATTTTGTGTGCAGGTGATTGACAGTGACAGAAATTTAAGTTTCTGGATCTAAATTTAGCAATTTTCAATTTTTTGAGCAGTATATATATATATATATATATATATATATTTTTTTTTTTTTTTTATAAATATATATACATAATTTTGTTTTGTTATCATGCATCACGCCCGTTTCAATGATAAGCACCATTGTGTTCTAAGACGTTCCCACAAAGCCTCCCACACCCACCTTGTGTGCCTGTGCAGAGTCAGCCATGGAGGCCACCTTTAAATTCTTTATCTGCCCAGTATCAACCAAGAAGGGTGTTTTGTAACCCTCTGCCTATGCTACCCAGTTCTTCGGCCCTGTCTTCGCTGTTTTCATTCAACCTTTTGCCTCTTAACTGTCTGCCCCAGAATCCTGGATCCACCTCTGCCCTCAGGTGTTGAACCCCTTTCAGTCAACCTCGGCCTATCGACCAGTTGGCTCCACCTTGGCTCTAGCATGATCAGTTTTCTTATTCCAAATACACTCAACTCAATGTTGTATCGATTTAACATTTTCATTCTGTTTCAAGAGTTTACTGCTTTCCCCACTTTATTACTCTTCTGTCTCAGCCTATAAATCATACAGAAGGATGGAGTGTGATTCAGCCTTGTGCTACTGTAGTGGCATATGCTAAAAGATGTATTACATTATGTGGTAAGACACAACACAGTCCTCATCTATCCAAGCCAAGGCTCATGCTCTCAAACCAAAGCTCTTCTTTCACAGAATAGCAATTACTCTTCTTCCTCCAGAGAGAAGGCTGCAAAAATGGAAAAGAGTTGGAGCATTATGCAGAAGGTTTAGACTGATCTCATTTACCCAATTCTGAAAGGAAAAAGAAGCTTTTAAATTATATATGAATGCTCTGAAACTTGAGGGAAAGTTGGCAAGAAATGACTACTGAAAAGAAAATCCCAGTGATACAAAGATAAATATGATATGAATATAATACAATGAACTATTTAAATATCCACTGTAATAATCCAAAAAATCTAAAATGGGAAAATGAGAATGTAGTAGTTGAAAACTAGATGACCACTTGACTTTCTGTCAATTCAAGCAGTTAAATTAGGAAATTAAAGGAGATCAAAAACATATCAAAGAACCCTAGCCCTTCAAGCTTTGCCAAGATAACATTCATTGATGTTGACTAATGAGTTTCTGCATTCTAGAAATGAAATCTTTTCAGAGTCTGATAGCCCGTATGCCATGAAGAGATAAGGGCCTTTGCCTATGTCTGTTACACATTGCATGAATATATAAAATAATAAAAGGAGAGATTAAGGTGCTACTGTACAAAGCTTTTTGTATGGATATTTATTAGAAAGACAGAATTAGCAATCATCAAGTATACTTTGCTAAGATTTGAACACAAATTATGATGAATAATTCTCATTGTAGGATCATTCAAGCCATTATTTACTTAACCATACTGAGTTATTCAACATAACTTAGCTTGTCTCTTGGAACAACAAATTGTGGAACTCCTGAATATTAATTGTGGAAAATTAAACACATAAAAAAGACAAAAAAGTCACTGAACATCAGATGTTTTATTTTAATGAATTAGTTATAGTTATCAATGAATTAGTTATTTCAAATAGTTATTTTTTATTCTAAGTAGGTCTCAAGATTCTGAAGAATAGAATGAACAAAATTGTTGCACTGCAGCTGGATGTGTATTAACATACTTATGAGTTTTTTTGTATTTTTTTAATCAAGTGGTGTCTATTTTAGTCTGTCAATATTTGACGTGGATGTGTATTGACGGGAAGTAATGTGACGGTAAACTTAATGGGACGCAAGGCAGTTTTTGGAAGAAATTCCAACAATATAGTGAAACTGAAATTGAACTGAAGCAAAGCAATTATTCCTTTCAATAAGTAAATATTAAGAATAAAAGATGGAATTTTTACACACATGAAGGGTTGTGAAGCTGATTTACATATTAAAAACAGCAGAATTATTGATGTGGTTATATTTTAGTTTTAGTTTAATTTATTATTAAGAGTAAACATTATTGACATTAATAAGGCTTTATGTTTCTCATTGTTTCATGAGCTTTAACGGTCTTTTAAAGTGTATACATATAACAACACTTCTACAACAACATACATAACAGCATTTTTCAGAGTATATTTATGAATATATATATATATATATATATATATATATATATATATAGCTAGGTGTCTATACTATGAAATACCAATTTGTGTTTGGAATATTTTAACCTTTTGACCCTCACATAAGCATATGCCCGGTTAAATACATTATATTTCTTTGAGCTTGAATCAAATGCATTCATAAATGTGATGGCTTACATAAGTGTATCACCACATGTCGGGGAGATGGGAGAAAAACACCTTATGTGAGCCATTAGCTTGTGCCTCTGAGAGAAGGAATCCTCTGGCTAGAGCAAATGAATCAGTGTGCAGTGAACTCCACAGAATTATCTACAGTGAAGTGCCATTTCCATTCACAGCAGTTCTGAACAAGCTTCCGGCCCCCCTCCCGCTGCCTTCACTGTCCTTATGGGCCCACATTAACCCATCCAGGCATCACTGTCCTCAGATAACAGGGAGACACGAGGAACGACACTCTGGTCTCAGAGGAGGAGGTTTGAGATTGGTGATGTGGCATTTGTTCAGCTGGCTGAAACAGCTAGGAACTACCTCATCAGCAGTTTGCAATTTTTTCTTGGCTCACAACTTCAGTGTCACATGAATTCGTTAACCTAAATTAATCTTGATTAAATGATTATCACTTCCAGCATATGTTTATTACCAGCAATTTGGCAAAATGTAAAAGAGTAGTTTTCCCCCTATTAGATTTGGTTGGAATGACACAAAAAAAAACAATAGAAATGGCTACTGAAAAAAAAAAACGTGTAATTACAGTTGTCTATTTTAAATATTTAATTATAAAAACTATGATGTATATGCTAAATTAAGTTGCATGCGACTTGTAGTGTAGCTAATTTCTCTAAAGGATGTAAATTTCAGATTTACCCAACTAATTTTCTTGTTGACTAGTTACTTAGCTTAGAAAGTTAAACTTTTTTTACCCATTCTAACTATTTCTTGAGTAGGCTATTACTTTATTATTTTAATTATATTACAATAATGTGAAAGTAAGTAAAGTAAAGATTTTCTGTTTGCTTGACAAAGCCTTGTCTGAAAACCGTTTGACAAAGTTTGAAAGTTTTAGAAGCTTTGTTTTATTTTGATAATCGATTTGTTAGTTGGTTATTTCTTTGATAAATCAGCTGATTGTATAAAAAAGAAGAAGCAAATTTTCTATTCCATATCGTAATGTTATCCTTCAAACACACATTTCTACTGAATGCCATGAAAAGATACATAGTGAATATATCTATATAGGATAGGAGGATTTGGTGCACCAGTTTGTGAAGTGGGAGTGAGTGCAAAACCCCCAGATGATTTATGAAGACGACCACCAACCAATTGTTGGATCAAATAAGAACATGACGGCAAGTGAAATCTGGGAGGAAGTTCCTCAAAGCCATAACGACAGCCATCATTAGACAACTGATATGCCAGGAGAGATGGTGTCCCCTCCACAGACCTTGGGCTTAGCGGCCGTCTGGGATTGCTCCCCATCCGGACACGAAAAAGAAGCTCCTAATATGGGACCTTGGGAAAGGAAGGCACGAAGGCATCGCCACATCATGCGAAATGTGTTAACCCACAGGGAAAATCTTATTCAGCAGGCCAAAAGGTTTCCCGTTGGATGTTGCTTCCATCAGCCCTAACAGTCTCTGGAACGGTTTCACAGTGCGTGACTGGCCTAGCTTTATCCGTTATACGGCTACCAGGATTGACTGGATGCGAGCTGGAGAAAGACATGCTTGCATCAAGACTGAATCTCACATCACACCCAGCAGTGTCATTACTTCTAGTTCCATAACCAGAGCCTGCTACTATTGAATAGTACTCTGTGAACATGGGATGTGGAGGTAATGATGTAACCTTTTTGAATGGTGCGTAAAAACCATTGAGAAATATTTGGCAGAAGTTTCCACGCTGCCAGAAATTCTACAAAGGAAACCAGTCTCTCAAGACTAGCCCCTGGTGTTACTTGAGCAGTCTTCAGAGGGAGAGAGCGTCCCGAGGTCACTATGTTTCCGGGTGGATACTGGGATTGAAGCTCACTGGGGACAGCGGTGTCGTGAAGCACACAAGGTGGAAGAGTTAGCGAGATGTCCCCCTGAGGGCACCGTAGATAGAGGTGAACACCGGCTTGCCTCAGTGTTATTAGTCAAAATTGTTTTAAGAGGCTTGGTGGCTAGCTGGATCTGCTGTGTGAGAATTTTTCCTCGCAATCCGATACTATGCTCGTACACCGATTTGGCTTTCCATGCTCGTACACAGATTTGCTCGTATACTAAGTCACTCGTAAACCAAGGTAGTACTGCAACTATTAATATTGTAGCATTACACCATGTTTTTCACTTACATGCTTCCATCTCGTAAACATTGGGCCTTAAAGAAAATTCCAAACTTCCCACACATATTTACGACATTGTGGTGGTGTTCATGTCTGTTCAACTTGTAAATACGATCTTTTCAGCATGACTTGAATGCACCAAAATACTATGCAACTCTATAACTACGTATAACCAAAAGTTATCAGACAACATTGTGCTAAAAGAGTCAGCCACTTTCTCTATAATATCTGGCCTTGCCCTTGATGAGAAAGAGGTGGTGAAAATCATAGTGGACAGGTGTTGAAAAGACTTCAAATTCTTTACTAAAGTGAAGTCAACAGTGCTTTTCCAAACAACTAACTGATTGATTTTAAGACACTCTACATAGTCAGCAACTTACACAAATAGCGTAACACATAAGACTCAACTTGCAATTGAGTTCAGTTCAAATACGTTCTATTTTATAATATAAAAGTCTTAGGTGAAAGAATGAACATAAAACATTTGTGAAAGCCTGTTTTGAGCAGGACCGAAATTAGGAGTTTTACCCTGGATTACTAGTACAGCATTATATGCATAAGTTGCTTAACTTTTTGTAATTTACTAATATAATTTAGCTTGTTCCAAAAATACATCTCACTATTCTAGGCCATTGAAGCGAATTGATGCGATTCAATTAAAGGCAGACATCCAAAATTATCTGAGATAAATGAGGGAAGTTGGAGAATTAGCAGAAATCTCACTAGCAATCAGGGCCATAGTGAGAAACTGCAGCCATCTTTTATCACCTGTCAAAACACATAAAGCCAAAGATTCATTTGCATCAAGAGCACAAATGAGAGATGAAACCGAACTGAACTGCCTCACGTTATGATTTGGCCCAACTCTAAAATTCTCTACTGAGAGTCATATAGCATATAGGAACTAAGACCTGAAACCAGTTCGTACATTCATATGGTCTTTTCTGAAATAGTCCAGACTTGGCACCAGAAATCAATTAAAAATCAGTTAGTCTTACCTATTAGACATGACTTTATGAGGGTAATATCTATTCTTGGTGAATAGCAATGTACTGGCAGGCTAATTTAGACCCTAGCCTGGCTCTACGTTAGTCTTAATAGTCTTAATATTAAGGCTTATGCCTCTTGGTTTTCAAGAAAAATGACACTATGAGAAGACACAACACTAATGGTAAGATCACTCTTTGATGCCCTCCAACCTATCTCTGTCTAGCCTTGAATCCAGTCTATCAATCTAGTCTGTGACACACATCGAAAGTTATTTCCATAGCTCAGTAAGAGGGAAAGGGTTGTTTAGTTGTACCCCTGGCTGATGTCTCAATGATGTTCACTTCGCTTTGATACATGCTTTTAAATGATTCTGTCAGTGCAATTTTCTGATGCCACTCCAAGCACAACTTGTATCGCTACTGTTTGCCTACAATAATGTCTTCATCTGAAATAAGAGTATTGGCTTATAAGTCCTGGCTTATTATATAATCATTTTATCTTTGTCTAGCCTTGAATCTGGTCTATCAATCTAACAAAATAGTTGACACGGCAAGTAAAAAAGTGTTTTAAAAGACTACTTTTGCCTTTAGATTTTTTTCTGCCAAATCAATGAAACACAAAGAAATCAACATGACTACAAAGCTTGAGCATTGCTGTTTTCTCCCGTTAGCCTTTGACCAATAATTGCTTTACAGCTTCATTACAAAAGCTGCAGTTGGTCCTATCATTTCATATTTTAATTGTTCTCTGAATCATGCACATTGCAATCACATTCTCTTGGTCTACTAAATGCAATAATTATTGATCAAATCTATTAAAATTGCATATATATATACACATTTAAAACTGATTTTATTGCAATATATTGCTACTTGTTTCAAAGTGAACGGGTGAAGGAAAAAAACAAGGATACATTTATAATTATATTCATGCTTTTTGCTCATGCCTTTATCTGTCTGTCATCTGTTTTTATAGATTTCTTCTTTCTACAAAACAGTAAGATCGTAATCACTGTTTATTAAATGGCATCTAGACAATTTGATATCTTTGCAATTGTGTGTGTGTGTGTGTGTGTGTGTGTGTGTGTGTGTGTTTGTCTGTGTGTGTGAGCAGATAGATAGATAGATAGATAAACAGATAGATAGATAAACAATACATGCACTGTTTTAAGTAAAATATTGTTTAAGTAGTAGCTGTGGCATGGACACAGGTTGAATTTGTAAAGTGCGTCAATGGGAAGAATGATTATTTGGTTTATCATGAACTCCACAAGTTGTAGAAATTGATGATACGTTACGCAGCATCATTTGAGAATGTTACAAAGAGCATCTTGAATTGTAACTTATTCCTGAACATCCAAAACTTTCTGTTTATTACTGTGTATGTATATACAATAAATAGGTACGAAATTGGTTAGGCTGATATTATAAGCTGAAGTTTCTATTGAGTTCCACGTGAAGTTCAAGTTGACTTTACGACGTGTATCTTTCTGATGGCTTAAGACGAAAGAGTGAAATGTCTTACCTGCGCGGCCATAAATGACAGATCCATGATGGTTTGCTTATCAGAACAATGACTAAAGCTTCAGGAAGGTCAGGTAAGCTAGCTTTCTGTGTCGTCTCGGTCCACGGGTGTAACCTATTTACATCCAAATGACATCGTCGAGGTACAGCCTCCAGGTACATGAATCCTGAAAATGTGATGTACGTGTGCGATCATTTTAGAGACGGCTCAACAACGAGACAGAGCAGAAGGGGAATAAATAAAAGGAAAGAGAGAAAGTGTGTGTGTGTGAATGCGAGAGAGAGAGAGAGAGAGAGAGAGAGAGAGAGAGAGAGAGAGAGATCTTATTCGTATTCATGTCTCTGTGACGCCCACCGAACGTTGTCTCGAAAAGATTTTAGACAAAGCTTTTGTAGATGCGCCACATGAATGAGCTCGAAATAATTAGTAAGAAAATGGTCTTTCAAAGCCAGTTATGTTCGATTTATTGTCTCCACAATGATGACTATGATTTATTTCTACAGCCTTAAATGCCAGTCAACCAGAAACGTTATTTTACTTATAGATTTTTAAACTGTAAAATAAAGTAGTCTAATCTATGTAACGGAAAACATGTTTTGATAAACGCGACAGGCAGAGACAAGACTTGCATAACATGAAGCCAAATTCAGTAAAACCTTTTATAATTAATAAGGCAGTGAGAGCATGTCCAATATTTAATGAATCCGGATCCATATTCTTATGAACTAAAGACTACCAATAAAAAAGTGATAAAACTTAAGCTTGCAGTTATTGAGCAAGAGGTGAGATTATGGAGAAAATCTGTTAGTAATCTTAATGACAACTGCCACTTTCTGCGTTTGCACCTTTGTAACTAACTAATGGCAAATACAAGCAATATTGTTTCGAAATAAGGTTATTTAAAAAAAAAAAAAACCTGGTTCAACCATAATCTTGGAGTTTAAATGTCATATAATCAAACTGACTCTCTACCTGGTTATAGTCACAAACAGGTTTAAGGAATTGATGGTGTTGAGATCAATACTTGTTGACACTCCTATCCACTTTAAATGGAAGTTCATTGAAACGCTGCACTCTCTTTTGTGCAAGACAGTAATTTGAATTGCAAATGCAAGAGGTAATCATCATACTTGTGCGTGAGCATGAATATGCCACACTCTTGGCAGCTTAATGGTTTAGAGGACAGAATCGCTGTCATTTGACCACACCATTCAGGATACAAACATTAGATGTACTGCCTAGTGAAAAGGAAGTGTGCTTCATTGCACTGAATGTGCACATGTAGTGTACCTCAAATCTTAAAAGGTTTTTTTTTTTTTTTTACTGTTCATGCAGATAATATAATGTAAATTAAATAAAGGGCCACTTAAGTGTACTTAAAGGTTTACTTCACTGCTGTTAATATGGGCTTTCAATAAAATGTGGACCTTTTTGCAGTTTAGGTAGGAAAACACCCATAATACAATTGGGTATGTTGCCGTCCAAGGCTACGTTCTGACACCAGTCTGCTATAGATAATTACCAAGGTGAAATATCAAGGAAATACTTCTTAGCAAACTTTGCAAAAAACGAACAAGTACTCGTCACCTTTTGCATTATCCTTTGAACATTTGATGGCAAATAAATGGGAATTTCTGAGTCCAGATAACATGGAGAATGAGTAAACATTGTTCATTTATATGTACTACAGACACTGTACCAATACCATGACTCTGTGGTAGTCAGCTATAGTTCCAGGCCGAACACTATGGCAATGCTACCATTCCGGAGCATTCAGCTCAAATGCCCCATCAAATTCCAGTTCTCGGAGTGGAGGAGACGACGTAACACTGGTGATTCTGTAATTTGTGGGTTTGTGACTATCACAAAGGAATAGTAGCAAAATAATCTTTAAGTTAGAACACTCAGGATTTTACCGCATATTTCGACAATAACAGAAAGGGGAATTGTGGAAATACAAAATACTAATTAACTAATGATCAAGAATACAAGCAAATGAACACTACAGTATAATATAAATTAACCATTTATATTGATGCAGTTAGAGAGAAAATGCATGTCAAAGCAGACAGTTGTTGAACTCTCAGACAAACTCAGATGGAACAGAATGCCATTATAATGATGGATCCAATTGCAAAACAGTTACATAATGTGCCCTGAACTGCAACTGCAGAAGAGTAGGTGAACTTGTATTTTCAGAGGAATATATTCTTGAGCTGATACAGATAGAGCTGAGACTTGGGGGCAGAGTGACGCCCACAGCAACTGTCCTCAGAATAACAGGTCAAAGCGCATCAATTATTAATGTAGAAATCCCTTTAGCCATCGATAAAGGTTAGGACATATTTTCTAGTTAGATGTTTGTCTCATGGCAACAGGCCATACTGAATGAGACTTTTTTGTCTCATAATGTTATTTGAGTGGGTGAATCTTAATGCCATCGCAGGGCCAGATAGTGAAGTTATTTATATCAATTATGCTATTTATAGATATAGATAATTCACCCTCCAGGCATATGTTGGTGGAATTGGATTGCATGTCCTATACAGTAGTTCTTGATATGCTTGATGACTTAATAAGTGTGTAAATAAAGCACAGTGAATTGAATGCTTAGACTAATACCCAAAATATGTTAAACAGGGGTCAGAGGGTTTGGAACTTACTTACACCTATTTTATATTTACGTAAGACATTTTGAAATGTCATGCCAAATATTGGCTCATTTTGTATTTCATGAGAGCTACACATTCCAAAGAAAGTTGGGACAGGTTGCAATAAGACAGAAGTCTCAGTTCAGAAGCCTGCATCTCTGATGGTATGGGGTTGCATGAGTGCGTGTGGCATAGGCAGCTTACACATCTGGAAAGGCACCATCAATTCTGAAAGATATATCCAAGTTCTAGAACAACATATGCTCCCATCTAGACTTCTTTCAGAGAAGACTTTGCATTTTCCAACATTACAATGCCAGATCACATACTGCATCAATTACAACATCATGGCTGCATACAAGAAGGAAACGCAGAATGAAATAGCCAGCCTGCAGTCCAGATCTTTCACCCATCGAAAACATTTGACAAAGAAGACCCAAGACAGTCGAGGAACTAGAAGCCTGTATTAGACAAGAATGGGACAGCATTCCTATTCCTAAACTTGAGCAACTTGCCTCCTCAGTACCCAGACATTTGCAGACTGTTATAAAAAGAAGACGGGATGCCACACAGTGGTAAACATGGCCTTGTCACACATTTTTTGAGGTGTGTTGATGCCATGAAATTTAAAGTCAACTTAGTTTTCTCTTTAAAATGATACATTCTAAAATGATACTCTGGCATCAGCAAGTGGACCTGCTGTAGTGTCATGGTAGAAAAGACCACACCAAAATGCGGAGGGAAATGTGCAAACTGTATTTTGTATCCTTTTTCTACTGTCTTTAGGACCCAAGAATAGATACTTGGTAGTAGTTTCCACGCTGCCAACTTCTCTGAAAGGGGTACTATTTTCGGTTGGGGGAGGGGGGGGGGGGCATTGTTCAATGTTAGCAGGTATTCAACAACTGGAAATCGATGCCCTCTGATACACCAGAGTTGGCGGGATGTAAGTGGTTGGAGCTACTTGATGTATTTTTACACACTCCGTCCTGAGGGGACACAGGACAGTCCTGAGGACTTTTTTGAGATAATGGTCCTAAGGTCCGGCCTCTGAGGCTGTTGTGCATGGCAAGCCTGTCCCCAATCTTTATGAGGGCGTGTGCAAGGTGCCACTCTCTTCTTTTGGGCCTCTGCTTAAGAGCAAGCCCAGGTTGGACCTTGTTTACTAACAGCCCCTCCCAGTGGGTTTGGTGGGAAAGCAACTTTACAAATGCTTCTTCGTGCCGCTTTGCCTCCTGGAACCTGCTGAAAACTGTATTAATTGAGTCTCCAAAGAGCCCAGAAGGTGAAAGGGGGATATCAAGAAGAAATACCTTGTACCCGTCTTTGATGTCCATGAGATTCATGCCTATCCATGGCACAGGCATTTGCTTGGTTGCACGAAGAGATGGATCTGTGGCCCAACTAAATTCTGAGAAAGCTTCTTAATCAGTCACCCCTCAAGTACTCAAATCTTTCAACTGGACACTCTGATATGGCTGTAACACACACACACACACACACAAAGCAGTCTCTGAAGATAAAGAAACCTGAAGGTGTGTCTCTCACGAGCACGCATTCCAGTGACATCATTGTTAGAGGCTATTTGAAAGCCAACTTGCTATGCATGCTTTACGTCTTCACATGTTTTCCCATAGTATCTTGTTTCCACTATTTTCAGTGAATGGTTACAGTCATCAAGATGATTTTCAGCACAGGGGATCTTTACGTTTGTCACACACAGATGTTTTCCCGTTGCGCATAATGCAGTATTGATACTAGCTTTTGAAAGGGAATGTATTTTTAATGTTGTTTATGTCTATTTGGTGTTTTAAATATGCTTTAAGAAAAACCATGTGCAACTTTATAACACCATTACGGAATATTTTTGCCTTAAATGCAGTGATTTTTTTTTAATCGCAGGTGTTCTCTATGTCACAAAATATGTTGTACCAAATTACGTTTATTTTATCATATCATTACTATGTTGGGTATTGCTGAAGCAGGGTAGTCTCAAGAGGAGCCAGGTTTTGAAAATTCAGCAGGTGAATTGTGTATATGATGTATATTATGATGATAAACGTTCTCCACTGACATTCTAAGTTGTTCAATCCTTTTCTAAGGATTTTTAGAGGGCAGCTCTGAGACAGCTCCGAACATGGTTTGTGTAACATTAGCAAAACATTATTAGCCATTTAATAACATAGTCAAGCTAAAAGCTAATCATATTACAACATTTTAAAAAAGTGATACAAAAAACTAATTCTGATACATCGATTTGTACACACGAGCCTGAATAATTCACTCTTCTACTTCCTTTGAATCAGTTGCTGGTTCAAACATATATGGCGGAATCAAAGTTTACCAGTGGATCTCTGAGCTGGAATAATGTGTTTTGCTAAGGAATATTAGAATTTGAATTTATAAAAACTACTTAAATGCCATAACTGAACTAATCCCTAATCCTGGCTTAATCGAAGCGCTGTCTTTGAAACCAGGTCTAAATACCAGATTCTCTTAATTTGACTATATATCTTGCAAATGCAATATATGATCCAAAGTTGACACTAATGCAGAGTTGTAAAACGTTGCACTCTAAATCACAAGATAGAGACCAAAAATCGAAACGAAAGCAATGTTTTATTGTTTAAAAATGAATGGGATTTCATGGGAAAGACAGGCTCTTCCTTTCCATCAACAAAAAACAAACACAGTAAATGCATATAAAGGTCACGAGTCTGTTAGTCCTCCATAGGGCAGATTTTCTGCTCCGGTTGCCTCTTCATTAAATAACAGACTTATTTTTCCCTCTACAGTCTGATAACAGCTGCTCCCAGTAAAGTACAGTAATCTATCTCTGTGTGGTTGCATCAACAAAGACGAATGCATTCTTCAGTCGACCTAATTCTGGAGTGTTTCCGTAACTAATGCATGCTGGGAGAATCCCAGCTATAATGTAAAGTAGAAAAGGAAATGCTGATCGGGCCTGTGTGATTTTCCAAAGTACGCCTAGCTGTTGCTGTTTCAATATTTATTACTGGAAACATTTTATATCAGGAAATTTATATAAAGGGACCAAGAGTCATCCCTCTGCTATCCTCTCCTTCAATGATTACTTACAGCCTAGACAAAAACACAACAGTACCAACATACTCAGGTCTCAAGCTAAAATAAATAAATTATGAATTGAATAAAAAGTAAAAAGTCTGGGCCAAGTAAAAATTTAAAGATAAATAAATGTATACTTTTTTAATGCTCTGTTCTATTCTAAAGATTGTATCACAGTTTTCAAAATATTAGGCAGCAAAAACCTTTTCAAAATTAATATTAAATACTTGAGCACCAAATCAGTATATTAGAATGATTTCCTAAGGATCATGTAACGATGAAGATAATGGTAAAAATTCAGCATTGCCATCACAGGAATACATTAAATATAAAAGTTATTTTACATTGTAACTATATTTTGCAATAATACTCTATTGCTATATATATATATATATATATATATATATATATATATATATATATATATATATATATATATATATATATATATATAATTTTGTTTTTTTTGTTTTTGTTTATAGGGTGAGCATAAGAGAGAAAAAAAACTTAATTACTTTAAAATTTGGTTGCACACCCTTTGGAAAAAATAACTGAAATCAATCACTTCCTATAACCATCAATAAGCTTCTTACACCTCTAACCCAAATTTTTGGATCACTCTTCCTTTGCAAACTGCTCCAGGTCTCTCATATTGGAAGGGCACCTTTTCCCAACAGCAGTTTTAAGATCTCTCCACAGGTGTTCAAAGTGATTTAGATCTGGACTCATTGCTGGCCACTTCAGAACTCTCCAGCACTTTGTTGCCATCCATTGGGTGCGTTTTGAATTATTTTCTTTTTTTCATTTTTGGGTCATTGTCCTACTAGAAGACCCATGATCTGGAATGCTAATCCAGCTTTGCTTACATTGCGACCCAAAATCAAATGTCATGATGTCATGTACATGGTCAATGCACCCAATGGACTTTGGTAGTAGTTTGGACACAATTTTGGTTATCAAGTCCTCAGAGAGTTCTCTTCTCCTCTTTCTGTTTCCTTATCTTAGTGTGACACACACAATGCAAAGACTAAGTAAACTTCTCTCCTTTTTATCTGCTTTCAGGTGTGACTTTTAGATTACCCACACCTGTTACTTGCCCCAGTTGAGTTTAAAGGAGCATCATGTTTTAAACAATTATTATTTATCCACAATTGTGAAAGGGTGCCAATAATTTTGTTAATAGATAATTGTTAAAATAGAATAATCCAGTGTCTACTAGATAAGTTATCATAGAAATTACCAATAACCATTTAGCAATTTTGGTAAAAATTTCAGATGTAACTCTTTTTTGCAAAGCCAAATCATGATGCCATGTCTTGTCGAGACAAGAAGAAGCTTTCTCCTGGCAACCCTTCCAAAAATACCATATTTGTCCAGTATTTTTTCTAATTTTACTGTCACAAACTTTAAAATTTGACATATTTACTAAGGCCTGTACAGTCTGAGATGTAGTTCTTGGGGGGTTTTGTCACTTCTCTAAGCATTGCACTTTGGATGAATTTGCTTGGACATTCAACCCTGAGATGGCAACTGTCTTGAATGTTTTTGACTTGTGAATAATGTTTAATATTCATCTCACTGTAGAATAATTTTTCTAATTGCTTGGAAATGGCCTTGTAACCCTTCCTTGATTGATGGGCAGCAACAATTGTTTCTCTAAGATCATTGCTGATATCTTTCCTGCTTGGCATTGTGTCAGCACACATCTTAATGCTTCAGACCAGCAAACTGCCAAAACCTCTGCTATTATAGAGTTGGTCACACTTGGTGATGATCAATTAATCAAATGCATTTGATTAACAGTGCTACTTATCTGATTAATTCCCAAGGAAGCAGTAAGGGTGCACTTAGTTAGTCACACATGGCTCCTCTATTTTGGTTCCTCCTAGTCATTGTTGAATAAATAATGACGTGGTGTAATGTGTCAGGTTGTATTTACTTAATTTAAAAATCTGCCAAGGACCAGATGAATTTTAACTATGCCTTGCATATGTTAATTTAATATTCAATTACAATTATTAATGTAGCATTTTAAAGAAGCATTTCAACATTGAGAAATTCAGGAAATATCTAATTGTTTTAGATAAAAAAATTAATTATTTCCCAAGTTACTGTATTTTAACCTAATCTTCATCTTCAGGTTATATGAAGACCAAATCTCCCTTGAGCTTCAATCAGTTTAGTGGGCATCTATCCATCCTCTTTATCTGATGAAGCACCTCATTGAATACAGACACTCCCCTTACATAAAGCAGATGAGAAGCTGACACTATTGAGTGAATGGTGGGGGCCAAACACATGCTGAGGCAAAATTAATTTTGGGGGAGTTAAAGGTCAAAATGACTTACTCAGTGTTATCTGAGCTGCTTCGTTACAGACGATCAAGCCTGTTTCCAGAACACCTACGCATATCCAAATAACTGTGCAAATGTTGTTTTGTAGTAGGAAGCATATTACAAAAACATATTAAACATATTACAAAAGTATGAAAAAATTTGTTTTTTTAAACCTTTCTATGCTGGAATATGAGAAAGTATTGCTTTATTAGTTCCCTTTATCTACTATTACAATACACACTGTTACAAAGAGAACAAGGACAACCTTGAGCTTTAAAATATGTCTCAGATTTGTCTTACCATGAGAAAGAAATTAGCATGCACTGGTTCCCATTTTAATTATACCCTTAATGAGGAAATGTCCAGCAATTTAGCACACCACAGCTGTGGCCCTTTATATGCAATGTCACTGTTTCAGGAAACCAAATTACCAATCTCTATAGTTCTAGAGGTGATAACTTATGGGATCTATTCCCAACTTTGAAACACAGTTTAGATAAAGTTAAAGAGTCAATTTTAAAACCTGCAACAATCAAGTTGTTGTCAAATGCTGACACTATAGGTCACACTGCCCCAAAGACATCTTGACACTAACACAGTATATTTTGAATATAGAATACTCCTAGACATACGGGTATAAAAGGACATGGCGTTCATACACTTATTCGTATTTCGGGCCCTAGAAGTGTTGATGCATTCGATTTGCCTATTCACCTCTACAAGGAAGCTGATCCGGCTGTACATATTACAGTAGTCTCTCGCACGCTGTCATAGATGAGTGTAAAGAGTTTTTCTGAGCGATTCAGCAAACAAGGGAAGTTTCCTCTGAAAGAGAAAAACACAGACGGAGCACGGTTGCGACTCTCCTTTCCGGTTAGAGAGGTATTCAACTCAGCCACATAAATGTTGGTCTTCCTGGAATCCAAAAGGCTGTGACGGCTAGCATTAAGGTTGATATGAGGACAACAATGTTTGTCGTGTCACACACACTGTACCTGAGCTTCCGGATGAGTTTGATGTTGCAGTTTGGAATGCCCCTCGCCTCCTCATGTTTGGCCACATTGCACACAAAACTTCACACAGGTCAGTATGGTGAGTTCCAAGGATGCTTCTTCACTCTCCATCAGCCAGTTCCAGTTGGAGTTTACAGAGCAAGGTAGATGTTACAGTACACCTTCGGGCATTAGAATCGGGATGCGCAGCTTGTAACATGGTGAGATGCGCAGCTAGCTGTACACTGCGGGTATGTAAAAGATGATTGCTCCTCTCGTGCAACTCATACCGTGTTTGTGAGCATAGCCAGCGCTTTCCAACCCATCATGCTGGCTTATCAGTATGTAGCGGGACCTCGAAACTGATAAAGATACCGCTTGGAATAACAGCTGACTACGCCACCCTTGTTAAAGGGAATATTTCTTGGACACAGGTCCGTGGTTTTGAAAGAGGACCAGAGACGTGGATATAGAAAAATACAAATTTTATTGACGAATAGAAACTCTTAAAAATAAGTTAGAATGACTTGGCTATCAGCCCTACATCAGATTACCCACAGGAACTGAGGCTTACCTATAACAGGTAACTAAAGAGCACAAAGTCTCTACGAAAAGGAGAACTCTTACCACCAAGTGCAAGATCTCACTGCACACAAGGGTAATCTCACACAGGAACACACAAACACACTCACACACTGTGACAAAGGCCCACCACCGCACACGAGAATCCACTAAAGGCCTGCCTCGAAGCCTCAGTTCCTATAACAAAAAAAAGGGAAAATTAATGGTTTAACTCAATTACAAAATTATATGTTCCACAATACTTAAATGAAATCAAGAGTACATATTCACACAATAAGACAACAAATAGTAAGCACAGACAGGAATGAAACAAGATATATATAATAAATAAAACGAAAAAAACTACAAGACAATGTAATGAATGAATCAAGACAACCAGGGATAACAAAAAAAAAAACAATAAACTAAACGAAAGCAAAACACTGGAAGAATTATCAACAAACGAAATAAATAATATAACACCAGAGGTCAAAAAGAAATAAACAATAAATTAAACAAACGCTGAATGAATTATCAGCAAACGAAATAAGCAAGTTCAAGACAAAAAACGAATTAAATAAACTAAAGAAATCCACACAAAATGAAACTAAATAACAAAACCAAAAAAACATTAATTACTAAAGGAACAAAATCTCCGGGGAAACAACGCACGGCGATTGCTCGCTGAGAGGATTGATGTTCGGGAAAATCCGTACGGAAGGAATGGTATAGAAGAAACAGTGTGGAGGAAACAACGTAAAGAAAACAGCAGTGTCAATATATCGCCCTGCAGGCTCTGTAGATTCTTCCTCTTATACGTTGGTTGTATCTAACCAGCAACAAGCTGGCGCCCGATCATTCCTCCTAAAATGATTTTTTAAAACAACATGTTATCACAGTAATAAAATAAAACCTGCGCGAACAGCGGCGAATTCACATACCTGTATATTGTTGATATCACGCGCAGTCACACCATTTTCGCCAAATACAGCGCGAGGACATGTACGCACGGCCAATACAACAGGACAAACTGAACACGCGTTGATAAGGAGTAGGCAGCCGCCAACCAAAAACTCAGATTTGAATCGAGGCGCTCTAGACACAAAGATCAACTAAATATAAACACCGATGCATTTACTAGTACTTCAACCCAACCACTTACCCACGAAACGGAAGGGACACCGGAAGGGGGCGGTCCACCAGCAGTGACGCACGAGCGATACCTTAGTTGCCCCCTTTATATTTGCCCTAAAGCTACGTGATTGGATGTTGACTGCTTAAGCCCAACCCTTGATAACTTAGGAGCCCCACTACAAGTACAATACAGGTTCATTGCTGTCTTCTTTACCTAGGTGTCAGGAAAAGACGCCTTTTCCTGACACCTAGGTAAAGTTCTGCGTGCAAAAATTGTGGTCCTATTGGTGAAGGATGCAATAGAACCTGGGTTTCTACAGCTCTTACTTCATTGTACTGAAAAAGGCGATGGGTTACAACCAATCCTAGACCTGCAAGTTTTAGTTGAATTGGGCCTTGCACAGGCTCCTGTTCAAGATGTTGATTCAGAAATGCATTCGCCAACAAGATTGGTCTGTGGAAATAGACCTGAAGGATGCATACATGCATGTCTCAATCTTGCCTCAGCACAGCCTTTGAGGGCCAGGCATATCAGTACAAGGTCCTTCCCTTCAGGCAGGCCTTGCACCCTCAAATGTTACCAAATCTGTTCCATGACAGTTTTACAGCATTTGGCCCTGACTGTCTATCTTCCAACACAGTCCGTCACCTCATCACTTTTCCAGTCATTTGTTATGCATAGGTGCAGCACTCAGTCACTGGTTGTCTGAGTCTTTTAAGAGCTATATTCAACCCAATCACTTCCATATCAAAGAAGCTGATCAAACTCAAAGTCCAGCTTGTTCTTACATACTGAAACCTATAGAGTCACTTTGTCTGCCTCAGTGAACACCATCAATCCACTCAAATAGTGAAAATATTTATATTTCACTGCCGCAGATGTGTCTTCCCACTCGCTCCTATAGGAGCCAACTTTCACTGCCGTAGTGTGCTGCTAACCTTGCCTTGACTGCTGCAGCAGTGATGTTCCCTCTGCTCCCATATGAGCTCAGTTTCTCTGGCTAACTTTTCTCCACTGCCTCCTCTGCCACAGGATCTCCATTTCTCTGCTCAACTGGCTTTCACTGCCTTAGCAGCATTATCTCCCCTGCTCCCACAGGAGTTCAATTTCTCTGTGCAGCTGGCTTTCACTGCCATAGCAGTGTTATCTCCTTTGCTCACACATGAGCTCCATTTCTCTGTGTAACTTGCTTTCAACTGGAAAGCAATCGGTCTCTGAAATCGGTCTCTCAAATCGGTCTCTGTCGGATACTGCGAGAGCCCTCCTATCCAGTCAATACAATTCTGTCCACCCTGCCATCAGCTGGTCGGGCCCACGCTGAGGCCATGAAGTGCTCCCGTCAGAAATAGCTTCTCTCCCCCAGTCAGATGACTCAAATCATCCTGCTCCTCTTTCATCAACCGTTAAAGTCCAACAATCTGACATTTTGAGCTGCTCCCACTTGAGGCTATGTAGGCTCTCCTGATCAGTTGTTACAAATAGCATTGCACCCCATCCATCAGCCAGTAGGGCTCTCCTGTTGCAGGCAGCATGTGCCCTCCCGGGCAGTTGGCTCAAATCACGCTGCTCATCGTTCATCAGTCAATATGGCTCCCCTTTCCAAGGCCGCAAGAAGGCTCCCGTCAAAAAGCAACGTGAACCCTCCCGATCAGGCATTCCAAATCCAGTAGGTCCCACCTGTACGACGCTGTGACCTGCTCCTGCCAGAGGTTGATTTCACCTATACTCTACGTGAACTTGTGAAATTATTTTTATTAACAAGTACTTTCAGATAATTAATCTAATTAATTTGGGAGGAGCACATTCAGTTAATCAACTAATTTAACGAGTTAAGAGGTGTATATACAGCAGACTTACATTTGTTCGGTGACAGTTTTCCAGCATCTATTATACGCACACACGGACCTGGTGCTCAAACAAATGAGCCGACTGGGACTTCAGGTCAACTGGAAGAATAGCATGCTCTTCCTAGTGCAGAGTATCTTGTTTCCTGGGATGAAGTTTGAGTCACTCTCTATGATGGAGCATCTCACAAATGAGCGTGCCCAATTGGTGCTGAACTGCCTGAAGTTATTCAGGGGAGAAAAAGCACTTAAGCTGAAACAATTCCAGAGGCTCCTGGGGCATATGCCATCTTTGGTGGCCATGACATCTCTTGGGTTGATACCAATGAGACTGCTTCAGCAATAGCTTTGAATAAATTGGTATGTCACCGCGGTATGCATTGCATGGCTATGATGCTGGTCTGCCACCGTGCCAACGTTCAGCCCTTGAACGTTTCTACTGGCAGGGGTTCCACTAAGTGTGCACTCAAACAAAAGAACTACATATAATTTAAATGTCCAAATTCAATTAAGCATATTTATACAGTGTATATTACCTTTGTCTAAGACACTTACATGTCAATCATTACAATGTAAACCATTTCTGACAGTGGTAAGAATGTAGGTCAATATGACCTGAGTCTGTCATAATATGGTCCTAGAGTCCCTATGGACAGTGAGTCTAATTGAAGCCATAAACACTGAACATCAAAAGGCCTAGAAATCTGTCAACAGCAAATATATTCCACTGCAAATTTGCTCCATATGCTGTAGGAAAAGCCTGTCAACAAAATCAACCTTGGAGAAATTCTGTAAAAAATGCCCTAGAAACTACTTTAACCCTTTAGCATTTAAAGGTAAAATGTTTTTTTAATAATAGGAAAATGGATATGTTTTCACACAATATTTGAGTTTGGCTATATGATTGAAATGAAAGATTACAAACAAAAGCTTTTAGATTTTTTGCCCTGTACGTAGGACAATTTCAGATGTTGTGCACCGTTGTTTTTTCTGTATCATTTCAAAATGGCACTTTTGCTACAGAGGAATTTTGCTTATATTTAAATGCATTTAAATAATTAATAATTCTGGAAATGTCAATCCATCACAAATTATAAACTGCAGAGACTATAAGTTAAAGTCAGATCAGAATCGATGGTGTTTAAAGGAGAAGTGTATTTTGGATCTATATTGGTATCAAATGGAAGTTTTGAACACTTCATTGGTCAAACATACAGATAGTTCCACCCTAAACTCACCTCATTTGTTAAGCTTTTATTACTGTGTCAGGCTAGTCAAGATGCTTTACCAATTATATGACTGCTCAAACACTGCATTCTCTGAAATGTTAAACTGGAAAACGAGAACGTATTTTGGCAATGAAAAATTATAGACTTCACCTTTAAGCCACTGTGGCAGAGAACCCAATTACAGATTTCCATACTTCTTTTTCTATTTCCCTTTCATAACAATTCACCGATATTCATCCACACGCATTGTTGGCTGTTAATTGCTTGCTATCATCCAATCAAGATGTGATTTATAACTTGGGCTACCCAGCAGATGAAGTTGGAATTTATCATGGAATTTACACTAATGACAGTACCAGGAAAGTAGGACGGGACAGGACAGGACACAGAGCAGAGCCATTGCTCACATGTGGGGGTGTGATCTAATTTGAATGCAAATTTTGTGAGACATTCTACTTCTGATGTTCATTTATTATGTGTCATAAAAAAGAACTGTGTGTTTTTCACATGGAAATTATCATCTGAGTGGAAAAAAATGGAAGATAATGGACAATATTCAGATACACAGCCCTTCGGGGGTTGGGAGGTTGGTCTTAATTGAAAAAAATGAAGGCAGGAGATAAAAACTTTGTCTGGAAGGAAATTGAGCATGTTCATCCTTCGTGGAGAATTTGAATCATAAGTGCCCGGAGAATACTGTTTACTTTGAACCCTACACACAAGAGTGCATGAGTCTGTGAAAGGGATGTTTTAAAGCTTATTTGAGTGCTTAATATGTGTAGAATATGGTGAACAGAACATGGAACAGAAAATGAGATGCTGTTGAAGCTGCTGTTTTCTCTGTAATGAAAGAGAATTGTGACCAAGATTGTCCAGCTTATTGGTACACAATTTTCATTGAATAACAAAGATACTTTATTAACAATACTGAAGGAATGTTTGCACATAACTTTCAGAATGTTCGAAATTCTGAGAACGTTCTCTGTTAGCTGGAATAGTACTTTTTGTTGTTTTTGATCTTGACAACCTTAATCCTCATCCACTTATGGAAAATAGTATGTGGAACTTATTTATAAAGTCTCATTTTGTTTTCCACAGAAGAAAGTCGTATGGGTTTGGAATCACCATGAGTAACTGATGATAACTTTTGTGGGTGAATCCCTTTAAAACCTCAACATGAGTATTTGCAGAATATAGACAATATTGTGAAATCAAGGGATTGCCTGAGAGAAAGACTAAATATGCTATCAGCACCTCCCTTTTGATCCTTGTCACTGCAAAGGTATTCAGTTGAAAACATTAGGATAATAACTCATTACATGTATTGGCTCAGGGCAAATCTGCCTTAATAAAGTTATAACCGTCTTCCTCAGACTAAATATTAATTCTAACCTTAAGGTCAGGTAAAAAAAAAACTGTTAATTGAGTACATATTACAGTTATCTTTTTTCTTTTGTATTTTTCCTCTACAGTAAACACAGGTTCTGTTTAAATCTTATCTATGACATATCATCACACAGTAACATTTGTAAAACAAATATTAACACAAATTAGGGAGTAAATAGAGCAAGGAATTTGGACAATCAAATGTTTGCACTCTCTCTCTCTCTCGCCCACTCGTTCTCTTTCTTCATTCGCCTTCATCTCCTTCTCTTTCTGTCTGCTTTTGTCACTAAGGCTGCTGAAGGCTTGTCAGCAGGCCACCATGTTTTTTTAGCATTCTGCTCCAGGGCTTGACACATCACAATGATAAGGAAGCAGTAGGGATATGTTAATGCAAAGATGATGTCACATCTCTTTTAATTAACCCAGTGTGTGTTGATGTCCAGCTGCCTAATTCCCACAGGGGAGGAACTTCACACAGGGGAAACACCTCCTTACTACTTTTGTATTGAGAAGTCCAGGCACTCAAAGAAATTTTACATACATTCAAATAATAATATTTAGCATAATATGTAAATATGCTTTTTTTTAACCTTCCAGACTTTGTATATGGATGTATAAAGGAAAACTGCATATTTTAGTAGATATAAAATGTCAAGATTTTTGCCTTCACAATTTAAATGATCATGTGCAGTAACAGTAAAATTCAGTCATAAAAACTGCATGTGTAACAAAAAAGAAGATCAGATTATCTTTATCATGATAGTTTTTTTTTAATGTAGAGTTGAGTATTTATAACTTTTATGTTTACTGTATAATATTTGAAAATGAAATTTGAAACTCCATCACTTACATCGATTAAACAGCATTCAATATAACCAGTCATGTGATGATGCAATATTTGCAGTTAAATCTGTTCTTTCTTAGCATTTCTTAGTTCTTTCCTGTATTTGCAAACAAATGTGACTCTTGCCGTTATTGCATATATTTTGTATAGCTAACTTTACACTGATTATTGACTATTGCTTTGTTCTACAATGGATATACTGATTAAAATAGTAGTGTGGATTAATTCAAAATGTATAATTTTACCCACCCAACACTCTTAAAAATTAAGGTCCCAAAGGAGGGTTAGTGCAGCAATGCCATAGAAGAACCATTTTGGTTTCCCAAAGACCCTTTCAGTAAACAGTTTTAAACAGAACCTTTTTATTCTTAGTGTAAAGAGCATTTTAATAATTCAAAAAGCTTTTGTGCAATACAAAGGTTTTGTGAATGTTAAAGGTTAGCTTAGATAAATTCTAAATCAAAGTTAACTGGTTGGCGATCATTTCCTTTAGGAAACGTACATCAAGGTTATTTACTTATATATTTTGCAAGCATACAATCTGAACCTGACAATCCTAATCGATCCAACCCATGTTTGAGAATTAAATATAAGATTCTGAGGTGCTCTGTATTCAGGGGAAAGCATCTGCCTCTAAATATCTTACTACCATGTTCAGAGTTTCTCAATGTATATTTCATATTTTATGCATACAGTGGGAGTGTGGTAACACAAAACCATTTATTCTTTAATAAGAGTCACTTGAATTGTTTTTCACTTGTATGAAATAGAGTATGGTATGGTCCATCTGTGGTGTGAAAGCTGCCCCACCTCGGGCCAAATCAATTACAGGAAGTTGTATTTTTTGAGCCACAGTGCTTCTGTCATGAGCAGGGAGTTGTATTGTGGATGAACAACAAACATGGCAGACAGTAGCTCTGTGGGCAGTTGACAGATTCGCTGTCTCCTGGAGGTTTGGGCTGATGATTTCATAAATGTACAGTTGTCCTCCATACACAATAATTACATTTATGGGAGTTTTAGCAAACGGCTCCATGAGAAGGGGTTCAATAGAACAGTTGTGCAGTGCCGTGTTAGAGCAAAGAAACACAAAGTACATCAAAATATGCGATGCACTCAATAAAATGTGCCGGTTGTTACGGAAACGTGTGGGGGGGTCATTGGGGTTTTGACAGTTTCACATAGCGTATGTTGCAACATTAGGGGTTTGGTAAAAACTACATTTGTCAACACGAACTGAACTAAACTGAAAAATTATACAATGTGATCTGGTGCGCACCAACATGTGTGAAAACATCCTCAGACTATTTAAACCCTGTGTGTGTGAGGTCTTGTTTGCCTTGGCTACACTTCTGAGCATTATTTTCCCTCTGTTATTCTGCCCATGTTTGACTCTGCCTTGGATTACTATGCACAACTCTCTGTTTCCTGTCTACCACTTGTGTTTGCATCAATGTAAGCCAGTGAGATGATTAAATTGAATGGTAGCAAATATAGTTATAGTTACGGTCAGTAACTAATGTTAAGACTCAAGAGTAAGTGTTAATGCTAGCATTAGTGTTATTGAGAGAGTTAGTGCTGATGTCCTCAAACGTGCTGACTTTTAAATTTAACATAATGCTAACAAGGGCATTAAAAAGATATCAAAAATATAAAAAGTACAACAGCAGAAAACAACCACAATTATAATAATTTACAATATTACTAAAACAATCTTTTCACCTGAAACAGGGACAATAATTTAGTTGTCTTAATGGTCAAAATTTACCATTAAACCAATATGTAATTAACATATGTTCCACACTGTAGCTCTTACAAAAAAATGTGTCCTAAAGAGAATTTTAAAAAAAATGTTGTTTTGATCATGGAAATATTCTGCATAGCATATCTAGACATGAGAATTATATACGCTACTAATAACGGTTCATCAGTTACTTTGTATCTGTTGTATCTAAAGGATAGATCTTGATTCATAAAATTACCCCAATAATGAATTAATGTTCAAATGTCTATGAGATAATACTATTATATGCTATATTTAATCTTTGATGCCGTGTCTGGGAAGTAAATGTTCCCCTGTGGAAAGTTTGGTCACACATATCATAGTCAAGTCTCAAAAAATATGTAGTCAACAAATAATGAATGGGTCCAACAATCCCCAGAAAGGCAAGAATGGGCTCTTTCCTGATATGTTGATGTCTTCTGGTCTGCATGAGAATGATAGATTCATTTTACACAGAGAGGTGAACAAAAGATGAAAGAGAGAGCCTTCATAAATTATGCCATGGCTAATGAAGACAAATTTAGCACACACTGAGTGCACAATGATGTCGTAAAATCTAGTACAAATTTTGTCCTATAATTAATTCTACTAATTTGCACTCTCTGAATGTTTGGTACTTTCATCTCTGTAAGATTAACAAAGGGATCAATGACATTGCACTCAACTTTTATCCTATCCATTTATTTAATAAATTCAAAAATGCATTAAAAAGCAATTCATACATACAGTGACAAATACAACATTTATATGATGAATGTACTTTATAATGTATATATGATAGTTTCTTGAACAAATCATCTGGTAAAAAACATACTAACAGTAATGATACTGTAATATCAACATTTAATCAAGAGTTAAATTTAAACTTTAAGAAGTTTTCAAAACTGTATAAAATCAACAAGAGTACATATCAAAGAATTTGCCGCATTTGTTTTTAACTAGATTTTAAAAGGAATTTGGAGGTATACTCTAAAAATAAATGGCATCCTTTGCGGTTCCTCAAATTCACACTGACTGAACCCTATTGAAAATCTCCTTCCATCCATTTTCCAAACCTCTATCCTATATCAAAATACAGTCGACATATGGAAAGTCACACATTCACACCGATGGACAATGTCTCCAATTTACATCGGCTTCATGTCTGAACTAAAGAGAGCCAATCTTGTGATTTGATACCAATTGAGCCATCATGACACATGGCTGGAGAACCTGCAGGAACCTCTAAAAGGAGGACATTTTTATGAATCATTTCTATTTAGACACTTGAAATGCTTGTCTCTGAAAAATTACAGACACATTTGAAAAAAAAAAATATGTGTTAGTGCTTTACAAAGTTGTGATATGAGTCTATATAGTAGCATGATGTTAGCTCTAAACTGCTGTATAATTCAAGTTTGATAAAATGGAGTGGGATAAGTTAAGCCGAAGGTCCTGGGTTAAGTTGAGCCACTTGCTCAACTCACCCCTTCTTATGAGTACTAAGTGTTATTTTACTGTAATTCTACTTTCATGTATTTTAGCTTAAATATACAACCATGTTGAAATTCAGACCACATACGAAACGTTTGTGAAAATGACAAAAGACTGGTGGTGGCTGGCAAGGTTTTTTTTTTGTAAACGTTGGTGGGGAAAGAGTTAAAGATGTAAACTTTTGTCTTCAAATAAAACTTTTAGAAGGTCACCCATAAAGCCCTTCCATTATATAAACTGCTTTATCCTTATTAGGGTCACAGGGAGCTAGAGCCTAACCCAGGGTCACCCTTCAGCCAAAGGCTCAAATATAGATTTTAAGAAGTCATTTGTTATAAATTTTCACTTTCAATGATGTAGCATGAGGTGAAGATGTTCACATTTTCTTTTCTTACCGCAACACAATCAATGGCACAATTTACTCCAATGTGGCTCAATTTATCCTTTCCCTACTCTTTAAATTTGATCCCTCATTGGGGGCATGTTGAACCAAGAGGCCTCTTTTTTTTTGGAAAGTCATATTTTAAAAGCGGGGCGGATGGGGGTGTGGTCCAAAGTGATTATTTCCAAGGATGTTCCACTTCCTTAAATTTGTGTAAACTCACACTACTCTCCTCTACTCATAAAAGAGTAGACAAAAAGAACCTGGATGACCTACTACATCTGGTGAGATTCTGAAGTTATTATCCCATGAGTTCACTGGTGAGGATTTATGAAAGGTAGTGACACAACTGACGCAGATAGGTCGCAAGATAGTAAGATATAGGTGAAAGTAGTATGACCAGATTACATTCACAGTAGGCTAATTACTCAAAGTAAATACCTATTCAAGAGAGTATATGATTTCGGACATTTCGAAGACCATGAAGGTCAGCATGAGCTTTCTTAAATGGGATGATCTAGTCTCTTTCTTGTTGCCTCACAACTGTGACAGCTGCCACTGACAAGTAACGGTAATGTTTGTACTTGACTTTTTTGAAAGTTATTTTCAACTATGTGAAAACAAAACAGGGTTCACAAACTGTCTAAACTTGTTCACCACGGTCCAATTCTGTATATAATAAAGAGTACAAACTATATATAAATCACTTTGTAAGAAACAAGTCAACAATTGAACAGCTTTAAAGTTTTTTGTTGTTGTTGAAACCCAATACTTACATTTTAAAGTGTAATTCAGCATTTTCTCTCAAGGCAAAGCTGTGAAGGATCCATCTGTTGAATCCATCATTTTAATGGGAAACTAAGGACGCATTTAGAGGCCACGTTTGAAGGAGCCTTTGAGTTGGGACAGTCTTTTTTCTGCAGCTGTTACACAATTGGCCTTCAAAAGATGCAGACTCTGAATTGAGACAAAGCTAGCTAAAATGTGCAGTGTTGGTGGTACTCCAGGACCAGGATTGGGAAGCACTGTGCAAGAGGTTTCCAGACTTTTTAATCTCGGACTAATGGTGCAGTACACTAACTTAACTCAGACTGAGCGTTTCTTGTTCTACAGGCCTGATTCTACATAACCTCAATATAAGGCAAACTGCTGACCCCCAGTGGCTGTTTCCTCCTGTTTGAGCTAAACTGCTTTTACTTTCTGTATTCATGTTCACAAGAGGTGCTTATCTGACACAGTTTCTTCTCAGACAACGCAATTAACTTTTCTAGAAGCTATGGACATTTCTGTGCTACAATGTTCCAGCACTTGAAGGTTTAGACATCTTCAGCCCACATATGGGCAATGGTTTATTTAGATCCAGCTTTAGATGGTATGTGTTGACTGGCTAGAACTGAGATGCTTACACTATTTCTTTCCAATCTTTGATTTCTTTCAAAATTTGGTTTCAGAGGTCCTGGCACCAGTGTTTTTATTAATGCCAAGGAAATTTATAACAAACTGATTCTTTTAGATTTCCAGTCCTGTGTGTTCTTGAAGATGTAGCTCTGACAACTGCTGTAATACATTTTTCCTGCTTGAGTCTCGGATGATATTACAGTGTAGCCACATTGGACCAGCAGTTTGGAAAATGGATGGATTCAACTGCGCGTGCCATGTTCAGGCAAGATGTTGACCCACACAGTGCAGAATTTGCATTGTCTAGCTGGTAAACATAGATCATACACTCGTTATTGTGGTGCATTATGGGATTGAATGAGTTCACTCAATAACATCCACTATGGTTTCGGATACCCCGGTTGCATCCTACATAGTAGGCGAAAAACCGTATGGGACAAAAACAGTAATTCTAAATCCACACCACTTATAAAAGTGTAGGCAAAATGTACCCGGGTGGAACGAGTAGTCACAGAGCATACAATTGACACTTTACTATCCCCTGAGAGCACTGGTTAGGATTTTTGACACGTAACAGACGCTGGTAGTTCACGTGATAATGATAACATAGTCCAGATTAAATTCATGCTACACACATGCATAATATATAGAACAGACACAGCCCACTAGAAATAGTGTCATATTTAATCTATTGGGGGGGGGGGGGGGGGGGGGTGTTGCATTTCAGATGTAGCACTGGTGTTGCCTAGCAACCAGCTTAGAGGAAGATGAAGTAGTGCTGGGATATGAAAGCTTTTGAGGAGGGTGAACATGAATATTATGAACATGGCAAACCAGCTAGATGTTGCAGCTGGCAAGTCAGGTATAGTTTATAATTCAAAATAATAAAATGGAAACAAAATGTAACCTTTAGAAGTGACTTAATACGTGTCAATCTATTGATTTATATAAAAAATTTATAATTGAACAAACCTTCTCTATAATATATATATTTTTTTAAATCAGATTGTCATTACCGGTATGTGTCTTTAAATAAAGTCATTGTTAGTGTGACACAACAGGCTGGTATTAAGATGAAGAGGGCTGTGTGTGTGTGTGTGTGTGTGTGTGTGTGTATCCACATACACGTATGAAATTCAGAAACATTTACAAATTAATAACTCATGTAATTTGCAAAGTCCTCTTAAAATTTTTAAAACTGTTTAAACAAAAAAAATTCTCAAAACCACATGGGCTCAACAAAATTAACTTATTTTAGGTTCAAATAGTCCATTTGAACTATTTTCATAGTCCATTTGAGTCCATTTCTTAACTATTTTTAAAAAAAAGGTTATTTTATAATAGGTCTTATTCACTTGTATTTAAACGACTATATATTGATCTGCTATAATCAGTCAGAAAAAAAGACTATTGCGTCCTCTAGTGGACAGACGTGGAGCTACAGTCACCAATAAATCCAATACAAAATATACTTGGAATATTGTTATTTGTCAATTCAGATCTGTGACCTACCATTTAAACCCTAGTTTGTTTCAATTTCAAAATGTTGTCAATGATACAAACATTGAAAAAAGACGGAACTCTTTAAAGGGTGCAAATCTTCTCCAAAAAAACAAGTAGATAGAAATCAGAATCAACAAGAAAATGATTTGCAATAACATCAAATACACATAATTTATAATTTTCACACCCACCAGGTTTAGTTTCAAACAAGGGGTGCTTCATAGTATTTTATTGACAAAAAAAACTGATATACATCTAAAATACATATAATATATTTCAAAATACATTTTAAATATGCAGCAGTCATATTAGACTATCTGAAATAAAGGCAAAAATACTGCAAAAGAAATGTAATGTGTAATACGACTATTCTAGGTCAAGTGTTTTACAGTGATTTTTTTTTTTCAGGATTTTAGAGGTTTGACATCATATCCTTCAGTTTAAACTTCAGCAACCTTGAAGTTTACGTCAATGGACAAAAATGCGAAATCAACAACTAGGACTGTTTTTCTTGATCCAGGAGAGCTGATTTGATTCCCAGCTTCTGAAGTTCCTCTATTAGGTCGCCACTCTGATGCATCTGAAGAAGAATGTCGCAGCCTCCGACAAACTCACCGTTGAAGAACACTTGTGGAATCGTTGGCCAGTTGGAGAATGTCTTTATTCCTTTCAGGTGGAACAAAGTCGCACATCAGTAAAGAGATGACAAAATTTTTCTAGTGCATAACGTTTGGAAGCACAACTCTGGAAAGCATTTTACGTGGCATACATTTCCTGATTCCCCTTTTAATCCTACTTAAACATTTCAGTCTAGGCTATACGGTTTGGAAACTAACTTTAGTCATCAAGGTTAACACCCCGTTCTCCCTGCTGCGCAAAACTGATAAAGCCAATCAGAGTTGATCGGACTGCTGGTGCCGTTAACCTACTTGTGCTGTATTGACCAAACTAAATACATTTCTCAAGACATTTCAGACCCAAACTGAAGGTCATTGTATGTACTAAAAACTGTGGATGCATGTTTATGCCAAAGTGGAAAAAAAAGAGAAGAAAAAATATAGTCAGCAAGTCATAATAATTAGAAACTTCCTCATAACAATGACTTAGTTTATCATTATTAATAGACGCTGAGACATTTTTTCCATTATAAAAGAGAATGTTTCTGATTCATTCTGATTGTATCAGATGTTTTCTCATAATGAGGAACATGTTCATAAGTTAGTTAATAAGAGTTATTTTCTCATTATAAAGACTAAATATCTCAAAACAATGAGACACTTCCATTCATCAGAAACCAAGGCAATACTAAAATAAGTCAGTTTCTCATAATAAACAGAAACTTAGTTTATCATTACTGTGAGATGTAAAGTCATTATTACAAGGAAACATAAAAAAATAATGAGAAATTATGACAAAGTTGCTCATTAATATAATCAATAACCTTTTAGTAGTAATTTGCATACATAGTAAAGCCTTGGTTTGTCATTAAATGAAAATATTTAAAATGATATCTCTAAGTTTGTAATAATTAGGAACTTCCCTATAGTAATACTGAGTAACTTTCTCATAACTTTTGAAATAGGAAGTACTTATTATGAGAACGTTTCTTGATATTATGATTAACATCTTTTTAACAAGTTGTCAATAACTTTTTAGTTTGGCGGACGTTCAAGAAGAACCCCACATCAGATTAAACCCTCGTCCAGGTCAATATCAAACCAGACTAGGATTTTTAACTCCAACAACAACGACCGGTCACTGACCTTGTCTAATATCCTGATCATCCAGCACGTTATAAGCAGCGTAGCTGTCGACCCCGTGCATTCTGAGGATCTGAACGACAGCGTTGCTAAAGCCGCACATGGGCTGAGCTGGGGTGCCTTTCATGAAAACCACCACTTTATCCTTCTTTACCAGCTCCTCCACGTTCTTTTGGCCCGTGGACGAGCACATGAGGCGGGCCCAAACATATAGCGGCTCTGCATTATTCTGCGCTGTTCTGTAATGCCACGCGCCCGACCGAAGACACCGGGATGTCGATCTGAGAATGTTATTCATTGTAAAAGTCTGAATGGTTTGGTGAAGATTTAAAAGGTTTGTGTGCGTTGGTCACGTCCCGTGACTGACACTACAGAACCTTGCCAAAGTAACTCACTGAACATAAGCTCCGCCTCTTTGAGTATAAACACTCAATGGAGACAAGCTATTGGGTCTCATCTGTTTCATTGTCTTCAGTGATTGGTTGAATCCTACGCCAGTCACAAAGGTTACACAAGTTGCTTTTTATCTTTTGACAGCTTCTATTTTAGCCAAGTAAAATATTTAATAAGATGTATCAACGATTACATGTATCTTAATTTTAGCTTAAAAATAACATGTATATGTAATTTTTTTTAAAGTGATAATTAGTGGAGGCTGTTTACATCCGGTTAGAACAACTGTTTCCGGTAAATCTTCCAACTCGTTTCTTTGAATCGATTCTTTCAAACTTTTTTAAAGATCCATTTATAAAACGATTCAGAGATTCCTCCATATTATTGGAATTTCAGTTAAGTTACAGTGATAGCACTCGTAAAAATAGAGCCGTTTAAAAACAAAGTAATTTTATCAGAATTGGATTTTCCCATAACTGTATAACAAGTAAAAATAGTGCTCAGTCGATATTGCTCGAACATATTAATGATTCATTTCTAATGATTCAGCCGATTAAGTTCAAAGATGCGAATGATTCACTCAGGATGCTGTATTGAAGTCCGTGTAGCCGAAATCTATAGCGTTTTTTGCGAACCGCGTGGAATTTCTCACAGTTTTGTAAGTAAGACTTAAGATACGATTGTATATGTCTATCCCCAGAAATGAGTGCAGTCTCGCGATGCTGTCTCTCGTGTCTGCAGTGGCTGGAGACTCAATGCGGCTGCATAGATCAAACTGAAGGAACAAAAGGCGTCACTTCTCCAGACTTTGAAGTTTTACGTGCGATATTCTTTCAACAAATCGAGGCCTGTTTCCACGGCGGTAATGGTTTGTTGTGTACCGTTACCAATCTAAAAACAGGCAGAGTAAAGCAGTGGCAATCAGATATTGTCTGGCAGGAGGAGCGCGCCTTTCAGACACGTTGAATTGCCATAATTAAACGTTATGTTCTAAAATGAGGTAAAACGAAAACTTTGTTGACTAATTCAGACTTTTTTCTGTGTTTGTAGGTTCTTCCGGATTCCGCCATGGCTCACCATAATCTTAGTAATGTTTCTTTTAAAAACTTCACATTGTCTTTATCCCGTTTTTCTTCAATAAAATGTATATTCATGGGAGGAAATCCCAGTTTTACATCTTTTTTTTCTACTGTTAATGTGTCTGTAAATTTTGCCAATCAGCAAAATTGTTTGTTGCTTGGGTAAACCTGGAAAAAAAAAGTCCTTAATGTGGTTGTCCTTAATTTGTTACTTATTGACATCCTTAAGGGCACTTGCACTAAACTGATAATTTAATTAAGCTAAGCATTTCTAATTAAACCTGATTTAGTGGATTAAAAAATTATGTATTGATTTTATAGAAAATTAAATATTGAAGCATTTTACTGAACCAATATTTTTAGTTGACTTAAGTTTTATATTGGACAATATATACAGAGCCGCTATTGTGCTTTTGCTTTGCCTCAGAGGTTGTTACAGTGGTCATGAGCCCATTATACTCGAGCTGCTCCTCTAATGAAATACACATTAAGCAATTTTTAATGTAGAATTAATTTTTATGAAGCATTGATCTTCGGGCACTGCACAATGAGCTGTATTGCACTTTCAGCTCATTTTGTAGCACTGTTTAAAGCTTCTTTAATGAAATCAAAAGTAGATTTTACTGTAGATGTTTTTATTTTTATGATACATTGACCTGTGCACATTAAACAAAGAGCAATCTTCTGACCTTTTTGTAGCTTATGTTACCGGTAGGGTTAGGTTTTTTCAAAGAAAGGCACTGGCTAGCACATGTTTGTGAGTGAGGAGGAACTGTGAATTCCTGTTTTGGGTTGGAGGCTAGTTTCAACAGCTACTATCGGTACTGGTACTATCGGTATCTGTTTATTTTTGTGTTTTGAACATATTTTGTATTTTTTTGTTTTTTCTGGTTTTGAGGAATGCAACATTTCCAGTCTGAACTTGCTCTGGACCATCAAATTGAGCTTCAAGCCCAAAGGCCACCACCAATGTTCCTGAATCAGTATCTCATTTACATTCCATCCAGTGCTGAAATATCACACTGTACATTTGTGAGGCTATTTGTCAATAGGTCTGTGACAGGTAGCTTTAGTGTGGGAGTCGAATTGGAGTTCAGTCATAATATCTCAAATTAGTTTTATAAGTGATAGGTTTTGTTGGACTTTTCATCAATTCCTCAAGTCCACGTGTTCTTTTTATGAGGAGAGCAGAGGCAGCTTTTCCATTTAACTATTTATCAATTAAATCATATGAATAAAGTATACAGAGCTCTGGGTCACAGCTTCCCTGATTACACAAAACTATACAAGTCTCATGCCCAGGTACTCTGCGACAACCTCACCTTTCCCTGACCCATTTATTTATACATTTTAACACACAAATGGGTTGTCCTTTCATGAAAGATGGCAGCTGATAGGTGTTGCTCGATTAGAGATCTCCACCCATCCTATTCCTGCACACAGGTTAACAAAGCAAGGCACCCTAAGGTGCTCAAAACACACTGATCGGATACCCATCTATGGTATGTTAAATGCACACATACATTATTTGTGGTTAACTCCCTCTATTCAATCAACAAGCCCCCCTACACATTCCACCTAATAATACATGCAGTTTGTGTTTTCTTAAGCTAATCATTCATTCATGCATCATTAAAACTTTAAATTCATTAGTCATAAAAACAATCAGTAATTTCTAATTCATGCAAAGCTATGTATACATTTATTTCTTCAGTTTGTGACGGGTTGCTTTAGTTTAGGAGTCAGATCGTAATCCGGTCTTATAATCATCAAATTAGGTTTATATAGCCGTGGCTTAAAGTTTTGAGAATGACATAAATAAATAAATTCTCTAAATCTACTACTTCAGTCCTTTTAGATCTTTCTGTTAAATGCTCAAAATCTTCAGCAATTCACTCAACCTGAATGGCACATATACACCTGGGGTCTCATTTATAAAGTGTGCGTATGCACAAAACGGGGCTGGAAACGTACATATGCCAATTTCCACGCAAAGGTTGTGATCAATAAAAAACAAACTTGATGGGAGAATGTGCAGACCTTAAAGCAAACTTTGAGCTTTGCATTTGCACATTCTGGAAACAAGTTGTCAATAACTTTTTAGTTTGACGGATGTTCAAGAAGAACCTCACATCAGATTAAACCCTCGTCCAGGTCAATATCAAACCGGATTAGGATTTTAATAATTAACCGGACAGATGGTTAATTTTAGTTTATTTTTTGGTGTATGCTATTTTTTACTTTTAAGCGTACGTAAACTTTTAGTAGGGATCCTACGCACAGTTTTATAAATGAGACCCCTGGAAAGAGTATGAATGACCACAGGACCTTAATGGACATGCAGGTGACACATCCCAAAAGGACAATGACAACACCACCCAGCCACAACAAGCACTGCTCACGGACACAGTCCCGGCTGAGCCCTGCCCACAGAGATAACCAGAGGCAGACTGTGACAAATTAGAACATACAGCACCCAAGGACAACTTTCTGGAATATTGCCAGGGCAGCATATTACACCCTCCAGTAAGACCAGACCAACACCCTCTCATGCTAGACATGCTATCCCTCTCTCCAGCATCCCCGCTTCTGAGCTTCTCAGAGAAAATGGAGAAACTGGTGTATGCTGGAACCAAACAACCCCACTCTATTGCTCTATTGATGTCAGCAAACAGCCAACCACCAAAACCTCGTGTTTTTCTTGGTCTTTATCTGTCGTCACATAGATATTAGTTGTGTGTTGGTATGTTCCTCACAATCTCCCTTTGGACTGTATCATTCTTGTTTGTTTTTTTGCAAACGTGCCGCTTTTGTTTTCTGTTTTAAAGTTTGTTCTTTTAAGTTTGTGTATAAAGCACATCGCAGTTTATCCTGCCATCCTTGTCTCCTTTGTTCTCCCGCACCACATGACTGACAATAAGATATATTCTATAATATAATATAATATATATATAAAAAAATATATGCATAGTAGCTCATTTTTTATGCATAGTAGCTCATTAGGACGGTGCATATGTTTTTGTCTGAGGCCCGGCTTTTTTGGCTTATTATAGAATTACTCACTATATACAGACCTACAACATGCTCAGGCAGCATGTAACAACTATTTTCTTCTGTATGGCAGCTGCCAAGCTTCCAGTGAAAACAAGCCTTTAGCATTCAGACGCAATTTAAAAACAATTAGCTTTTTTCTTGTTCTTGTTTTCCTTTGGGAAATTAATTTGCACTATTTCACCAAATTTCTAAAGTGTTTATTCAAAGCTCATAAATATAATTTCTATTTACATGGCTTTTTTGCTCCTTGGGAAGCTAATGATATTTCAACTGTTCATTCATATAAAATGTTATGTTGAATTCAATTATGAATAATTGTAAAACTTCCCTAAGAACTTCCCCTTTGGACAATTCAGACCACCATTTTGAAATGCTTTCAACTTCGTCAAGTTTGTTTGGAAAGACCCTCGATATTGACTGAGGGAGCGAATCTACTTGTATAAACACTTCAGGTAATTCCATTGATCACCATGCGACAGAATTGTGACATCACAACAGCAACTCACAAACCTTATAGACAAACGATGGAGGGAACTGTATGTGAACTTTCATAGATTAAGCAGTTTAGAAGAGGTATACTGAGATAAATCTGCATGTCTCTATAGCAGATAACCTACAGACAACATTATCAAAACTACCTTGTTCACATAGATATGCGAAAATTACTAAAATACTATTCTGCTGCCAGGCCAGTAGTTGGCTATGCCACTTTGTAAGTAACATTTACGTGCATATAGACCACTAGAACATGTAATATGCATGCGCATGACGTCACTGTTATCTCAAATTCATATTTCGTAGTTTACAAGAAGCCAATAATAGTATCGTTTTCAAAAGCGTGCACTTTGAAACCCTTTTTTTCAAAAGTATGCAGATTCAGGATCCCAAAATGCTGTTGTTGTGTAAATGAACTGCCAAAACACATAAAATGTTTCCTGTTTTTGTTCAAAACGGTGTTGTGTAAAGGCCTCTTAGTGTTAAAATGTCCTTTGACAATGAGGATTAAGATTTCCTATTACAAACAAGAACAAAAGCTTGAACCTACCAATTATAGTTATACTATGAACAAAACACCCATTCAAGTATCCACACGTTTTATTTGTTAAAAGTGAATAGTGAAATGTCAACACATAGAAGCTGAACTATGACTATGACTATGAATGAGTATGAAATATTGGCTTGAGGCAGTAAAGCATTTACAGGTGTACGGAGGACACGGGCGTGTACTGGCAGGATCTGACGCTCAAAAACCTTCTCAAACTCGACTACTTCCTGAAATGTTTTTTTTTTGTAGCGGCACTGCAACCGTGCATGGAGCATATTGTTGACTTTTAGAAATTGTCTTGGTCCTGTTCAGGATGTCCTCATCCTTGAGTAAGATGGAGACAGATGGATGTGTTGGTAAAGACAAGAAGTGTGCGCAAAGAAGTCAAGGTAGGAGAATGCATGATGGTGTACATTTATAATAATTCGCAAGTACAGTTATTTTAATGCATCCTCTTTGAACACTAAACAATTTGGGGAAGATATTTTTTATGAATGTCATTCAGAATGTTTTAAACTGCAAGTGTTATTCATTATATCATGAAATATATACGGATTTTTTAGTTCTGGTACATTTAAAAATGAAAAAAATTGTATTTTTATTACTTTATATAATATATTATAAACACAATATGACCGAAATGAAGAAAAAAAAAAGATCTGAAAAACATGTCTTAAAATAAACTGGAATGTGAACCTGCTTATACCTGTTCTCACCTGATCTGAACCATGCAGTTACAATGTTCTAGAATGACAGCCTGTCAGTTGTAGCACTTTAAAAGTTGACTCCAAACCCTTGTTGTTGTGTACCTGCTCTTAGCTTCTTGTGAAAAGATCTAAGTTTGATTTCTTTGGTTACAGATGAGAAGCAGGCAGTTCAAGAGAGAACTTTTACCAAGTGGATCAACATGCATTTGAAGAGAGTGAGAATCGTCTTATTTATACTGCAAGGCCAATCAACCTATTCAGTATTTAACATGCAACACAAGGCCAATCCCATATGGTTTTCAAAAGGTGTACCTATGTTTGCGATATTTTCCATGAGTAGCCCTATTACTCCAACAGAAGTATTGAATACGTCAAGATGTTTTTGTAAAATGGTCAGAATGTTTGTTATTACTAATTAAAAATAAGAAATTTACATGCTGTGCATTTAAAAGTACGTATTCATTAACCATCATCTACAAAGTGCTATATTGAATTTAAGGGTCTCTCTCTGTTGTAGTGTGACCCACCTTTACAGGTTAATAACTTATTCACTGACATTCAAGATGGAAAAGTTCTCATGGCTCTTCTAGAAGAACTCTCAGGCTGTAATATGGTTTGTCAAAGTTTGATCACTATAAATCTGTCAGACATAAATTTTGATGTCCTAAAGAAATGTTTTTCATGTGCTTTAGCTTGATAGATTCAGGCCATTTTCTCATCGCATCTTCAGACTAAACAATATTTCAAAGGTCTTGAATTTCCTTGAGGACAGAAATGTAAGTCCTGATTAAATTTCCACTTTAAACAATGGTCATGTTATTAATTAACTTATTAATATAACAATCATTAATATCTATTTTTTCCTTGTCATGTGCATCTTTACATTCAGAGGTAATAATTTATATTATTTCCACACAGGTGAGTCTTATAAACATTGATGCTAATGATATTGCTGATGGCAATCCTTCAGTTGTTCTCAGGTTAATCTGGAACATCATTGTATACTATCAGGTAAAGCACACACACATTGCATAATGGTAATGAAAGAGTTACATTGTTCTTGTGTGTGAGTCTTTGACCTGCAGAGTTATTGTGGGCTGAATTATTTTACCAATTTTAAGGTTAAACAGGTTACAGGACGCCTAGAGAAATTCCCTTCCACCTTCAGTCTGCTGTCATTACCTTGTGGGAGTGATTCTTCAGGTCGTAGTTCACCAGTATTACCTGGAGATGACATTTTCGGCACCTTACCCTCAAAAGGCAAAAGGACAACTCAAAATATCAAGTACCGCAGTACAGCCATAAAGACTCTGCTTAGCTGGATCCAAAAATGCACAGCAAAGTAAGTCAATTAATTTATTTACAATAAAAAGACAAATGTGCTTCTCAATATGCAAATTGGTATATTTCCTCCCAAAATATCCTCACACTCATTTACTTGCGCAACACAAAAGGAGAGAGTTTGAAGAATGTACTGATCACACTTTTCCATGAAATTCAAAATGAAGACAAAAGCACTACAAAACCATATATAGTATAGTATAGTATAGCAAATATAGTATGTTTGCTATATTTCTTTCAAATCCGTGCAGTAGCTCCAGTGAGCTGTAAATGAGGATCATGAGCGAGTGTGCGGAACTTAAGAATCAGATCAGTTGGATTCGTAAACAAATCATTCAGAGTGGTTTTGTGAACCAGTTCAAAAGATTTATTGAAAACATACAACTCCAAAATCATTTTTTTTAATTAATTATCTTGATCACAAGTTAGGTGTCAAGGCTGGATGTGAAGATATTTGGCAAATATAAGTTGAGTTTTGGTCTGTTGCTCACACAAAACTACCAGAAGACTTTGAATGGAGCATGAACAACATGCAGCTAATACAATTATTGTTGCGTTTTATTTTGTGTTCAATTATTGTGATCTATGCCTTTAATTAATTGTATGAACTTCCATAATTCATTAAATCATTAGAAAATGCCATTTCAATCTTTTCCTTCAGGTATGGGGTAGAAATCTATGATTTTGGTCACAGCTGGAAGAGTGGAATGGCTTTTCTGGCTCTGGTTAAATTCTTCTGTCCTGAATTTGTGGACATGAAAAAAGCTTTGTCCTGTGAGCCCCGTCTAAACATGGAGACGGCCTTCACAGCAGCACATGAGTGGTTAGGGATTCATCCACTGCTGGATCCAGATGGTAACACACACACTCACGTTAGGTTTTCGTGTTTCCATAGTCATTATGATTTTTTTTGTTACTAGACAGCAAATAAGCAGGATTTATCTTCAAAGCAAACTAGACTATATAAGCAGGTTTGTTTAGGTATTTGATCTGCTTTTTTATTTTTTATGTTATAGATTTTGCAGTACATTCACCAGATGAACAGTCTGTCATCACCTATGTTGCCCAGTTTCTTGAATGTTGCCCAGGCCATGGTGAGGTGAGGATATGTTTCAGATCTTGCATATGAATGATTGAGTAGTAAAATAGATTCAAATTCATACAAAGTCACTGGTAGAGCTAACTAAGACTTACTTATCTAGAATGGTAACATTATTGTGGCTTTTAAACCAAACAGCTATTACTTGATTGACTTAGCAAATTCTTGTGACTAATGTGAACCCATTGCAGAATCTATGTGGGGAAATCTCGCCCTCACGTTAAATTGTCAATCATGTGGATTCCTATCGAAGTGGCTGGATTTAGCCTGTAAAAAATTGTGGAAAAATGGTAAAGGTACTGCCATTAGTAGTGCCATTAGTCCAAATTGAACGTGGACATGGGATTGTTTTAACTCCACACAACAAAGCTAAACAATACAATGTAATATATATATATATATATATATATATATATATATATATATATATATATATATATATATATATATATATATATTCTTAATCATGTAGATTCTTATTGAATGGCTGGATTTTGCCCTTGAAAATTTGCTAAACAATGGAAAATGTGACAGCACATGTGATATACACTCACCTAAAGGATTATTAGGAACACCTGTTCAATTTCTCATTAATGCAATTATCTAATCAACCAATCACATAGCAGTTGCTTCAATGCATTTAGGGGTGTGGTCCTGGTTAAGACAATCTCTTGAACTCCAAACTGAATGTCAGAATGGGAAAGAAAGGTGATTTAAGCAATTTTGAGCATGGCATGGTTGTTGGTGCCAGACGGGCCGGTCTGAATATTTCACAATCTGCTCAGTATTTGTGAAGCCACAACACTCACAACCTTGAGGTGGGCTACAACAGCAGAAGACCCCACCGGGTACCACTCATCTCCACTACAAATAGGAAAAAGAGGCTAAAATTTGAATGAGCTCACCAAAATTGGACAGTTGAAGACTGGAAAAATGTTGCCTGGTCTGATGAGTCTCGATTTCTGTTGAGACATTCAGATAGTAGAGTCAGAATTTGGCGTAAACAAAATGAAAACATGGATCCATCATGCCTTGTTACCACTGTGCAGGCTGCTGTTGGTGGTGTAATGGTGTGGGGGATGTTTGGCACATTTTAGGCCCCTTAGTGCCAATTGAGCATCATTTAGTAAATGCCACAGTCAAACACAGCATTAGTATGGTATTCCTAATAGTCCTTTAGGTGAGTGTAAATGCATAATATAATGCATCAATGTATACTATAATGTCAATTGCGTGTGCGCAGGATTTATTTTGCATTCTCATGTGTTTAAATTTCAGGTTTATATACGCTATAACCTATTTATATAACCTATTTGTGTGTCGCGACATATTTAAGGTTTTTGAAATGTACAGATGTCCCAAATGTACTAGTCTAATCCACTCTTCTAACAAAAGCCACATTTTGAGCAAACGCATCTTTATTAATGCAAATGCATACTCTCATTTTCTTATAGATCTTTATTGATTCATGATCAAAATGAGAGTATTTATGTGCTTGAATTAATGAGTGTCTATTTGCTAAAAAAATGTATTCATCAGGGCAGTATATTTATATTGTCCCATATTATTGGAACTGTAAAGCTTACTAAAATTTAATATTTCGAAAGATCAAAAACCCCTTTATTAAACCCCTTATTTTGATCAGAGCCATAAACATAAATTACTTTATATAAAAGGAGGCATACATATTAAAATGAGACAAGCTAATATTAAGCTGGTTTCATCCTTCCTTGTACTAAATTAATTGTGAGCCCACTTTGTATGAGCCCAAAGCACACAGCTGTATTACACCATCACACCATTTCATGGATGTGTTAAAGAAGACATAAGGCCTTGATATTATATAAGAGGTATGCTGGACCCTTAAACTTGGCATACAGGACAATGTATACAGCCTTATTGTGCCATCAGCCCATTTCACACTGTGGTTTCTTGACATTCACAGAGGATGCAATAAGGCCATGATATTAGATATGAGAAATATGAGAAAAATTGCAGTAGTGAGATATAAAACGACAGTTAGGAATGTTGCAATTGTGATAAAGTGAAAATTGTTTTTTTTCTTCCTTTTTTTGTCAATATAAGGTGTAAACCACAAAAAAAAAAATACCTAACGTAAATTATTTTAATGTGTTGATGTTTATTCTCATGCCAACAGTAAAATAAAGTTATATTAAACAGTAAAATAAACAGTTATATTAGAGAAAGATATATTGCTAATTCCATTGCGCTCATGATTCACAGGACAGTACATCAACAGATTCCTCAAGAGGCACACCAAACTCCATTGAAAGATGGGACAGACCTTGGATTGATTCGGCTAGCTATGTGTTGCAATCTAATGTCTCCACTGAAGCATTGAGACACCTTCATAACCCTTCTGAGGCCTGCCAAGAAGAACAAACCTACCTTACTGGAGATCGAGAGCTCTGCACAGAAATACCCCCTGTCTGGCCTTCAGACAACCCTGTGGGTTTAGCAGCTATACCTCATCATTTCCTCTCCATGAAGAGGTCCAGCTGGTCAAATGGACACTCCCTCTCAGCCCCCACTGGGGGGCAGTGTTGTGACTGTTTAGCATGGAAAAAAGGCTTTATGGTAAACCTGGAGGACGATGTGAGCATTTCTGAGGTTTCAAAAAGTGACGATTATGCCATGTCTTTGCTGGATTCAGATGAGGAGGATGCATACAGCTATATCTTAGAGCTGGACCATAAAGCAGCTGGAATAGAGACAAATGTCGACTTTGAATTAAATACAGTGGATGCACAGGGAACAGAGATTGGGTTAAATGTTTTTAGTACACTCGAATCTCTAGGAATTGAAAGAAACTCAGTGTGTCATTTGTGTGATACACAGAGTCATTTAAAACCCACGGATGTATTGATGTCAGCTGACAGCAAAGGTACAGATGAAAGCACACTGGGACAAGTCAAGGACAATAATGTGTCTCAAAGGGACTGCTACTCTCTGCCAGTTAATCAAATTGGTATAGACAACACAGAAAATACTGCCAGATCATCTGGTGATGAAGATTTGGACTTGGACTCTTCATTCAAAATGAAGGAGAGTATTTACTCAGATGTATTTACTCTGACTGACAGTGATGGTGTTGTTGATGTGCAAGTGAAAAATGGTCTCAAGGATAAAATTAGAGAGGACTTTCTCCTCTGTGCAGTGAGGGATAGTCTATCGGAAAATGACCAATACGAGCAAAACAGTCTTTTGGATCAAAGTGTTTTGGATAGAATAACCGAAGAACCTGCAATTTCATATAAACAGAGGTTAGGGTTATATTCTTTGTGCATTTACCTGCTCATTGGAAATGTGTGCCTCTACCTACATTTTTACTCTAAAACATACCTATACAAACAATTCATTGTGGTTTACTTCTGAAACGAACATTAGTGGCAATAAAGTGCCAAAAACTTCAAATTATCACACCAATGATTATGATTCTGTGGGCAGATTTTGGAATCACATAACCAACTCCATATGTATGGAATTTCTTAAAATTTAAATTTGCTCACCTGATACAGCATTGCACTTGAGATTCAGAGTGCCCCAAGAAACACAAATCATGCTAAAAGAGCTCAAATACTTGTATAAACATGTTAAAATGACACTGTTGCTTAAGCAAATGTGTATCTTACAATTGCTTACAGTTAAAATGATTGGTTAGGTTAATGTTATTGTTAAACATGATAGACCATTAACCTTTTAGCACCACTCACCAAACATTTAATTTCCAATCTGCTGTGATACATTAAATAATACGGTGAGATTTATATAAATCTGTTTGGGATAAAACTGATCGTGTTTTTAATGACACTCATTTAGCATTTCACTTTGAACCACACAATAATCGAAATATTATTCTGCAGAAATGTCGCCATAAGCATGTTTTTCCATTGAGCCTGTTTGCTTTGTAAAAAAAACAACAACAACAACAACTAATAACTGCCCTCTTCTGTGTTTTAGGAATGGGGGTCATGGCCAAACTAGTTATGAGGTGAAAGAGCTACATGTGCTATTGATTCTCTGGATGATCGCCTACTGCTGGCTTATATATCCTCACCTGGATATCTTCAGTCTACTGAGTAAAAACTAGCAATACTTACAAGGAGAGGTGTAAAAAGTATGTCCGCAAATGTAAACTCACTTCATCTCCTTTTCACTGTTTGTAAGTCAGGACCAGTGCTATAACTTGTCCAATAAAAATCGGTTTCATATACTGGATTTACAGTTGAAGAGTGTCAGATTTACAGTAGATTATGTGGATTTTCAGTATCCCATTGCTAGAGAATGTCAAAGGGCTTAAAGAGTGTTTTAAACTTTGAAAAAGTTCACATGAAACTTTATTTTACTGATATTGGTAGTTTACTTTACCTAAAAGTCATAATTGAAAAGAATATAAGTATTTTCATAATTTAAAAGAAGTGGTTTCCTTAACAAAACCCAAAAGGATTTTGTTTTTTTTTTACCAATGGATTTTGGATTATTGAAGAAAACAAGTTTTACAAGTCATTCCTGCAGAACATTATAAATATTGTCGTTTTGCTGCAGTATCTGCAATATATCTATCTACATATAGTTGTAATCAGAATAATTGGCACCCCTGGTAAATATGATCATACTTGGCTGTAAAAATAATTTCCATTGTTTTTCTTTTTGATCTTTCATTAAAAAGAAAATGTGCAAAAATCCAACCTTTCATTGAGGTAAAATAATTGATAGTGGGATGCAAATAACATTATGAAATAATAACAACTAAAAAGAGATCAGAGACTATACAGAATATCTCCAGATCCTTCAGATTTGCAGCTCCATGGTGATACTTCTCCTCTTTGGTTCACCCCACTCACTTTCTATAGGGTTCACGTCAAGGGATTAGGTTTGTCATTGGTGAAGCTTCATTTTGTGCTCAATGACACAAATTTGTCTTGATTTTGATGTTTGTTTTGGATTGTAGTCCTGATGGAAGATCCAGCCATGGCCCATTATTGGATTTTTAGAAGAGGCTGTCAGATTATTATTCCTTTTTTTATCTGTTGGTATTTGATAGAATCCATGATGCCATGTATCTGAACAAGATGTCAAGGAACTGCAGCAAAAATACAAAAAACAAAAAAACAAAACAGGCCCACAACATTACAGATCCAGCGGTATATTTAACTCTGGGCATGGGATACCTTTTATCCATCTTGTGGGTTTGCTGCCAAAAAGCTCTTTTTTTTTTGTTTTGTTTCATCAGACCACAGAACACAGTCCTGTTTGAAGTTACAGTCATGTCGGACACTTGAATATCCTGGAGTTTGTTTTTGGATGAGCGAAGAGGATTTTTCTTGAAACACTCCCAAAACACATGATGTTGGGGTAGTTTATTACGGTATGTTTTTGTGACCCCAAGACTAATCTTTGGCCACTCGAACTATCCTCTTGGCTTTGCATTAAGACAGTACAGACACATGTCATCTTCCAGGCAGGTTTATAACATGTTTTGTTATTTGGAACTTCATAATTGTTATTATTTCAGTGCTTTAGCTATTTACTTACTGACACTGTGAAGTTCAACAATCTTTTGTTGCATATCAGATCTATATTCTTTGGTTTTACTCATTGTGATGGATGATGAAGGGAATTTGGCCTTTGTGTTTCCTCAAATTTATATGCCTGTGAAGTCATAGATAGACAACTTAAAGTAACTTTGATGTGCTAAAAAATGTAAACACTGAATATAATTTTACTCATAAAAACAATTCTAGGGGTTCCAATAATTATGGCCAACATATTTTGGAGAAAAACATTTATTTTATAATGTGATTTCCAACCCACTTTTCTTTTTTTCAGTTTTTTTATTTATTTATTTTTTTACTTTAATGAAAGGTTAGATATTTGTTTTATCTTTTTGAATGAAAGATCAAAAGGATGATTTTTTTCAACCATCTTTGATCATATTAACCTGGGGTTGCAATAATTCCGACCATAACTGTAACTTTCCTTGCATGTGACAATCAACAAGGTTAAGTGGTATTTGTATATATATAAAACATTTTTTTTTCTTAATTTAAGTGAAATTGGTTTCAAATGGTTTGATGAATATTATTTGTCTGAAATTATGATACTGTTTTTATTAATTTATTTCACTTCATTAACTACTGTACCAAATAATAAACTTAATATGAAATGTATAATATCCTGCAATATTGAAAAGCATTAAAGAATAAAATAATAGAAACAAAATGGTAGTGTCGGGAAGTGAAATGGTTTGTTTAACTTCATTCTATCATTTGACAGTTGTCATTATTGAAGTTTAATATAATGGAGAGTTTTACTTAATCTCATTAGAACAGTACTTGACATGTCTAACACTTTATCAGACTTATAAACATGTTTCAATTGATTACAAATGTTTACATGCAACAGTAGAGTGACTTTCAGTTCATCCCAGCAATCAAACTGTGTGTGCGAGTAGATCTGTGGAGGATAAAACAGGCCAAACTGTTCAAATATGTACGACTAAGCGTGGGCTGGGTGAGATTTGTGCCCTCGCTACAGAGAGCAACTGCTTCTGAGAATGTGTTTGTTTGCTGTCAAGGTCAGGGCCACTAATCAATGTCCATATCTTTCAACATTTCCCTTGGACAACTATCTGAAGAGGAGTTTGGACAGTTACGTGCACTCCTAGCTGTGGTTTTTGTAAAGTTTCTGACTTATCAAAGATCATGTATGTTTTTGCTAGCAGCAAAGCTGCTAATCCTCCCTTCTCCAGGGGAATTGTACAAGCCTGAGAGACCGAGGCAATGAACAGTATGGAAGCTACTATGGATGCCCTACTGCTTAACAATGCCCTTGTCTTTGGTTTGTTAGCTGCTTATGGCAGGGAAAAGCAGAGGAAAAATCATTGTTCCTCTTCAGTTGCACTGTCCTTTGCCCTTGTCAGGATACTGAGGATCTCACATGCCCTGCTCAATAAGGGTTGATAAATGGGCTTCACAAATTCACATAGGCCTCAGTGATAATGTTAGTGCTAACAAATGCAAACATGAAATAAAAACATGGTTTGTTGGCATTGTAAGTCTGTTTAATCCATTTATTGTGACATTTTACAGTTCTGGCACCTGAGCACTACTCATCGCAAGTGCAGTCTTGTACTAGGTGGACTACCGAGCAAGTTTACTTTATCAGAATAGCCAGATTATGTGACACAAATGTCAAAATGTTTTAGTTTACAAAGCATGTGCCAGGTTTTTAGATCACAAAATAGTACTGTATGAAATTAAGTATTTTAATAGTAAATTAGTTATTAATAATAAATAACATTTAAAATAAAGTTAAAAACTATTTTAATAATCTGCCCATGTAATCATAGTTTTGTGTAAAAAGATTGCATAGTTTAAGTAGATTAAGTAGTTGGCGTTGCACTCTCACTAGTGTTGTAACTATAAACTGTTACATTTTTTCAATATGGCATATCAGTAGGATTTCAGCACAATAAACAGTACATTGTACCAGATCTTTATTTGTGAACTGTAACTAAATAATGTGGAACTTTCTGAGGGGTTACATTTACTGTAAATCTGGCAAACTATTTAACTATCCTGTCTGAGATGTACACCTGTTATCAAAAAAGATAATAAATAAACTATGAAAAACTCAAATCTGATGTTTATTGTACTGTACAATACTATAAAATAAAGAGATTCTTGTTTTTGATTTTCATTCAATTTTTTATGCTGATAATGTAATTTGTAACACACTAGTTTTGAACCCCACTGTATATCTCAATCTAATCCAGTACAGAATGCGGTGTCTTAAGCCAGACATTCTGTTTATGGCCGATTGCAGCTCTGTAAACAACAAGCTCAAGAAGCTTCATTTTGAATTCAACTGTTGTAAACATGCCAATAAAACGGAGATAAAGTGACATTCCACACTCTCTAAAACATTGATTTTCTTTCCCCCTTTGACAGGTTTGCAGAGATCCGACTCCCAAAGTTTGCTTTGGAAAAAAACATACTTTAGAGACTCTCTTGAGAAGCATGGTGTTCACAGTGTGTTCTCCAGATCAGCCAATTGTTCACAGCCCTCCAAGGTAAATGATCTGGTGTTGACTCTTGTGAGGGTATTAATATTAAGGATACTTCTATCACAGTACATTATATCATTAGTTGATTGACTCTCTCTCTCTCTCTCTCTCTCTCTCTGCAAGCTCTCTATGTAGTGAACTGGTTGTAGATGAAAGCCCAATAAAAATGAAGTATAATAATACTGAATAATAAACCATTACTGAGACAGTCATAGGAATATTTTTAAGACAGAAAATGTATATTCATTAAATGTTTAATTGGAGCATAATGAAATAATTTAGGTTTTAAATTACTTTAAAACCTAAATTAGAGATACTACTAATTAGGGACTGCTAATTTTAGAGCTGTGCATCAAATATCCATCACATGGGGGGAAAAAAAGGCACCAGCTACCACAATATCTTAAGATGTGAAGACTTTCTGATCAACAGTCTGAGAGTTAGATAGTGATATCAGTCCTGAATTGCTGATTGACTGCTTTTTAAATCTAAACTCCATCATTTTGTACACACACATGCATAATTTGAGCACTGAAAACCCCTGACACTGAAGTCTAAAACTGTGTTGCATCACTAAATGCAGCGCAACAGCTAATCATGAGTGATTGTGTTTACAGAAAGGGGGTGGAAGCAGGTTAATATTTAAAAATGTCACTCGGCTGATGCTTAAAGGACTATAAATTGACTCCAATCCATTTAAACCGTCTCTCGTCAAGAGGACAGCTGGTAAGTTACAATTGTTTTGCTTAAATTGCTATGATTTTTAAATAGATATTCTTTGAACTTTTTGTTAAAAATTGTGAACTGCAAAAGTGTAGATTTGTGTGATAAAGTATAACCCACTAGTGCAAAATCACAAAGTTTGTACAATGCTGTGCCCTCTGGTCATAAAACAGGTGAAAAAATGTGGGGAAAGATTTATTGCTGTGCGATTGCTGCCGTGCTGGTAGCAACGGCCTGGGCTGCACCCCACGAAGGCCACGACCACGGTGGTCACCCAGCTGAGCACCACCATCATCTACACCATGGGAAGGATGAACCCCACCCCAGCCATGAGGGAGCCAATGATGCCTGCCACCTGCTTTCTCCACACAACGCTGACTTTGCCTTCTCTCTCTACAAGAAACTTGCATTGCAACCTGACGCCATGGGCAAGAATGTTTTCTTCTCCCCGGTTGGTATCTCAATGGCTTTGAGCATGCTGGCTGTAGGTGCCAAGGGCAGCACTCATTCACAGATATACAGCAGTCTGGGTTATAGCGGGTTGCAGGCTGAGCAGGTCAATGAGGGTTATGAGCACTTGATCCATATGCTGAGCCACAGCCGGGAAGCCATGCAATTGGAGGCAGGAGCTGGTGTGGCCATCAGAGAAGGCTTCAAAGTGGTGGACAAGTTCCTGAAGGATGCTCAGCACTACTACAATGGTGAAGCTTTCAGCATTGACTTCTCCAAGCCTGAAATTGCTGCAGAGGAGATTAACAAGTTTATCGCCAAGAAAACCAATGACAAGATAACCAACATGGTGAAGGACCTGGACTCAGATTTGGTGATGATGCTGATTAACTATATGTATTTCAGAGGTACTAAATGACCTCTTTCTTTCAGTGATATTCATCTTATATTTTTTTTATCTTTAAGTCGTCTTGGTTGACACTGACCTGTTTTTTTTTTGCAATTTGTCTTGATAGGGAAGTGGGATAAGCCATTTGATGCAAGACTGACCCACAAAGCTGACTTCAAAGTGGACAAGGACACCACTGTGCAAGTTGACATGATGAAAAGAACTGGCCGCTATGACATCTATCAAGACCAAGAAAACTTCACTACGGTCATGATGGTGCCCTACAAAGGCAATACATCCATGATGATTGTTCTTCCCGATGATGGGAAAATGAAGGAGGTTGAAGAATCCATCTGCAGACATCATATTAAAAACTGGCATGAAAAACTCTTCAGAAGGTATGAATGTCGATACATCAAGATTTAAATTAATCTGCTAGTTGATTTTTGACCTGAAGGTTTATTTGAACAGCAATTTTCGGAACTCGGAAATGGCCATATAGCTTACATACAACATTTTATATTTCTGCCCTTCAGTTCTGTGGACCTGTTTATGCCCAAATTCTCCATCTCTGCAACTTCCAAACTGGACAACATTCTGCAGGAGATGGGAATGGTCGATGCATTCAGTGACACAGCAGATTTCTCCGGGCTCACAGAAGAGGTCAAAGTCAAGGTGTCAAGGGTACGTTTGGACTTGTTTTTATCATTTGACACACCACCAATGGTTGATAGACCTAAGGCGTTTGAAAACTCCAGAGAGTCATGTTCACATTTTGAACCCAATCTCTAGGTTGTCCATCAGGCAGTCCTCAGCGTGGACGAGAAGGGCACAGAGGCAGCAGCTACAACCACAATAGAAATAATGCCCATGTCACTGCCAGACAACGTGGTGCTCAACCGGCCTTTCATATTACTGATTGTGGAGGACAGCACCAAGAGCATTCTCTTCATGGGCAAGATCACCAATCCCACTCTGTGAGGTCTTACTTCAAACATAACTTGCCAGCCCTCTGCATTAAGCTGCTAATCTTTATGTCGATCTCAGTGTAAGCTGCAATAAATGTTGATTTGATTGTAATTTGATTGTAAAATGAGTTGATCTGATAATAAAGTGAGCCATCATAAAAAAAATAAAAAACTGTAGCACTTTACTTTACAGAGCTATTTCCCATGTACTTGCAATGTAGTTATTTTAGCAATGCCATTATTTGGGTAATAACTAAACACTAACAACAATAATAAACTGTTTCATATAGCACCTTTAAAAGTTACATCAAGCGCTGTACAGAAACATATAAATACAATAAACATACATTAGAGCAAATTTAAAAGAGAAAAATGCATTATATAAAAAGCAAAATAGAACACATAATAATGATCACTTTTATGCAAGTCTAAAAAAAATAAGTTTTAAGTGAAGAATACACACAATTATTCAATACTGGTCTCAGCATAATACTATTTGGAAAAAATGCAAATTTGAGCTCATTAAATTCCTACTTTTTACACATTTATCTTAATTTAGCAGGTAATTTAACAAATGTATTACAGCAAAATGTATTAACTCATTACAGCAACTTTACTTAGATGTCTTGGTGGTGGTAGTAATTCTCTAAGACTTTGCTCTTGTCTCACTGGTAATTTTTAGATCTGCAGCATTTTGATCTGTAGTGTTGATTTTTTTTTTATCTAGTCACTGGAACAGAGTTTAACAGGTGATACTGGACTATACAAATCCAACTATTAAGTAATAGACATATGCAATTTGCATGTGCAATAACCTTACATATATTGGGGTCCAAAATTTTAAGATCACTAGGAATGCATCTAATTTTCTCAGCTTTTCTTTATTCTATGTCTTTGCACAATATCAGAATTATCTGTTTATTTCTTGGTTTTGATTCCCAGATTTTCAAAGTGTTACTTTGTTGGCTCTCTGTTGTCAAGTTTTCTGAGATCAAGCGTTTTGAGATGAAATAACACCACTGAAAGTAACTTTTGCTGTCTGAATCCTAAAGCTTAAAAGAATAAAAGTGCATATATAAAAATAAAAACACACATTTAAAAAAAATGAAATCCCAGAAAACAGAAACACAAAGAGGTTGGTAGTAACTTTAGTTAAAATATGTTCTTTTAGTCTCAAAAGAACATCTAACTTCAAATTTTAAGGTTCGGAAGAGGGAGAGGGGGGGTGGGGGGTGGGGGGTGGGGGGGGGGGGGGGGGGGTTAGCTTTGTTTTGGGTTGCACAACAGAGGGCAGGATGAGATAACCTCTGGTTCATTCCCCTCACCTCTCCAACCTTTAACCTTTTGATAGAGCTTCTGCTCCAGGACAGTGTGTTCAATCAATAGCACGCCCTCCATAAACCCAACACAGCAGACTGAGGCATGTCTGTCTATTCTACAAGATCAAGAGTGCAAATAAATAGAAATTAAATGAAAGTCAGGAAATATATCATCATACTCTATCAAATATCATACTCCTTCCAAGATAACTCTGGGCTAAGGTCTCTGGGCCTTATGGCAGTTCGTCATGCGTTTCTACTCAAGCCTGATGTGATTGTGGGTTCTTTTTTGTTTTTGTTGAGGGCTTACTAATAAGTCGTAGGTGTATGGACTATATGACCGAAAACCTATATTGAAATATCACAATATTAATTTTATTTCACGATAATGATATCACAATACAGTTATTTTTGCTATACACAGTATATAGTTTTTTATGATAAAAAATATATCATAAATGTATATACTGTGTATATATATATATATATATATATATATATATATATAAGATACTATTTCAGTTTACATAAATTGTATAAAGTAATCAAATGAACAAAAAAAACTGCATAGTCTTCAGTATGTAAATTAACATGTATTAGTGGACAAGTACAGAAGGTATGGAGGCACTTATTGTAATCGTTGGTGGTGTTCTTCTTATTCTTCGGATTCTTCTTCCACTCTGGAAGTCTATAGAACCATATGGTAAAAAGTTATGAAATTTTGCACACTGGTACTGGACAGTCCAATCATTCACCATAGTCGGTAGTCGAGCAGTCTGAGCAGCAGCCCAAGCTGCCTCATTTATGGGGTAATTTCATATGATCTCCACTAGAAGGCCACCTTGGTTTTACAGCGGGAGGTTACTGGGGGCGACAAGTGATTCACGAGTATTAAGCTGGAAGCAGCATGAGTTATGTGTGTTCAGTAATAATAAAAATGATGTTCTGAGGCTAATACACTATATGGGAAGAAACACTATACTTCGGATTTTGTTTGCATTATCTACAGTATCCCTCCCTCCTCTTCCTCCGCACATGCCACCATTAGTCGCTACTATATTGTCTGTCTTGAAGGTAAGAACTCTTAATTAAAACCACAGTTTATTTTATATCTCAGGAATCCTTATATGCTATAATTTGTTTGTGTGTGTGTGTATGTATCTATTACAAACATGTTTTTTCCATTGTTATTAGCACTAATAAGGGAGTTTTCAGAGGGCCAGAACAAATTAATTATTTTTCTGTTATTTCTTGGTGAAAATTATTTGAGATACGAGCAATTCGAGTTACGAGCTCAATCTTGGAACGGATGATGCTCGTATCTCACGGTTTCAGCTAAAAATCTTTTTACTCTTCCACCGAAGAAAAGAAGATACTTACATCTTGAATGGGAGAGTAAATTAACAGAATTTTCATTTTTGGGTGAACCATCCCTTTACTGAAACAGACGGCAGTAAATATATTAGGCATTTATCTAATGTATTCCCTGTTTACTACTGGTATTAAGATGGATAAAAAAGCCCATACATTTAATCGCCCATAGACCCTCCCCTCAGTGAAGTCAGGAGAGAAGTGGTTGAAAGTGAATAAAAGAGATTAAAACATCTGGTCTAAAGAAGTCTCCAAGTCTCAACCAAAACTCAGATTAATTCCAGGTGTAAACAGGGCCATAGTGCGGTTACACATATGCTTTCTTTCTCAACTATTTACATCTACTTACGACCGTGTTTAGAAGGATACACTGAACAATTTACATTTTGACACATAGGTATGTGTATTTATCTGTTCCAGCCCAATAAGACGCCTGTCCACGCGGACCCTTTCACATGACGTGGACCCTTTTCACATGACGTCACGCAACTTCCATTTTAACTCAACGCAGGGTATCGTTACTTCCGCCGGCCGCAAATCTCCTCAACCACCAGCAATGTGCAGCACTGGTCTTCAACAAACCCAAAAGGGTCCACGTCACTCCACTCTTCAACTCTCTGCATTGGCTCCCACTAGCAGCTTGTATCAAATTCAAAGGCTCAGCACCCTCATTCTTCCAGATGCTACTTCAAATCTACACACCTACCAGAAACCTTCGATCGATCAATGAATAATGACTTCTGGTACCTTCACAGAGAGGCAAAAAAATAAAATAAAAATCACTCTCAAGAACATTTTTGTTCACCATTCCTTGCTGGTGGAACGACCTCCCTGCCTTCATCCGGAATGCAGAATCCTTGGCAATATTCAAAAGACGATTAAAAACTCATATTTTTCGTGAACACCTAACATGACACACATGCACACACCACCTCAACTTAAAAAAAAAAGTCCTCTATTCTCCAGTCTTGTACTACTAGCACTCTTATGTACTTTTGCATCTACAGGATGAATCACTTTCTGTATTCTTCAAATTGTAAGTCGCTTTGGATAAAAGTGTCTTCTAAATGAATAAATGTAAATGTAAACCTAACAGACATGGAAATAAAAAGCTAATGTTAAAGTACTGAAAGCTATAAAAGCTATAAAAGTTTACCAGAAATACAGTACATATTTTTTATATATATGTATATATTTTTACCATCATTTGAAATAGTGATCAATTCATACTTCTTTCTAACATTTTTATTAAGCAGATTTTTTTTTTAAGTGAAACAAACAAAATCAAATCAAAACATCAGATAATTCAGCACATCGATTGCTGATAATTACTCATGTTTGTGGCATTGATTTTAAAAACAACTAACAATTGAAATTTACACTATCCCTTTAGCACACACCTTTATCCAACCACTCGTTTCATTATATAGTGGCAACAATACAATTCAAATGATTACCAACTAAGCAATATTCAAGAAATTATGTGTAGCTGAAACATTTCAATTAGTGTAAGGAAAAAATAAGAAAAATCTTGGAATTTGTCTTGATACATTTTTCCTTGGCAATAATGACAGCATCCACTCAAACCAAAGTATCACAATTACATTAAATACAGTTTTGACATTATGATAATATAAAGCCTACTCATTTTATTTAAATCTTTAAAAATATATAGTTTAAAATGGCATCTAATACATTTAGACAGATGTGGATGTGAATATGTACTAAAGCAGGAATGACTGCACTATTTTGAAATGCGCAACAAGCACCCCCACAAAGCCATCTGCATTTGCCACCAACATGGGAAACTGCACATATTGTTTGTTTACTTATCTAAAACACCATTACTCTGTCTAGCCATGACCTTCAGCCATTAGATTTCTGCATTATACTTGTCTCCCAACATAAGCTGCTGAATTAAACAGCATTGAGCTGATATTTCCCATTCGCCAGGTGGCACTGTTGTTTCTTTGTCCAAATATTGTGAGAAGAGTGAGAGAGAGAAAGAGAACAGACAAGAGAGAAAACGCTGGTCTCCCAGCACAGCAGATGTTAATTTTCTTTCAGTTGGCTATTGAGCATGAAGCAAAGCAGCCAAGCCTCCCAATTCACTGACCATTTAACACTACTAATGACTTTCATGCTCAGTAAGGCCACACAAAACTGTGGCATTCATTTTCAGACAGACCCTTGCCACTAAATCTACAAAATGGGACATGAGTTTAAGGACAAGGCAGGTGAGCGCTCAATGCTGGCAGCACTACAAGCAGGCAACGGCTGTGTCCCTGGAGTGGATGGTAGCAGAGTTAATTGAAACTAAATGGATTCTGCGGGCACGGTCTGAACTACCAGCAGGCGGAGTCACAGACAGGTGATAGAGGTGATGACAGACATCATATGGCCACAGCAGGACACAAGCAACACACCAAACAAAGCCCAAAATGCTTGTATTTAGGACATGTACATCAATGGGAGAACGCTTATTAACAATAAATATATTCTGAGTTGTTGCTCCTAAATTCAATCTAAGCCTTTCGCATTTTGTATTGGTGATTTTTAATACAAGTTTAAACTAATTGCAATGCACTATTTCAATATACATTTATGAATATTATAGATAGAATATACTGAGCTTGTAATAAGTAAACGTCACGACTAAAATGATTGCCACTCTTCCCTACATTATAGCCTCCTATCATGATTCTTGAATTTTATGAAAACCACACCATCCTCACATAAGACACACTCACTATCCACTTTATTACATACATCTTGCTAGTATTGGGTTGGACCATCTTTTGCCTTCAGAACTGCCTTAATTCTTTGTGGCATAAGTTCAGCAAGGTGCTGGAAACATCTCTTAGTTATATTTGCCCATATTGACAAGGTAGCATCACACAGTTGCTGCAAATTTGACGACTGCACATCCATGATGCAATTCTCCCAATCCAGCACATACAAAATGTGCTCTATTAGATTGAGATCTGATGATTGCGGAGGAGATTTGAGTTTAGTGAACTGATTGTCATGTTCAAGAAACCAGTTTGATATGATGCGAGTTTTGTGGCATGGCACATATTCTGCTGGAAGTAGCCAGCAGAATGTGGTACACTGTGGTCATAAAGGGATGGACATGGTCAGCAACAATACTCGAGTAGACACGATGCTCAACTCAAGAAAATATTCCCCATACCTTTACACTACCATCAGCAGCCTGAATTGTTGATAAAGGGCAGGATGGAGCAAGGATGCTTTTTGTATGCAAAATTCCGACCCTACCATCTGATTGTTGCAGTATAAATCGAGACTCATCAGAACAAGTAAAGTTTATCTTATATAAAATGGCCAGTGAGTGTATATTTTTGATTGAAAATTTGAATTAACGTTGGCTCAGTAAATATAAGCTAGCAAAACATATGCTGGACGTCTTTAGGTCACTTCATGAACTGCTGTGGGCACAAATTATACTTTTGTGAAATGAGCGCAGAATGATATGACATTAATTCAATTTCAACTTAAATGAACACCAGCAATTACAAATCCTGGATACAGGACTGATCCAGAACAGGGCCTGAAGCAACATTTGTGCTACTGCCTATCATTCAGGATGGGATTCAGTTAACATGCACGTGGGAGGTAGACACTAATGACATCAGATCAGCTCTGATAAGCAGAAAACAGAAGTGATTTTTTTTAACTTTATTTATTATTTTGATTTAATACTGGGCATACTGAATGATGGCCATCTTCATGAGTCATGAGCTCATGTTGCATTGTCCAATTAAATAGATTTATTTTATTTTATTAATGGCTATTAAACATTGTGTGTCATGAGATTTAAATAACTTAAGTCATCTTTACTATTATTATTAAGCCCACATTCATGTGCATAACATTTTTGTCAGAGTCCAATTTTCAGTTTAGAACACTATGCAGCTTGTTAGTGTGAAGGATCCAGGTTTTATTTGTATAAAAGCAAAATCTGTGTTTTGATGTAATTCATGCTGCAGTCTGCTGCACTGACCTTGTAAGAGAGGTTGTAAACAGATGCTAAGTTATTGTCTTCCGTGAAGCAGTTCATAATGAAATGTATTTTTGTAAACAAGTACTTTACCACGAGGGAGGTATAAACGTATTTCTAAATTGTGGCAGCTAGGTCATTTGAGCTGATATCCTATTAAACCAACAAACCTGGCTTTGTGTAAACATAGCCTGCATTGCATGGACTAATAATAAGAGAGGACAACAATGATTCTGCTGTTATATGCGCAAGACAATGTGATGACACCAGCCAGAATGAGGCAGGTCAGATTTATTGTGTGCTCTACAACGTAACTTGAAGAACAGCCATCAACAAGCTTATTTTAGTGGATTCTGATAGACTCATAGGCGGAGTTTCACTTTTGTGCTTGGGGGGGCACCCACCAGGCTAGCAGACCACGAGCTCAGTTTTTTTTATATATCATATTTACATATCATTCATTCTACATATAAAATACATTTACAATGACTTTATACCAGTGCTTCTCAATTATTTTCTGTCACACCCCCCTAGGAAGAGGTAAACATTTTGCGCGCCCCCTCCTCCCCCCATTTTGGAACTTTCGCCTTATTGTTTCCATGGCAACGCGTCATGCTTGTCACCTGACATAAAAAGCGCTGTATGATAGATAATTCAAAATAGTCACAAACTTGTTGACTCAACTTGTTGAAACCTAAAAGAAATCTTATGTGGTTGAAAAAAATGAATTATTGTGATAAATGACAAGCTCTTTAGCGCATCTTTTTTTGGATCAGTGCCAGATATCGCGTGAAAACACGTGTGAATTTAGTGGTTGATCACATGACACATATGAACACGGTTATCTGAACTTCATATCTGCTGCTCTTGTTCAGTGCAAGAAAACATACTCCCTGGCAAAAAAAAAACATGTACCCCAGGGTAACGCGGGCGCGCCCCACTATTTGAGAACCACTGCTTTATACAAAGAATAGCGAATAGAACAGACTCTTTACAGTTGCTGTTTTGTTTTGCATCGGCAATGATAGGGTTAACACGGGGAGTTCAGAAGTGCGGCAAAAAACAGCGAGTGTGTTAGACGGGTGCGCTTGTTACAGTGTGTTCTTCTTCATTCCGATTAAAGTTCATAAACAGAGCCTCCCTTGACCTGTCATAGAACTACTTCAGACATTACAATATCTTACCTAATGCAGAAGAAGCCGCCTCTTTTTCCGAGATGCGTAGATGTCCACTGTTTTCTCTTCTGATAGATTTGACACTTTTAGTAGTGGATTTATTAAAAAACGACGAATGGCCATTTTGTTTATTCAGCGCGTAAAACAGAACGAGAAGAGCGTCCACTCACATACCGCGATACTTTGAGATTCGCAAATCGCGGGAGAATAAAGCTACAGTAATAAAAAAATAAATACAGTAATTAAAAATTAATTAGCCATATCTTACTCATTCTATACACAGAACTAATAAGATAAGACAAATAAAACGAGAAAATATGAATTCTGTAATAACAAAAAAATATTCAAATCACAAGGCAGACATTAATTGGCTCTGGTCTGGGGGGGCAGTGCCCCCCCAGCCCCCCCCAAACTCCGCCTATGGATAGACTGTAATGAAGAAAAATGTTACTTGCAGGAACAACTGCATATTATGCTTCCTGCTGTGAAATGTTCGTAGGCTCCCTCTGTGAAAACAACATGAGTATAAAACATGAACAGATTAACCGAACAATTCAACAAATCCACACAGTTTTACAAAAAAGAACATTGTTTTAATACAATTCTGAAGATGAATATGTGTGACATTGCAGTAAGAGGTTAATACTGAGTAACTTAAAATTTACACACAATATTGATAACTATTGTTTATATTTTACAATGTCAATGAAAAAGTAGTTCCTAAAATAAGGCACAGAAAAATTAAACATTACGTATCTCGAACCATGTTCCTGAATGAATCTGAATGGGAAAGCTTTCCTGTAGCTCAATCAGTAGTGCATTGGTGCTTATAATGCCAAGGTCATGGCTTTGATCCCCAGGAAAAACAAAAAGTGATTAGAATGACAATGTGTTCCTTGAATACAATGTAATTTGCTTTGAATAAAAGCGCTAGACAAATGTGTAAATGTCAAACGCATTGGTTGAGTTTACTGAATGATTCAGCAGCTTACTCCTGCAGTTTAGTTTTATTCCTGAGTAAATCAGTGTTTTGGAATGAATCATTTCAGAATTTTTTTAATAAACAGTTGAATGAATGACTTGCCACCTTTGATAGGAGTAGTGATGCAACCTGCAAAAAGAGTCACTGTGAAATTCCAAACACTAATGTACTAAGAAATCTCAAATGGATTACTTGAATGGATTACTTGACCGTAACCCTGTTCCCTGAAAAAGTGGGAACGTTTTAAGCACTATGGGAAAACATCTTTTTTTGACCAATTGTGAAGACTTTATCTTATAATTTCTGTGTGCTCAAACACAAACGAGAAGGGCCTCAGACATGAGCTCAAAGATGTGGGAGCCTGTAGTGACAGGAACATCCAAACTTACAGTACACCACCTTTCAAATACACAACACGTACATTCTTCTAGTGGAGGGAGCCCTAGCACTCAGAATAGTCACTATTATAGCTGCTGGAAATCCAAAGTCTCTTAACTGGTCCCCCTCAGGGGCCAAAACATGAAGGTTCCACACCTCGGGCCGGTGATGGAATATCGTCACCTGCATCTGAGACAAGAAATTCCTCCTGTTCGGTATCGCCCAGGGTGAGCCGTCAAAGAAGAGATATTATTTCTAAGAACCAAACTCTTCCACAGTCTGCTATAATGATTTATATGGGCAACTACCACATTGTTGTCCACTCACACCAGTACATGGTAGCCCCTTAAAAGACGAAATGGCACATTTCTTCATCAATTTGAGCCACTTGAGATGACTATTGACTAGAAGACCATCTAAGATCATTCCCCAACTCATCAGGGAAGCATATGTTGTTACTATCTTGCAAAGAAAACACTGATTGATTGATTGGCCCTTGGATGAATTTACATGGCACTGAGATACAACTGGAACATATGCAGAAGGTCCTTGAGGTCGATTGTGATGAACCAATCTTCTATGCTTATTGTAAATATATTGAACTTGACTGTCCTAAGATGATTTAGAACATGAGGGTCTAGTGTCACAGTCATGTCGTGTCTCGTCACTTTTCTTGTGTGTGAACCTTTTGAATTTCCGTCACTGTCACATCAGCCGCTTCCCCTTGTTGGTCGTGTCAGGTGCTCCCCGTTATCCTGCCTATTTAAACCCTCATGTTCTCCCTTGTTTTGGTCGATTGTTGAACTGTTTTCATCTTGGTTCTCCGTGTGTGGATGCTTCCTTCCGTGTCTCTATATACTCTCTATATACAGAGTTTTGCACTGTTTTGTGCCATTTCTGTTTTTGGTTTTGGAATAAAGTGTTATCTGTTGGACCTCTGCGTCTTATGCGTTTCTCCGCATCACACACGCATCTCCTTCTGTGACATCTAGACACAGCAGCCATATTTTTTTTGAACCAGAAAAAAGCGGCTGTAGTAACTTGACTGTCTGTCTGGGAGGGGAATGTTCTATTGCCCCTTTATAGTTCCTTTATAGACATGTCCACCGACATAGTGGACATGTCATTGAAACGCAGAAATGCGTAAACTGTATTCTTGTAGCCCTTTTCTAAGGTTCTCAAAGCCCAAGGAGATATGTTTGGCAGACGCTTCCACAATGCAAACTTCTTCGGAAATGGGCATAGATTTTGAGGTCAAGAAAAGCAATGTCATGTGACTCAATGTCTTCTTGATGGGTGAATGTTAAATATATTATGTCCTGGAAAACAGCAAGAAGCAATTGAACATTTAATATTTGGATGGAAACCACTGCTTTTCAAAATATTGGAGGTTACAGGGATCAAACACCAATGTGAGTGTGTGGGGAAGGAGTTCATTTTAGATGCATTTTTAATGGGGCCCATGCCGCGGGGCACACCATGTTGGCCCTGAGCATAAAAGCCTCAGGACCTCTTTTTATCTGAAATTAGATTTATCTGTAGGTCCCCAGTCTTTGCAGGGGGAGAACGACTGTCCACACTCTGTTTCTGAGATTCTTGTTTTTGAGAAGCTGGACCTGGTTGGGGCTGGCTAGCTGACAGCTCCGACCCTTGGGCATGGCAGGAACTTGTCAAATGCCTCCTCTTGCCTTTTAGCCTTCTGGAACCTACTGATGAAATTATTGACTCATTCGCAGAATAGTCCGGAAGGCAACACGGGGCATCAAGGATAAATACTTTATCCCTCCCCTTGATGTCAGTGAGGCTGAGCCACAGATGTCTTTTCATAGTGACCATAGCACACATAGATCTGCTAAAGAATTGCCACAGCTTGCTCCAAAAGTGGGCCCGAGGACCTCACAATCTGGTGAGAGAACAAGAGAAAGGGGAGAGAACTCATATCTTGCCCTTCAGCCAGATAGACGTACAAATCTCATGACCTTGACCCGACTTGCTCTTCCCACAAGAATGTGAGCGGATCACTTTGACAAAGAATAATTTTCATGGCTGATAGAGCATGATGTTTCCCATTGATAAATCATGCGGATCATTCGCTGAGTGTCGGTTTTCACCTTTGGGACTCTTGTTTTACTTTTTTGTGTTCGTTGTTTTCAGTTCCGGGTTTTGTCTGTCATTTTGTGCCCTGGTTTAACCTGTTAATTAACCATCGTGTTATTCTTGTCAACTGTTTCCAATCATGTCTTGTATAAAGCCCTCTCGTGTTCTCCCTGTGATTGTTGGTTGTTGTATGTTGCTACCATATATTGTATGTCAGCATTGTTTGGATGCATCTTTTCATGCTCCTTCCATGTTTGTGGAATAAACCTGTGTTCACTACATTCCTGGATTCTCCTTTGTTCTCCGCATCGCACAACAAGCATTTACGTAACACTGAGATGGGCCACATCTCTTGCTGGACTAATTTGACTTTGACTTTTTCACTTGGAGAGAAAGAGAGAGAGAGAAAAGGCTTCATTCCCGCCTGGTAAAACCAACTCCTAACAAAAAGTGTATAGTTGGAGAGACAACGTTGTCCAGCACACAATGTACACACTGTGGTTCTGAAGACAAAGGAACCTGAAAGTGCACATGTCTCCTGTCTATTCTAGCCTCTGATGTTTACATTCTGATGATGTCATCATTAGAGGTAATTTATGCAAAATTCCTGGCATGTGTGCCACATAACTGCCGCCACATCACAAATATATAAAAAAGACAAACATAACCGTTTTCCCATAGTACTTAAATCAAATGCAGCATTGAGAGTAGCTTTTGAAAGAGAACTAATTGTTAGAAAAGCGATACTTGTGTGAAATGTGATACTATAGAAAAATGAAAATTGAGTCCAATTTATATGGAAGATTGTTCAGAGTAGCAATCTAAATTACTCAGAATTTAGAATTTGCAATTGATAATTATAAAGTCATAATAATAATAATGAGATATACCCCGCAATTACTAGAAAAAAAGAAAAAATTGTGAAATGAATAATTACTTTGTGTATGTGTGTGTTTTCCATGGTGATGAAAAGCTTCCCTGGATTAAATTTCAGAACTGTATTTTTTTTATAAATGAAAAAATTACAACTTTCATGGATTAATTGATGACTAATTGTGAGTGTTTTTGTAGTTAAGACAAATAAGAAAAAATCTGGTAAGTGAATCTGTTGTTATGAAATTGACACCTTTGGAGTTTTATTCCCGTTTCACAATTTCTCTTTCTGATTGTGCACACTACTGTATTACTTCAGCCAGTCTTCATACACTTTTTTTTTTCCTGGAAGCTGCTTGTTTTACCTAAAGCCATCATCAATAAGTCATATAAAAGGAAGAAAGAAACAAATACCCATCAAAGGACAATCCCTTTCCTGCCATTCAATGCTCCTGGAAATGGCCCATAAATTAAACATCAATTATAAACACAAAACACAAAGGTCTTCAGTCTTCCTGAATCGGAAATGTGAAGATGGTCTATGGAAATGATGTGCTTCCACTTCAAAGCATAAACAGGTTTTAGTAGCAGGGTGAGAGAGAGGGTGTTGAGGGAGGGAAAGCAGTTCCATCATTTTGTTCACAAATTAGATTTTGGAAAGAGATTTAAAATTCATAATTCTTAGACATCTGATCATCAAAGCAATCCCATTAATTCAGAGAAGAGCTTTCCATATTCATATCTCCCCAGTCTTCAATCCAGATGGCATAACAATCATTGGACCTTTAAAATTAATTCTGATCTTTTGATCCACATTGTAATTTTGTTTCAGATTACAAAGGAAGAACTTGTTTTACTATTTGTAGACAAAATATACAAACATTACAATAGGCTATACATTTGAAGAATGCATGTTGGACATTTCACAACCAGAAAACGACAACACAAAAGAGACTCTGAAAGCACTATGAAGGTACTTCACAGTCATGGGGCAGGTATTTAAACATTTGCTGACATAATTTTAATATATAATGAATATTGAAAAATATATTACAAATGTAAAAATTCATTTAATTCTTATGTCAGGCAGATTATAAAGTCAATAGAAAGGCCTGCAGCTAATTATTACTCTTTGACAATTGAAAATGGTTTTCTTTTTAAGACTGCATTAAATTCATGGATGCACTCATGCAAGTTACAAATATTTTGCTATTGTTTACCAAGGAGTTCACAAAATAACATGGGGAATAATATGGCAGCTACTAAATTACTTTGTCTGTCTCAAAAGCATTGTTGTCATTTCTTGAACGTATTTTACTTGATAAATTACATTGTCATGATAGAGCAGATTGTTATTCTCCTGGAGTAAACATCAAATTACAAATATTATGACTTCTTGACTTTTCAAACTTCTTTTAAAAGAGATGTGGGAACATTGATATCAGATTATAAAAACGTTTTGTTATGATGTTCCTCCGGTTATATCACTGACCTCAATCTACTGCTCTGAAATGGGCTGTGAGAAGAAGTGTAAAATGAATATTGTAAGAATAATTTAATATAGATTTTCACCTATCAAATTCACCTTGAGTGAAAAAGTAAAAAAATACCAATGTTTTTGTTTTGGATTTAAGACTGTTTGCATGGGAGTTCAGCCATGCTGCTCCTGGGCTGAACTATAATGATGCGGCCCTTAAGGACCTATTCAATCATGCACTGGACGAGCCCCTCATTTGGGAGAGGATGGGGGATCTGGAGGAATTGGACTTTTGGGAGTCCAGGAGGCCACTGTCCCAGAGCCGTCGCTGCCTAACCCGCAGGCCGAGCCTGAACTCTGTCCGTCTGACCCGCCGGCCGAGCCTGAACTCTGTCCGCCTGACCCGCCCATGCTGCTCGTCCTGCCGGCGCCATCGAGACTGCTAGCCCTGCCGGCGCCACCAAGACTGCTCGCCCTGCCTATCCCGCCGGGCAACCTTGAACCCTTGCTGCCCGTCTTGCCAGGCGTCCCTGAACTTTTGCAGTCGGGTCCTGAACTCTTATGGCCGGACCCTCCGGTCCTACCAGATCTGCCAGCCTAGCTGGAGCCCACCTGACTCAGCCCGCCGGCCCCGCCTGATCCGCCAGTTCTGCCAGAGCCCACCTATATATATATATATATATATATATATATATATATATATATATATATATATATATATATATATATATATATATATATATATATATATATATATATATATATATATATATATATACACACATACATACATACATACATACATACACACAGTGGTACCTCGAGATACGAAATTAATCCGTTCCGAGGCGGCCTTCGTATAATGAGTTTTTCGTATCTTAGAACACATTTTACATGTAAAAACACCCCATTAAATTTCATAATTAAGCTAAATTGACCTATACTGCAAAGCATTATATCAGACTTTGCCCTCCACTTAGGAAAACATGTTGTTCCTCATTAGTAATCGTGATCTTACCTGAGACCCAATTGTGATGTGAGGAGATTCTTTTCAATCAATTGGTACACAAATTACACTGAATGATTCATCTTTCGAGACAAAGATGACCGAGCCAATCAGAGTAGCTATGAGGCGGAGCGACATGTGTAGCCCTGCTCCGTTCTGTAGTAACTGTAGTTCTGTGGTAACTCTACCTACATTTTTTTAACTTACCCACAGATCCAAATAACTGCAATTTTCAGCTGAAAAGAACATTGCTGTCAGCACAAGACCAAAAAATTTCATTCCTTTTCAAACTAATTGTGATTACAGGGCCAGATTATTGTTGAATAAAGGTATGTGAACTCAAGACACTTGAAGCATAACCAATAGTGCATGCTTTAGGGCAGTGTAGGTGGTATGTTTCTTTCAAATGCAATTATGATTAAATTTCTGTACAATGACCAATGTAATAAAATGTTGCCAGAGCCATATTCATTTGTTTTGGATAATACTGAACATACTTTAAGTGTCACGTTTATGTTAGATTCACTTTACTCTGGACTCTTAGTTTACCTTGTCGTTGTCACATGTTCCCCGTTCCTTTTCTCCCCGTCACTCATCAGTTCCCATCATCACTCATTAGTCACAGGTGTTTTGCGTTCCAGTTGTAATCACTGTCAGTATTTAAGTTCTCCGTGTGCACTCCCCTGTTGTCAGTTGTTAAAGTTATGTGGTTTAGTTACGTGTGGATGCCTCCTTATGTTTGCACTCCCATGTGCCGTTTTGTTTTCATTGTTAATTAAAGTATTTTTGGTTGAATCCTGTGCTCCTCGCCTTGTTCCGCATCGTACGCCAGCTCTACACACACACACACGATTATAACAGAACAACTGACCAGGTTTAGTCGCCTCAAAAGACTGTTTATTTATGGATTCACCCGGACCAGCTGAGCTAAGCCTTCTCTCGCTCCGTCAAGGCGGCCGGGCGTTGACGGAGTATATTGCGGACTTTATCAAACTCTACCATCGGGTGAATTGGGACGATTCAGCCCTCAACTTTTGGTTTGAGTGGGGGTTGGATGCGTTAACCATCCGGGCGCAACAGTGCCCAAGAGAATCGCTGGCGGAGTACATCAACCCATTGAGCCACAGCACGAGATTGGAGTACGAGGTTGGGGAGGTTCCCCCAGGTGTTACATCTGAGCCATCGCTCCCGACCACCGCGCCGTCGCCGTAAACGGGGTAAGCGGAATATTCCTGTGGCCTCTATTTTCCCTAGCGGCCGAGCCAAAACTGTTTCCTCGAGCGGCCGAACATGATGAACTGCTTCCCCGAGCGTCTGGAGCCGCCTGAACTGCTTCCCCGAGAGTCCGGAGCAGCCGTGGCCCGTCCCGCCGGAGCAGCCGTGGCCCGACCCGCCGGAGCAGCCGTGGCCCGACCCGCCGGAGCAGCCGTGGCCCGACCCGCCGGAGCAGCCGTGGCCCGACCCGCCGGAGCAGCCGTGGCCCGACCCGCCGGAGCCGCCTCTGGAATTCCGGGACCCGCCGGAGCCGCCTCTGGAATTCCGGGACCCGCCGGAGCCGCCTCTGGAATTCCGGGACCCGCCGGAGCCGCCTCTGGAATTCCGGGACCCGCCGGAGCCGCCTCTGGAATTCCGGGACCTGCCGGAGCCGCCTCCGGTACTCCAGCTGGCCCAGCCAGAGTCTCCGCAGCCGGCCCAGCCAGAGTCTCCACAGCCGGCCCAGCCAGAGTCTCCGCAGCCGGCACCACCAGAACCACCGCCGGCACTCCAGCCCGCCCCCCCACCCTGTTTTGTACTTTCTCCAGCGCGAGGTCGTGCCTTCCGGGGGGGGTGGTGTAATGTCACGTTTATGTTAGATTCACTTTACTCTGGACTCTTAGTTTACCTTGTCGTTGTCACATGTTCCCCGTTACTTTTCTCCCCGTCACTCATCAGTTCCCAATATCACTCATTCACGAGTTCACACTTACGAATGATTCAGGAGCAATAAATGGTAAGCGTATTTGGCGTGCTGTCCGAGGAGAGGGCTCCGAGCTCGGTATTTAGCCCGAACACGGAGCACTCCCCCCGTATCCTGAATTTTGATAGGAACAATTAAGTGTGAGGAGTTGGGGTGGTGGAGGGATGCCGAAAATGTCAGAGCTGTAGGTGAGTCAAACATGTCTATATATACGTACTTCCTCTCCTGCTGATAGGAAGAGGAGTGACGGTGGAAACCCCTCGGGGCCGCTGAGGGAGCAGGAGGCACGTCACTACCGTAGCAGTGGAAACCCCTCGGGGCCCTCACAGCAGCAGGAGGCACGTCAACGTCACAGCAGGGGAAACCCCTCTGGGCCCCTGTAGCGGCAGGAGGTACGTCAACGTTGTAGCAGGGGAAAACCCCTCTGAGCCCTTGCAGCGGCAGGAGGCACGTCAACGTCGTAGCAGGGGAAACCCCTCTGGGCCCCTGCAGAGGCAGGAGTAACGTCAACGTCGTAGCAGGGGAAAGCCCCTCTGGGCCCTTGAAGTGGCAGGAGGCACGTCAACATCGCGGCAGGGGAAAACCCCTCAGGGCCCCCGCGGCAGCAGGAGGCACGTCGCTACCATTGCAGCGAAAAAACCCCCCTGGCCGCTGCAGGACCAAAGAGGTACGTCGCTGCCGCGGTGGTGGAAATTAGAAGCTTGCTCCTGCGGGAGCGGCACTGCTGCGGCAGTGGAATTTAGAAGCTTGCTCCTGCGGGAGCGGCACTGCTGCGGCAGCGGAATTTAGAAGCTTGCTCCTGCGGGAGCGTCACTGCTGCGGCAGTGGAAGTTAGAGAGAGCTGGAAGATAGAGAGAGCTTGCTTCTGCGGGAGCGTCACTGCTGCGGCAGTGGAAGATAGAGAGAGCTTGCTCCTGCGGGAGCGTCACTGGTGCGGAAGTGGGAGTTTAGAGGGTGCAGGCTCCTGCGGGAGTGCTCATCTGTGGGGATGGAAAGGTAGGGTCGCAAGTTTGGTGGAGAGGAACTGGTGCTTTAGCTGATGAGGGTTTGGTGGGCTTGTTTAATGAGTGATCTATCTGACCTGATGTAGCTCTTGAAAGCCTCTGAAGACCAGCGGCCCAGAGCTTGAATTTGATGTTGGGAAAGGCCTTTTTGGGCGGCCGTGGTTGCTGCGCCTATGCGGAAGGAATGGCTGGAAAAAAGGTCTGACGGGAAACCGGATTGGAGTAATATAGCTTTAAGGAATTTCTGAAACCAAAAGCGTGTAATGGGGCGGTTGGAATCGTCTATGAAGAGTGGGTCGGATGGAAGTTTGGCCTGTGATTTCCTGCAATGGAGGTAAGCTAAGAGGGTTTGGTATGGTTGGATTGGTGACGGGAGATTGAATATGTAGATGAAGTGGCCTTTTTTGGTTTGATCAGTCTTGCTTCGTTTGATGAAGTAGGAAATTGTTTCATCGTCCAATACTGATAAGTCAGAAATTGTGGGATGCAATGATGGGTTGAAGCTGGATGTGGTGGTGAGCTCTGAGCATCTGAGGAAACCAAAAAAGGCCAGTATGAACATAGCGTTGAGGGTGCGGGAAGTGTTGATGGAGTGGAAACCTCTGCGGAGGGTGGAGATGCATTTGGAGAGTATTTCTAGGGTTATAGGTTGCCTGGGGTCTGGGTTGTTAGGTTGGGTTCTCTGGATGCCTTTAATGAGTAGCGATGTCTGGGAATTGGCTATTTCTGAGGAGGGTGAGCCGAGAATTAGTTTGTGAAAAAATTGTAACCCGCTTAGATAACCTTTAATGGAGTTGGCTCGGAGGTTCTTAGTGTTGTAAAGGTGGGATATGAATGAGGTGATGGTGAGCAGGGAAAAGTCGGGGAAAGGCAGGTTGTAAATGGAATGGAAGGTTTTGAAGCTCTTCCATGCAGTTAGATATGATTGGAGGGTTCGGAGGGAAACTGCTTGGAGGATTGTGTTTCGTGAAGAGTCGAGGAGTTTATTAAGAGGATGGTTTATGGGAATATTAGTTCTGAATAGTGAGGAACTGGGGTTGGGAATGGGTCCGCTTCTGGTGCCAGCAGCTTGAATTTCTGCGAGGATCTGTGCTCTGATGTTGTTGGCTACAGGGGATGCATTGGTGAGGCTGACCTTGCATTACTGGCGGAGGTGAGCTCGCGCTTGGAGGATAGCGAATGTTGATAGAGGCTGGCTGAGGAGATCCAAGGGCGAGCTGGGCCTGGCGGCTGCTGAACCCGGCGCGCGACCCAGACTTGCAGAGGGCCTGCTGCTGCGGTGAGATGGGGATTTTGGAGAGCGTGGTTTTGATGAAATCCGGGTTTTTATTGTTTTCTTTGAGGTTTTTTGAGGGGAAGAAGTTGACTGAAGAGAGACGAATAATTGGTATAAATCGTCTTTCCTCGCGTTCCTAGGAATTCGGACGCTGGCGTTGGATAAAGCCTGTCTCAATCCTAACACGGTCCATTTCTCTATGTCCGGAACCGCTGAGTGAGCTGAAGTGGCAGAGGACACTGAAGATGAGGAATATGGATGCCTTGAAGGTGGGGGTGAGGGCAAGCCTCGGCGTCGTGGGGTTCGGGAAGCGGCGCGGCTGGGGGAATTTAATTGAGCGTGAGAGCTCATGGCATCGGCGGAATGCGATGGAGAGATCGGAGCGAAGAAAAGATCGTCGTCAGACGGGTAGAGCTGAATCTCGGACATTGCTGCAAAGGTGTGGCGGAAGCCGTTACCGACGAAGATGCCGAAAATGTCAGAGCTGTAGGTGAGTCAAACATGTCTATATATACGTACTTCCTCTCCTGCTGATAGGAAGAGGAGTGATTGCTGATGACGTGTTGATTGTGTTAATCTTTTGAACGTGCTCCTCCCGAACTTTGTTAATAAAACATCATTTAGTCACAGGTGTTTTGCGTTCCAGTTGTATTCACTGTCAGTATTTAAGTTCTCCGTGTGCACTCCCCTGTTGTCAGTTGTTAAAGTTATGTGGTTTAGTTACGTGTGGATGCCTCCTTATGTTTGCACTCCCAAGTGTCGTTTTGTTTTCATTGTTAAAGTATTTTTTGGTTTAATCCTGTGCTCCTCGCCTTGTTCCGCATCGACATATGACATGAACTTATGACATTAAGCAACAATTACTGGGCATTGAATTTTGAAACTGTTTCCATTTTCACAATCAAAACTACAATGTAATGCGTGTTAACAAGACTAATTAACAAAACAACTAGGAACAACCCATGGAGGTGTAGGAAGGTGAAGAAACCTACAGTTGCTGCTAATGTTCCCATTTGGCAATAGCTGTACTGGCGTGTTCAAGTGTATTAAGCTATGTAGGAACAACGTCTGAGTAAAAAAAAAAAAAAAAAACAGTATACCCCATCTTAGTTCAAAAAAGAACCTTAAAAAACCTTGTGAAAAAAACATCCTTTATACACACTTAAACACACTTTATAACACGGGTGTAATAAGCACAAATTCATGCTTAACTGCTGGACACAACTAATGTTGAAATATATAGGTTTGACCCATTGTGGTAGTTAACACATTAATTTACACTATTAGTCAATATATTAAGAAATTAATATATTATGAGATATTTAATTAATAGTTATTTAAATATGAATTTCTCTATTAATTAGATACTCTTTGTTAGATAATCAATAATGAATGAGTCAAATATTAACTCATGATTCTCTGTACAGAATTCAAGCAAAAATGAATGAATAGTAGTAGACCCACATTATAAAGCATTGCCAGAAAATATATAATTCTAATTTGAAAGTTCAAACCTTAGGTTCACAAGAGACCACCTTAATGTCCCATGAACATGCACAGCACCAGATGGGATGGAGTGAGGAGGTTGTTTGGGGCTGCTGAGAGTGTCTGAGGGTGATTATGTTACATGTAAGCAAACAGGAGATAAATGTAAGTACTAATGAAGAGGGTTTTGAAGTACAGCAGTTATATTGTACAGGTGTAGTGCACCTGCTGTGAGGTTAAAATGTCATGTTTGGTGTTTATTCAATGAAAAGTTGTCATATTAATTCCACTAGTGGAATTCAAAAAAAGCTTTAAATGGCATGGGAAACAGGTGTTCTAACAAGGATTCAGCATCTAGTGTACCTCTTTAGATCAGTGGAATAAGATTTAACTGCACAGCTCTCTCTCTCGATGTCTTCTTCTTTGTCGCCATATCTCTGTACAGTTTCATTGCAATTCATCGACATGGGCTCTTGTTTTAGTTGACAACAAATGATGTTTTATTAACAAAGTTCGGGAGGAGCACGTTCAAATGATTAACACAATCAACACGTCATCAGCAATTACTCCTCATCCTATCAGCGGGAGAGGAAGTACGTATATATAGACATGTTTGACTCACCCACAGCTCTTCGACATTTTTCGGCATCCCTCCACCACCCCAACTCCTCACACTTAATTGTTCCTATCAAAAGTCAGGATACGGGGGGAGTGCTCCAGGTTCGGGCTGAATACCGAGCTCGGAGCCCTCTCCTCGGACAGCACGCCAAATATGCTTACCATTTATTGCTCCTGAATCATTCGTAAGTGTGAACTCGTGAAATGCTATTCATCTTTGTGCCGTTCTCATTAGAACATGCGTCCCAATGTCGTATCTCGCCAGTGTGGATGTCATCCATGTTGTTTAGGCTGTCCTCTTTTTGCTGTTCCTTCTATTCTGCCATGCAGTGCAATGTTTGCTATTCTGTTGTCGTTCATCCATAGTATGTGTCCTAGCCATTGGTGTTGTCGTTTCTGTTCTCTTTGCACTATTGTTTCCATCTGATTGAGGGCCTTTCTGATGTCTTCATTTCTCATCCTGTCTAAGATGTGAACATCTTGAATCTTTCTGAGTGCTGCCATCTCGAACACGAGTAGTTTCTTCTCACCCGCGCTTCTGAGTGTCCAAACTTTGCATCCGTACAAGGCAATCGCCACAATGAGTGATTGGTAGAGCCTCATTTTGGTTTCTCTCTTGACATTCCTGTTCTTACAGATGTTGTCCAACTCGCTCATCGCTTTTAATGCTGTAGCTGTACGCATTTTGATGTCTTTCGAGCTGTTGCCATTTTCCGTCAATGTTGTCCCAAGGAATTTATCTCTTGACCGTACTTTGTGCTGACCTGATCAACTTTGTCAAGGAGAAGTTGTGCTTGTTCGAGTAGTTCGGCAAGGAGACCAATGTCGTTGGCAAAACGTAGGTTGCTAATTGTTCTGACGTTTACGCGTACCCCAATGTCGTCTAGGCCGTCGAGTGCCTTGCGCATTATGTGCTCTAGGTATATGTTGAATAGATCTGGTGACAAAATGCAGCCTTGTCGAACTCTGATTACTTGCTGGAACCACTCTGTTACTTCGTTTGCCAACTTTGATCGCACTTTGCGTTCTCTTATATAAATTTTCAAGTTTCAAGCTAGATGGCTTAAAGGATACTAAAGACTGCAGCCTCCAGTATCAGTTACTAATACACATCTTGAAACCAGTGAGGGAATTAAGTTTACCTTCACAACTCTTTCTAGCTGGCCTCTCAAAATTACACTCAATTATGTAAAACTCACATTCAGGTGACTCAAGCACTGCTTCTACTCGACTGTGACAAATGGGATTCAGACCAGCATCATAGTGTCAGGAGAATAGTAGGCAGACACAAACAAGAACACCAGAGACCAAAGCATCTAATCTTAGTTGATAGCTCTTCTTGAGGCCATTGATTTGAGATTACCTGCTAACATGTCACCTGTATCTGTAGGGGTAGATTTGCAATCCCTCTTCCTACATTACATAATTATTTGGAAATTGATAATAAAACCACTGTATCTATTCTGGAATTTATGTCACAGGCAATGTCTCTATTTGGTATCTGAGAGGTGACTGAATGACCGACCCATGTCAGTCAAGTTGAGTTTATCTTTACAGCATAAATTTAACAACTGTTGTTGAACCAAAATTCTTCACATTAAAATAAATTAGACATTTTAGAGAAAAGTTAAAGTGTATACACATACATACATAACATAGAAACCCACCATTTCAAAATTCATACAGCAATTATGATTTATCACCATTTGTTTTACATCAGGAACGAGGGACAGATGAAAGTAACTGGTCACAAGATCTTAATGACCTAGAGCAGGGGTGGGCAAACTGTGGCCCGCGGGCCATATTCGTTGGACTTTTTAATCCAGCCTGCCAAACTTGTGTTAAACCTCCTTAATTTTACATTTCCCTGTGACGTCACTACCACGGCTGCAAGGGGCAGTGGTGCTGAAGCTGTGGTGGAGAGGCGTGTGTCGTTCCCATCCCTCCTCCCGGTCAACAATCACATATCACACTCAGTCATTGGCATTTCTATTGCACGTGAAAATAGAGACTCCAGCTACCACAGTCACATGTTTGCCAGGAGCCAGAGCGCCTGATATCAAATTTAAAAGTGCTGGCTAAGGCTAATCATAAATGCTCTAAGATCGTTATTCACATCGGCGCTAATGATGTCCGACTTTGCCAGTCGAAGATCACTAAAATTATTAAAGAGGTGTGTGAACTCACAAGTACGATGTCAGGTACTGTATTATGCTCTGGCCTTCTTCCTATTCTCAGGAGTGATGAAATGCTTAGAAGATTATCCTCACACAATGGCTGGATGTCAAAGTGGTGCTTGCAGAATAATAAAGGGGTCATGAGAAAACTGAAAAATTCCTGTTGACCTGTTGAAAAGAGATGGTGCCACTTTTCTCTCTTGTAATTTGGCACTTAGTCTTAGAGTTGAACCTTGAGTAACTGGGGCCCAGGTCTGGAAGCAGACAGACTGACTATACTCGATACCAACTAAGCTACTGAAAGAGATGCTTCCAGTGGTCATTTCTTAATAGCACTAATTCATCTTTGTCATTAGGATACGTACCAAAAATCTTTACTGTAAGCTGACCATAATTAAACCGCTTATAACAAAACACAACTTGATCCTACAGAATTAGATAATTACAGGCCGATATTGAATCTACCTTTTCTGTCAAAGATTCTAGAAAAGGCAATATCTTCACAATTATGTTCCTTTCTAGAAAGAAAAGGTATCTACAAGGATTTCCAGTCAGGACTTAGACCGTATCATGTACTGAAACTGCGCTCAGAGTTACAAATGATTTGCTCTTTATCATCTGATCATGGTTGTATCTCTCTGTTAGTGTTCCTAGATCTATTTGTATGTAGCCTAAAATAATCGGCACAAATAACACGGCTGGATTTAATCTTCATGATAATGTGGATATAACATAAAATGGAGTGAAAATTAAATATCATTAATTCTTATAATCATTCTTCTCACATTTATTTTCTACAATCTAACTTCAGTTCACAATCTCACCATCTGTGTCGCCAATTCCATTTGTCTCCAGAATGTGCATACGCACAGCTCGAAATTTGCCAAAAAAGGTGCGCACATTCTTCCGTCAATTTTGTGTTTTATAGATCACAACCTTTGCGTGGGAACTGGTGCACATACATTTCCAGAACCGTTTTGTGCATATTTACACTTTATAAATGAGATCCCAGAAGAGAAGAGTCCTTCCTGAATTTCACCTGTGACCCTTACAAAGTTTTCTTAAGTGTATGGAATAAAATGTGAATGAGATAATGTCTTTAAATGACCACATTTGTGTAAAGAAAAGAATACCATGTTCAGATGCTGCTAGAATGATCTGCACTGCTAGTTTTCAACTGATTATCCATATAACTATAACTACAGAAAACTTGTATCCAAAGTTAATTTGAGGCCAGATCCTCTTACTGATTTTCTATGGCTTATTGAAGTGTGGAAAATGTTAGGATATATGGCTGGTTACAAAGAGCATTAAGGAAATACTTAACTTATTTGAATACACTCTCCAACACACTGGAGATCCACCTAGACACTGTAAAACTGACGAGACAGGACAACTTAATAGCAGGGAGTACTTTTACTAGATCTTAATAAGGGGACTAATGAGTAAATTAACAAACGATAGGCGAATGAGATTAAAACAAGGCAGCATGTGGGAAAAACTGGGTCAACTGAACATAGAGTTAACCCAGTGAATACACAGACAAGCTGAAATCAAACCCTAGCATTACCCCCTGCATTTACCAGGAATATGTAAGCAATATCAGATATCATCATCCTGTCCCTTCCCGGAAATGTGCCTTGAGCATATGAGTGTACCAGCTCACTAGATGGTAACTCTGCAAAAAATGCTACACATATAGTTACATGTAGAATGTAATTGTAGATAGCACCAAGGAAACAAACAGGATATCCACCAACACACTATAAGACAGAAGCAGGACAATCAACTGAATAGAATAGGGAGTACTTAGACTAGATTGTAACAAGTGCTTTTATGAGTAAATTAACAAGGGACAAGTTAATAAGAACAAAAAGAAAGCGCATGGGAAAAACTGGGTCAACAAACAGAGGTTGAACACAGCAAATACACAGACAAACTGAATCAAACCCTGACAGACACCTTTGTCCTCAGCTGACTGAAGTTCAATTTTGACTCCTGTTCTTCATTGAGCATATTGTACTCTTTACATGGTTTAACTATAACTAACCTAAACATCGTAGAGGAAAATAAATGATTAAATAAAATAGGGATTAGGGGTTTCAACATTTCATTCTTCTGAGATCACCACCAGATCAGTGACCACATATTTTGCTAGGATTGTTTTCAAACAGAACAGCTATTACATAATCTCTCACTCCCAAACTCAAATACTTATTGCTAGCAGAAATTAAATATTTAAAGCAAACAATTAAATAACTGGATTGTCACTCAAATTTGATAAAACTGCAGAATAAAACTACAGAATCCTGAAGCAAAAATGATTGGGGTCTTTGATGTGCTGATCTTTTAACAGAACAGAATAAGAAAACTGTATATTGTGCTTTTCTATACATCTGTGTGAAATTGCTCCAGATATATCTGAGTGAAAGAAACCCATGAAGGATGCCCTGGAGTGTATAACTTGAATTCAGAAATGAAATTGAAGCCATGGCCTATATATAGGAGTTTATAGAGGTTTCAGAGAATGAAGGAATCTACAGCTACTCTGACTGTGAAGAAAGAGTGCTAACTTGCTTTAGAGCGACTAAAATGAATTTGACAGCACAGTGCTCTTTCTTTCTCTGAGCTACAGTATAAATACACAGTTTTTATTGTTTTGAACTTCATCAACCACCGGTCACAACATCACATCCTGTCTGTCATTTGGAATTTTTTACATTATTAAATGTTGGATTATGTTTATAGCAGTTGATTTGATTTATCATGGTTAATTCAGTGTCTGTCAAAGATTCAACAGTTGTGAAAGTTTTGGTTTCTTTGCAAATTCCGCTTGCTTCCTCTAGCATTAGTCATTAGAGCAACTCTTTAACCCTTAAATTCATGATTGTTTCGCCAATCATCATCAACATATTCAGAACTTTGTTGACCTGGATATATATATATATATATATATATATATATATATATATATATATATATATATATATATATATATATATATATATATAATCTCTAATATGGATAGATTTCTACCTGTTGCTATAAAATTAAACTCTCCTAATATTGGAGTACATTTTCTTACCTTTTGGATTTTAGAGGGGTTCATTTTGAGAAGATGTTTTATACCATCATCACTATCCTCATTAGTGCTTGTTTCCCAATACATTCATAGTTAATGATCTCACTGGGTCATGGCACCAATGTAACTAGTCCTACTTGCATTGTTCTGAACAGGATTTGAAACAAAGTCAACCAGCACGGAAGTCTGGCACACTGACAATGACGCTAAAGCCTCTTGAAGCTGGAATTACCTGCACAGCTCCTAGCTGGCTTTAACAATACACTCACCCTCTAAACCTCACTCCTTCTCCTGGCACCAATGTAACTGATACTACTTGCAATGAGCTTCATCTGTAAATGCATTAACCATTATGGGAGGTCAGCACGCTAAAAATGATGATAAAGTAATGGGGGTTACGCTAGCAAGGAATCTATAACCTTTATGAAAAACATGTTACGTTCACTGTTGAAATAAGAACAGGAGAAAAGACTGGTTTAGTAACTGTAATAGATTGGTTCAGGTGAGATCCTCTGATTGTGGTCACTGTTTCTCTGATGGATAGCTATATGATGGTGCAGGAACCGAAACTGATAACAGTATTGAAATCTCAATCATCTTTGTAAGGCTGAGGTCAGCAGGACATGTCCCACCGTCTCATGCCATCAAGTGGCAATGAGCCCTGGAAAAACACCACACACACAGCTAAGCTTGTCTGCTGAGGATTATAGGGCTCATGTCACAAGCAAACAGAGGGTAGAATCTGAATGTGGTGGTTTATTCTATAATCCAGTTCACAAATCAGAAACAAGCAATGGCTCAATGCTGGAAAGAGGATAATGAAGGTTGTCCAAAATAATAATCAGACATTCACAAACCAAAGCTCAAGCAACATTTTTTTTTTCTCTGAACCTTTCTAGGATAAAAAAAATAAAAATAATTCAAACAAAAACAAATTACTGAGTGTCTACATAAGCAACAAGAACAACCTTATTACAGATGGCAATAGAATCCAGAGTTCTGTGATTCAGCTTTTAATATAGAGCACTGTAGAAACTTAAAAACGAGAATGAAATGAGCTAGCATTTTTAGATGTTGCATCATCCCCGAAGCCAATGGGCTTTTTGGTTAAATGCATGAAATGCTTTTACATTGTTACTCAAACTTTCCAGTATGTACATTTTAAACAAAATGTGTAAGATTCAAACTACTTGCAATAATCCAAAAAGAAAAAGAACTCAAGTTTTTATTGTCATTCTGCGTACATAGAACGAAATTGAAAAAAACATTAAAATTAAATAGGAGTTCAGCAGTCTGACAGCCATGGGAATAAAACTATTGTAGAAACTGCTTGACCTGCATCAAATGCAAAACATCTTTCCAGAGGTCAGCAGCGAGAATAGGCCATGATGTGGGTGTGAAGTCCTTGATGATATTCCTGGCCCAGGACAGACACATCTCTTTAGTTTTGGTGACATTCACGATCAAATTGTTTTCACTGCACCACTTCACCAGCTGCTCCACCCCTACTCTGTAGGCTTGTTCACTATAGTCCCTGATGAGTCCTACTATCATTGTGTCATCCGAAAACTTCACAATGTGGTTTGTAGAAGACTTTGGGATACAGTCATGTGTCATCAATGTGAGCAGCAGGGGGCTCAAGCCACAGCCCTGAGGAGAGCCTGTGCTGAGAGAGATGACACTGGATGTGTTCTTGCTGACACACACTCACTGTGGTCTGGCAGTGAGGAAGTCTATAAAACCAGTTGCATAGAGGGGTGTTGAAGCCTAGGGCTCCCAGTTTGTCCACCAGATGCTGAGGGTTGATAATATTAAAAGCTGAACTAAAGTCCAAGAACAGCATACGCACATGGGCGTTCTCTTCAAATACAGCTATTGGGATACTCGGTCACAGGCTGGTGTGGCTTCAACAGCAAAGATCTTAAATATTGTTCCATCTCACTTCTACATCTGTAAAGACTGATTCCTAGGTAACCAAAGTGCTACTATAAACGACTGAACTTTTTGGTGTTTCATTTGTATCAGGACAGTGATTTGTGATGGAGTGTTTTCTGAATGATCGGAAAATAAATATGGCTCATTGAAACATTGAAGTCTCTGGTCCCTTAATTGCTTATGTAACAAGCAACCAATATGCTTTTGAAAATAGATCGTTATAACATGACAAAAGTTAATCATAAATTAGGAGAATTGCATCGGGGAACCACAACTGCACATTCATAAGCGAGAACAAATCATGACTAAGGGAGAACTCAGCGTATAAATACATTCACCAAACAAAGGGAACTTATAAGATAACAAACAAGGAACAGGTGAAAGAGATAATTAACAATGTGATTGATAGAAAACAGGTGAGGAAGATCAAAGGAATGAGACGCATGGATGTGAATGCTTCAACCGGTGGATCTTGAGCGCGTCAACTCGTGGACTACAATGGTATGGAAGTACCCCAATTCAGAGAAACAGAGAAAACTTGGCAACACTGGCTTATCTATATATTAGTATATCATTATTAGATTAGCTCAAATGCTAAAACACATTTCACAAATGTTTCCTCCATGTTCCCCCAATGTCTAAACACAACACCCTTTTCTAAAGCTACATAAACACAACCACACCTTCTCACTTCAAAACTCAAACTTTCACAACAAAGGAGCAGTTTGAAGCTTTCAAAAATGTAAACACTATGCACATCATTACACACTACAGCAAAACAATTGAAAACACAATGCTCAATTTGTGAGAAGGTTCTTTGTTTCATAACTGCCAATGCATATATTTAAAAACTTTACAGTAATGGATCTTCTTAGATCTCTGCGGAAGATTAAGCATTTCGATTTGTGAGTTTCATATGAAGAGTATAAATCTATAGTAAATTCTGCATGTACACTATTGTAATACAACTCAATGCAAAAACAATATATTGCACACAACAGTGCTCTTGAAAACATGATCAGGGTGTGAAGTTTTTTATTTACTTTATTCACACCACAATCACTGTGCTGCATCATGTCGCTGAGCTGCATCGGGCCACATCACCTCATCCACATCGCGGGCTATATTGTCTTTTGCATGGCACCGCGGAAAAAAACACACTGCAATGGTGAATCCATCCTTGGAAGGCCTCCACTGGGATGTCAACACAGGCCAGCTCCATTGCGCTTAGGAGGTTCTCTCTGGTGTATGGTTTGTCTGTCATAAACCTTCCATCTCCACGATGAAAAGTCCTCGATAGGGTTCAGGAAAGGGGAGTAGGGTGGCAGACAGACGTTTAAAAAGCGTTTACTGTTTGTGGTGAACCACTCTCTGATTTGGTTTGTTCTGTGGAAGCGTACATTATCCCAAATGGTCACATATTTGTGAGGTGTAGTCCCAGGATGGTGTTGTTGGCGGTCCAGGAGGATTTCTTTTAGCTCCTCTTGGAAGGTGAGAAGACGTTGGGACGTTTACAGCATGCTGGTAAACAAGCCCCTCCAAACCCATGGGCCCACAAAGAGTAATATATAGTATTATATTATTGTATATTACATATAGTATTTATAATATATAGTATTCATATATAGTAATATTTGCACTTTAAAATATTTTTTAAGACATATATATTTAATTTTTTGTTCTGTTATGAGGGCTGCATTGGGTACTTATGTGGCCAAAATAAAGACAGCTTTTTGTGAATCTATAGCTGGTGTCTGCTTTGAGTAATAAGCTGAGTCAAGCACATCATGAAGACGGCATTTCAATCAGAGCAGAAATCAATTCCCGTCAGTTTGAATCTGACTGTGCAGAGAAGTACCTTCATGCGTGCCTCAGAGGACAGCCGAGGTGTGTGTGACCAGGGATACAAACGACAGCACCATTAACCTACGTTGTCCCACAAGCTTTCAATCAACCTCCCCCTGTCCTCCTTCACGTGGATGCATGTGTGAGCGTAATGACTGATTGCAAAGCAAGTGCAGCACTGATTTACAATTTTGCTCTGTATGGTGACCATAAAGAGGTTACTGTCACATTATACACCAATTTTACAGTCCGTATGGTCATTTCTGGCTTTCATCAGGCCTTTGTAACTATTGATGAATTACAACTCTAAAGGTGATCATTTCTGAGTGCAGGTGAGAGTAATTTTTATATGAGGAATATAATTAAAATTTATATATTTTTAATATGAGGATTATTGTTGGAGCTAATGATGATGTAAGTCCAATGCAATAACTAAGAAAATTATTATCAAATTACTTTGCATTCCAATATCACCAAAATCGCTGTGTTTCAGTAGAACTGAAGACAGAAGCTTCCATCTTTCCATCCATCATGTCTGATTCCCGAATCCACTCCAACATGGAAGTTTCGCCCTTGATAGAGGCAAACTATTGTCCAGTTAAGCCTAAGAATGTTTGAAAAAAGAACATCACTTCTAACTCTGAAGGAACCTTCAATATTTCATCTCTCTATCAATGCCATTTTTTAAAGATCACAGAAAAGTAGAAAACAGAGAGAATCAAATAACAATAGTTCCTGACGTCCTTCAGAGAGATCATTTGTTGGCTGGCCATATCTCAACCCATGATTTGTCTTCCTCTTATCATCCTTTTTTTTTTGGTCCAAAGCATTGGTTCTTGTGAATAAATGAGTGTGATTCTTTTGGATTTGGATTTGAGTTTCATTTTGAATTGATTGCCATACTCAAGATAAAAGTATTCTATGATGTGTTGAAGAAATTATTCATGAATTATTTCAGACTTTCAGCAATCCCCATCCTAGTCTTTCCAAGTCTCATTCTTACCTACTTTCAAGTACCCATTTTCGACCAGCCACTCTGCTTCACTCACTGGATTCATCCTTTCACCAACACCCTTCACCACCAACCCATCATCATATAAGCCTGTTCATTCCAAGAACTCTCACACTCTCACATCTAGCTTTAAAGTTTACTTTTTTATAATTGTTTGTTTCCTCTAACTCTCTTATCTGAGTATCTCTCCGTAACAATATTGTATGTATCACTACCAGGTTTGCAGTGTTCATGTGGCCATTGAGGTCTGGGTCTCTGAAAAACATAGGCCTGCCGTGTACCGACTGACCGAACAAATTGAAAACAATTATATAAGGGTAACTATAGTAAAATATGCGTGCATTCACAAATTGTGTGTTTGATGGTCAGAACAGAACATTCAAGCTGACAACCCTCACTGTAAAAATTCAAGCACAACAGATGTGCACTGCCAATGGATCAGTTCCTCAAAGTTATATATTCATTTCCTTTAAGAAGCCAATTTAATGCTTCGCTTAGTCCATCTTTGCCATGTCTCTGAAGCCCCCTTCACAGAAGCTGGAGGAAGGATGAATAAGAGTGAGATGAATATCTCCAGGTAAATAGAAACACTTTAGAGGTGTTGAGAGGGCTCTTTTTTTTCGTAAATTCCGTTGGTCATTTAAACATGCATTTATTTTTTTTTTTTAAATCTAGAAATTCAAACAGGGATTGCAATGTAAAATGCATAGAATGTGTGAGTTTTAAACGCTGTTGGGCTTTTTAGTTTATTTTTAAATTACAATTACAATGACATTTCATTTTTAGGGCATCTGGAAGAGCTGTCTTTGAGAAAGAAATCCTTGAAAAATGAAAAGCCTTACAGTCAGTACCGTTGGTTTCATTTGGACATTAGCTCAAACTGTAGAGTTGGCGCTGGCAAGGCCAAGGTCATGGGTTCAGTCAACAGGGAATGAAAGAACTGATTAGAATGTTAATGTGCATATTGAATGCAATGCAAGTCGCTTTGGATAAAAGCATCTGCCGAATGCGTAAATGTAAAACATTACATTGAACGAGGTGTGTTTAGAGTGTCTTACAAATATACTGTAATATTTACCCCAATATTTAAAATAAAAAATCACAAAAGGAAATTGTTTGGAATGACAGTTTTATACCCAATTCTGCCTTTACGGTATTCATAATATAAATATTGTTGTTAAAAGCTGAAATTTCCCTTTCAATCAGTTACTACCAGTTGCTTTATCATTTAAATACGATTTGGTAGTATTATCAAGATAATATTTTGTTGTTTTAATTTTAGATTCAATATTAGTAATTGTGTTTTTGTAGTAAATGTTTTTTGTCATATTATTAGCATTAGTTTATTTTTTAAATATTAATAATCAATTTTAGTTTTTCATTCATTCCCAGTTCATTTTACTAGTTCACATTTTGTTTAGTTTTAGGTCTTTACTGAAAAACAATTATGTTTCTGCAAATTATATTGCAATTATATTATATTTGCTGACCAAAGGTTTTTACCTTTTACCTTATGTGGTAAATGAGGATGTGTGTTCATCTGTGCAGGCCAAATGTTCTCCTTCCAGGTCTCTGTTGAGTGTTTGTTGGAGCTCATGGACTTGAATTGAGAGTGCTGTCATTGCTGCATCTGGTCCTGCCCCCTTCTTATCCCATTCATTACCTTGTCATTAGTCTCCTCCTTTCACTTGTTCTTTGTCAACTACATTGTTTGGTCTATTATTTAGTCCCCTCATAATTAAATGCAAAACCAGGGGGAAAATTTTCTGGAATGTCAAAAGTTTAATACTTCTATGGGTCTTACTTGTGGACTTTCTGTGAGAGGTTGAGTATGAATTAAACAAATTACATTTGTGATTTGAGAATTTCATAATCCTCACATCTCCCTATTTTGGGTAAAAATACAACAAACTATTCCTCTCAAAATATATGGGTAACACCGAATAATATTTCATTAATTAATAATAGTTTAATATTAGTTTACTACTTTAACGTGAACTAAGAATTAACAATGCTTCTACAATATTTAGTAATTTCAACATTTAATAATATATTATATTTGTAAACATCTATTATTTAACGTCATAATGCACTGTGAACTAAGAAACAATGAACAACTGGATTTGTATTAATATTAACAAAGATTAATAAATACTGTAACAATTGTTCCCTGCTAGTTAATACATTAAATACACATTTCTGGAATTAAACTCTAGATGGCAGAAGCTAATAGGTCCATAACTGAATTTTTTTAGAGATTACATTATCTACTTAGCACAGCTTATTGGTTGCTGTGGCATCAGCGTCCAATGAGCTTGCTGCTCAACATTCAGATTGTTGATAACATTTGCTGCTAGCAGTCTGCAGCTTGATCAGAAATCAGAGATAAACTAATGGTCTGCCTTCGGTTATATCACTATGCATTTTTGCGTGGTCAGTTTGGAAAATTCCTTATGAGGTAATCATACATAAAGTTTAAAATCATAAGCTCTGTTTTAATACAAATCATAAATTAAGTTTAGCAGAAGTGAATGCGCAATATTACATTTATGCACCAGCAGCAAAATGTTCAATGGTCATACCAATCTCTCAGAAAGTTGTCAAAAAAGAAATAAATCTAACAAATGAGACATTGTAGCAAAGTGTTACTAAGACATTTGAAATAAACATACAATAATCCATACGTCTTTGTTTGAATGAGCATACTTTTGGATTAAAAGCTTCACGTTTCAGGTCTAGCACAATAATTGCAACTTACTGTCTGTATTAGTGGCAAAATCTGCAGGATGATGGACACGGAGGTTGGCGAATAGGTTGCTAGCATTTCCCCCTTTTACACTCACCGCAATAGATAGAACCTCTCCTCGGTCTTATCAGATAACATGATTTTGCACAGCAGTATTATGGATATGTGCTGTGTCTCAGGTTTTTAGCATTAAGGTGGAATACAGCCACCTGTTGGGATTTTTGGGATGTTATCTAGATACTGGTGTTGGATTACTTGCATGCCGTATTATCATGCACGTACTATTCATTTTATTGCCAATACCGGTATAGCGCTACACCCCTGGATCACATCTGCCCAAATTGTCTTGCTTGGGCTGTACATTCACTGCATATCTATTGGATGGCACAGCATTAGAGAAGTGGCTTTTAGGATGTTTTCACTTCTCCTCTGGTCTTTTGTTCAACAGATTGTATACCAAATGTATATATAAATATACCAGTCTCTGCACTTTTTTCAAGCAGAAGTAGTATTGCTCAGATCCTCCACCATAAAACTGTGTAAGGACAGCTATGTTTTCTGTGGTCCGAGGACATGTTTAATTTCAAAGTAAATTGAAGGCTTAGAGTCTAAGAGCTTACAAAGGAAAGTACTGTATGAAAGATAAATCAGTTAGAATACATTTTTATTTAAATTGGCCATATCAACTAACAGAATTGACTTTTTGTTAAATTTGATTTTTTTCTCTTAATCTATATTTTAGTAGTTACTGAGCAGAAATATTTTTGAAATGTTCTTAACATGTACGTAATCCTGTGACGTGACAGGAGAATAAGAATAATACATGCTACACTATTATTAGCCTATAGATTATCATTCATAGATTATCTTCTGTAGGACACCCACCCCATGGACTTTTTATGGCTCAAGGATACGCCTCCTGGGAGTGGGTCTACTGTCAGGTTTTGAGTTGGTTTCTTGAATCTCTGTTCTTATCTTCTATAATGTTTACTAATTCAGTCTTTCTCCATCCCCCACTTGTTTATCTCCTTGGTTATTTCGGTTGAGTTAGTTCTGTTCAGGTGTCTAGTTAATTAGTCCTCTTTTATTTGCACTTGTATTTAAGCCCTGTGTTTTGTTCAGTTCACTGTCCGTCCTTGACACATTGTTTGTTCTGTTCCAAAGTCTCTTCAGTGTTTTGTTTTGACTAAGTCTAATGAAGTTGCATCCGGATCCTGCCTACTTCCCTTTGTACTGCAACCATGCGACAATAATATGAAAGTGTTGTATTGGTGTGGAGTGAGAGTCAACAAAACACTGCATGAGTCTGCCTCTATTAGGAGTTGTTATGCATACTATACAGTGTGTTCTACACCACTAACTGACACCCACACAAAATATCAAAACATATTGTTCAACAGTTCTTACTGCCTTAGATCTCACTGTTAATCACAATGTTACATTCCTTAACATATTATATTGTTCCTGTTGATTCTTATGACTTGTCCAGAGTTCTTTACAACCACATTCAAGTATCATTAGGACCAGAAAATATGAGAGGAGTAAGTCAAAACTCTTATGTAACTAATTGTAATATGAAGTAAGTAATGTGCAATGTAAAATATCAAATAATATACTTAACTGGGATATGTGTTCTGTGTGAATGAACTTTTACCACTGAACAATTTACATTTGTGTGACACGATTGTTATGAATCATATTTATAAAGAGCACAGAACAAGCTCGGTAACAGAATGAAGAAAATTACATATTCTTGGTTACAAAAAGAGATGCATTCATTGTCAATGACAACAAAAGGAATGCACAACATTAGTCAACAGGGGGGTATTCCAGAAAACAAGGTTAAACATTCTTACCGTCAAACATACGCTAAAAACTCTAGGTTGACTGACTCAAACCTTGATTACTCAAGGGATGTTGATTCCAAAAATGCACCCGGGATTAACTTCATTTAACCCAGAGTATGTTCAGTGTTAACACACAAGGGTTTCTCAACAGAGCCACGAATCACCATGGAAACGGACCCTACGAAAAAGTGTGCCATACTAAATTGTAATTATTTAATTGAAAAACTTTACATTTTTAAGTATGGTGTTTTGTATTTTAATGACAAGTTGTTTTATTACATGTGTTATGATCCTGAGTTTGTGCATATCGTGTGAGTACCTCTCTCTCTATGTGTGTAGATGTGTTGGAGATTGGTTACTCCCTTTGTTAATAACTTGAAGACTGTGATCGGTCCTGCCAAACCCCTGATCTGGATATAAGGACCACCCCGAACATCCATTCTCGGCTTCATGCCACTACTGTGCCATCTGTTTGATTGTGTACACTTCGCTATAGCTATTTTTTTTTCGTATCGTCTTTGTCTTGTTTAAAGTTTTGCATCAGAGAGATTGTTAGTGTTTATTTTGTGATTGATTGTGAGTTTATTTGTAATTGTGAGTTTTTGTATTTGTAAACTTGACCCATCCTGTTTGACCACAATTCTTGGACTCGGATTTTGGCATTGTTCGCAATTTGTATATAATTCTTTCTTTATTCCACTTGTATATATTTTGTGCACATTAAGAGAAGTAGGTTGTTTGACGCCATTTTGTTTATCTTTTCACTTTGTTTTTGTTGAGGGAGATAGGTAAGTTCACGAGTTCACACTTACGAATGATTCAGGAGCAATGGATGGTAAGCGTATTTGGCGAGCTGTCCGAGGAGAGGGCTCCGAGCTCGGTATTAGCCCGAACCTGGAGCACTCCCCCCGTATCCTGACTTTGATAGGAACAATTAAGTGTGAGGAGTTGGGGTGGTGGAGGGATGCCGAAAAATGTCAAAGAGCTGTAGGTGAGTCAAACGTGTCTATATATACGTACTTCCTCTCCTGCTGATAGGATGAGGAGTGATTGCTGATGACGTATTGATTGTATTAATCATTTGAACGTGCTCCTCCCGAACTTTGTTAATAAAACATCAGTTAAATTATATTTTGTTTTCTTTATTTTTGATTCAGGTAAATTAGAGGTTTCTACGTAGATTGTTTCTGTTTGTTATTTTGGCCTTGTCTGCCCCTGAAGATTAATCCCTTTTTCAATAAACTTATTATTATTTTAATCTCTTTGGTATTGAGACTCACGTTTCCTTTTTCCTGTTACGGCTGTCCCCAAGCGGTCGTAAAACATGTCAAATGTTACTTTTTCTAATTGTTTTTCTGTGACAATGAACTTGCAAACCAACTATATGTGGAATGCCACTAATGTTGGTGTTGTTCTCATGAATAATGTATCACTGCACATTACAAACTTTCAGACTGCCCAAAAGAATTACATGAAAGTGAAATGCAAATAATGGAACACAATAGAGGGTGCATGCAGCCAAATTCTCCTTATATTACAGATAAACTGCCTGGAGTACAAACTTCCTAAAAAAAATGAAAGGGTTATGTGGGAAAAAGTTGTTAATACTGAAGAAAATCAGCATTTTAAATGCATAACACTTCCTTGTTTGCTAGACAGCAGGAACAGAGTCAGGTCTTCGGAGACAACAGACAAAGACATTCTTGGAGCCAAGAGAAAAGAACATGCTGAACATAGTCAAGAAAATAAACATGAATAATTATTCAAGCCAAGTCATTCTGAAGAACTAAAAAACATCTGACTTTCGGAATTCTCAGCCATCTTTTTGCGAACAAAGAAAAAAGGGCCTTAACACGAGCCAAGAGACAAATTGCTGTGGAAACAGTGAATATTATGCCAACAATTGTATAAATCATAGAAATGCAAGTCTCCAGGCAAAGGTACTGTTTACTAAGTACTATGGGATCTTTTCACAAACCTTGACCACTGGCTGTGGACAAAGTAATCCATTCACACTTGCAGGGGATGCCTTGTCTTAATCTAGGTGTCTTTCCTGCCAAAATTTTTTATTTTTAACTGGTTCCAAATCAATTGGAAAGATCTATTATTAGTAGATTTTGATCAAATGTTATTTGATTAATTTGATTGTTACATTATTATCCTTGCCTAATCCTTTCACCTTTTCTTCACCAAACGTTTCCCTAACATGTGAATAATTCTCTTTCATTTTATTTATCTTTTCCACGTACAGCAGAGCAGTCCCAAGAAGTCTCTTCACTAACGATTGCATGGACGCATGGAACATTTAATAAAGTTTGGCATACAGACTTTCTCTTCTGACCCCTGGTAAAAAAAAAAAAAAGTACTTTTATACAATATATAGTGGAGTTTGGTTATTTCAACGGCCTCGGGGGTTGCAAAATAACATTTTGAGATAAGCCATAAAACATATTACCGATTTTTTTTCCACATACAACCCACAGACGCAAATAATCCGCACACTCATATAGCCAGCAGGTTTTGGGTTTTGTGCAAAAAATCGTTGGCATAACCCGCACCCATAGATTGATTAACTTTTTTGTGTAAGATCACATTTCGAATTTCAAATGTTGCTCACATGACGTCAATTTTCCATAACTGTTCTGGCTCGGTACACAGTGCTTGTGCGTGAAATTCACCCAATAAGAAAAAAAAACACAAGTCAGAATCAGAAGAAAAAGAAAAAGCAGTCTCTCCCGCTGCGCTGTTCAGCAGCTCGTCCCTTTAAGAAGCGTGTCGGATGAGATGAGAAGAGCCCGCCCTCATGGCAGACAGCCAATCATGTCTTCTTGCATGATTGAGAGGTCAGACAGCCTATCAGTGCCAGCTGTCAGAGTGCTGTCAGAGTGAACTAGGTACGCTAATTAGTCACAAGATAACATGTGAAGTGGCAAATTTGTCCCTCTTTTGTGCTCGAGATATTAGATTGCATTGACATTAAAGAATAGACATTACCCACAAGAAAATGCTAAAACAAAGAGGTAGTTTGGCGGTTCCACTTCAAAAACGTCGACATAATAGGACTGGCGAGTTAACCGTGAGTCGAGATAAGTGAACTCCTCTGTACTTTAAAAGAACTCACAGGCCAGCAGGATTTAAACAAAATATTTACTGAGAAAAAAAAGTTGACCATTTGTCTCAGTTGGAAACAAACCAATAAATTAAGTAAGAGACCAATTATGATTTTTCATTGGCTAATGAGAAACATTTACGGACTGGTTGACCTAGTTTAATTTCCATCAAAGCTCCAAACAGACAATTCATATAATGTGGCTTCTATTTGATCTTTTTTTTTATTGTGAAGTATTTAACTCTATAAACCATCTTTAGTGCCCTCTGTGTTATTTTCAGTGTAAGATAACGTTTGTATCATTGGTAATTCAGAAAATTTGCTGCATCACATCCCACAGCAACCATGGTGCTTTGAACTTGCACTGAGTCTGTGGACATCAAAGACATTAAGTCAGTGACAGTGTGACAGATATTGTGTCCTTGTGTGCCAAAGATCGAACGCCATCTGTGCAGTTGCACAGGTTAATTTATCACTGAAAAAGACTTCATTCATCACCCATACCTTGGATAAAAAGGACCTTGGTGATAAGAACTACATTTTATTTTCATGCCTCTATTTTGGAAATAAATAAGTTGTTTTTATTATTCCGTTTACATTTATGATTCTTAGAGACATGATTCACTAAGAAATCTGATTTCTATTACAGTTTGTTTCCTCTTGAGTTGAGAAGAATATTTTCAAATAGAGTAGACAGCATTCCCCTCAGAGCAGCTGCATCATTTGCTTTGGATTCAAACACTAATTGAAAATATTCCTGGTATGCCAAATATATGCTCAAAGGAAACATAAATAAAATTGATCAGTGAGACACTTATTTGAACTAAAGATAAATGTAGTGCCTTTTGTCTTATCTCGGTATTTAGAAGAGATGTGTCATTGAGTGTTGGGAAGGAAGTATTTATCTTATTCTACTCTCTATCAAAAAAATAATCTGGCATTATGCCTCCCTTACATCAAAGTCTCAGAGCAAAGTTTCACAGCACTGAACACTGGCATGGATTCAAACTGTATCTGTGCATTCAGCATAGTTTATGAAATTAGGAATATAAATTTTGTAATTATTAAGTAAAATCCTCTTGCAGCGTGATCATTTTTAAATATAGAGGTGGGGTAATATAAAACTTAACAAATCATATCTGTTATTTGAATCCCATCTGAATTGAGCATTCCAGATTATTTTATGCAATGCATGAGCCAGCAAAGATTTTTAAAGACATTTTTATTTTTTTTAAATGTCTCAGTAACAGAAAAAATGTGTGGATGTTGATCAATGAGAATACACTTGAAGGCACTTGTGTTTCCTGTGAGCATTGTAAGTTAGTGGTTAATGGTTTGATGTAACCATTAAAAATAGGTTATTTTTAATGGTTACATCAGAGGTATATAGAGGTGTTTCCCTGTTACTGTACTTTTGTTATTTTTGTTAATAAAGTGTGTGCTTTATTTGGACTCTGCTCTCTCTTGTCCCTGAGTCACCAATGTTACGTTGTGCTTGTTGCAATGTGCTTATTTTTAATGTCTGAAAAAAGGACTAACTTGAACGACACAAAGCTAATGAATATGAATAGATTGTAAATCTTTGAAACGTGCAATGAAGGATTATAGCAGGGGTTTCCAAACTTTTCAGCCGGAGGGCCGCATTAACTATCAAACAACAGTTCTGGGGGCCAACTACACACTCAAGGTCCAAATAAAAAAATAATCAAAACATGGATGCTGTTTTTAATAATTTATTTAATATTATTTTATTCAGTTATTACTTAATAACACAATGATACACTACACATGGACACCTGTATTTGTGGGAATGATGAAATTTTTACCTGGATGCTAAAATAGCAGACATTTCAGGCTTTAGATTTGATGTCCCTAACATCAACAGTGACCTAAGATTATCATTGGACAAGTTCGTTCTCAAATTGTTCTTCACGTATTTTATTCTTGAAAATGTTTGTTCACACATGTATGTTGTTCAAAAGATTGAAAGGTACATTGATGCAAAGGTTTTGACATTAGGAATGACGAAAAAAAAAAAAAGAAAAAAAAACGGGGGAAAAAAAAAAAAACACCAGTCCTGCGGGCTATATCACACATTTTATGTTTACACATACCATTTTCATATATTTTACATATCACACCCGCGAGCTATATGAGGGTGCAAACAAAATATGTCTGCAGATTATATGCGGGCAAAAACGGTATATAATCTCATTGACGGTGACCGAAAGTAGAAAAAGTGAGCAGCGAATAAGGTTTTGTAATGTTGTGATCGGTTGGAAAACGTCTCCGTTTACTATTGTAACCTCGGTTATCTTTCCATATTTCGTTTAGAGAAGTGTGAAGGAAATATTCTGACGCATTTGTCACGCTTATGCTATTAATACGGCCAGATCCGCATCGCGCTACAATTGGCCAGTTGTCAACTAGCATTATCCTATAAGGTTTCAGAAATTACGTGAAGGGGAGGAGTTCCCAAATGCATTTAGTTGCAGCATCTCGTTCCCACTCTAGAAAGGGAACGCACTACTGCGCGCCTCTATTTTAATTTGGTAAAAACATAACATCCATGTAAGCGGTGGCTGATCTTGGCAGGATACACGTAAAGTTCCGTAATTTTTTCCCGTAGACAAAAAGGTCTCCGTGGGCCGGATGAGAGAACCGTAGTTTGAGGACCCCTGAATTATAGGCTCATTTATGTAATTCATGTCTCTTGAATTAAAAAAATCTACTGTAATATTTTGAGACCATAAAAATGTTTCAGGTTCCTTCTCTGAGAGGGGAACATGACGCTATGTGTCAGCTAATGCTTTGGGGAACACCTTCAGTGTAACTGCACGAAACTGAACAAAATACCAACTTCGCCATGCTGACATGCCAGTCCAGGTGCGAATCATCTCACTTGGGACCCCTGAGTGACAAAACAACAATTATGAAGTATAAATATTCACACTGATAAAGCATCTAAATGCAAATTAATACAATCCACATTTCGTATGACATTAACATTAGAAATATGTCTACAAGAACTGTATGATATGATTATCTAACGGTTAGCTCACAGCCATGTTTTCTACAGTGTGTGCTACAAGCACATCTTTATGCATAAGCAAGTGATAAGCACAAAACAAATTCATGCATAAAGTGTAAATACACTGTATATTAAAATGGATCAACTTACTCCTGCATGCAAACACATATACAATATGTGATTACTCAATATTGAACCATCATGGATGAACTGGCACCATTGTCACCGTTAAGTCCATTTTGCACAAACAACAGTGCTTATACCTTAAACTAAACAGCATCCTGGTACTTAGCATTGTCTGGGTCCTAACAATAGGTGAGTGACTGAATGCCTGACTAAATAAAAATAGCAAATTAACTACTACGCACATACAAAGAATTGGCCCTCAGTACCCCGGCAAATATTTTTGCAGATTTGGATCTTGGGCCAATACTCACAATCATTCAGGGAGTGTATGGAGCTTAATCAGTCTGATGGGTCTTATGTAGGTTTTGTTTTTGACCTGGATTTCTTCAGGTCTTAATTTATTATCAGCTCTGGACTTTACAGTTTTCATCGTTCAAATGGACCAAAGTGCGTTGGGGAATTGTACATCAGCAATCATACCCACTGTCCCTACTGTCAGGTTGCCTTTCTCTTCTTGCCACTTCTGTCAAGGCTGGAGTCCTGGCAGGTATTTGTGTGGATAACAGCTCCAAAACTGGTTTGCCAGTATCTTGCTGTGTCTGAGCAGTTCTGATGCAGGGTAAGGCAATATCTAGCTGGTATATTAATAGTGAAATAGGGGTTATTGGGTCCAGATCAGCTACATCCAATAATGCATATCCCATTGTTTTTGAGTTTAAAATCCTATCAATTTTAATAAGGACAGTCCTGAGCAGTTCCTCTGCGACAAGTTAAGAACCAATTGTGATGCATAATAGTTTCAACAGATCTGATTTCTCTTTCCCAGGATCCTCAGAAATGTGGGGATTTAGTTGGATTGTACTTAAGCATTGATCTGTTGATTGATCTGTTAATTGCAAGTTCTATTTGCAATTAAGAGCAAATAACGTTGAAGGCTTCCTTAAACTCCAAATCTCCAGATTAGAAATTTGTATCCTGATCAGAGCAAATCAATTTAATCCATTTGTTGGCTGACTCTGAGCTTGAATTTCTTACATGTGCCAGCCGTGACAGTGGATGATGTGGATGTCTTGGCCCAGTTGTCTTTGGACTAACCATGGAGGGTGAGTTGCTGAGCTGTAATGGAGAAGTGTACTGAGCTCTGAACCATATTAGAAGTGCATATGCAATCAGTGAAAATTTGCGTATGATGGCTCTGCACAATTTTAGTTCTAACTGATACCGGTTGGCCGACTGATGTACAGAGTTTCTATTGTTGTGCTGGTAGACTGTGTGATCTCTCCTGTTTCTTTAGTATATTTAGCATTCCTTTTGTTATTGGCCTCATGCTAATTTGTAGATGTCTCTTTTGACACTTGAGAGAGACACTTTGCGTTAAGAGTACACTGCCCTGCTTGGTGATCACACCCACATTTCCAGCCTCTCTGATTGGATCTCATACAGGTCTCAATCTTTTCTTTGGTTAGCAGCTTGAGGTTTGAACACTGATTGAGAGTGATGAGTTGTATTACAAAAGGGGTAGTATTTCCTTTGTTTCTCTAGTGATGATCTCACCTCAGGAGCTGCATTTTAGCAAACCCATTTAGCCTTGGAAACTGGCCTTTAATAACTTTCAAGGAAGATTTCTGGTCTTTGCAGGAGCTCTATCTCTCTAACAGTCTCTAACGTCAATACTGAACTGGGTACTGGGTAATGAGAAAATTTAGCTGGTAGTCATGAGACCCACAACTTTGTTCTGTTTGTCCTGGACTTCCAGGGCTGGTACCTTCAGTGCGAAAATATTGAATTCTCTGGTACCACCATTTCTTATGCTGGGTCCATCCATCAGGACAGCTATGCATTGAAGGGAGAGTTGATGGGGTAGCCCATAGAGTTATGTTAGAACCTACATGCATACATTTGACTGTAAGGGTACCTGCTGTTATTGCAAGAGTGGAAGTGACAAGTCAGTGCAAGAGTAAGTGGTCCATCAACTTTAATATATTAACGCACCCTGTAGCATTGATGGGCAAGAGATTGTCAACTGAAGTAGATCCTCTTTAGAGAAGTTATGAAAGATAGAGGTTGGACCATGTTAAGTGATCTCTTGAATGGGTGATGATAAGGAGTGATAAGGCACGAATGATCTTTGTCGCCTTAAAGTAGGGCTGTATTTGTGTGTAGATGGCTGCCTTGGGTGTTGGTAGAATTCATCAGCACTCTTAGCCCTCTAAGGTGTTACTGTCGGCTGATGACCAAGTTCATCTGAATGGCTTGTAACTCTCTTTCATCCTCTGAAGCTTGTGGATAATGTCATCTATTCCTTTAAATATAAATTCATGTAAACAGTGTAAATATACAGTATAAAGACAGTGAGAAAAGCAGTATTGCAGTAAATCCAGCACTGAATCCACAAGGTAGTTAAAGGGAAATCCATAAAGGGAATGCTATCCACTTTAAAATACCTTTGTGGAGGTAGCTCTAGAATTGAGAATTGTCTCTAAATCCTCAGTGGAAAAAGACCTGCAATTCTAAGAAATGAATCTCTTCAGACCAAGAGGCAAAACTTTCAAGCCTGGAGGAAATCTTTTTAGAAATCTTAGCCAACTGAAAAGTATGAGCATGTACAGCACTCTATACCTAGTTGGGGCTCCTTCTGCCTGAATTACTGCAGAAATGTGGTGTGACATGGAGTCGATCAGTCTGTGACCAGTTAAGAATAGGGATACCATGGTCCTTAAACCAGGTACTGGTTGCTTTTTCACTGTGTGCAGGTGCCAAGTCCTGTTGGAAAATGAAATCTGCATGTCCATAAATTTGGTCAGCAGCAGGAAGCATGAAGTACTCTAAAACATCAAGTTATACGGCTGTGTTTATCTTGGACCTTAGAAAATACAGTGGACCAACACCAGCAGATGACATGGCACCCCAAACCATCACTGACTGTACAAACTTTACACTGGACTTCAAGCAACATGGATTGTGTGCTTCTCTCTTCTTCCAGTCCCTGATTTCCAAAGGAAATGCAAAATTTACTTTCATCAGAGAACATAACTTTGGACCATTCAGCAGCAGTCCAGTCCTTTTTGTCTTTAGCCCAGGCGAGACACTTCTGACACTGTCTGTTGTTCAAGAGTTGCTTGACACAAGGAATGCAACAGCTGAAACCCATGTCTTGCATATGTCTGTGTGTAGTGGTTCTTGAAGCACTGACTCCATCTGCAGTCCACTCTTTGTGAATACCCCCACATTTTTAATGGGTTTTGTTTCACAATCCTCTCCAGGGTGCGGTTATCCCTATTGCTTGTACACTTTTTTTTTCTACCACATCTTTTCCTTCCCGTCTCTGTGCTTGGACACAGAGCTCTGTGAACACCCAGCCTCTTTTGCAATGACCCTTTGTGTCTTGGCCGCTTTGTGCAAGGTGTCAATGGTTATCTTTTGGACAACTGTCAAGTCAGCAGTCTTCCCCATGATTGTGTAGCCTACAGAACTAGACTGAGAGACCATTTAAAGGCCTTTGCAGGTGTTTTGAGTTAATTAGCTGATTAGAGTGCCCCCAGTTGTCTTCAATATAGAACTTTTTCACAATATTCCAATTTTCCTTAGTTAACAGTTATAATCATCAATTAAAATATATCAGTCTGTGTATAATAAATGAATATAATATACAAGTTTCACTTTTTGAATGAAATGAGTGAAATAAATTAACTTTTTCACAGAAAGGAACATGAGACGAAAGAAAGCGCATCCTTTTTGTTTTATTTATTTTTCAAAAACACAATGTTCTGTCTTGTTGTACGTGTACATAAATTAAAGTAAATATTTAGTAGTTTTGAATTATGTACTACATTTTATTATCTTTGTTTCCTCTGTTCAATTGCACTGGCGCCCCACATGCACAAAAAATATTGTAAACTTGACATCTATCAACACCTATCAAAATAAATTGTTACACTGCTGTTTAAATAGTCAGTAGTACAATCTGTAAAATCAAAAGGATACTTTTTTCCATTGATACTGTAAAATTGAAGAACAAAGCCCAGCTTACACAATAACTAATAGTTTCAGCTTCCAAATACATTACAAATATGGAAACATCTGGATTTGTGCCGGATGAGAGAGTTAGGCTACGTAAGCTGGTACTTTCAGTTTCACTCTAAATTAATTTTTTGGCTTGTATATCCTGTTTTTTCTTTGTTGTTCTGTTGTGAATACAGTTAAATTGAAAGTATTTTCTTGTGAAGTGAAGGGAACTAAAATAGCCCATTGGTAAGTGTACAGTATTTATTGTTTGAAGTACATCATAACATTTTACTTTATTTACCGGTACTATTTCTGATTTTAATAAAATGTGAATTATGTGACAGCTGTTTTTCTCTCTTAAAAAACGAATCAAAAAGTTTTTGAAAGTATCCAGCAAATGAAAGTAGTCCAAAAGTCGGTTCAAATTCTTACTGTCGGTTAATGGTTAGCCAGTTAATTAGCATCCCTTCATAGCTTTATCAAATTCGTGCAAAATCAACTTTGCATTGCGATCATGAATCTTATTTTCCACCTGCTGTTTATATAGTGCTGACTGAATTTTTTTGCCATCTAGAGGTTTAAAGGAAAATAAAGTCAAATGTCTTTGACACCGATGTGCTTTAAGGTCCGTTGTATATTGCTTGACTTGATTGTGTAAATGACTGAATATGAGTCCTGTCAAGAAAAAAAAAGTGTTCTTAAATAAAAGAAAGACAAAAGAGAGAAAATGAATACTGTCGTGTTGATATCTTCCCTTTGTAGCTTCCGTAGGAACATGTCACACTGAAAGCTTTCTCCAAAGCATCAGACTGGACTCAACACCTTTTCCCTCGAAAGTGAACTCTTTTGCTCATAATTTAACCAGACTTACAAAATGAATCGAAAAGAACATAATCATTCATGTTTATCAACATAAATAGAATCTCTCAGTTAATTATTTCACTTTTTTAGTCAACATTCCAAGAAGTTTAGTTATGATAAGCTAAATTATGACCCAGTGTTGACATTTTCAAATACAGTAATACCTGTTTACGAGTTTATTTTGTTCCAAGAGCAAGCTCGTAAACCAAAATGTTCGTACACCAAAACAATTTTCCCCTTATGAATGCACTAAAAATCAATTAATTCGTTCCACACGACCATAAATGCCCATTTTAAATTTTTTTTTTTTTTGGTTTTACCCTATTGACTACAGTTAAAATTATAACCATTAGGATTTCATATAAATACTAATTAATAATTGACAAATAAACTATAAATATACTTGACAATTTACTGTAATGCACTTGAGCTTTCAGCAGTGGAGGAGGGGAGAGGAGGGGGGAGGGAGGAGGGGGGAGTGGAGGGAAGTGAACTAAATAGGCATATGATATGAGAATCAGGTGTGTCAGTGCTCTCTCTCACACACACACACACACACACACACACACACACACACACGCACACACGCACACACGCACACACGCACACACGCACACACGCACACACGCACACACACACACACACACACAGGCAGAAGTAGGAGACAATGAATTCATGAACAGTGACAGTTACTGCTTAGAGGTACTTTACATATATATAGTTCACTACGTGAACAATAGCGATCACAATTTATTAATGTTAACAACAGGAGGTAAAACCGCTGTAAATCATTTATAAAAGTATCACTGTGGTGAATGATGCAGCCAAACCAAGCAACGCTGAGAGAATGAATGAGTTAAGGGCTGATAAAGGGGTTGGAACCGCATGACTCTTAAAGTGAGAACACACATGAGCCTCGTTAGTGTGCAATGTGTCGTGTTGGTAACACATGCTCCCTTAATAAAGTTTCATAATATTCACAAGTAACAGTCGTTGTGATTATTAACGGAATTAACAACAACTTATGAAATATTGCATTGTGGTGAATGATTCAAGTATATGAGAGGCTGTCATTAGGATATTTCCAGTAAAAATGCATGTGATGATGCTGAGAGTTAGATCTTTTCCACACAAAAATGCGCGTTGGCGAGGGAATATTTTTCTCGCACACCGTTACAATACTCGTACACCGATTTGACTTTCAATGCTCGTACATGATTTGCTCGTATACCGAGGTATTACTGTATATCTTAAAATTTGTATCTAAGTACAAAAGGCAAAGACACCAGATATGCAGACTATGCAGAATTTGCGTATGAAAAGTGCAAAAAAAGTGTATACAGAATACAACTGCTGTGCTCATTAATTTAAATCTTTTGTGAGTTTAATGTATTACGATGAGCATAGTTCATTCTGATTCTGAGTTTCTCAGTTACTTTTAAAACTGATTATTACACAGAAAGGCTTTATTATGTGGTCGGCGAGTCTGAGTGACCCTGTCAGGTTTCAAATAAATTATGGTCTGGTAAAAGAATTATGGTGAGATGTGCCATCTGAAGCACACACAGAATAAAATAGGGGCCTTATTCATGCTCAGCTCATTTCCTGTAGATTCCAAGGAGGACAACCACACATGACTGAGAGAAGGATTTAAAAAAAAACTTCCTCTTTCAAGCCAACCAGCTGTGAGCAGCCTTTGCTGGTTGTTATTGCTCTCAGTTCTGAGCTGTTTTGTAAGGTAGGAGATCAAATTGGCACCTTTTGTATTTTGGGTGTGATTCCGATTTGCTGAACCACTAGGGTCAGTCAAAAACAGTCAGGCTGTTTATTTGTCCTATGCAGCTCTGAAGGGACAACTTTCCTACTGCTAGTTGGCAACAAATTGACAAATTATCAGATGGCTTTCATAAATAAATAAGGCTGTGTGAAAACTTCAGACAACATAATTCAATTAAAGACAATGTACTCTACATGATCATTGCAGTCACAATGATTTAATAGCAAAACGACATGAATGACATGGAACAAAAACGTTTTTTGTCTTTTTATGTTTAATATCTGGAGGGGTGAGGTTCCGCTTTTCATTATTATTTTTATATAAATAATGCTTGGAGGAAATCCGAATGCTTGTATTTTGTAATCAAGAGCACGAGGCACCTGACTGTTTCTTGATAACAACATGAGAGATAATTGCATTTGCTATGCAAACTTTGATTTACTTTTATTCTTTTTGGTTCAATATATATTAGTTTTACCAAGAAAACAAATATTTGAATCTGTCCTAAGCTACAAGACAATGCAGTGTCATCAAGTTCATGGTGTCACTTCAAGTTGACGGAATGGGAGGAAAGAAACCAGCCTGTAATTTTTCAGTTGTGTGGATTAAGTGTAGGTTTTTCAACCTGCTTGAATATAGGGAGGAAAAGCATAGTGATGAGTGATGTGTTGATTATGTCTGTCAGTGCATTGAAGAAGCTTAAATATGTCAGCCTTCTTGTGAGAGGAAAAAGACAGCAGAGGCTTGCATGGGTCAATGATATGCATGACAACTCTTGGAATAGTTTTAGCATGTAATGGATATGATGATGTTAGTTCTGATCGGCACATTTTGCATGTCTCTCTTATTTTGCACACCAGAACATCAGCTTATCAGGAGAGAGCTACATCAAAACAACTGTGTGGTTAAAAACAAGGAGATATGCTAAATGTGCAAAGTGAGGGGTCCCCACGACCATTATTACATGCTAAAACTGAAATGCCTGAAAAATATACATCACCTACATCTCAACATATCAATTATGATGCCTTCACATGGAGACTAGCACCTTTATGTTTCCCCAATTCAATCAACTTTGCCTCTTGACCTTTTTGCCCCATTGTTTTGGTGAACTAGCTACTGCCAGTATATTCAAAGAAACTTTGCTCTAATCATGTTAGACATGCTGCTGCTGCATAAATAGACATCATTAAATCCCATAGTAGATCTAAGCAGGTGGAGCTGGATTCTCTCAGGAAATCTGGTAGCAAGCTGTAGGACTAGACTACAGAGCACACTGAACCAGGCTATTTAAATATTAATCAAAGTAAAGTCATGGTTTGCACAAAAATATTACAGGATGCAGGACCATTTTTTATCAACGTTTATAATAAGAAAGGTTTTTGCATTCAAAATATTACTGTTTCCTTACTGTATTTTAAATTAAATAAATGTAAAACAAATTTGATTTGTTTAAAAAGCATTAAGATATGTTCCAACCAAACTTTGGAATGGTATGCTACTGTAAACACTACATTTGTCAGGTTGGCACAGCTGTTCTGATGTTTGAAGAAACATCTTTGTCCACCAAATCAAAGACATGTGGCGTCACCAGCAAAATAATGTAGTGCAACCAACAGGCAGATTAAAACAAACAAACAGGAAATTATCAGAATGGAGAAAAAAAATGAAAACCTAGAGAGGGAGGTTGCTCTTGTTCTACCCCACTTACATGTTCTGTTCCAGACTGACCTTAAGTCTGGGATTTACTTGCCTACACCATGTACTTCTTTGACACAGGGCTTGTCTAAAGTCTGCTGAAGACCCCTCAGAGACAGAGACTCTTCTGTCTGTGCTCAGACATTTATGTCTGCTACACTGAAATAAATTCTGCTCACCTCAACCTGATGGTGCCAGCAGTATATTAATGAGCTTAGTGGAGAACAAGACAGGCATGTCCAACTCAACTACTGTATATAGAGACTGGAGCTAGTTATCACACTTTTTACTTTTTACCATCTTTCCTACACTTATTCAGTTTAATTCATACATTTTTATTAATGTTTAATATTAATCTTCAAAGGTAGTACTTTCATAATTTACTAAACCCCAGTTGTCACAGTCTCGTCATGTCTTTCACATCCGGGTCCCTTCTGTGTATCTCCGATGCCTTTCCCACACCTTTCTTGTTAATCAATTACCCTGTTTGTCTCGTCAGCTGCTTCTCATTTCCTCATGTATAAATTCCCTCTCGTATTCCCTTGTCTTTGTCGTTCATTAAACTTATGTGAAGTTGTGATGTTGAAGTGAAGTTGTACGTAGATGTACGTAGATATACTAGTCTTATGCAACGTATAGCAGTTTTTAGCAAACAACAGGAACAACAACGATTTATTTTAAGGTGACATAGCAATACGTTGCTACATCTACTGTATTAATAACAGTATATTATGCATAATTAGAAGTAACTAAACCAAACCCTAACTCTACATAGTTAATTAATATTACTCAGTCCTTATTTGAGTAAGTACAACATAACTACAAAAACCACAGTGTTTAAAGTAGTACATGTAATCATGAAAATCTATTTACTTCCATGTTGAAATGAAACAAAAATGTTATCTGTTGTCACTGTTTGACCCCTTTGTATCTAAGTCTTGAGGTAAACCTCAAAAGAGACAATCAATTTACAAACAAACACTTACCTAATATACTTGTAAGTGAGAAATTGCATTTGTTAATAATGTTCCAGTACGGAAGTCTGACCACACAATAGCACAGGGCCCCAGTTCATAACAGTAGATCAATATAGTAATATCCCTTTGTTGATTCACCAACCTACTGCTTTGTTGTCGAATGGTGAATGCCAATACTATTTATTTGGTCCTGAAGAAGAATGGATGTGATACTTCCAGAGAAGATCTTGCTGTTATCAAAAATGAATGTGAATAAATCTCAAATGTTGGTACTCCTTTCTACTTTATATACTAATATATTATTAAACATTTTTGTGTAGGAATTCACTATGAATTAATCAATTGTGCCTGCTGATAGTGTTCTCAAATGGCTGCGTTGTTTGATCACATCACCAAATGCAATTTTTAAGATAATGGTAAACATTGTGCAAAACTAACAATTACTAAATAGTCTAATGTCCTAAAAATATCAGTCTATCATTTTATTTTAAGTTTTGGGAACATTGCAAACATAGATATACAGGTTAAAAAAAACTTTTAACTTTTAAGGGACCTTACTCAGCTAAACAGAAGTGCACAAAGACACAGCTGAATGAGTTCTGTTTTACCTAAGGGCTCAAGCTATCAAAGGGGAGAGATTATTTAATTATTTTTCGTTATTGTTTCATTACCTGCAAATGTGCCTCCTGGCAATGCAGCAATGTGAGCAGTCAGTGAAAAACCACATGATCTGCAATACAGGTGAAGAATGACAATGTAAAGCAACATGTAAAAGGCATTATATTTTGGTAAAAAAAAAAAAAAAAGAGGATTCAAATTAAAATGAGATTTAAAAAAGTCCATCAAGGTTCTGTTGGTGGACACTTAAAATTTACTCTTGTGCATTTAGCAGTCATTTTTATGAAAAGCACATTCAAGGCACATATTGACATTCTAATCAGTTCTTGATCTTCCTGGCTATAAGTTATTCTTCTATTCTTAGACTATTTTAGTCTTATTCTAAAGTCTCATGTATTTTCTTTCATGACAAAATATGTGTCTTACCATTCTGTGCCATGTGAAATATGCTTTTATGAGTACTATGTCAAGCATCTCTGTAGCTAGAAAGGATTCTGCCACACCAACCCTATCATGACTTGAAGCTGTCAGACATTACGTTCTCTCACCTTCTGGTTGGTCAGAAGTCAGAAACACAAGCAACAAAAGAGAAATGCCATGAATGAAACCCCATGCCATGGATTTTGTCATTCTGAATCTGAATATTACTTCTACATCCCTGTATACCCCTCCCATGGAACACAAAGATAATCATGAGTTATTTTCCATTCAACTTTCATTCATAATGACCATGGATATTATATGAAAAAAAGAAGCCATATGACAGCTTTTTGTAATGAACAGACTGATTTTGAAGCTTTTATATTTAATACTTTAATAATAATAATAATTATTATACTAATTTCAAATGCTGTGGAATGTATTCAAAAGCTATAGTTGTGTCCAGTCATTGGTTTTACCATATATTCGTAGCTGCTCTTCAAGTATGACATGTTGTCACGGGAACTCGGAAGGAGACAGACGTAGACGAGAGACCAAAGTAAACTGTCACAGTCGCGTCAAGTCTGTCACTTCCGGGTTTCCCTGTGTCTCCCCATTCCTTTCCACGCCTGTCTAGTTTGTGATTACCTGTTTAGTTTGCCAGCTGTCTGTAATCTCCTCAGGTATTTAAACCCTCATGTTACCCCTTGTCTTTGTCGGTAATCGTCAGTGTTTACGGGTAGTTGTTTGTTTGTAGATGGTCTCTCCATGTTTCCCGAGTTTTGCACCCTTGCGTGCCTTTTATGTTATATTTAAAGTACCTTTTTGTTTCTTTGTTTTGTGATTAAAGTCAGAGTTCTCTGCAGAGCTGCCTCCTCGTTCCTCCGCATCGCACAACCACACACCCGAAGCATAACATAAAGGACAAACCGACAAAGTAATGAACAAAACAGGCAGACTATACACACAGGGAATGAGGAAGCTAAACATGAACACAATCAAACAAATTAGACACTATAAAAACAAATGAATACCAACACAGACAATACAAGTCCACACAGCATTAGATAAGTGTAACACATATATTGTGCATGCTTGAGGTTTGGCCTCTAGATTATTAGTGAATATCTCATGGTAATATTGTGCATTTAGGATTTACATCCATCTACTGCAAGTAGAAGCGAGTAGAAATTTAGCTTTAAAGGGCAATTGTTCATAATCAAAGGAGAAATACGGAGTGGAGGCATGGCTTTGTAAGATGGATCTGTAACATCAAACCTCACTGGTGCTTTGACATGACACAAAATATCCAATTAGGTTTGACTTGACTTTAATTCCTTTTTGCAGTTTGAAATGTTTGGAACACACTGAATTCCAATGGACATGAACATTCTTCAAAATAATCTGCAGAAGAAATATTTTGTCTTTTTGACTCATGTTCCCCCTCCATCATCTACATTGCTAATTTAACAACAATATAGATAAAAAGACACTGCCAAAAAAAAAAAACATTCTTTGGAATTTGATCATTTAGCTTTTGATGGGAAGTAAAAATTAATGTTGGAGTTGATTTGGTGATGTTGCTGAGGAGTTGCTGACCAGGAATTAATACAGATGGGCACAATTAGTTGTTGAGGTACTGGAAAAGCATAGTGTGGACACTTGCCTGATGGATGCTGTCCCTTACATATCTAACACTGAGCTAGGATTTTTTGTATAAAAATGCAGTCTCTAATAGATTCTCACCATGAATTCTAATACAAACCTGTTCGTCCTCATAATTCTCTTACTAATCTTGTAAAGAGGTGCCAGAACGTTGAAGTGATAAAAGGCTAAAAAAAAAAACAACAACAAACAAGACCTGAAACCGTTAAGTAATGTGTGTGCATCATCTAATGGCCTTCAAAATCTGGGAAAAGTTAATTTTATGTGATCACTTTTAACCACATATATTGGAAAATGAGTTGAAATTTTGGAGGAAATCACTGCAGTAGGTTCTTATAGAATGGATGAAGAGATGGCAATACACTTAATTTTTGTTGATCCTCCCTTTCCTTCTTGATACTTTGAAATCCTTTCTCCACTTCACTTTTCAACTCCTTTAAACTGGTGAGAAATTTAACTGTTTGGGCAGCACATTGTTGGAGTTTTGAATTTATGTGATGATGATTTGATTGGAATGCATGTTGAACATCTTTGATGCCCTGCTGAACTTCTGGTTGCAGCTGATCAACCATGAAATGTACTTCCCAAAACAATAAAGATTAAATTTTTGGAGTTCCCCTGCAGTCATTAATTTAATTGGTTTAGTCAGCTTGTCTCCTTTGGACTCCTTTTATTGCTTAGCGGCTTAAACTTTGTGAAAACTTGACTTTTGTTCACATACACTTTTGCAGCAAGATCAGCAATCTGACTCTTTTGGTAAGTGGTACACAAGAAGTGGTAACTTTCACTTCCTGTGTATGTTCATTCACTGTTTTTTTCTTATTTATTCTAGATGTCAAACAGTACTTTTCCCCCAAAACGTATGAAAAGTATGTCACCTTCAGTTATCTAAATTACTGTGATACCTTGGAGACAACTTTAATTATCAAATTAGTGTTCTCACACAGTTTGTATAATCTTCAGATATTTGTTCACATATGTGCAATAAAATAAAACCAATTACAAGTTTAACTTCACATAATTTCTTTGTTTCATAAATGTATACAATTTAAATAATTTTACATTTAACTCTGCATAAGATGGAATAGTAGAAAGAATTTTAACAGCAACACAAAAATTGTATACCGTAATATCCTCTCAGAACAAGTGTAAGATAAATGCTGCCTGAAATAAAAAGACAGAGGCATATAAAACAAAGAAGGATGTATGCTATATTATATTACAATGAAGAGAACACAGCTGCTTTCATTCACTATGATGGCTATTTTCCTTCTCTCACATCTGAGCTGTCAATCATTTGTCAAACACTACTCTCCCTCCCACTAGATGTCACTGTAACACTAGTGAATGGCTCATCGTCAATGTGGTCCAGTGCTGCTGTTGGCTGCACATTTAAATGTAACTGATAAAAAGCCTCATGATCATTAGCTGCATCATCTTTGACTACATCTGGATGAAAGTGAAGGAAATATAGAGTCAGAATGCTCTAAATGGGGACATTGTACTTTTAATGAGTGTGCACATAAATGAGCAGCCATGTATGGATGCCTTTATCTCATGAATATTCATGTAAGTGAAGGCCTTTGGGGACTGAAGTGTTCTTGTAAATGGAAACATTGAGTTGTTAAAGCATAACCCGCCTTTTACTTTACAGCAATTAAAGACATTTGACTGAGCTAAATAAAGAGCTTTTGAAGAAAAGCTTAGAATCACTACTAGAAGCTCTTCTTTATGCTGAGACTAATCTGAGAATTTAGAAAAAATACAATGTAGACAGCCAGTAAATCAGAAAGCTTGGTAAAATAAAAAAGAGAGCATACTAAATAATTTGCAGTGTATTTCCAGAGTGACCTCATACTTAATATGTTGACACTTTCGTAATGTAATATTATTCTAATACATTTATTATGAAACACTCAAAAATTATCAAAAAATTAATACTGTGGTATGGCTGAACATTTACTAGCATATCCATAGTTTTTTTTCTAAATAATAATCTTGGCAATTTTAGTTTTGCCCAGGTGGCCAACTCAACAAACGCTGCCTGGCAAACCATAAGCACCCACTTTGTGTTTTCTCCCCAAGCTCCACACTGAGGTGTGGAAGTCATCAGAAAAACGACCTTACAGTTGGACTACAGAAAAAGTAAGTTTCAGGTAGTCTTGGTGAATTATATCTCAACTGACAGTTCTCAACTCAACTGCTGGGCTCCCTAATCCTGACCTCCTCTCATTGCAGAAAATCTGTTTCTTTGAACGGAATTTAGAAGAACTACCCCGGTCGTAATCCGTGTTCTGTGCTATTTTCGTTGCGAGAATGGGAAACTCTCGCAAAACCTTTTTGCGTACAAGGTATGCCAAAAAATGGCCATCTAGCTACAACAAACAGTATTTGACCTCCCCTTGCTAGAAGAGTAAGAGTGCCTAGCCAGCATGCAGGCTCTAGGTCATTTCTACCAAGAAGCCTTCACAAATCTCTGCCCAGGATAGCGTTCTCAAGATGGAGGCTCCAATTGATCCCTCTCAAAAGTGGTCTAGGGCATAAGAGACAGCTGCTAGGCTAAGAGCCTTCACTTGTAAGCTCAACGTGCTACGTAAAAAAGCTTCCCGTAGCTTGGTTGCTCCCCCGAGTTCTGCTCCCATGGCGACTGGGGTGACAGACTCTCTCTGAGTCTCCTCGCAAGTGGTCCTGAGTGCAGAGTGTGATCAGGCCTCTCTTTCAGTCAAACAAAGAAAAACTACAACAGTTTGTTATGTAGAGAAGGGATCACAGGCCCTTACTCTTGGTACTCGGCCTGCTAGGCATTAACTATAGGGTGAGCAGTTGGGCCATACAAACCCTAGCAGTAGGCCTTTCCCTGCTCCCTGAGCTCCACCCAGGTTGCACCTCGGAGGTCAGAAAGCGCTGTTAGGGAGCTGCTAGGACTGCTGTCAAATGTAGAGTCAGTCATTACACTAAGGTCCTCAACCCTAGCATGGCTTGTTCCGTTTGCACACTGTGTGTTTACGCGGACTGCATGTAGAACTTCAGAAGCTCAGGGAAGCTCTTTTTCTGCTTTATAATCCAGCAGAAGGCAAAGGCTGTCTCTAAGCAGAGGTTGCACAAATGGATAATGGAGACGTACCAGTCCCAAGGTGAGCCATGCCCCTCATTAAAACATGAATGAAGTGTTCCTTTTTACATCAATATCTATGTAAAAGTGAAAGCTAATGTCATGCTTCCCTAATAATGTCTCCTAAGTGTAGCAGTGTGCAGACTGAAATTAAATGGTCCTAGTACTGAGCCTTGAGGTACTCCATACTTGAAATGACAACTCCTCATTTACTGTTACAAACTGATAACAGTCAGATAAGTATGATTTGAACCATGCCAATGCAATTCAACTAATGCAAGCATCATTTTCGAGTCTATTCAAAAGAATTATGTGGTCGATAGTAAGAAACGCAGCACTTAGATCCAGTAACACAAACAGATAAATACAACCACGATTGAATGATAAGAGTGAATTGTTTATAACTCTAAAAATAGCGGTCTTTGATGTGGAATGGAACATAAAGACTGTGAAAGTGTGTGATCGGTGAGAATATTATGTTTGATAAACTCTGAATATGCCTATAATCAAATATATAGGCTGCAGTCAGTCAAATGTATGCATGTTGCTTATTTCCCTGGCTGTGATGCATAGCTACTCCCTTGATAATAATTAAGGCAACTTTTTTCATCCACTTGAGAAGCAAAAATATATTTTTCTACCTTGGGAATTAATATTTTAAGAACAGACAGTCACAGATCAATTTTCAAACGTTTAACTTATCTCCAGTTCTTTTGAAAATCTACACACGAGGTACTTTTCTGATATATAAATATTATGACAGAATTCTTCTCAAACCTTTTAACACACAAGCATACTTATAGAACGCTGCAGTTTAAATAGATACAATTAATATACAATTGTATTCATGGGGAGGAGGTTTTTCAATAAAGTCATTATGGTAACATTGATTCATCACGCTTCAACGAGAAGAAAACAAGTTTAAAAAAAAATTAAATGTAGATTCCGAACATAATTAATTATTTATTGAAAAAAACAATTAAGCTGCAAAGATATGTAAAAGAATGATGTGATATATGATCAATTTAGTGTGGAGGAGATTGTGGCTATTCTAATGCTGTTGTGTCCTTGAATTTGTACAATTTAGTGTTTTAGGTCTCATGGTTAGTCAGCAAAGATGACACAGACTGCAGTCACTTCCCCAAGCCCGTAGAAATCCAGTTGATTCATTCACCCCACTGACCCCAGTCTATCATCTCAACAAAGAAGAGGAGTGTCAGGAATGAGAGTGCTCAGACTGCAGATTAAACTTAACCTTTTATGGTTCCCTTCTCAAAATCCTGGATCTGTGGCTATAGAAGGATTCTTTTTATTTATTTATTTTTGCTGGAAAATGCAGTCATTCTGGACTTTCCCTTTACCCATTTTATTATTTTACCCCCTCAACCACATTTTATGTAACCTAAATGAAAAATGAATTTAAAAAAACAAACAAACAACATTTTAGCATTTACAACATTCTATATAATACGTGGGTGTGAGGTTAACATGAGATACTGTAAATTATGTGTATTGTATAAATGATGCAAAATGTATTATTTATTTTTTTTACATATTGTTTTTCACTCAAAACTATGTAAACAACATTGCTTTCATGTTAAATTTTCTAGTTTGTATCTGCCACAAAAAAACAAAAAAAAACATGTAACATTTCCCAGGAATATATCCTTAGTGTGTGAATAACTTATTCGCATTTGAAGGGTAATACAATTCCATCAATATGAATCTTATTTAATGTGAATGTTAATATTATGATCACAATGGTTATCCATTATAATTGTACAATAACTGTACTTTTTATTTATTGTATTTTTTGTCTTTACATTTTGACAAGATGAGCACACAACCTTATTTTTCTGAGATCACTTTAATAAAATCTTCTAACCAGATAAACCACTAAACAGATCAGAAGTCTCTTATGTTCACCAAGGCTGTGTATACGTTTTTGACATATACGTTATAGTGCTTGTCTATGAAAGGGTACCCCAAGTTGTAGGCTCAGCTAAATCCTCTTTAAGACAGTCCCGATTGTAATGAGCCTGATTGCACATGGAGCGTTCTCAGGCCTCCTCTTGATATTAGAGTTAGGGCTTTTCTGGTGAAGCCTCCACTCCCCTGAACTCTTCTCAGGATAGCGTTTTTGAACTGAAGGCTCCGGTCGAGCCCCCTCATAAATGTTCTGTGGTGTAAGAGGAGCTGCTAGGCTAAGAGCCTTTGCTCCTGAGCTCAATGTTTTAGGTCTTGGAAATGCGTGTGATGAAAAAAAAACAAAACAAAAAAAACAGTTCCCTTAGCTTGGTACCAATTATATACTCTTCGCTCCTCCAAGGTCCACACTAGAGCCGGCTGGGATGAAAGAGTCTTTCTCTGAGTCTCCTTGCAAGCGATCCTGAGTGCAGAGAGTGATCAGGCCTCCTTTTTGGTCAAAAGAGAGACATTTTATTCAGAGAAAGGAACACACACCTCCACTCTTAGTACTCGGCCTGCTAGGCCTTAGGGTAAGTAGCTGGGCTGTACAAAAACTAGAGGTATGCCCCTCCACTGCTCCCCAAAGATCCACTCAGGCAGCACCCTGTAGGTCAGGGGTCGGGGAACCTTTTTGTCTGAGAGAGCCATATGCCCCACATTTCTTGAATATGAAGCTGTGTAGAGCCATAGTCCTGTCGACAGCGGAGCGATCTATCTGTCGACGGGGGGTTGGGGGGTGGCGGAGTGATCGATCTGTCGACCGGGGAGCGGCACGATCTACCAGTTGTTCGAGGGCGGAAGTAGCGGACAGGGAAGTGGAAGTAGCGGAGCGATCAAGCAATATGCAGCCATCAAAAGAGCCATATTTGGCTCGCGAGCCATAGGTTCCGGACCCCTGCTGTAGGTGATCCATTGCAATGATAAGATTAATGTTTCAGACACGTTATACTAACCAGTTATTGGGTTTAGGGGGAAAGTACCTTTTTATATAGCGCCATGTAGCTTTAGATTTTGTTTTCCCTTAATAATTACAAACTTCATTTAAAAACTGCATTTTGTGTTTACTTGTGTTATCTTTGACTAATAAACTCAGCAAAAAAAAGAAACATCCTCTGACTTTCAACTGTTTTTACTTTCAGTAAACTTAATTTGTGTAAATGTTTGTATGAACACTAATAGAGTCAACACCATAAGACATAAACTAAAAATGTTTCACAGACATGTGACTAACAGAAATATAATAATATCTCGTTTTTGAAGGGAGGCTCAAAATCAAAAGTACCAGTCAGTATACTACTTGAAGTACTACAGTGCATCTCCTCCTCATGGACTGGACCAGATTTTTCAGTTCTTGCTGTGAGATGTTACCCCACTCTTCCACCAAGGCACTTGCAAGTTCCTGGACAATTCTGGGGGGAATGGCCCTAGCCCTCACCCTGCGAGCCAACAGGTCCCAGAAGTGCTCAATGGGATTGAGATCCGGGCTTGTTGCTGGCCATGGCAGAACACTGCCATTGTTGTCATGGAGAAACTCACACACAGAACGAGCAGTATGGCTGGTGGCATTGTCCTGCTGGAGGATCATGTCCAGATGAGCATGCATAAAGGGTACCAAATGAGGGAGGAGGATGCCCCAAGTCCTGCCTCTCTCTGCCTATTGCGGACAGTTTGAGCACTGACGGAGGGATTGTGTGTACCTGGTGTGACTTAGGCAGTTGTTGTGGCCATCCTGTACCTGTCACGCAGGTGTGATATTTGGATGTACCGCTCCTGTGCAGGTGTTGGTACACATGGTCTTCCACTGCAAGGATGATCAGCTGTCCTTCCTTGTAGCGCTGTCTCAGGCGTCTCACAGTGCGGACATGGCAATGTATTGCCCTAGCCACATCAGCAGTCCTCATGGCTCCCTGCAGCATGCCTAATGCACATTCACGTAGATGAGCAGGGACCCTGGGCATCTTTCTTTGGGTGTTTTTCACAGTCGGTAGACAAGTCTCTTTAATGTCCTGCGTTTTTAGAACTGTGACCTTAAATGCCTACTCTCTGTGAGGTCTTAAAGACCATTCGACAGGTGCATGTTAATTAATTGATTATGGTTAATTGAACGAGCATGGAAAACATTGTTTAAACCCTTTACAATGAAGATCTGTAAAGTTATTTGGATTTTTACAACATTATTGTTGAAATGCACAGTCCTGAAAAAGGGACGTTTCTTTTCTTGCTGAGTTTATTTAAATTAGTTTGATGATCTGAAACATTTAAGTGTGACAAACATGGACAAAAATAAGAAGTCAGGAAGGCGGCAAACTCTTTTCACACCAATGCACTGTTGAATATGTGACTGGTAGTTGAGATGTTTCTCAATATAGTACAAGAGTAGTTCAAAGACTGCATTAGTACTGTATTTTTTTTAAATGGGAAAAAAGATGATAAACCATTTTCTGACCTAAAAAAAGTTGATTTGATGTTTAAAGTTTTTATGTAAGTGCTAAAAAAGAAGGTTGTGTGCTCATCAGCATCCTACATTTCATTTTCAAGTTGTGCTTGCTGCATATCACCTTTTGCCTAAATTTTCCATTCCACAGCCTGCCATGGCATCGTTTTGAGAGAGAGCAGCAGAAATGAGAATCTCACTTATACACGGTCTTTGAACTCCAGCTGAAGGGTGGATTTGTATGTGGGTGAGTGTGTGTGTATGCGTGTGTGTGATGAAGTGCTAGACCTGTAAAGCCATGGTGTCAGGAGGGGACGAAGAGAAGGGAGATGTGAAAGAAGAGAGAGAGAAAGCGAGCAGACCAGAGCAGGCAGTGCAGGGCAGTAATTCCAAATACTAGTGCTGAATTGACAATTGGATCAAATTTCTCTCTCTCAATAGCATATAAACAGACACATACAGTCTCAGTGTCTTGTATGGGCATTACTACACACCGTAACGTATGTGACTTTTGAAGTTTTGTGTCTAAAATGTGTGTCTAAAACTGATGAAAGACTGCAAGACTGACTGAAAAACAGAGCAAGACTAAACTGGATGCCATTCGACAGTAAACCACATAATAAAGACAACGACCTTGACAACATACAGCACACACAAGGGGATGAAATAGACACAGGAGGAAGGGTAATCAAAGGAAAGAGCTGGGACAAATCATAGTTAACCAGGAGAACAAGGTGGGCGGGTAACTCTGTCAGAACTCAAAAAGAATTTACTAGACAGAATGTAACAGAACCCTGACAATATGTATGTCACCGCAATCATCTTTACAATTTGGATTCAACAAAACTTACTGAAGACTTATTTTGCTTTGTCCACCCAATAAATGTTGTTTGCGTATCATCTGGCCATAAATCAGTGCTTTGTTTTGATATTCCGTTCAACTGATCTGTACACTGTGTGAAGGTTTGTGCTCTTCAGAAGCTTCAGCTGTTTCCATCTAACTTTATGTGCATTTGACCGTAATTAATGGAATACTTTGAAAGTGCATTTATGGAAACGGCAAGATGACAATTTTTTTGTCCAATGAGAAAACGTATATGGAAAAAAAAAAAAAAAAAATTATAAAATAAATTTCTCAGTGTGCATTAAAAATTGTGACTTTGCAATGGAAAAGAATAACTGGACCAACCAGTGGACTGATTTCACTGCACAGCAACTGAAATGCTAATTCCGTCATTCTGGAATGCCTGAGCAGAGTCTGTCATCAAATTGAACTCAGAGGTACATGATTATGTTCTCAAACTCCAGTTCCAAATAAACATGACCGTGTTTATTGCGTTTTGTCTGCACTCTCTGAGGGACTTTTTGCACACTTCTGTAAACTAGATCAATATTATTATATTAAAAGCTGGACGACTTGTGCTGCTGAATGACATGCAATTAATTTTAAAATATATTGTATGACTCTCTCACTATGCTATGTTAGCCATTTGACAAAGTAAACAAGAAAACAAGATATTCAAACAAAAAGACTAATCGTATTGGAACTATATAACTTCTTTTTTTTTTGTCAATGATTTTCTGTCCATTAAAACACATAATACATAAAGCATCTTTGGTGTTTCAATTCTGTCTATGGAAGTCAAGGCTAGTGCAGATATGACATCATTAATAGGTAATACAATGACAAGAGCCGTTACACTCATTAAAATGTTGATTTCTCTAGATTTAGACATTTTTGGAAACGTTTGGGATAATAGAAGCACACAAGTCAACACAATATATAATATATAATGAATATATCTGTCTGGGGGTTCAGACAGAGAAAAGTTTATTTTTCTGCTCCATTTATCAATGAACCTTAAATAATAATGAGGACAGTTGAGGTATTGATGTTCCCAGCCCCTCGATTATGATTTTCACCTGCTATACAATAGAATTGGGTGAAATCCTGATCAGAATATAGAAATGAGGGGATGCTCTTTAAGAAGGAATGCAAAGAAAACATAAAAATGACAATTATGCTCTGAGCTTTTCCAAGCTTTGTAAACATTATGGAAATAATAACAAGATATTGGGCAAACAAGCATTAATAAATTTATATTATTTAGTTTTTTTAACACAAGCAATACAAATGTTCTAATCAATCTAAATTAAATAGCCTCACTATGCAGAATATATCTGTTTGTTCCAGTAATTTGGAGCGCAGCAGTATCTGTTTGGCAAAATTACTCTCAAATTTAAGATTAAATGGAAAGAGTTCTGAGCTCAGGATTAGTCTTAAGCTGTAAGTAATGAAGTTGGCAGGAAATGGTAGAGAGTTTTTTCTCTTTTGAGATCTCCTTTCCAACTGGAGACCGCTGCAGCATCTGGACACATGCACCATCAGAGCATGAAAACGGAATTGCAACAAAATTAGCTGCAGGCAACTCTTCACTCACGCACAGGATCTCTCATCATTGCAGTTTAGCCTCACTTTTAACAAAGGGAGATGGGGTAGGGCTGTCAGTTGTCAGTCACTCCTTTCTGTACAAATGCCTCAGAGCTTGTAAGAGCAGCAGTAGGGCCTTTGGCCTGGGCAATTGTTCACATAGGTCTGGACACACTCACTCCAAGACTTTTAATTAGGGGGAAGCTCTAACTGCTGTCTGGTCTAATTTCTTTCAAAATGGTGCTGAGACACAAACAGCCTTCGAGGTCCAGATGTGAAGGACATTTTGTCAGCGATCAGTGTTCTTGTCCTGCCATCTGGAGAAACTCAATATATATATATATATATATATATATATAACAATTTTTTACGTTAATTTTAGATTTGGAAGAACATGCCCGCTAACATGCCCATTTGTTTACACCTTGCACGGTAACCCTTCATTTCACTAAGGACATTTCGTTAGGACATTCTCCTAACTATAAGTAACTTTGTAAGTACATGTCAACTAGCAGTAATTAGAGTATTAGTAGTCTGACTAATATATATAATGGACATTTTTCAGCTCATATCTTTGCACATACATGTCAACTTATTCTTCTAACCAGAACCAAAACACCTAACCCTAACCTAACAGTCTAGCAGTCTACTATGGTCTCCTAATACTGAAATTAGTGTGAGCTGCCATGTAGTTACAAACTTATAGTTTGTTGAATGTCTGTTGGGAGAGCACAACAAACTACTAATACTTCAATGACTGCTAATACTTCAATGACTGCTAGTTAACAGGTAGTTGCAAAGTTTCTTGTAGTTAGGAGAATATTCATAACATTAAAAACATCCTGGTACACACACACACACACACACACACACACACACACACACACATACATATGAACATTCTGAAACATGTCGTTTTCTGAAATATCCTACAAACTAAAACTATTAACAATGTAATAAAATGTGCTAACATTTATTAAAGACAAGATAAATTTGAGTGAACATTCTACATTAATGTTACTAGAAAAACATTGGTTCATAACTTGCTCATAAACTATTTTAATACAGTCTAGACAGTATTGGGTCAGTATGAACTCTTTCCCTACCATAGACAAGATAACTAGTCTTTTATGATAAAATTCTTCCCTGTCATTGACTATACAGGGAGTGCAGAATTATTAGGCAAGTTGTATTTTTGAGGATTAATTTTATTATTGAACAACAACCATGTTCTCACTGAACACAAAAAACTAATTAATATCAAAGCTGAATATTTTTGTATCAAAATTTTAAATAGTTTTTAGTTTTGGCTATTTTAGGGGGATATCTGTGTGTGCAGGTGACTATTACTGTGCATAATTATTAGGCAACTTAACAAAAAACAAATTTATACCCATTTCAATTATTTAATTTTACCAGTGAAACCAATAAAACATCTCAACATTCACAAATATACATTTCTGACATTCAAAAACCAAACAAAAACAAATCAGTGACCAATATAGCCACCTTTCTTTGCAAGGACACTCAAAAGCCTGCCATCCATGGATTCTGTCAGTGTTTTGATCTGTTCACCATCAACATTGCGTGCAGCAGCAACCACAGCCTCCCAGACACTGTTCAGAGAGGTGTACTGTTTTCCCTCCTTGTAAATCACACATTTGATGATGGACCACAGGTTCTCAATGGGATTCAGATCAGGTGAACAAGGAGGCCATATCATTAGATTTTCTTCTTTTATACCCTTTCTTGCCAGCCACGCTGTGGAGTACTTGGACGTGTGATGGAGTGAGATGGAGCATTGTCCTGCATGAAAATCATGTTTTTCTTGAAGGATGCAGACTTCTTCCTGTACCACTGCTTGAAGAAGGTGTCTTCCAGAAACTGGCAGTAGGACTGGGAGTTGAGCTTGACTCCATCCTCAACCCGAAAAGGCCCCACAAGCTCATCTTTGATGATACCAGCCCAAACCAGTACTCCACCTCCACCTTGCTGGCGTCTGAGTCGGACTGGAGCTCTCTGCCCTTTACCAATCCAGCCACGGGCCCATCCATCTGGCCCATCAAGACTCACTCTCATTTCATCAGTCCATAAAACCTTAGAAAAATCAGTCTTGAGATATTTCTTGGCCCAGTCTTGACGTTTCAGCTTGTGTGTCTTGTTCAGTGGTGGTCGACTTTCTGCCTTTCTTACCTTGGCCATGTCTCTGAGTATTGCACACCTTGTGCTTTTGGGCACTCCAGTGATGTTGCAGCTCTGAAATATGGCCAAACTGGTGGCAAGTGGCATCTTGGCAGCTGCACGCTTGACTTTTCTCAGTTCACGGCAGTTATTTTGCGCCTTGGTTTTTCCGCACGCTTCTTGCGACCCTGTTGACTATTTTGAATGAAACGCTTGATTGTTCGATGATCACGCTTCAGAAGCTTGGCTATTTTAAGACTGCTGCATCCCTCTGCAATATATCTCACTATTTTTTGACTTTTCTGAGCCTGTCAAGTCCTTCTTTTGACCCATTTTGCCAAAGGAAAGGAAGTTGCCTAATAATTATGCACACCTGATAGAGGGTGTTGATGTCATTAGACCGCACCCCTTCTCATTACAGAGATGCACATCACCTAATATGCTTAATTGGTAGTAGGCTTTCCAGCCTATACAGCTTGGAGTAAGACAACATGCATAACGAGGATCATGTGGTCAAAATACTCATTTGCCTAATAATTCTGCACTCCCTGTATTTTATAGCTGTCTACTCATTGTTATAAGATAGGGGGCACTATGTTTTTGGTTTCTTTCTTTATTCATCTCCCCCACTCATTTTTATACCCTTTCTTAAGTTTGAAATAAATAAATTGGAGGCTTTCTCACTACCCCTGGTGTACAGTATTGCCAGATCCAAACAGAAGCAGAATTGCGCAATCTCAAATAGAAGCAGATGCATATGAAAAATAATGCAATCATCAACAATAAACAGTACATACATAAACATGGCCTTATATTACACATTCTGATGCTTCTTCTGCCCCAAGTGACAGTTTAATATCATGATTGTCTAGCTTTGAGGAGATAGACATCCTCAGCTTTGATACAGGGATATTTGTGATTATCCCTGCGGTACGAAGAGCTTATCTCTCATGTTGTGTCTAAACATTGACTGGTCAGCCAAAGAGCGGGAAATGCTCAGAAAAAGCAAGTGACCTCCCACAGACACTGGCACAACCTTCATATCGGGCCTTCCCATTCTTCCAAAATATCCAAGCTGACGTTTAAAGATCATGGAAAACGCCAGTCTAACCCTGTATATCTGATCTCACAGTCTATCGTTATTCTTCAAATATGGGACTTGAAAAGAATGGCTATGGGATGATGCCCAGGATGATGCCCAGGCTTTGGCTGCTTATATCTCTGACGCTGTTAACCCTTTGAAGCGTATGATCACACCGGTGTGATTAGAACATTCAGTGCTTCACATGACCACTGCTAAATTCAAACGTGTTTCCGAATGTTGGCTGATGCTGAGCCAGAGATGAACGCTTGATCTTCAGAGATGAAGAGTGTTTGACATATATCACAGCTATTTAGTTTTTTCGAGCACATAATATTTATTTTAGGTTTCAGACATTTAAATTATCATAAGTACTGACAAAACAATAAATTTATACTTTTTTATACTGCACACTGATGTCCATGGAAGCGGAAACAATCCATTCAATTATTGTATAAATTGATGAGGTGTTTTATTTATATCAGATACACATTGCATAGGTAACTATAAAGTTCACTCTATTCTTCTCCCACTTCACCGGCCACTTGGTGTCATGTATTTTGGGAGAAGTGAATTAATTGACATAATTGTCTGATTCTCTGAATTGCGGCTCAAAATAAAATTTCGGCGCCCATCGCACATTATAGATCAGCTAACATGATTATTATAAATGTTTTTAATTGAGAAAACAAATTCACCTCCCCATATTTGAAATTCGGAATATCAGCTAGTTGATGACATAGCCAACAAGTTGGTGAATATTTTGAAGAAAAAAAGAACAAAGAAATAAAATTGATACATCTGTCACACAGTGCTATTGTGGCTGTGGTTTGTCACGTGGCAAGCATGACACGTCACCATGAAAATAATAAGGGGAAACGTTCTAAAATAACAGTTGCCTTAAAAAAATCCTGCTGGGGGATTAACGAGAATATTTAAACCTATATGCGAAAGGGTTAACAAGCTGTCTTGGGCCACTGATTTATCTCTCTGGCTACAAGGAGGCAGTCCACGCCATCGGTCACTCCATGGCAACTAATGTGGCAACAGACTGGTTTAACTTTTTTTTTTTTAAATCTCTGGTTTAACCTCTCTGTATCAAGAAGGAGGACAAGGCTTTCCTCCTTGATACCCCACTGGCTCCTCCTGGCCTCTTCAGCGATACTATGAGTAATGTCATTGAGAGGCTTTATAAAGCAAAGAAACAGGTGGCAGCATTCCAGGGATTAATACCTCGTCTTTAAGGGTCCCAGGGGACTGCTGTCAAAGGGCAGCCCCAGCCATTTACATTGGGTTCTTCATACAGGTAGTAGCAAAAAGAGAGTATTTGCATGTTGAGCCCCCTCTCAATAAGCCTCAGGGCAGAAGCAGCACTCTCCCCCGAAGCTGAAAAAGGAGAAGATGAATCTGAGGAATGTTATTCTAGCCTAAAAGACTTCAGGAAAGAGGTCTTGATGTGATGCACAGGCCCCCGAGGGCTCCACCTCCTGTGAGCGAGCTGAATACATCTCTTCCGCTGAGATATTTGAGGTCCCTTAGTAGATTTTATGGCAGCATGGGACAATACACCAAAGTCATTTTTTATTTATATAGCTATATAAAGCAAGTCATATATATAAATAGCAAGATTGTTTCAAAGCAGCTTTAAAGTGGTCAAAGGAAAACAATGTTTATTTTGGCTGTACAGCAGCTCTAGAAGAGCAGGCCAATCAATATAATTAATGAATATTAAGTGTTAAGTGTCCCCAACTAAGTATGCCAGAGGGGACAGTGGCAAGGAATCAAAACTCCAGCAGACGGAACTGAATGGAAAAAAAAACTTGGGAGAAACTAAGCTCAGTCAGGGGATCAGTTCTCCTCTGACCAACAGACAAACAGTGCATTATTATTATATTGACAACATTTCAGGTCAAAATATTAAATCCAGTTCCGTCTCGTTGGAGATCAGATTCATAAGGCCTTCACAGGGGAGGGTCTAGTAGACTCATGGTCAGTCTCAGTGGGTCCTGCATACTGTACAGAAAGGATACAGTATTTCAGTTCAATGTTATTTATTTAAAAAAAAAAATCAGAGTAGAGTGGTCAGAGCAGACTCAATTTATAGAACAAGAGCTAAATTATCTTCTGAAATGATAACGCTGATGGACACGACCACGCAGCGAAAGCCGACGCGCATCGCCAAGTGTTCACAAGATGACAAGTTGGTTGACACCAATTGCGCGCAACACAAATGACATGAAATCACATGGACACGAGAGCACGCACCGAGGCACGCGATCTCACATAGACCCGATGAAGGGGCAGTGTCAGGGCTCTGTCAACAGGCACTCTAAAAGTCCAAACTGGAATGGCAGAGCCGTGACAGGGGCATCATGTCATCAAACTATTTTGTCAACAGATGCATTTCTTACAGACTGGGGAGCAGTTGGCTGATCATTGGCTGATCAGATGATTCTGGAAGGAACACAATCTCTCATTGCACATACATTTCCTTGAGATGTTAAAATTAATTCTTGCCTCATGACATTTCCTTGCAGACATCAGTAAATCAGAAATCAGTTTTAGTAAGAACCGTACCCTCTGTGCAAACAGGAGCATCAGATCTTTTTGTGGTCCAAGGGAAAATTGCTATGTCTCAGAGCTTTCTTCATCCTTTGGCACCTGCATGTGAGAGCAGAAGTACTGTCAATACAGGGGCCCAGAGAATGGAGACTTTACCCCTTGATGGTAGACTTAATTTGGACAAACTTCGGATGAGAAGACATGGATCTGTTTGCATCTTGAGAGGTGACTCACTGTCCATCATGGTTCACCTTTACACGCATCTCCTCTGGGACTGGATGCAATGAGACAGATGTGGCTGAGGCTACATCCGTATGGCTTTCCCCCTGATTTCATGTTCAATGTTACATCATGGGGTCTTGCCTGGTAGCCCAAATAAGTCCAAGTGGTAATTAATCGAGCCAATGAACGATTGAATGATTGATTAGTGAAATTTGCATGCAGATTCGCACCTACCCGGACATACGGGCATACAATTTCCTGTAATTCAAACAGTAGAGTGTGGCACAATACAACGTAAGTCGCTTCAGATAAAAGCATCTTCCAAATGCATAAATGTGAATGTAAATGGGACAAGCCAAACACACTTCGCAACCAGTTGTAAGGGACGTGGTGAGCAGCGATGGCCACCATAAATACTTTTAAAATTGATTTGGATAACACTGCAGTGAACAGCTCTTGTAGGAAATCCAACACTGTACCTATTGAGCAGTTAACCGGTCTGGCTGACGACTACTGCACTAACAATTGAAGCATTTCAACTTCAGGATTTACAGTTTCCTAGTGGACTCGGCAAATGGTCTCAACAACCACGGTTTAGAGACCAGCGTCTATTCTATGAGCTCGTCAGTTATACCACAGTAATACCACAGTTTCACAGTTCTGGGCGAGGATGTGCTATCAAGCCAAATCTGGGAGGGTTCTGATGTGATTCCCCTCTCGTTATTCCCATTTGTGTATGGTCAATAATGTTTGTGTAATGTGTTTTGCCTTGGTCTCTTACTGATTGTAGCCTTTTTTGATTGTAGCCTTACAGTTTTACACAATACATGGCCCTTTTTTTACATTTAAAGCACTTCTTTTGAGTTTCTTTATTAAAGTATAATTTGGGATCATGTCGTTGCCTCTGTGCATTCTTCTCTATCCAACATAACCATGTCAATTATTGCCATAAGACATGTTGCCTCTCTGTTGTTTTCTTCTCTTATTCTTTTTTCCCCCTTGATTTTACTTTTACATTATTTTACGTACCTGATGCGCTTTTTTGTTGCTTCTTGAATTTAGGTTTAGACACTTATATTTTGCCTTTCTGACATTCATTTATTTAAATGCAATCACTCCAGGAAAAAAGGTATCTTTAGAAAGTTGACAACAATAGCATGAATATCAGTTTATTAGTGTTGTGAAAATCCTAAAATTATTAATAATTTTTGTACATGGGTTTTAACAACAGGATATTTGCAAAATTGTTCTTCAGTATTAAAAGCCTCAAACATGAAAAACTTGATGTGACATTATTGCAAGGAAGCAATTAATATAAGTTGTATTCAAGATTTAGGGGTGATTTACTTTATTTGTCTGCTCTCAGAAGAAAAGACATAATTACAAATAATTACTCCCCAAACCAAAGAAATTGAGGAACAGAGGATTTGCTGAAAACTAAGTGAAGCTCTCTGATTAATTATTCAATTATAAAATAATTGGGATGGCAGTGCTCTTGATCTTAGTAATTTGTGAATTATTCATGGGTGTAAATAATTGGCCTTTGAAATATTTACAAGTGAAATGCTCTTTGTGGTACTCTTTTATGAATAATATCATTAATTGAAACCAGAAAGAAAAAATAAATCATTTTATTTATGTATATATATATATATATATATATATATATATATATATATATATATATATATATATATATATATATATATATATATATATATATATTTATTTATTTATTTACACTGCTGTGAAAAAGTCTTAAACACATTGGTATTTTCACCCCCCAAAATATTTTTAAGCCAGCTATTTATCAATTTATATAATTTGCTGTAGTATGTAAGTAAGAAATATTGATTTACATTTCCAAACATCCATTTTGCCATTACGGTAATTGTAATAACCCAGTGATATTTTTGTAAGCACAAGGACTCTGACAACAGCCAGTATTCTCTGTGTTTGTGTGTGTGTGCACATGCTAAACTTATGTCTAAATAAGTTTAAGTTAAAATGAAGACTGTGTAACATTTTTTATTTATATTTTCCTCTATAGACATTCTACTACTATGGTCTGGTTTCACAGACCATCTGATTAAACCATAATTAGGCCTTAATTAAATCAAGACATTCAAGAAGCTTTTTTAAACATGCCTTAGAAAAAAAAGTGCAAAAACAACAGACAAAACAATGGCACTGGCATATTCTCAGTGCCAGATATATCAGTGCAAGTTATTTTCAGTGAAGACAGCTCAAACATGCAGTTTAATCTGGAAATTAACCTTAAGCCTTGTCTGCAAAATGTTATATTATGCGTGAATATTCAAATACAAATTTTTTATGTGAGGCAGAGCATAAGAATTCTTCAAACTGAAGTTTCAATCTATCCTTTTAAGTTTACACTGCAACAAAAATCTACATATGTTGTTTTTTTAGTATCAAGTGGAAATAGTATAATTTTTTTTTTTATGGTTTATTCATGGTGAAATCTGAGTTTGCCTGTTGTACAGTAACTCCTTTGTTCATACACTTGCTATCAGGGTTGCACTTTCTTCCTAATATTAATTCCTTTTTACATTAACTTTACCATTTATTGGATTTAAGTGCAGTTTTATTTAATCAGAATTCTATATCTGGCTTTGGCTCTGAGCCCAAATCAGATTTTATCAAAAGTTATTACTGGTATTCAGGGGCTCCTAGATCCTCTCTGAGATTGTATTCCTTGCCTGTAAGAGCTCTTTAGAGGAACATATTCCCCAGTGCACTTCTATAATGGAACTGTCGAGCGGTGCCACCACTGAGAATCAGCACAGAGGTCAGCTGTGAATTCATGATGTCCCTGAGCGAGATCTGAATTTCATTGTCTCAGTTAGCTGTAAACCAGTAAATAATATTGCAAACGAGCAACTTTGTCATTTTAAATGCATATTTAGTACATTGTTTTTTTGTTGTAATTGAAATTTTCTATTAACACTTTCGAGGAACATTAAATTAGTTTAAGATTTAGAACATTAAGTTCCTCATGAAAGCAAAGACATTCACCATTATTTTATTTTGTTTTTAATGTTTGCTGTGGCAAGTAATTACATCTATTAAATCTTGATGAATTGGACACACAACAGGATATGTGTCGTACACAAAATAACCTCTCTGTTGACAAAAAGTCACATCTCACAATCAGCGCAACTGCAATCACGAGGATTGTTGATGAAATGATTAACCCTCAATTTTGTATGTAGTTAAATAACAAATAATGGCCAGATATTTTAATGCAACATTTTTTTCAAATAAAATGTTATACTGAAAGGGCATTAGAGTCTTTATTAAACATTAAACACAACATGATTATAAATTATATATATATATATATATATATATATATATATATATATATTACACGTCCACTGAGCAAGTGGTTTGACTCTGATCAAGACTCTAAACAATTACTAGATCTGCTTTGTTGTCATATGTGGAGCAAATATCAATTGTGATTAAAAAAAAACATCGAGAATATTTGTAGATTTGTAGACATTTAAATAGTAATAAAGTATATTTTCCAATTTTCAGTTCCATTGATGTGTTGAGTGAATGCCACTCACTGGTTTCAATCTGCCTTTCAAAAGTTAATTTTTAGAACAGGCTGCTTTGAGGCTTCTTCCAACTGTGATGACTGCTTTACCTCTTCTGATTTGACATTGTTAATTCAGTTTTTAGCTTTTGTTCTCCAAAAATCCTACTCCCTCCAGCAAGTCATCCGAAATCTTATTGAAAATTGAAGCAAACCAATTGGTCTAATTTTTAAAATTGATGTTTTATTAACAAAGTTCAGGAGGAGCACGTTCAAAGGATTAACACAATCAACTCGTAATCAGCAATTACACCTCATCCTATCAGCATGAGAGGAAGGATGTATATATAGACATGTTCGACTCGCCTATACCTCTTGAGAGTTTACGGCATCCCTCCACCACCCCGACTCCTCACACTTAAGTGTTCCTACCAAAGTCAGGAATACGGGAGTGCTCCAGGTTCGGGCTAAATACCGAGCTCGGAGCCCTCTCCTTGGACAGCACGTCAAATACGCATACCATGCATTGCTGGGAGGCAAGCAGTTACTTGAAGGGGTGCTCAGTCATCCTGTTCTAAAATGCATTCATAGTGCTGGTGATTCTAGTGGATAATGTGGGAGTTGTTGACACCATGATTTGAGCCGAGATTCCATGCTGATGTTTTAATAGTGCTTCTTTTTGGCAGAGACTATTTACATTAACTCTGCCCATGCACTATTAATAATTATAAAATAAACCATTTTCCCTTGACACAGACCTACGCTTTGCATTCGAGGGTCAGGCATATCAATAGAATGTTTTCCCTTTCGGGCTCTCCTTATCGACTCTTGTATTCTCAAAAGTTGTGGAGGCAGCCCTTGTTCCCATGAGGGAATCTGGTGTTCTTATCCTCAACTATCTAACTGGCCCACTCGTGAGAGCAGTTGTGCGAATACAGGCACTTGCTCCAGCAACTCAGCCATCTGGGTCTTCAGGTCATTGGGGAAAAGAGCAAACTCTTCCAAATGCAAAAAGATGTCTTTTCTCAGTATGGAGCTGAACTCTGTCAACCTCACAGCCTGTCTTATGATGGAGCATGCTCGGTTGGAGCTGAACTGCCCGAACTTCCTCAAGTGCAGGACGGCAGCCCCACTGAAACTTTTTTTTAGAGGCTCATGGGGCAAAGAACTCAAAGTTCATGCTCGAAAACCCTCCAATTTGGCTGAATTACAACAATTCTGGAAAGATGAATGGGCCAAAATTCCTCCACAGCACTGTATAAGACTCATTGAAACATACTAACCGGTGGCCCAACCAGTTATTAGGTTTAGGGGTTAATCACCTTTTCACACAGAGCCATGTAGGTTTGTAGTTATGTTTTCCCATAATAATACGATCCTGCATTTAACCTGCTTGTGAGACTTCAATGTAAACATGCATATGCTGTGATTGTCTAACATCTTTAAATATGAAATAACTATTATATGTGTAATTTTTATATATATGCCATTCTTTATGAAATTTGAAAGCTCCATAATTACTTTCTTCTGATGAACAGAATACAATTAAGTCATCTATTCTATTTAAACTGTAAGAATGAGGTGGAATGTTTCTTTATTGAACAGCAGTTGTCAGGCTAATAGAGTAATTAGAATCCCAGCAAGCTATTCAGTACTTCTAGTATTTTGACAGCACTTTTACAATGACACTCAGACTAACAAATCACATTTTTAAATAATGCCTTATTAATTCTGCTTGCATGTCACATACCTCTATGGTGCAAATGACAGCAGCAACAGACACAGAAAATAAAGATGCTCACTGCTTGACTCTAGACTCATTACAGCAGCCCTGAGGTGCAGAATCCAAACTCTTAAACCCAGTTTCTGTGTGTTGGTGAGGTAAACTTCTCTGTATTCAGTAAAGCTACCCCTGTGGTGTTGAATCACTAAGATTAAAGATCCGCACCGGATAATGTTCTGGCCAAGGTGACTGGTAGCTGAGGGAAGGTCAGGGAATGGAGTTTGGTCCTGTGGGAGAGAAACATGTCACAGATCATCAGGTTTTCTTTCCTTCATTCTAAGATGTAGATTGATAAAGAGAAGGGAGGGGGTGAACCTGATACAGCAAATAATGAAGCACCGGCCAAGCAACTGAACATCTGAGGTCTTGAGAATTAATCTTAGATTATGTGCATCCACAGTCCTGCAGAAAAGACCACATCTGTAATATGTTATTTAATTTTTATTTTTAAGTCAAATTAATAATTTAAAATTGCAATAAATAAATAAAAAAATAATTATTTTAAACATGGTACTTGTTAATAATTCTTATTCATAATAATACAGTTTAATAATTTGCATATATTGTCATTCAGTTTTAGTTAATTTAGTGCATTAAGTTAAACTACATGACAATGAGAAATGTTGCTTTGGCAACTAGCTGAAATAAGACGCTTAAGTGTTTTCATATTTTATAGAAGTAATTTTTATTTGTTTTAAACATTATTATTATTATTATTATTTGTGGTTTTAGTTAACTATAGTAACCCTTATTCTTGAATCTTGATTGACTTCTAGAGGCTAGCAGAAAATTTTCCACCGTTTTTTGTTTGTTTTTTATTCAATCATATATGATCACCCTCATATCAAATCTAACCCTATCTGATACAAAAACCAAGGCTCATATTAATACAATACAATATAAATGTCCAATATCTCTAATTGAAATGTGGCATGTGAGGCACACAGGTACTTTTTCCCTTTTAGCCCTCTTCCCTTTTTTTTCCCGTAGTCTTTGCGAAAGGTTTTCAATGGGTCATTTTGCAATAGGTTTTCAATGGGTCACAACCAAGGCCATCTATTGACTGAGTACTGACTGGATGTTTATAGACCTCCAAACCATGTTCCTATCTCTGCCCACCAGTTTAATGGACAACACTAAGTTCTCATGGCCTGTCAAGACTTTTCCTTTCAAAAGTAAATCTTTACCGTGTTATGATGAAGTAGAACAGTACAAAGGCCATGAAACTCAGAGATGATGGAGTCTCCATTTGCTGTTGGAGGCCATTCCAGTCCATTTGTCGAAACTACTAACTGCAGCTGATAGGCAGGACATAATTTGTTTTGCTCTTGTTGTAAGACCAGATTGTTTCCTGTAATGTAATAGATTGCATGAACTTCCTTTAGACACAGGTGACACAGGAAGGCCAGGCAGTTAACATGGAGTTCTGTCAAAGGCAATGAACGTCTCAGGTTACTTACGTAACCCTAGTTCCCTTAGAGGGAACGAGACACTGCGTCGAACGCATATGGGAACGCATTAGTGTAATTGTCTCTTGAAGCGCAATTGAAACCAGGTGTGCGAGTGCACGTAGCCGAGTGTGACGTCATGAGCCAGGAGTATAACTGCACGCAGCAAACTAGCAGCCTCAGCTTAACTAGTGTCTGAAACAGCCGGCGTGCGATGGAGCTGAGGCTACGAGACGCAGTGTCTCGTTCCCTCTAAGGGAACTAGGGTTACGTAAGTAACCTGAGACGTTCCCTGTCAAGGGAACTCAACACTGCGTCGAACGCATATGGGAACGAGAATACCCACGCTGCCTCAGCGAACGGAGTACGCCAAGCTAACGTAGCTCACTACGAAAGGGCCAAGGTTCCCAAAGCGGGGTTAAGGTCTAACTGGTAGAACCTGATAAAGGTATGCGGTGAGGACCAGCCAGCCGCATCACAAATATCGGCAAGGGGAGCCCCTGCGCAAAAAGCTTTAGAGGTAGCCATGCTCCGAGTAGAATGGGCGCGGACATGCAGAGGACACTGCTGACCCGCCAGTTCATAAGCTAGTGAGATAGTCTCGACTATCCACCTGCTTAAAGTAGGTTTAGATGCTGGAGCTCCCTTAGGAGCCCCGAAGCATACAAAGAGTTGGTCAGACCTACGCCATGGGGTCGCTCTGCGGACGTAGGCGTCCAGTGCTCGCACTGGACAGACCTTGTTCTTGAACTCCTGGTCATGATCATCAAAGGGGGGAGGACATAAGGCCTGCAGTACGATGTGACGAGCTGGGCTCGAAAGGACCTTCGGAATATAACCTGGTCTGGGAGAGAGAAAGGCTTTCGCCAGACCAGGAGCAAACTCCAGACAGGAGGGGGCCACTGACAGGGCCTGAAGGTCACCAACCCTCTTGAATGAGGAAATGGCTAGGAGGAACACCGTTTTAAGAGTGAGAAATTTCTCTGAGATGTCCTCAAGCGGTTCAAAGGGTTCCTGGGACAAGGCCTGGAGTACCAGGGACAGGTCCCAGGAAGGAACCCGGGAACGTACCGCAGGCCTCAGCCTGAGAGTGCCACGGAGGAAACGAACTACTAGGGGGTCCCGACCCAGAGGTATACCACTCGGGGGTACGTGGTAAGCCGCAATGGCAGCCACGTACACCTTAAGCGTGGAGGGGGACAGCCCGGCGGCGAACCTCTCCTGTAAGAACTCCAGGACGATACCGACCTGGCAGGTCGCTGGGTCTACAGGTTTGTCACCGCACCAGGAAGTGAAGAGAGCCCACTTCCGAGCATAGAGTTTCCTCGTGGATGGGGCTCTAGAGTGGAGAATGGTCTCAACGACCTCAGTCGAGAGACCCGAGCCTATGAGTCGGGCCCCCTCAGAGGCCAGACCCACAGATTCCACAGTTCCGGGCGAGGATGAAGGATCCTGCCCTGAGCCTGAGACAGAAGGTCCACTCTGACGGGAATCCTCCAAGGAGTGCCGTCTAGGAGGGACACCAAGTCCGAGAATCACACCCTGCCCGGCCACCGCGGGGCAACTAAGGTGAGACGGACCCTGTCCTGGCGAACTTTCTCTAGAACCCCCGGGAGCAGAGCTACTGGGGGAAAAGCGTACAGGGGTAGCCTCGGCCACTCCTGTTGCATCGCATCCAGTCCCAACGGAGCTGGAGGAGAGAGGGAGTACCACAGAGGGCAGTGGGTCGCCTCGTGGGACGCAAAGAGGTCCACCTGGGCTCGACCGAATTTCTCCCATATCTGCTCCATCACCTCGGTGTGGAGCATCCATTCCCCGGGCCTCGGCCCCTGCCTCGACAGGAAGTCTGCTTCCGTGTTCTGGGATCCCGGAATATAAGCTGCCCGAAGGGAGCAAAGTTTGTTCCGAGCCCAGAGGAGGATCCGCCCGGCCAGCTTGGAAAGCCGAAGGGAGCGGAGACCCCCCTGATGGTTTATGTAGGATACCACCGTCATGTTGTCGGACTGGACTAACACATGGTGGCCCCGGAGGTCTGGGAGAAAGGCTTGAAGCGCCTTCCAGACTGCCAACATCTCTAACGCATTGATATGCAGAGAGAGGCAGGCCTCGCTCCATAAACCTTGAGCTGAGCGGTCCCTCAGGACCGCCCCCCAACCCGAGCGGGAGGCGTCTGTCGACAGCATCACGCGGTGACAGACTGGTCCCAGTACGGGTCCTTGGGCAAGAAACCAGGGATTCTTCCACTGACTCAAAGCTCGCAGGCAGCGCCTTGAAACCTTGATCAGGCGGGAAGGGTTCCCCCTCGGGGAAAACCCCCTGGTCTTGAGCCACCACTGCAGACGTCTCATGTAAAGCAAACCTAGCGGTATCACGCAAGAGGCTGCCGCCATGAGCCCCAGAACTCTCTGGAAATGTCTGACAGTGACCAGCTGGCCTAGCTTTATGTCGTTGACTCTAGGATTGATGTAATGCGCACGGGGGAGAGCCGTGCTTACATTGACACAGAATCCCATACAACGCCTAGGAAAGTAGTGCTCTGCCTCGGCCAGAGTACACTCTTTTGGGCGTTTAGTCTCAGCCCGAGCTCCTTCATATGCGCGAGAACGACATCTCGATGCCGAACCGCCAAATCTCGAGACTGGGCCAAAATGAGCCAGTCATCTATGTAATTCAAGATCCGGATCCCTCGGGATCGGAGCGGAGCTAGAGCTGCATCCACGCACTTGGTGAAAGTGCGAGGAGACAAAGCCAGGCCGAACGGAAGGACCCGATATTGATAAGCCTTCCCCCCGAAGGCGAATCTGAGAAACTTCCGATGCTGAGGAAGGATGGAGACATGGAAATACGCGTCTTTGAGATCTATCGAGACAAACCAGTCCTCGGACCTGATCTGAGCTACGATCTGCTTCAGAGTTAACATTCTGAATTTCAGTCGCCTGACAGAATCGTTCAGAGTGCGAAGATCTAAGATAGGGCGTAAGCCTCCACCCTTCTTGGGAACTATGAAGTACCGGCTGTAGAAACCTGATTCTCTGGCTGAGAGGGGTACATATTCTATGGCCTCTTTCCTCAGCAGTGAGTCTACTTCTCGTTCCATGACCAGAGCCTGCTCGGGGTTCACCACTGTTGGTAACACACCCGCGAAGCCGGGAGGATGAACCCGGAACTGAACAGCGTATCCTTCTGATACGGTACGCAGGACCCAACGAGAGATACCTGGGAGGCGCTGCCACGCCACCAGGAAATCTACTAAGGGTATCAGTCTCTCGAGACCGACCTCTGGACATAAATATTTTGCCACCCCGGGGGCCCCGGCCGAAACCAGAGAGCCGCCGGGGCGGATGCTCTAGGACCCTCCTCAGAGGAGGCAACCAGCCCAGCACGGCCCGAGAGGAGCGTGACTGGACAAAACTGCCCGCGTAGAGCACGGCCCGGGTCCCTCGAGACCCCGAGCCGAACACCGCGCTTGGCGTGCACTGGTCCACCCCTCGAGGAGGACCAGCGCTGCGGGGCCGCGACCAGAATGTGTCAGGGCCTCTTGCTCTTAGCCTTCTTGGCCTGAAGGACAGCCCTCAGATCTGTCCTTCTGCCAGAGGGCTGCAGCTGAGTGCGGCGACCAGCGCCGCCACCCGACTGGGGAGGCTGGCGGGAAGCCACACTCTGCCGCTGAGCAGCGCGGTGCGAGGAGCTGCTGCTGGGCTGCGGCTGGCTCGCAGGCCCAGCTGCCCGAGAGCAGCGGGGAAGAATCTTCCGGAGCGCTACCTCCTGCTTAGCAGCCTCCTGAAATCTCTCGACGGCCATCTTGACAGCGTCGCCGAAGAGACCAGCAGGCGTAAGAGGAGCGTCGATGAGAACATTCTTATCTTTTTCTCTGAGAGAAGTCAGGTTAAGCCAGAGATGTCTCTCTGTGGCCACCAGGGCTGCCATGGAGCGACCGATGGAACCGGCCGTTTCCCTAGCAGCCCTCAGAGAAAGATCGGTGGCCCTGCGCAGCTCGGCTACTGCCTCAGGGCCGATTCCCCCGCCCTCATCGAGGTCTGCGAGTAGCTCCGCCTGGTAGGCCTGCAGCAGTGAAGACGTATGCAAACACGCTGCAGCCTGACCAGCCGCGGAGTATGCTCTGCCCACCATGGTGGAAGTAACCCGGAGGGGTTTGGTGGGCAGCGTCGGGGTTTTAAGGGGTGGCGATGAATGGGGGGCGAGGTAGTTAGCCAGCGCCTCCTCCACTCTAGGCATCGCCCCATAGCCGCGCTCTTTGGCTCCCATAATGGTAGCATAGTTAGCAGAAACGCTGCTATGCACCCTATGGGAGGCGGGCCGCTTCCAAGACCTCGACACCTCGGTGTGGAGGTCCGGGAAAAACGGCAAACCCCGGCGCTGAGGTTGCACTCGAGCAGGCAGGTAACGCTCGTCTAACCGACTCTTAGGACGAGCGTCCCTGGGCTCGGCTGGCCACTCGAGACCAAGCCTCGCCGTTGCCCGAGTGACAACCTCAAGCAGCTCCTCAAATGCGGGTGAAGCTGATGGCGATTCAGCTTCATCCACATCAATGCTGACTACGTCCACCTCTAATTCCTCAGAACTAGAGAGGTTCAGCAGAGCGTCATCACCCAGGTCGGAAGTAATCACCGCATGGTGCGCTTCCGAATCCTGAGTGAGCGCGGATTCAGCAGGTAAGGGAGGAGAAAAGGGCTCGCCCGTCTCCGACTCCGCTGCTAAATCCAGCTGCGATCCCCATGAGTGCAGCCGTCGCTGAGCCTCAGCTGCAGCGGGACCAGACCCACGAGGAACGCAAGCCTGAGCAGTCCCCTCGAAGACTGCCAGGCGTGAGCGAAGAGTGCGCAGCGGCAGCTGCAAACACTCTGCACACTCAGAGCCCTCGAGCGCTGAGCGTGCATGATCCTCGCCCAAACAAAACACACAGAGAGCGTGTGTGTCCTTACCCGTGATAAAACGCGGGCAAGGAGTGACACAACGCCTGAAAGACTGTGAATCCGCCATTTCTTCAGAGGTAAGTGAAATATATCGACTTACAGCCAGCAGAGCAACTCAAACACACGTTAGCTTCGAGCGCTGTTGAAGACACTAAGCTGAGGCTGCTAGTTTGCTGCGTGCAGTTATACTCCTGGCTCATGACGTCACACTCGGCTACGTGCACTCGCACACCTGGTTTCAATTGCGCTTCAATAGACAATTACACTAATGCGTTCCCATATGCGTTCGACGCAGTGTTGAGTTCCCTTGACAGGGAACTGTAGCTCTGTGTTATAATGCTCCTCTGAGTCTGCTGAGACATTTCCAGTGCTCAGGCTGGTGTAGAAAATAATTGTATTCAAGCTGGGCTCTTAGCAGTGAAAAACTTACATGAGCTATGATTCTCACACTTTTTTGAGACATGTCTCTGCAAGCATTGATCGCTACATCATTAAATTGATCATTGACACAAAATCTAAAAGGTATGAGGACATAATTAGTTATTTACTTGTTATTATTAGTTACTTGATTTAGGTTCTCACCCTTGGTAACTTCAAGCTGCCACAAAGGTTCCCCTGCAAGGTTGTTATATTTCCCATTGTCCTCTTGAGCTGAACAGGGGTGTTTTTTCTTCTTATAAATTCTTGATGAGCATAAGAAAATATTAATAATATAATTTATTATTGCATTTGATTAAAGATACAGTAAAAATAAACAATAAACAATACTGAATAATACTATCACAATTTAAAATAACTTTTTTTGATTAGCGCTCCTAATTTGTCTCAGATGCTTGCTTCTGATGTTTGAGTGACTCGAATATCTGGATCTAAATTCAAATGGGTGTGTGAGCATAGTCTTCATTTTACATCAAATTCACAGGATTTCCTTTGTAGGTGTCAGGATTATTCAACTTAAATCTCATTGCTATGCAATCTGCATAATGTTGTTAATCTTTTAAGATTTATTTATAGTGGACATTAATCCATTGTCATACCAAACGATGCTCAAAGATTCCAGACAAATGAAAATTAAATAATTTGTTTTCCTGAAATTCTCATAAGGTACAATTGTAAGATTTATGAACAAACTTTCCTTGTGGTGACTGATTATGTAACAGTTTGATGGAAACAAACTTGGAGAATCATGCAAGGAAACAGGAAGTGAGCAGAGACTTGACAGATACGTAACAAAAAGCAATGTTTTTAATAAATATGTTTTTAATTTTACTGCATAATTTTAAAATGTGCCCATGCTTGTTATTATGTGCATTTTAGTTACATGTTTAATCGGCTTGTTTATGAAAATGCAGAAGTGATCATATAATATCCAATTTGAGAATTTAGTTTTTTGTGTATGTATAGATGCTTTAATATTAAATAGGAATATTATCACATGATTTTAACATTAAAATAATATTTTTTTCTAATACACACTTTCGTATTTTGTCTTTTTTTCTTTTTCTCTGACCCGCTGCTTGTTGGACTCCTGAAAATACTGAAATGGATTTTCTCTGTATGATTGGATTATTGATGGCATGGTTCCTATTCTTTGGCTTTGGGACTGCCCTGTCCTATCGGAAGATTGGTAAGACAGCTGCAAGCAAATTCACCCAGCCGCTGTCTGTGGAAATAAAGACATGCTTCGAGGTTGCGTTTGACTGTTTGAAGGAATTAGATCAGAGAGTGATACAGATTGAGGAACTGAACCATAACAACGCAGAAGAAGACACGCTGATACGCAGGGAAGAGTGGGCTCCATCTAGAGTCAGATTGGTGAACTTTTACGGACTGTAACCGGTCTGGCCATGAGGCTGGACGTAATGTCCAGGGAACTGCACGGATCGAATGCGACCGGAGCTGATTGATTGATTATGATCTGGACAAATTACAGAATATCATCAAATGGAATAAAAATTGTATTTGCCCACCCGAACGTCCCTATCTCTCGGTTGGGAGGTCAACCTGACAGCTTGGTCTGCTCTTCAAGGACAAAGGACATCTCCCTTCAAGGACAAACCATAGAACTGAACTCGAAAAAAAATCGGAAACAAATCACCGAGTTATGGCTAACTCCCCCCTCCATCCGTCTGCCTGTCCTGTCCTTATCTATCTCCTCTCCCACTCCATTCAAAAAATCCCATCACGTGACCTGTGTACTGTATCATGTTTATGTTATGTTGTGTTTGCTAAACTGCATTCTTATTTCTTGTTCATGCTCTGCTGCGACGACACGTCTATGAAAACAAATTTCCCGTTAAGGGACAATAAATTCTATTCTGATTCTGATCCATTGCTCACCTTCAAATGGAACTGCAGAATAATGCGTGATTTAAAAATTTCTGGTTTTGCCGATTCAAATCAAGATAAGGCAAACACATTTACATCACTGTAAAATGTACCATTACAACCCATCTACAACGGATAAGAGAGTGACACATCATGTCATGACAAATAGAGCTAAAAATAATTATGGCTGTGTAACAAGGTTATTTGCTATAGAAAGCATGAGGCGGGAACTTCAACGTTACATCATGACGACTTACGAGCCAATGCAAATTGACATGCAAGATTTGCATTATATTCTCCGCTTTGCGAAGTGGGTATACAAGGAGTGTACATGCAACTGCACATTCAGCTTTTCGCTTCAGTGCCTGGTTTCAGGATATAGCCACTGCCTCATGTGTCTCTTCTTAAAGTAAACTGAGGTGGCTTTTAGAGTGACACTGAGAGCATTGGGCTTGAGTTAAGGGCTCAACGGTGTCCTCAAGTCTGGACAATTTGTATCTCTTGGCAGCCCACACTGATTTTCACTACCCTGCCCCAGTTCCCTTCTTTCACAAGTTCACAAGCAGAATACCTGTTCATAAAAGACACCTTTTTCTACCTGAAACCAAGCTGGTGCCTTGTCTCCTCTAACAACTCTTGATGGTGGATTGGCCAAAAAATATGTAGATTTCCCCCTTGGTGGAGAATGTGGTACTCCACCCTGCACAAAATGTCCCTTCTGAAAGTATATCAGGCCAAGACCTTTAAAGAGCTACACAAGGGTAGTTCTTACCCATGTTTAATGCAGGAGCTGCACACGACAACAAAAGTCACTGCATGATCCCTCAGTCAGACTTCCCCATCTCCCAGGCTGGCCTCTTCAGCAAGCAGTTCTCGGCTGTGCAGAAGCAGATGGAGACAATAAAGCATGTCCTGTCCCAGTGGTCTGCTGCTCCCTGCACCTTGTTGACTACAGCCCTCCTGCTGGGGGTTCCCCCTGCAGCTTCTTCCTGCACTCCTGCAAAGCCTCAGTAGCAGCCTTCACCTAGCATGGACTGTGGTGCTGGCCGCAGGCAAGGGGTTCAGCCTATCCCAGCCACTGTTGTGACCAAGAGGTGTATCTGAAAATTTACCAAGCAATCAATGGAAGGAAGGAACAGCTCTTTGGGAGATAGTTCAGTTTAATAGTGGTAATCAAATTTTCAATAAAATGGCAGTTTCCTCTATCTCTAGGTCCCAAGAGGGCCCATTACGCTCTGTCTTGGCCCTCTCTTTTCCCTCTCCTAATGCTGCTTCTGCACAATGATGGATCTAGGTAAGCACTCAGATCCTGTTCCAGAATGATATGCCTTATGGGTCGGCTCCCTGTGCTCCACCTAACTGCCCCACTGTGGGTGCATCTAGGGACCCCCTACTCCCTTGTACAGTCCCAGGTGTGTTTTGAATCAGACCCTTCACAAGTTCCAATTTAAAATGTTGATGCAAAAATGCATTTTCAAATGCATCAATCCCCAATTTTTATTTTCAGTGATCAATCTGAAGAATACATACTTTAATTTCTTGTTAGTTTCCAAGCCTCGACACAATACGGCACACTTGCTTCAACTGGTTAGCCCACCACTAACTAAACATACTTAAAGTAGACAATGCTCATTGCCTCAGTCACCTGTTGCATCTTCAAGATTGTTTTCAGCTGAATGTTAAAGTTCCTTGTTCCTGAAGAGACCTTCCAACATTTCCACGTTGTAAACTCTTCGGTGTTGTTCCCCCTGGAAACACACCCTATAGGTTCCCACTCAGTCACCAAACTGCACTGCCCTCCTCAGGAATATAGAGGAAAGATCATCTCAAGTAAAAAAAAAAAATGTCATTTGTTCTTAATGCTTAATTTGACTAAGTATGCTATTAATTGTGATTAATTTGTTAGTCTTGTCCTGTCATCTCTGTCACATCCGGATTCCTTTGTGTATCGTCCAGGTCCTGCCCGGTCCTGTCTGCGTCTAATCACTGCCCAAGTCGTGTCAGCTGTTCCAATCCAGTGTTCATCAATATATACTAGGGATGATATACTCAGAGGGATGAGTACAGCATTATCTGTATCTGTATATATATTCGGACCGGGCGGGGCCTAATCCAGAAGTGGGTGGGATTTAACCTGGCAATGGGCGGGGCTTTAACCGTTATGTTATTTTTAATCATGCAATTGATATGGGTTGATCAGAAATTGTTATATTTATTGCTGATTAGAAAACTATTTACATGACAGATCAATGGTTTTGATCACGATAACAAAAACCATACAGAACAAATTTTGCAACAATGAATACACCACATGCGGTTGCAATTATGAAGAAATCATAATTTTGAATCATTATTTTTTTCGTGAATTAAAAATACCGGTTAGAGCCAGCAGACGGTTAAAAAAAGGAAAAAATCTGACAGGCAGAGATGCAACGCTTGTCGCATTCTACCAAGCACCACGTCTGAACAATCCCTACGTTCACCAGAACTATACTGGCTAATAAGTACTACAAACAAACCAAAATCAAAAAACAAACCTGAAGCTGAAGAAACCCTAAACATTAACTGAAAATACCCACGAACCTGAGTGACTGAGGGAGAAACACAGAGAGAGAGAGAGAGAGAGAGAGAGACGTTCTCTTCTCAGCGTTCTGTGTGTGAATGATCAGGGTGGAGCCGCGGGACGCAGCAAATTTGCAGGTGTAGGGTAGGGACACTGTGACTAGCCCATCACAGAATGCAGACACAGTCAGCTACCCAATGAGGATTCTTATTCAATCCGAGCACAGATAATGACTCATATTACTCGTATGTGTAACAGTCATGTCTCGCTCCTCCTGTGTTTCCGTAGATTATCCTTCGCCACTCCCCCTTGTTATGTTGCCAGCTGATCTGTGTTAATCCTGATGTATTTAACCCTCGTGTGTTACCATGCTGTTGTCGATTGTTGTTCGTTTCATGGTCGTTGTGTGGATGTTCCCCAGCTCTGAGTTTTTGCACGCCTATGTGCCGTTTGAGTTCTGTTATTAAAGTGTTTTGGTTTGCATCCCGGTCTCCGAGCCTGTCTCCGCATCACACACCAGCACTCCGAGCGTTACAGAACAATCGACCGGGTTAGTTACCCCAACAACTTTCCAAGATGGATTTTACCGCCCTGTTCATTGCGAGCGCTGAACGAAACCAGAACTTTCGTCAGTTTGCCGTCGAGTTCAGTCTGTTCGCCGCCATCGCTCCCCTCGAAGAGAGAAAGCTGGATTCGTTGTTTTGGATCGGGGCTTCATTCCATCACCATCCAGATCTTCCGGACATCGCGGGGCTAGGCTGGCGGGAAGCCATGGCGCGATGTCTGGAGAAGCTTTATCCCCGATCCAGACAACCTCCATCTGCAGCTACTACCCCGGGGCCTTCGCCTGCATCCGCGGCCACCGCGAATGAACCGTGTGCCGCTGCCGAGCATGAACCGAGCCCCGCGGCCGCAGCGCCTGTTCCCGCGCCTCGCCGCCAGTCAGCGCCTGTTCCCGCGCCTCGCCGCCAGTCAGCGCCTGTTCCCGCGCCTCGCCGCCAGTCAGCGCCTGTTCCCGCGCCTCGCCGCCAGTCAGCGCCTGTTCCCGCGCCTCGACGCCAGTCAGCGCCTGTTCCCGCGCCTCGACGCCAGCCAGCGCCAGAGCCAGAGATCCTCCAGCCAGCGCCAGAGCCAGAGATCCTCCAGCCAGCGCCAGAGCCAGAGATCCTCCAGCCAGCGCCAGAGCCAGAGATCCTCCAGCCAGCGCCAGAGCCAGAGATCCTCCAGCCAGCGCCAGAGCCAGAGATCCTCCAGCCAGCGCCAGAGCCAGAGATCCTCCAGCCAGCGCCAACCACTGACCTGGGACTCCCGCCGTGGCCTGAACCGCCTGGACCTCTGGACTGGCCAGACCTCCCTTGGCCGGAGCTGCCGGCCGACCTGGACCTACCAGAACCCGAGCCACCGGAACTCCCACCCAGCCTCCCTCTCCCACCTCCTCTACCCAGTCTGCACTCGGCGCCTCCGCTGCCAGTGTCCCGCACCCCATCGCTGGCTCCTGTTAACATCTGGGAGCCACCATGTGTCAACGGTCCACCGTCATCGGAAGGCGCTGAGGGTGCCCGGATTCCGCCTCCTACCTCAGTGCCCGTCACTCCCCCTTGGCCCGTCAGCACATCGGCTTCTCCTTGGCTCCTCTCTCCCTCGGTTACACCGGAGTCCCTCGGCCACGAGTCTTCACCGGGCTCCATCGTCCATCCGGTTCCGCCTTGGTCGGTCGTCGCCTGGCCTCCACCTGCGGCTCCGGCCGGCTCCTCCTTCCCCCCAGCTCCTCCTTCGTCCTCCGTTGCTCCGGTGCCGCCTCTGCCCTCGGTCCGTCCGGTTCCACCTCGGAGGCTCGTCGCGGCGGATCCGCCTCGGCCTCCGGAACCTGCGGAGTCGTTTGGGCCCATCGATGCGTCGGCTCCACCCTGGACTGGTCCCTCTGTCTGGCCCCGGATCCCGCCTGCACCTCCCTGGACATCTCCCTCTGCCTGGCCCCTGATCCCGCCTGAACCTCCCTGGACACCTCCCTCTGCCTGGCCTCTGATCCCGCCTGCACCTCCCTGGACTGTATATGTCTTGTGGACTCGTTTTGTTCTGTCCTGCCCCTGGTCCCCCTCCCTCCGCTGATGGTCGGTGTAGGCGCGAGGTCGCGCCTTCCGGGAGGGGGAGCTACTGTAACAGTCATGTCTCGCTCCTCCTGTGTTTCCGTAGATTATCCTTCGCCACTCCCCCTTGTTATGTTGCCAGCTGATCTGTGTTAATCCTGATGTATTTAACCCTCGTGTGTTACCATGCTGTTGTCGATTGTTGTTCGTTTCATGGTCGTTGTGTGGATGTTCCCCAGCTCTGAGTTTTTGCACGCCTATGTGCCGTTTGAGTTCTGTTATTAAAGTGTTTTGGTTTGCATCCCGGTCTCCGAGCCTGTCTCCGCATCGCACACCAGCACTCCGAGCGTTACAGTATGATACTCGTACTCAGCAAAAATGCTTTATCCGTACCGGATACTCATTTCAGCCGAGTATCTGGCTCAACTCTAATATATACCCTCCGGTGTTCCCTTTTCTTTGTCAGTCTTTAAAGTTTCGATGACGTTGTCTCGTGATGTGTGGATGTAGTCTTGTATTTTGCCATGTATTTCCAGGTTTGCACCATTGAGTGCTGTTTTGTTGCATGCTAAGTCTTTTGTTTATCGTTTTCTATTAAAAAAGCCTGTTTTTGTTGAGAATCCACTTGCTCAATGTCCATCACACACCCCCGTTTTTGTGACATAATTACACAAAATAGTGTGATTATTTGCAATTGTTTATTTACTTATGTATTTATTTTGAATTCTTGGCTGTCCATTTTTTGTTCAAAAAATCAAGACTATGTCAGAGTTCAGTCCCTTCGGTCTAGTTTTCTCATGTTCCGTGGCAGAACCCTGACACTGCCACATTATTGTGTCTTTGTAGGGAACGTGTGGTGTCGAGTTGTGCGCTCTCCTGTCTTTGACGTGTCTTGTGTGTATAATGACAATAAGTTGGTTGGCATTAAAGCAAATATATATTGCTATTTATAACTTAATTTCACCGTGAAAAATAGCTAATTTGCCTCGAAGATGAAATCAGAAATTTCACTTGACTGCAAGTTTATCACGGACATAGTACGGGGAGGACTCAAATGCAGGGGAAATAAAGGATTTATTTACAAAGACATAAAAGAACATAACATGAAAACAAAACCCCACAAGAGAGGGAAAACATTAAACTGAAACATCATAACTAGAACAAACGGCATGCCGGGAAACTGGAACATAGCATGACAACGACACGACACAGGACAGCAAACACAGCAGGATTAAATAGGGACACATGAGGGAAGGTAACGAGCTGAGAACAGCTGACAACACTCAAGGGAATTGAGGTCACAAGATGGGCGGGGTTTACAATCACAAGACACAAACACGGGAGGAAGAGCAGTGCCACGGTTCTGTGACTAGAAACGGAACTGAACCTGAGAGAACCGTGACAAAGTTAGTTTCATTTTTTTTTCAGTGTACTTGAGGAGTTACAAACATAGAATTTAATCCTCGATCTGATGTAACTGATCTGTTACATTTCTAAATAAACAGCCTTTAGGGGTCTTTCATACAAAAACATTTATGCATACAAAGACATTAGATGCAAGGAAGTGGACTGGAAAGATTGCAAGGTCTTAAAGCGTTATTTAAAAGTTGATAACTTGAGAAATCCTAGTTGTGCAAGGCCCTGCAAAATATACAAAATTCAAGTAAAAACATCTGTCTAGCGCACAGATCAACTTAAGAATTGCTATTATTATTTTTACACATACAACATTACGGTCACACATAACTATACAGTCAATCTCAGCAGAACATGAGGGTTTAAAAGCTTAAAAATTGCTTGCATTAGTAGCTTTATTATTCTAGGTCATGCACAGTTCTAGAATAAAAAAAATAGCTTGTATTTGCAAGAGTAATACATTGGGGACTGAATAAAATATAATCTGCTGTGATTTTGACTGGTGGGAAGTTTTGTTATAATGTCTTTATAAAGTATTCATGTTCAGTGGGTGATGTATTCTGTGTGATCCATGTGATTGATTGGAGTAATAAAATTCAGAAAAGGTCAAATGGAAAGCTATTCAGAAGTACCAAAAGCAAAAATGGTTGCAGGGTAATTATATATTCATTTTGGAGCTTTGAGAATATGATGGCACCCTGCATTTATCAAAGTTGAGTCAATTATGGAAATGTAGAGAGCTTGTCTTGTAGCATCTGTGTTTCTTTGCTTTTAAAATAAATACATAAAATATGCACAAAATGTTGAATATTTGAATTTATTTTCAGCTGCACCCAACACTATGCAGATTTCATCATGTTATGAACATGTTTTTATTTTTTTATTTTAGGTTTTCTTATTTATTCAAATAAATCAACAACTTGTTGGCTATATCATCCATGTGATATTTCAATTCTCAAATATATGGAAATGAATATGTTTTGTCAATTAAAAGCCTTTACATAGATCATGTTAGCATTCCATGATGCACGTTGGACGCCGCCATGATAGTTTGTGCCGCAGATTGAAGAATCTGATCTATCTGACTTACAACACATAAATTCAGTCTCTTCTCCTGAAATACATTACAGTAAGTGGCCGGTGAAGTTACCAGTTTATAGTTACCCATGCAATGTGTATCTGATATAAATAACACACCTTGACCTGACATACCCACGTATCAGGACCTTCAAAGCCAAACTCCTGTGTATCCTTTACAAGTGATTTAATTCTGATGTATAAATATTTCCCCTTTTCATCATGCGTAGTCAACTGTATTTAGAGTGTTTACCCTTTCGATTATCTCCTCGCTATATGAAGACATTTACAAGAACAGAAAGAAAAGACTGAGACTTGAATAAAAAGAGAAAGAAGTGTTCCAGTATGTGAAGCATTTCGCAGAGAAGTCATGTGTCTTTACTGGAGCTGTTATTCTACAAATGTTCTCTTTGAAACTACAACAACGTGTTTGAATGCGTATGAATGAGTTCAGAAATCCTCCGGTGAGCAAAACCATCTGCTCAGTGTCACCCTTGCAAGACCTTTATCCCAGAATAGTAAATGTCACCCTCCTGCTTGAGGGATGCAATGATTCTTCATGAATGACAATGAGAGCTTTCACCTCGCTAACATTCTTAATGTGAAGGGAGGCACCGGACTCAACCCTGATATATGAAGATGGCATTTTGAAAAGATTTATTTTTGATTGGACGGTGTCACTCTTTATAATACGAAACAGTAGAATGAATGCGTCACATTGAAAAACTGAGGTTTCTCATTTGCTTTCCCCATCTGTGACTGTATAATCCAGTAGATTTGACGCATTGTCTGTCATTACAGAAGAAGCTGTTAGCAGCATTCTCTCCTCAGGAGGAATGGTCTTTCAGAGACAGACGGCAGCTGTACTAGGGTGAGATAAGTGTATAGAACTCCTCACAGCAAATCAATATGTATTTGACCTCCTCATCCACACTCTAAACATTGATCATTGTGTTGGGTTTGAATGCCTATTTATGACACTTTTTAGTTTTTACATAGCCTGGGTAAATATGTTTGTGTGTACATAGCATTGGTCTCAACATCTTGTTCCCTTTCAAGATAACAACCCATCCATCATGAAGCTTGTATTCAATCCAACCAATCGGAAAAGAAAATGTCAGAAGTGGGTGACGTCACGAACCAGGAATGTGTAAATGTATGCCTCGCTAAACACCCGGCAGTTTCTGTTTTTTCAGTATGTGATCTGTCCATCTTATTTATTGTGGTCTGTCCAACAATAAATATGATATTATGGCGAATGAAAGCTTTAAACAATGTGCTTTTCCCTGCCCTTGTTATATTACGTGTGGGGATACACATGTGCAGTGGCCCACCAGCGAGTTTTGTGCCCAGTGTCCGCCCAGAAGCGTTGTGCCACCAGGATGCATTCTCCCTTTGAGGGGAGTCCTAGAGCCATAAGTTCAGTTGGTCCCTGCTGATTCACTGCTTAAGGACACCAAGCTGACCGCTCGAATGACACCAGAGGGCCTGGGGGCTGGTTACCTTTGTAAATATTTTGGCAGCGTGGAGACTTCTGCACAATATTTCTCATTAGGTCCTGTGCACCATTTGAAAAGGCTACATCATTCAATTTTGGGGTCTACCACCCATGTTTGCAAGGATTCTAGTCACTACGGTGGCCCCCGAGCAGACTTTGTTCATGGAACTAAAAGTAAAAACAAAGCTGAGAATGGGGCCATAGAACGTGTTCCCTTCCCAGACAGAGAGACAGGGTTTCACAGCCGATAGTTCATAATTCCCAAAAAGAATGGAGGTCTGCACCCCATCTTGGATCTGCGTATACTCAACAAATCTGTAAAGTTCAAGATGCTTAGTCTGAAAAAGATTGTCCCACAAATCTACCTTTTTAGATCTATCGTTACAAACCAGTCCTCGGACCTGATGGACCTTTTACTCTCAGCCGTAAAACAGAGAAAGCTAGGCCAGTCACGCACTGTGAAATAGTTCCAGAGACTGTTGGGGCTCATGGCAGCAGCGTCCAATGTGACACCTTTTGACCTGCTGTATATGAGACCCCTTCAGTGGTGGCTCAAGACCAGTGGGTTTTCCCCAAGGGGCAACCCATTTCACATGATCAAGGTCAGTCGGCGCTGCCTTCGTGCCCTGGACATGTGGAAGAAACCCTGGTTCCTTTCCTAAGGACCTGGTTTCCCTCCTAGACGGCTCTCCCTGGGAGATTCCAGTCAGGAGGTACCTTCTGTCCTAAGCAGAGTTGTTGTCATGAGACAACAAAAACCGACAACTGAGGAGGGAACAGTGATGACTACACAAGCAGTGATTAGCAGACGACAAACAGCTGGGAGGATTAATGTCCATGGAAACAAGTAGGTGACAGAAGGATCCGGAACAAATAGCAACATGTGGCACAAAGGCAAAATAAGAGTCCCGGGTGAGTAGAGCTGTGACACCTTCATGCTAAAATAATTAAGTAAAAATTATTTGATTATTTAACACTTTACAATACTTTCATGTTTGACTTTTTTTTTTTTTTTTACTGACAATGTTTACAAATTGTTAAAATAAGAAAATGTAATCCATAAAATGATCCCATGATGGGAACCCTAAATCATTCTATATATGAAGTGCCTGTTAGAAGCCTTTAAGATTCTATATAGAACCTTTTCTTCAGTGTTTCCATCTTGTTCATAGTTATGAATAGGGGAAAACACAATTGCATAATATAAAACGCAATTAAAAAAAGACAAATCTATCTAAAATTGTAGATATAAAGTTGCAATTATGACAAATTATGTAAATTGTATGATTGCAAGATATAAAAAGTCACAATAACAAGACATACAATTGTTAGAGAAAAAGGCATATGCAAAGTCGTCCATCCATTCATCTGCTTTTCAGATTTTTACAATATTGCTCTTGGTTTCTTGACAAGGTAAAAACAGCAGTAGCCTGTCTGAATTACTGTCCATGCAATCATTTATCAGGGTGAGACAAGCTGCTGGATAATGAATAGGAAATGATGTGTAAATGTAAGCAGTCTTTATTGAAAATTATCTCCTAAATTATGGTAATTCATGTTAATTCAAGAGTATTTTGCAATGGTGCCAACCAACCTTAAAAACAGTGACTATTGGCACAGGTTGTTGGTTGGTTGGCCAAGTGTTAAAATGCTTTTGAGGGAAGAAACAGAAAAAAGTTAAGTACTTAACATCAAACTAACACTAGTCAACAGATGTTTTTCTTATATAACAGCTTATGTACTTTTTATATTTTTAGCAATGGCAATGCTTTGTTAGTGTCTTTATACAAGAAAAAAAATAACTAATTCCTTTTCCTCATTGATGGTATTTTAGTGGTTTATAGTGTTAAAATAGATACATTTGTTGAACATACAGTCTATTGTCACAGATGTGCTTTGTGACTTGTAAATGTATCAATTTTGAGATTGTGTGGCAGAACATTATCTGCTCCTGTAAAACTAACCAATCACAATTTATTTTCATCATCCATTTTACATTTACATTTACACATTTGGCAGACGCTTTTATCCAAAGCGACTTACATTGCATTCAAGAAACACATTGAATCAGTTCTTGCTTTCCCTGGGATCGAACCCATGACCTTGATGTTGTAAACACCAATGCTCTACTGATTGAGCTACAGGAAAGCTATCCTTGTCTTTACAAAGCTTTATTTATTTATTTCATTTCTATCACATCTCAAATTATATACTTTAATAGAATTCTATGGTGGAAATTACATTTTAAACTGACTGGGATGATGGTTGGCACAACCATCTATTTATTTTTTGTTGAATAGTTGCCGCAATTGTTAAGATAACTCATCTGTGCATCTGAAAGCTGAAGTACTTGGGTGAAAAAATGAAAAATTTAAATGTTACAAATTATTTCCTAAATTATGCAATTTCATGACTAAAGTATCTTTTGCTATTGTGCCAACTAACCTCAACATTGTTTGCACCATTGCTGATTTGGTTAGCACAGTGTTGAAAGGCTGAAGAGGGAAGTGAAAAAATGTATTTAATTATTATCATTATTATTAAAATTATAATAATTATTTAAATCAAAATAAAACAAATCTGTAAAATCAAATTATTTTATGATAAAAAATATACATTTTTTACATAACCATATTAGTCATTACACACTTTTAACATTTTTAATAATTAACAAAAGGATAACTTTTTTCCGCCTTTAATGCTTTGAGTGTGTCTGTAAATGTTGACCTAACTGTCATATCTATATCATTTGAATTATGATGATGATTATTGTTTATGATTCTCAGTTCCACACACAGGAACTTAGACAAACCACTGATGCAACCAGAAATCTTCTCTCCTCCTCTTCTCTACTCAGAGAGGCAGAAGTGTCTAAACGTCTCATCTCTAGCCACCCTATACAACCAGCCCTTTAGATCCCATCCCCTCACAAGCCATCTCTACTATATTTTTAATTGCACTCACTGACATCAACACAACTCTTTGCACGGGAACTTTCCCTATCTCATTGAAGCAGGCTTGGTTAACCCTACAGCTGAAAAAAGCCACATTAAACACATCACTTGTAGATAACTACAGACATGTCTCTCTCCTGCTGTTCATAGAAAAACACTTGAACATGTTGAATTTCAAGCAAGTATCCTCTTTCCTCTCCCAAACTAACCAGCTGGACATCAACCAGTTTGGCTTCAGGAAGGGGCTATTCAACCAAGACTACATTACTATCAGTCACTGAAGCTCTGAGGTTTGCCAAAAGCTGATTCCAAATCATCAGTCCTCATTCTCTTGGATCTGTCTGCTGTCTTTGACACCGTTAATGATCAGATATTCTGTCCACTGTTTTGTCACTGGGCATCACAGGAACTCTACTTCACAGGTTTGTGTGGTGCAGGGAGATCTACAAAGAATGACAAGCTTTCTAGCAGACATCTCAGCATGGATGAAAGAGTCTCAACCTGGAAAAGACAGAGCTTCTCGTCTTCCCTGCCAATCTGACTCTACAGCACGTCTTCACCATCCAGAATTATCTGGTTTGGTGGTCACTTCAGGCATTCCTCCGAGATCTCAGGGGCCACCATGTTGTTGTCCAAACCGACAGCACAGAGGTGGTTTCCTACATAAATCACCATGGGGGTTTACAGTCGCGACCACTTTACAAACTGGCTCGGCAATCGTCCATCCTTGGGAGACTGCTCCCTCTACCGGCAGTTCAGATCCGTGGGACCCAGTATGTGGGAGCAGACTTCCTATTGAGGCAGGAGCCGAGGCCCAGTGGTATCGAGGTTCCACCCTGATGTGGTGGAGCAGATTTGGTTGAAATATGGCCGGGCACCAATAGATCGGTTCACAACCATAGAAACGACTCTTTGCCCTCTGTAGGTTTTCCTTTCTCATCTATTCCCGCTCTGGCTGAATTAGACATTCTGTGTACACAGAGCAACATTTCTATAGTGGAGATTTGTGGATGCTTTTGGATCTGCTGGACAAAAAAATACCCTGGGCGTATCTGTGAGAGGATTTTTTTTTGTGTTAGCATATTGAATGGGCACGGTTCAGATGTATGAGATCTAAGGTGGGTCTGAGGCCACCATCCTTCTTGGAGGCTGTAGAAGCCGGATTTGCTCACTGTCAAAACCTATACCTACCACTAAAAGTGAACTGAAGAGAGTAATCATTTCATTATGATCAAGACCCAGATTGACACTCTAAGGATGGCTTCCCAAGCCTTGGCCTGAGTGACTAGGGACTGAATTAGAACAGGCAGGTCTGGACAGACAATTAAACAGTTTACGGTTCTGAAGCAGGGGTCTGACGGCCATAGTATTGGGAAGAAAAATACTCTTTTCTTGAGTATTTTTGTTTTTTATTTTGTTCGCTATAACAGCACTAAATTGCATGGGCACATGAACAGATTCAGTGCTTGCAATGAGCCGATAGTCTCCAACACCCGGAACAGAACAGGGTTTTAGGGGGGAAACTCAAGGGTGGTCCAGCCAGAGCGAGACTTAGACCTCTCCTCTTCCTTCCTAGGCAATCAGAACATTTTTTGAGGCTCACAATCTAGTGTAATATTGGGATGGGGACCCTGGAGCTTAGGATGGAGAACGTGCTTAGTGGAGTGGGAGAGTTATAACATAGTGTAACTTTAATATAAAAATAAGAAATAGCTTTGCATAATAGTTTTTTCCTCACAAAAAATGTCTTTGTATGTTTTAATCTTTTAATGAGTTGATGTTATCAATAAGTTGTACATGTATGAATAGACAGACCACTTCATTGGCTGTGTATCACTGTTCACATGTTAAATTTGTTAAGGTTGAATAAGGTGCAAGTAAGGTCAGGTATGGTGTTGTGAAAGCATGGTCCAAATAGTGGACACAGCACTACGTCTTTGCTGTAACTTCTTGCTGTTATCTAATTTTCCAACTATATTTTTAACTTTTATGAAATGGCCAGTTTGCATCAAGTATAAAGATGCTTAGAAGAACAATGTCTCATGCCTGCAACACAAAACATGTCGGTAACCTCTACAAAATCTCTTTGATGCCTTTTTATGGCCAAAGATGAAAGATCTTTGCTTTCATGTCCTTTCTTTTTGTATTCGCTGTTAAAATGAAAGCTCTTGCGTTTGCCACATTTGCAGTAGTCTGACATGAGAGTAAAATCAAGAAACCCTGCACAAATTTTACCAAGACACACTGAGTAAATGTTTGATTGGCTCAGACTGCTTTGCATTTCAAAGTCATTGTTCATTATAAAGCTCTCCTGTCTACCTTTGAGTTACCTGTCGCTAATGGCTATTTACCATCCAGAGGAGAAGCTTAAATGTTGTCTTTTTTGACATACAACTCTGATAGAGTTATGATTAGATGCACTATGACTACTTATTGTTCTGATAAACAATATTGTTCTTAAAAAAAAAAAGCATTTGGACATTTAATGTATTCCTGAATGCATGCATTTACAGTAAGTTTGTGCATGCTACACCATTTCTTTTCCAGGCCCTTGTCACTTCTAGGTTTGACTATTCTAGGTACCCTCCAACCTCCAACTGCTCCAACTGCGTATGAGTCTATATCCTCAAGCAGAAGCCTGAGGTTGGTAGAATTCAGTCACAATTATAAGAAACAGCTGAAAACTCAGCTCTTCCACATATTACTGCATCCTACTGAAAAAATAGAGTTTCACATATTGGTGATGTAAATTCACTGTGATGACCAACACAGGGTTGCTATATTTGAAAGTGACTTCTTTTTGAGCTGTACTTCATACATTGCTGTACTATTGCAAACAAAATGTTGTCTTAATCACATGACTGCAACTTAAAACAGGGTCCTGACAGAAATGGGAATACTGTGACTAGTTTGGGATAGGGGAGCGCGGGGCACAATGTAACACTTTTTGGTTTTAGCCAAATAATGAACAAAGTAATAGGGGTTAGACAAACCATATTTTTATACAAACAACACACAAGCCTCTCCTACAAAAGGGGACTGTTTGATGTTCGTCGGACCTACAGTTTCTGCGCAGTATCACCAAAAGCGACAGGAGTGAAATGTGACAACTTACCCCGTGAGCGGGGCTCGTTGTAACACAGCGGGTTAGTTGTAACACCATGTTATCCAATGGGTGTTCATTGACGTATTTTTATTTCTTAATAAAAGTTGAGTCTTGATGATTATAAGCATAACTTTTGAATGGAATGTATATTTTTATTTTATGTATTATATTTGTAATGATTTGAACAATGTAATGACATGAAAAACTTTTTAATAGGTTAATACAATGCAAAATATATGATTATTGATGCAGCCTGTTCAATGCGGGTTAGTTGTAACACCATGTTACAATTAACCCCGCGGTGTCGTGTTTACTTCAGGACCGGCTAGCAGTCACTACGTGTTCTTCACGTCTTTCAAAATGGTACCGTCTTTTAGCCAAGAAGATGGTAATCATAACAATATAAGATTGGACTAACATACTTTCACACATTCTTTGAAAATCAAAAAACAACTGCTATAACAAAAAATATTTACATGCTGCCAAAAGAGTTTTTCCTGTGGATCTCATCCAAATTTAGCTGAAATTTCTCAAAAAATGGCTGGACGATGTGTGCAAACATTGTGGTGAAAAGCCCGTTAGCACGTCACATATAAGCCCGTGCAACTATCTAAAAAGTCTGTGTTACTATTTACCCCGCGCTCCCCTACTCTACATAGTTTGTGAAACTCATAAATAAGACTTCTTATGAATCTTATTTTATAAAAACGTATGAACAGACTTTTGTATCCTTCTTATAAATAATAACTGAGACTTGTGAAAACAATTCACAACTGTTTTCAATAGTTTTTTTTGCATTAGCATGTTTCCAGTTTTAAAAATAATAAGCGGGTATAAGTACAGAGTCTGTGTGATTTTATGTTTTCCAATCATTTGTTTGAAAGGCATAAACTTATCTTTTTCCCCATTCTCAAATACTCGTTGTTTCTCTTTCATCCTCTGACTCCTTTAATACACTAATTTAATTTACTCTCTTCTCCTCAATTGATCAAGTGTTTGTTAAGAATGGTACAGAGTCTTTTAGTATATCATCTGGACTGGAAAAATATATTTTGTCATTGGCAGTCACTTCAAATTAGCCATTAATATTTCTCTATACCAGGGGTATTAAGATATCTAGTGGTCCAGTCTCTATATAGGCCCACATGTATAGTAGGATTATATTGGAGTAGTTATAAATCTGGGCACCAGTATTGTGAAAGTGAAAAAAAAATTGCAGTCAAGATAGTCAAAGATGAGGATATTGGGCTCTCAAAGTCAAAAGAGGGGTGTCTGAGAATTGTACAATAAAAAAAAGAACTATATTTGCATCAATGTTGCACTTTAGCGTCTTCAGCCAGAGATAAACAATGTGCACATAACGGAAAGAGCCTGAAGTAAGCATTTCTGCCTCTATAAAAATATTAGAGGATCATTGAGAGATCAATGCCATAAATCAGGGGTCACTTTTTTGTTTTTCTTGTGAGCTACTTATAAAAAGAGTAAAACAAGTCAAAATTATCAACCTACTATAGAAACACAAAACATATGTATTTATGAATATGTTGGGAATACTTTGTATGCACAATATATGGTGGTGTAGCTTGCATAAATACATGAACCCATATTTCACAATATATCTCTTTGTACAAAATGACTGCTGTCCAGACAACTGAGATTTTAGTTCCTTCACCATTCTTCTTCTCAGTTTGCTTATCAGAGGGAAGGCAGTGTCATAGTTTTTATGAACAGTCCGAAAATGCAGCTCCACATTTATCTTCTTGTGTATAGTTATGAGAGACTGGCAGATGATGCAAACACACTTCAAAAATGACATGGTAAAATAAAGAGTCCACCTCCCACTCTGCATGGAAATGGTACGTTTTTGACTTCATACTTTGTCCAGTTCCCCCACTCATTGTTATACCCTGTCTTGAGTTTAAAAGCTTCTACAGTTTTCATGTCCAGACCCGAACCGCAGTCCGCCTTTTGATTACACCTGCTCTGTACTGTTGTAGATGTTCTGTCAATGCCTGGTTTGTTTTCAGAGAGATAAATTATTATACTTTTCATTGTCTACTGCTACCTTTATCTCTATCTTGGTTCAGACTCAAACTACTTAGATCTCTGTCTGTGTATGACTATCATCTTTCAGACAAACACAATCTGAGTTATATTACAAAAATATCCTGGCTCCTCCAAGCTTTACAGTGGTAATGAAAGCGATCGTGATTTTGAAGTCCAAAAATGTGCATTGATTCAGGGGATTAATACAGGCCTTCTGAAGCAAATCAATGCTTTTTTGTCTTGTTTGTTGTACGAAAAATATATTTTATAAACTAAATTATCCAGCTTCTGAACAAACAGTCTATGAAAATCGACTTGTCCTAAAAACGTAATCTCTGAGCTAAAGGATATAAATTAAAACAAAACATCAGTCACAAATTATAATTCTAAAACAAAACACAAATTTAGAGAAGAGGATCTTGAGATTTTTGCCCAGTCCTATTTTTTTTTTACCACAAAAGGAGTCTAAGCTTACATTACTTCTACTTTGTATATCATGTCAGAAGTTACTCTTTTAGTGCAAGTCAACTTGTGCAGGCTGTCTGCCTGAAATTAGTTAAATATGGATATTAGTATTTATAAGAACCCATTGTTTCACTTCAGAAGGCCTTGACCAACACCCCAGAGTCATATGGATTACATTTATGATGGATCTATGCACTATTTTTTACTTCAAAATCAGGAGTGCCATTCACTGCCATTATAAAGCATGGAAGAGCCAGGATATATATTATTATAACTCAGATTATGTTTAACTAAAAAAAAAAAAAGTAGTAAAATACACCTAGGATGATTAAATAATGAAGTCATTTTTGGGTGAACTATTCCTAAAACTTTCTTCTTCATCTTAACTCTAATTTATCTTAACTCAGTCTAGAGTTTTCAACCTATTAGGGCCTTAACCTGGAGTGAAATTATCTGGTTTTGACTTTAACACTTAATTTTCTACAACCTTCTCAAGCAACCTTGAGGGTTTGGTTTAGATTTATTTAAAACATACAGACAAGATTACAAATTAAGCTTCAAAGCTAATCAGTGTTGTTACTGTGTAATTTTCCTGTTGCTCCATTGTGATTAGTTGCATTGCATTCAGAGCTCAGTTGATTGGGTTAGAAATCTACTTCTTGAAGATCCTCCACCAGACAATCATTGAAATGAATAGGAATGCTATCAAACAGCTTTCTCTTGTCGTTAAATGACAGCTTTCTCTTGTCTCTTCTATCCATTGTTTCAATGTAGCAGTGAAACATAATGATAGTAAACTTGTGGGGGTAGGAGTCTTAACACATACACAGTGAATCCATTCAGAATGGTAACTGAGAGACTGTGCAGGACTAATGTTTTACTAAACTTAGCATCTATTTTCTTATTCCATCTTTCTCTATGTCCCTCCTACACTCCCCAGAAGTGCTACTACACAATTCCTACAGCGCTTGTCAGATTGCACCTACCACTGGAACACAATTATTACAACTCATCCTGCCTAAACAAGCCCTGTCATTAATTTATATTTTATAAAATATTTTACTTTCTAAATTACTGCAGGGAGAGTCGTTTAATGCCATATTGCCCCAAGATTCCCTGTTTGACATGCTTGAATTTGTTTTCTATTTTGTTCTCACACACCCATCCCATAAACATTCCTCACAGAATTGTCTGCTTTTCAATGCAAGAGGACAAGATCGGTGGTGTTTTCTGTGGCCTGACCCTGGGTGTTCCATCCCACAAAACACTGAAACACAAAAATATATATATATAAAAAAAGTTTTATGTGCAGGGGAGCACAGGGATGTCAGCACAATCTTAATGGAAAAGCAGTAAAGAGAGGCTCATAGAATCATCCATCTTGGATTCAGAGTGTGATCTATGCAAAGGATTACCAAGACTAGCTTTTATCACATTAAGTGTCCTCAACCATGCATTAAAATGGAAGCTTGACATGACAGCATTTTTGTTACACATTCATGTAACAAAACTCAAATTATTTGATCATAACACAAAAAGCATTGGAATCAAAATGTGACAATATAGACCTTATCTTTTAAACATCAAAGAGTTAATATGAGAATCCCTGTGTGTTTGCTGTCCTCTGTCGTGTCGTTGTCTCTCTATGGTTGTTCCTGTTATTCCAGTTGGTTTGTTCTTGTGCTTCCTAGCTCCCTGGTTTATGTTCAGTTATTATCTTAGTTATATTATCCCCCTCGTGGGTGTTTCTTTTGTCTGCCTGTTTATTTATTTATTGTTAATAAATACCCCTTCACCTGCATTTTGAGTCCTCCTTTAAGTATTCTGTGACTGTAATAAAATAAAATTTCTCTGCATCTACATGGCTGCGCATCACTTAAATCTCTATCAATATTTATCCCTTGCGATCCCAAAAGTGGGTGGTGCTTCAAAATTTTCCACCAGTAGAACATTTTGGGCTGATAACATAACCTAGTTTCCATGTAGATTTCCTGATAACAGGTATTTCAGACTAAGGCATTAATCACTGTAAGATAAGGATTTTGCATTGGGGTTCCACTTTCTTTTATGTTAATCTATTATCTTCTATTCCCACATTCTCCATCTCCTCATTCCATTATCCTCCAGTTCGTCTTGAGTACTCCTATATTACATAAGATAACTATTTCAGCTTTATATTCATCAGCAATCCAAGTGTATGTCTTGCTACTTGCTCATTGGGACTGCTAAATTCACCATCACTCAAGTTGTTGTTATTTGATCATCTGCCAATCTATCTTGTTACATCTGTGTCAAAAAATAACAAGCCCTCTTCGACTGAATTACTTACAGTTTTGGCTGAGTCTGTATTTCCCTGACAAGACCAGACATTTACAGGATTCATAAACTCTGAGCTCAGCTGCTGATCCTTTCAAGGAACTTGTGAACTCTTTACGCCTTATCTTCACACCTCCTGTCACTACACCTGTCACCACTGCGCCAATCGCTGCACCTTTTTTTTCCTTCCTCACCAATTTCGCAGGTTTTCGCAAATTCGCAGGTCCCTTGGTGAGCCCGACATCCTACTCTGCATCAATGGCAGGGAGCAACTGATTTCTGTTGCAATGTTCACTGGTCCTCCAGATGCAGATTCATTGCTTACCTATGAAAAGAGCAGAAATATTTTTTATTATCTCATTGTTAACAGAGAGAGCACTGCAGTGGGTTGAAATTATATGACAGCAGTTAGGTACCATCACTCATTAAGAGAAGCTTTTGGAATACCTTTTGGTGATTTGTCTGTCAATGACCATTTATACCATCTACACCACAGTTAAACTATCTATCAGAAAATATCCATCTTCTGGTTCTGGAGAATTCACCCACTGGTATCATCCTAGGGCGACTGTGGCTGAGCTTTCTTGAACCACCAGTGATGTCTTGAAGTGGGACTAGCACTCCTTTCTGCTACTAGTTTCTCTGAGCTCACTAAATTTCTAAATGTACATCATTCCATTTAGAGCCCCACTAATAAACAATTAGTGTTACACCCAATCAGTGACAATTTCTGCCCCTGGAAAGTCTATCAGCTTCTACCCCATTGGCAAAAGGACTGTGCCATTGATCTCAATTCTGGAGAACCAGTACCCCAAGATAAAATGTATCCCTTCTCCATATCTGAGCAGAAGGTCATGGAGGAATGCATCCAAAAGGCACTCCAGCTAAGATGTGTCAGACCATCTACCCTCCCTGCTGCTTTCAGCTTTAATCAGCTTTCAGCAATAAAATTCAGAAAGCAATTCCTTCCCCTCATTCCTACAGCCCTGTTCCTGGTGCCTCTATCGTCACTAAGGTGGACCTCTGTAGCACGTACAATGGATCCTCGAGGGGAACATTTACATTTATTCATTTAGCAGACACTTTTATCAACTTACAACTTGACACAAACAATCATCAGCCTAAAGTCAAACTTAAAGCAACTTACAACTTGAGGAGTACAGAAAGCAATTCATCCTGATGAAGCACAAGTACACAAGAGTGCCCACAATACAAAGTTTCGAACATAGGCTTGAGGATAAGCCTAGATAATGGAGGGACTAAGGGAAAGTTAAACATTTTTTGTTTTGTTTGTGTGTGTGTGTGTGTGTGTGTGTGTGTGTGTTAAGTTTGGTGCTCACGGAAGAGATTCTTTTTCAGATATCTTTTGAAAATTGACTGGGATTCTGCATTCCAGATGAAGATTGTTCCACCAGGAAGGAACAGTAAAAAAAAATTTCTTGAGAGTGATTTCATGGGATGATTAGAAAACATTTTTAGTTATCCTTACAGGCCACTTTGAATTTGGTGTTATGCCTTACCGTGCTGGCAAATGCCCCCTTTGTATTCCAGGATTTCATACATTAGGTGCTCTGGGAATTCCTCCACCAATTTTGTTTAGCCAATATAATGTAAATATTTTTATTTTTAATATTTTTTATATTTTTTAGGCTGCAGCCCACCCCTTCTCTCAAATACAATGGCCAAAACTGAGTTGAGAGCTGGTCTTTGGTTGAGATAGAGAGTGTTTGGTTTAACAGATCAAATACATCTGTTCTTGGTGAAGTTCCCTTCTCACAGCCTGTTCATGCAAGCTGTTAAGGAATGTTGGCGTTACACCTTTTACTGATCCCATACCCAACCATTATAAAGGAAAAAAGTTAAACAGCCATTTTTATTTTGGCTTTCTCATCACATAGCGATCTCATGGTTGCCAAACCAATTTAGAAAGTGGAGACAAAACAAAGTATCACCCTTCTTTTTTCTCCAGAGGAAGCTTGGGATGGGATGAAACCCAATGGTAATAGTTCTTCATCACTGTTTGAAACAGTTCCAGTAGAGAAATAATGGGCTTTTGGAGTATTGTAAATGACTTGGGGGAAATGCCTGCTGTGAGATGGGCCAACTTCACACAAAAAAATTCTCTGTTGGCACCTTTCCTTTTGTTGGTTAATGTAGAGCAGTATTAATCCTTGATGAGAACCGATATTAGATAAGTTTGTACAATTCAAAGGAGATTTAATCCTCCTGTTTCACAAGCTTCTAACTTCAACCTGAAGAGGATATTGAGATTAAAATAACTTTGAATCATAATTTTATGTTATAGCTTGGCTTACTTTGAGTTTGTTTCAAGCGGATTCTGCAGGATACCCTTTTGATCATGGTTCCAGTGTTGAAGAAAGAAACCTAGCAGACACTGAGCCTGAAGAATCTATGACAGATATGAAGTTGAAGACAACAGAGTATGACCCAGAGGTATTACTGTAGAAGGATGTCATTTAAAATCTTAAAGTCTTACTAGAAAATTGCCTTTGTTACATTTCTGCAAAACGATCTTGCCTCTAACATATTTTGTGACACATTCAAAAGTGAAATGTCCAGTCATTGGAGCTAAAAGTGTGTTTTGTCAACAACAAAAAAAGGCAAGAGTCAATTTGGGAAAATTATTACATTGTGCATATCAAGTGTTTGGAAATGAATGTGATCGGTGAGTGGCGCTGGAAACTACCGTTAATTGTAGGTATGGGAAATTTTTTTCAAGTTTTTTAAAATGTAGGTAGAGATAAGGGGGTGTGCATGACACTGTAAACTATATTCGGAAAGACATGGATAATGGGTTCAAAACGAACAACGAACAATTCTGTCAAATAATATTCTGCTTAGGCTTACACAGTAACTCCTCATGTATGCTGGATAAGAGTTGAGCCAGGGGAAAAGCATGATATTATACATAAACTAATTATACAAAAATGAGTGTGTGAATTGAATGAGAGTAAACATTTTTCAGTCATATTTTCCTTTGTTTTAGCTTCTCCTGCCACTGATCAGTTACCATGGACACTTATCATAGCTGTTCATCATTTCTTTAATAATATTACAATAAACAAAGGACCGAATTTGACCCAACACCAACCTTCCTCCAATCCTAAGCTGGAATAGGAATAGTTATGGGTGAGGAGAAGGGGTGGTGGAGAAAGATCATAGAGTGGCATACTAAACCAACCCTACAAATAAAGTTTAGAGAAGTTTTGTTCGCAAAAAAATAAAAACGGACCAATTTGGAGATAAACAATTTGGGATGACCTGGTAAGACTCAAGCTAGAAAATGCATCTCTTTTTTAAAAAGGGAAAAACCTTGGTGTAGAGTTTACGAACCTTACTAACCTTACGAATGCGTGTTAAGGACCAGCCCACCACATCACAGCCATCTTGAATCTCCTGTAACATCCACTTGCTCATCCTCCACTTAGATGCTGGGGATCCTACTAGAGGCCCCAAACCCCATGTTCAGATTACGCCACTATGTGGACATAAGCATCAATGGTGCAGCAAATTAGCTGAAAGAAATATGAATAATTAATCATAAATCATAATAATTATAAATATTTGTATCAGATAATCAAATTAACTTTATTTAGTTGAAGCAATATTGTAATCAATAAATCTGTTCGTCTTGTGAACTCTCGGAACACTCTTCAGAAATCATAATCACTTGTCACCATCTAAACGGAAAAGACCTATGTGTTTGCACTTCTTCCTCTGCCTGACCCAACCACCATGCCCAGATCGATTCTGGCTCTGCGGGAAAATACATTTCCACCGAACTCCTGTACAATATCCAAACCAAGAAACACTCTCCGCCACATCCCTACCAAGCACACTCCATACTGGGAAAATCGCTGGGAAGGAGTAATTCACTCTGTCTCAGCTTCAGCCCTTGCTGGTGCTGGAGGGATCAACTACCAACCTCGTCCTGGGATGCACGTGGCTCTCAACCCACTCTCCTACCCTCAACTGGGAAACTAAGGAGGTATTGCAGTGCAGTCAGAACTGCAAGCAGAACTACCTTCAGCTAATCATGAAAATCGGCAAGAAGGATCCTCTGGCGTGAAAATCAAACCAACTTGCTGTGGCCTCACCTACAAACAAGAGCCCCTCTACCACATCCCAACTGCAAATTCCTCCTGCAGACCGGGCGTTCGAGAAGGTCTTCCTCCTCATCAGCCATGGAACTGGGGCGTTGTTTCCTCATAGACGGATCCATCCCGGAGAAACAGGCCATGGAGGAGTACATCCGGGAGGCTCGAACCAAGGTTTCATCCAGCTATCCAACTCCCCTGCCACTTCAAGCTTCTTCTTTGTGGGGAAGAAGGCTGGAGGCTTGAGGCCCTGTATAGACTATACATATATATATTAAAATATAGATTTATCAATCATCATCTTAAAATCATCAAGATCCGTTACCCACTTCCCATGGTGCCTACCACACTGGTACAGCTCCCGGGAGCTGGCATTTTCAAGAAGTTGGATCTGTGCAGCGCCTTTAATCTCATTCAGATCAAGAAAGAAGATGAGTGGAAGACCGCCTTTGTCACGCCTTCAGGCCATTATGAATATTGAGTCATGCTCTTTGGCTTATCTAAAGCACCAGCAATCTTCAGAGGGTTCATGAATGAGATTCTGGAGGACACTGAGAACATCTTGGTATATTCACACAACCTGGACGACAATCATCAGCACATTGCACAGGTCCTTCTACGACTACAAGAACACCATCTCTTCCTCTAGCTGGATAAGTTCTACCAGCCACACCCACTTTCTTAGTTACATCATTGACCTGAGCTGCATCAAGATGGACCAGGGGGAGGTAAGAGCAGTGCAGAGCTGGCCACAACCCACCACTGTGAAAGAGATTAAACTTTTTCTTGGATTTGCTAACTTCTACCAAAGGTTCATCCACAGATTCAGTTCCATTGCTGCACCCCTCTCTGCACTGCTTCAAAAAGGGCCAAAGTCTCTGTCCTGGTCATCGGAAGCCATGAAGACCTTTCAAGACCTCAAGACAGCCCTCTGTACGGCTAGCCCACTAGCCCAGCGCCAAGCCTAGCCCACCTGGACCCTGAACTCCCATTTGTGGTGGAAGTGGATGCTTCTAGCATTGTGGTAGGGGACTTACTATCCCAACGGCAGGCTGATGCACTGTCCCGTCAATTACTTTCCGGTAACCACTCTCCATCACCTCATCCCATCCTCTCTCCAGCCATCATTGTGAGTCTAATCCAGTGGTCACAAGATCATTGTATTGCCGACTTATCTCACGAAGAGCCCGCTCTGCTGGGGGGTCCTGAGGGGCAGATCTATGTCCCACCCAATCTCTGCCCATCCCTCATAGACCAAGTTCATCCGTCTCCAGGTTATGGACACCCAGGCAGCCAGCATACTCTCTCAAGGATCTAATAACGTTATTGGTTGCCCAGTATGGCTCAGGATGTCTCCCGGTAGGTCTGAGGATGCTCGGTCTGTTCCACAACCAAGTAACCACGTCATGTGCCTGAGATAAATCTCCTCCCTTTACCAGTTCCCCGTTGTCACTGGTCCCACTTTGACACAGCACAGAATATCACCTTCATTTCATGTTTCCCTGTTGAAACAATACACTAACCCTCTTCTGTATTCCTCTACAGAGGCTGGTACCGAAGCTGTACCTCCTCCTCGGCTGGACTCTGCAGACCAGAACATCTACCAAGTAACATCCATCCTTGACTCCAGACGACAAGGCAGCTCTCTGCAATATCTGGTAGACTGGGAATGATTCAGCCCTGAGGAATGCTTTTGGGTGGCTCGAGAAGATATTCTTGATCCCTCCCTACTGGAAGAATTCCATGTCAACCATCCAAACTGACCAGCACCACGGGGCCGAGACTGACCTGAACCTGGAGTCCACTGCGGTCCTCAGCAGCTGCCCGTGAGAAGGGGGGTATTGTCATGGACTCAGCCATGCCCCTTGCACCAGACTCTCACACACCACCCACTCGTTCCCAGTCCCCTGAGTATTTATCACCTGTTCGAAATCAGCGTTCACTATTTCAACTGCTTTCACCTAGCACTCAGTGTCTGGTCTCATTTCTACTCAGACTCCTAACCCTTCTACAAGCCTTGAACTTTCTCAGTGTGTTATTCCTTCCGAGTCATCGAACGACTTCCAAGATTCACTCAACTTCCTAGATCTCAGTGTTCAGCATCTGCAGAACAGTCTCTTTCAGATACCTCACTGCCATTCACTGTTCTTGTGCCCTGTCTCAAAGTATCCTCTCTATTTACTTGCATCTGTGTCCGTAGTTTCGTCATGACTTAGAGATAGATATGTTTGGGTGAGGGATACTATGGATTATTTGTGAAACATAACTCATTAACTCTCAACGTTAACTCTCAACTATTTTATTTTTTTTGTAACACAGAGCATGTAAAAAAAACCTAATAAAACATACCTGGGACAAACACAACCAAAAACTGGTCACAGCACATTTCATGGATGTTGTATGAGAAATCTTAAATGAAATAAACAGAGGTTCGGAGATCACAAGCAGGTTAACACACATACTCTCCATTTCATTTCAATAAATAACAAATTTGACTCAACTTACAGAATTGGGAGCAGACAGACAAAATTAAACAAACTGTGCACAGTCTGCAATGTCACGTGAAAGTGATCACAATAGAGTTGATAAATCAACACCAAACAGATGTTTGGCATTGGAGGTACAATCTGAAGGCTCTGCACTATTCTGGAAAATGGGGTGAGAAGCAGCAACTAATTTAAAACTATATGCATAAAAACATTTTTCCTTCAACTCAAAAAAGGACATTTGCAACATAGTATAATAAATTATCTGTGTGGTATTTTTAGCTGAAACTTCGCAGAAACATTCTGGGAACACATAAGAAATATATTGCATCTTGTGAAAAAGGGCTAATAGGTCCTCTTTAAAAAAATATACGTATACAAATATATATATGTCATTACGTCAGATTGTTTAAGCTATTACTTGGGACTTTTGGTGTCTGTGAATCAAACAGAATTTAAGGTTAAACTAAATCCAGTATGCAGAAGAAGATCTCACATGATCATCATCTCTCATTCTTGTGCTCAGTGCAGCATTTTAAATGTCACTTGAGCTTGATGAAGCTGATCTGAGCTGGTGTGACCCATCCTGCAGCACAGAGCTTCATGAGATCTCACAAGCCACATCATTCCTGCATGAGGTGGCAGGGAGGGAAGGTTGGCTGCCCACAGCGTGAGCTCCATGCTGCCACCCGGTAGGGCAGCTGACAGGCCGGTAATTTCCTCTGACAGGTGACTGAGTGCAGGATCTGGACCATGGTTTATTCAGACTAGAAATGAGAACTTTGCACTAAAGATGCATTTTTATTTTTAAGAAATTTCATGAACGATTCATACTATTGGCAAACGCATTCATGGTGTTTTACTGTCACTTTCTATCAATTAAAATTGTCCTTTTTTATTATTTTACTTAACCCAAAATGTATGCGATTGCTGTGATTACTGATTAGTTCATCTTTGTCCAGCTTTTCCTGCTTAGTTCCCTCATTTACTATGTGTATAAATTATTTGCGTTCTGTTCAGTCCTTGGTCAGTTTTTGTTCACATTGGACATATGTCACTCCAGTGTTTGCTTTTTGATTTAAATACACTGTATTACAATTCATCTTCTTTGTCATGTGCTTCCTACATCTGCCAGTCCAGAAAGACAATAGAAAACATTTAAATTGTAATATTTCATAATATTACTGTTTTTTTTTTCTATATGTAGTCTTGGTGAGCAAAATTATTCCAAACTTTTGGCTGGTGTCGTTTATAAAAATAAATTATTTTTTTTCTCCACTGACAATTACAGGTGACATGCTACAAATGAAAGTAAAAATATAACGATTTTGCTAACACTTTGCAATAAGGTTTCATTTGTCAACATTAGTTGACATGAACTAATAATGAAAAATACTTCTACAACATTTATTTACATTTAGATTTATTCATCTAGCAGACACTTTTATCCAAAGCAACTTACAATTTGAGGAGTCCAGAAGCGATTTGTCCAGAGGATGCAAAAATACATGAGTGCTTACAATACAAAGTTTTGAACATTCTATGCACAAGTAGTAAAAGCATGGGGAATAGAGAAAGAAAAGGTTGAGCTTCCAGCTACTGAGGGAGACATGAGTGAATAAATAAACGAGGGAAGATAGGACACAGGTGACATGACAAGATTAGTGATTGATGTGACTAGTGAGTGGAATTACACAGGGAAGAACATGGGAGGAAACAGTAAGAGGGTGGAGACTGGACAGGACTGCGACAACTTGCATCATGCTTTAATCTTGAAACTACAGTGGAGGTTAGTGAGAAACCGTTGCTATAGCTGCAGGATCAGAGATCAAGGATGGTGTTAACTGATGAAGCACTCTACAGGATTTGATGAAAGACAATCCAACACCTTTATTGGACAGGTGGATAGAAAGAGATGACTTGGGCTTTAATGTCAAAACAAGTTGAAGAAAAGCAACTTAGCAGATTAATTTTTTGGCCAATGATTATAACATGATATCTGTAAGTAATTAAAAGTTTATTCAAGTATCATATTATATTAAAACTGTCAATTGATTATTTATTCATTCTAGGTATGGCCACGTGTGCAGTATATGTATAAATAAAACTGCTATTATTGTTCTTTACTCATGTCCCTTATACTAAAACAAAAAAACTCTATAACGTTTCAAATGAAAAAAAAAAACTAAGTGTTAATATGAAATAATGAAGAGATATAACAATTTCCCTGTACTTCATAGACTTCCATCATGTGTAATATGCTTGTTCTAAGCACTTAAATGTATGTTTATATGGTTTGAATAATGTGCAACCTTTTCTGGGCTTTGATTATAATTACAGCTTTAAGTTATTATTTATTTATGTGGGGCATTGGATAATTGACGCAATATTTGCGCAAGTTTCTTTGCCAGGCTCTTATCCATGACAACCATGACTTTACGTGGCGCCCCCGTTTCTAACAAAAAGAGCCTGTCAACCCTTGGGGTTAGCACCCCCTTGTGGTATCTAGCAGAAAGTCATTGAAGATCAGCTTACCACTCACTGCATTTCAAAGATGTTGCAAAATTGAACTTGTTTGACTCGTCTTTATTAAATATTTGCGCCTTAAACGTCAGGACATGTCTACAAACTGGCCGGCAGGCACTGTTAGCAGCCACGTTATCTAACTACATTGTGGACTTACACTCACCTAAAGGATTATTAGGAACACCATCACCTTTTCACCTTCAGAACTGCCTTAATTCTACGTGGCATTGATCCATCAAGGTGCTGAAAGCATTCTTTAGAAATGTTGACACATACTGATGGGATAGCATCTTGCATTTGATGGAGATTTGTGGGATGCACATCCAGGGCACGAAGCTCCCATTCCACCACATCCCAAAAATGCTCTATTGAGTTGATATCTGGTGACTGTGGGGGCAATTTTAGAACAGTAAACTCATTGTCATGTTCAAGAAACCAATTTGAAATGATTCAAGCTTTGTGACATGGTGCATTATCCTGCTGGAAGTAGCAGTATCAGCATCAGGGGATGGGTACATGGTGGTCATAAAGGGATGGACATGGTACGAAACAATGTTTAGGTAGTTCGTGGCATTTAAACGATGCCCATTTGGCACTAAGGGGCCTAAAGTGTGCCAAGAAAACATCCCCCACACCATTACACACTACCACCAGCAGCCTGCACAGCGGTAACAAGGCATGATGGATCCATGCTCTTATTCTGTTTATGAGAAATTCTGACTCTACCATCTGAATGTCTCAACAGAAATCAAAACTCATCCGACCAGGCGACATTTTTCCTGTCTTCAACTGTCCAACTTTGGGGAGCTGCTGCAAATTGTAGCCTCTTTTTCCTATTTGTAGTGGAGATGAGTGGTACCGGTGGGGTCTTCTGCTGTTGTAGCCCATCCACATCAAGGTTGTGCTTGTTGTGGATTCACAAATGCTTTGCTGCATATCTCGGTTTTAAAGAGTGGTAATTTCAGTTAAAGTTGCTCTTCTATCAGCTTGAATCAGTTGGCCCATTCTCCTCTGACCTCTAGCATCAACAAGGCATTTTTCTTTGTAAACCCTAGAAATGGTTGTGCGTGAAAATCCCAGTTACAGAGCCGATTGTGAAATACTCAGACTAGCCCGTCTGGCACCAACAACCATGCCATGCTCAAAATTGCTTAAATCACCTTTCTTTCCCATTCTGACATTCAGTTTGGAGGTCAGGAGATTGTCTTAAACAGGAGCACACCCCTAAATGCATTGAAGCAACTGCCATGTGATTGATTTGATAATTGCATTAATGGGAAATTGAACAGGTGTTCCTAATAACCCTTTAGGTGAGTGTTTAAACATGTCAACATATATATTTTATATATACATTTTTTTTATAAAACACTTCCTTGGTTCTGATAAAATGAAAAGTCAAATCCAGTTGTTACTAGCAAGATTTTGTTTTCTCAGAGATTAATTAATGAGGAAATCCGAATACACCAATATCCTCTTAATTAATGAGGAAATCCCAATACACCAGTATCCTCTAAACTTAGCCTGTCTGTGAGTAAAATACAGAACAGATCAGTAAGGGGTCATGTCTCCCACCAGTAATGAGATGGGAATTGAGGATTATTGGAGGATAATGTGGAGAGATTGAGCAGCTGAAGAACTCTGACTGCCTGTGGCTGCTTTACTTCATTAACTCCCATAGACAAAAACCCTCTCTGGGATCATTCAGTGAGGAAACTCACATAACCAGATTCCCAGTGTGGCTCATTACAGAAGACCAAGATCACTGTCTGTCACCACAGGCGTTCTCTGCTTCCAGATCCACTTGGCGAATGCTCAACAGCATAAACCCATAATAACACTGGTGTGAGATCAGTGCCAGAGGAAAAAGACTGCATCTGTTCATACTCTCATCCACCTGTATACAACACTCCTCTAGTTTGTCAACCCTTCTGGAGTTTCTTTCCAAAACATTCAAATGTCTTATTCATAGGCTGGCATTGTGACCAAGACCGTGGAAGGGATGCTATAGTGATTCTCCTTGTTCTTCATAATATCCAGATAAAAAAAGCCCCAGTTGAGATTTGTTTTCATCACTCCATCCTTTAAATATATATACACTCAAGACAATGTTATTGTTAACTAAATTAATACTATTGAGAAATTGTTTCTGTAAATTTAAAGTTGGAGTATAATTAAATGTAGCTTTGGAAACTAATTGAAATTAAGCTTATATTTTAAAATGACAAAATAAAAATGAAATCAAAATAAATTGAAGCTAAAAATCCCTAATGCACATACAATTACTAAAACAAGCTAAATGAAAACTGAAAATATATAAATAAAAGCTAATTAAAAATATTAATAGATACTGAGTAGTAATTAATAGACTTAATGAGTCGAGATAAGTGAACTGAAAACTAAAAAAAATATAGCCGACTTTATAATGTAGGAGACAGGTCTCTCAGAAGGGGAGAATCCCAGGTAAAAGGAAGTCCCTTCTTTACCTGACCTGCCAGATTAATGGGAATAAATCATCTCTCATGACCATTTGAGTCAGGAACCCGGTTGCAAGGCGATGTTCAAATGAATGGGGCGGTACAGACAAATGTGGAGGCAGGTGCTCCATCACAGTAATCCCAACAGGATGGGATCCATCACTTCATGAGCTGTCTCACCTGAACTCCTAAGATCACAGTGATAAACACAAGCAAGTCTAAATACAAGATACATGAAGGAAGAAGACCTTTAAGACATAAAAAAGAAAGCAGGGGCTTGAATCCAGTTACCTGGCACTTACATCTGGTCACCGCACCAAGGGAAGCTCAAAAGTTATTTTTTCTTATAGATATACACTGTAAAAAATAATCTCGTAAAAAAACGGTAATTGACTGGCAGCTACGGCTGCCAAACAAAAACCATAAAATTAAAGTAAAATATCTTAATTCAAATAAAGTGCAAAAACAATAATTTTACAGAAATTTTCATTAAAAATTGTAGTGAAAAAACATGTTATTTTACAGATTTTTCCCGTGTTTAAAGTAAGATATTTTACCTTTTTTTTACGGTTTTTGTTTGGCAGCCGTAGCTGCCAGTCATTTACCGTTTTTTAATGATTTTTTTTTTACAGTGTAAAACTGTTATTTTATGGATCTTTCCTAGATTATTATGATCAAAAACCTTCAGTTAAATGACAGTGTTAACAGTTCTACGGATAAACACTGTTATTTTACAGGTATTTACTAAATTATTACAGTCAAAAACTTTCAATTAAATGATATTGCTAAGAGTTCTACGGATAAAGACTGTTATTTTACAGGTATTTACTAAATTATTACAGTCAAACACCTTTAATTAAATGACATTGCTTAGAGTTCTATGGATAAACACTGTTATTTTACAGGTATTTACTAAATTATTACAGTCAAACACCTTTAATTAAATGACATTGCTTAGAGTTCTATGGATAAACACTGTTATTTTACAGGTATTTACTAAATTATTACAGTCAAACACCTTTAATTAAATGACATTGCTTAGAGTTCTATGGATAAACACTGTTATTTTACAGGTATTTACTAAATTATTACAGTCAAAAACTTTCAATTAACTGATATTGCTAAGAGTTATATGGATAAACACTGTTATTTTACAGGTATTTACTAAATGATTACAGTCAAACACCTTCAATAAAACGACAGTGTTAAGAGTTCTACAGATACACACTTATTTTACAGATTTCCTAAATGATTACAGTCAAACAATAAATAGTCAAGACGTGCTCAAGATTTAAAATTAAGTTTTATTTTGGCAGATAAAATAAGTATAAACAGTATAAAAAATAATTAAAATCATCTCAAACTTCCATTTGCAGCATTTGTTTACATATAATTTAATAGTGTTTAAATTATGTAAAACATGTAATCTAAAATCACAATTATTGAATAAATAAAATACAAAATTTAAATTACTTCAGTAATTAACAATAGTTTATCAAATTCTCAAACTAGGATTATGGTGACAATCTAAACATACTGAATACAAAACTGTAACACTTTACAAAATGAACAGCACTTATACAGCGTTTATTAAAATTATACAGCATTTATTTATTAAATTTATGACTGGAGTAATGATGCTGAAAATGCACCTTTGCTAACAAGAATGAATTACATTTTTAAATATTTTCAAATAGAAAAGTTATTTTAAATTGTAATATTATTTCACATTATTACTGTTAGTATGAGTAATTAAATAAATGCAGCCTTGCAGGTGAGCAGACAAAACTTCTTTTAAAAACATAAAAAATCTTACGATCCCAAACTTTTGAACAGTGTGTGTGTGTGTGTACACTACCGGTCAAATGTTTTAGAACAGTAATATTTTTGTATGTTTTTAAAGATGTCACTTCTGCTCACCAGGGCTGCATTAATGCTATTAAATTATTTAAAAAAAAAGAAGAAAGAAAATAAGCTGTAATATTGTGAAATATAATTAAAATGCATATTAACTGTTTTCTATTTGAATATATTTTAAAATGTAATTTATTCCTGTGATGCAAAGCTGAATTTCCAGCATTACTCCAGTCTTCAGTGTCACATGATCCTTCAGAAATCATTCTGATATGAGGATTAGCTGCTCAAGAAACATTTATGATTATCTATTATCAATGTTGAAAACAGTTCTTTTTATGATTCTTTGATAAATAGAAAGTTCAAAATAACAGTATTTATCTGAAATAGAAAGCTTTTGTGACATTGTATACCGTTCAAAAGTTTTGGGTTGGTAAGATTTTGTTTTTTTGGGAAAGAAATTCATAAACTTTTTCAGCAAGGATGCATTAAAGTGACACTATAGATATTTATAATGTTGCAAAAGCTTTATTTTTCAGATAAATGCTGTTCTTTTGAACTTTTTATTCATTAAATAATCCTGGGAAAAAAATGTACACAGCTTGTAACGAGTTATAGTGGGTAATGCTCCTTTAAGGCGGAGCGCTTTTTCACTCTCAAGAGCAGTAATGAGGTCGTTCGAACAGAGCGCGAGCAGGGAAGCATCGCATGTATGTGGAGTGAGGTTTTTCACACAGTTTTCATTTATGTTGCTCTTACTATTGTTTTGTTGTTGTTTAGTAACGCGATTGTCAACTGCCCCGGTGTGTGTAGAATGGACAGTTCCTGTTAATAAAGGACCCCTCATGTGGAATATCAGAACTGATATTTGTGTCTTAGTGCTTTACTCTACGTTTAGGCGAGCTATCCGGCCTCTCCTAGAGAATAAACGCGTTACAAGCTGTTTTCAACATTAATAATAATAGTAAATGTTTCTTAAGCAGCATATCAGAATGATTTCTGAAGGATCATGTGACACTAAAGACTGGAGTAATGATGCTGGAAATTCAGCTTTCCTAATGTTAGTATGTCAATACTCACCGCTCCTGAAGATCATGTGGCTGGATTTTTTCTTCCTAAAATGTATTTTACACACACACACACACACACACATTAGCCATTTACTTACTAACAGGGATTTTCAAAAGAGCTTGTACAAGACTCCGTTCTCAGTTCACTCATTTACAAAGCTCTTATATAGATTTTTTTTTATCTTAATCCTAGTTTACAATATGCTAACAACACACAGTAACGTTAACGGGAGCTAGTACATTGAACTATGTAATGTCATTATCGGGATTCGATTATTACTTAAACACATTACATCACAATGTAGCAGACTATATTTTTTTAATAAAAGCTAAATTATTTAACTTACCTTCTGTAGTTGTCCGGTAACGTTACACGTTGGTAAAAGTCGTTGGCCATATTGCATTTTTTTGTTGTTTGTTCACCATTAACAATCCGCAACTTAAATTTGCCTAAAATATAAAATTTTGCAGTCCGACGTAAAATAATCAATGTAATAATCCATGCAAAACCGAGCTGAAGTAGTGCTGTGCACTGCAGATGGCGAGCTGCAACGCACACAGACAGATAGGCGCGCGCGCGCACACTCGCTTTCCAACAAACGGATTCAAATTTGAAAAAAGGCGCGCACGCTGTAGAAGGCGCGCACATTTGTCATTGGCCAGATTCCTGGATGAAACTCAGCATAACCAATCATGCTCAAAGCAACACAGCCATACAATAGCCTAATGTGGCATTTGTAGGCTGTTGTATTAAATAATTGTTTAAATTGGGTTTTTATTGCACATATATATGTGTATATATTGAGTATATATTATATATTGTTTTTTTTATTGCAGTGCATGATATATATGGTAATACAATGGTAATATATATGGCAATCATGCACTGCAATAAAACTTTATTGTATTATACAATTATAAATTGTATTATTGTATTTTATTTATTATAAATTATACAATTTATTTACCTGACATTTCCTTTAGAAATACTCTGCCTAATAATGTCAACTCTCATTTTCACTTTTACTGTGTGCCACTGTTACACAACCTGTTGGTTTAGGTTTAATCTTCTGTCCAAAGCAACACTTTGCTAACATTGCATAATCAGGCATAATATTATGACCTTCCTAATATTGTGTTGGTCCCCCTTTTGCTGGTAAAAAAAATCCCTGACCCCCAATATGTTAGCAACAGATCCTTTAAGTCTTGTAAGCAATGCACACGCACCTGGCCACCATGATGCAAAAGAAAATATGATTCATCGGAATCTGTGCTCCGTGGTCCAGTTCTGATGCTCACGTGCCCACTGTTGGCACTTTTGGAGGTGAACAGGAGTCCGCATGGACACCCTGACTGGTCAGTGGCTATGCCGCCCCATATGCAACAAACTGAGAAGCTCTGTGTATTCTGACCGCTTTCTATCAGAACCAGCATTAACTTCTTGAGCAGTTTGAGCTCCAGTAGCTCATCTGTTAATCCTTACGCTTGCCCATTTTTCCTGCTTCTAACACATTAACTTTGAGCATAAAAACAGCTTGGGCTTTTGCATGGCTTTTTGTTTGTGGACTTCTCGTCTGCATTTAATCTTTTGCAGCCTTGTTATTTTAGGACAAAAACTTTTAACTTTTTAGACAGACTTTTAAACTTTTAACTTTTTAGACAGACTTTGAGTGGTTGCCCCTGTGGCAGCGTTTTAGGACAATTTGATGTTCAACAAATCATTATAAACTTACTTTTGTGGCTGAGGCAATTCATTTATGTAACAAATGTGTCTTATTATTATTATTATTTTATTTTAGCCGTATATTAAAAATACTTAAATGTCTTGATTGAACTAAGGGCTAATCCTAGCTTAGTCTTAACCCTGTCTGTGAGACCAGGCCTGGGTTTGGGGTTAAGGTTATTAAGCACCACAATGCTCTAAATATGAGTGGTAAACTTGTAAGTCCTGATCTTTATGAGTAGAAGATGTGTCAGTTAGAAACATGTCAGAATACCACAATATTTAAAGGTATTTGGCATTGACATTGTCAGGCTTTTAGGGTTAGGGTTAGGTAAGCTAATGCATAAAACTTAGCGTTAATCAAATGTATATGTGATATGTGTAAATAATTGAGTTTGATTTATTTGTATGTGATTGTTTTTTGTTGTTTGTTCGTTGTTCTTTGATATGAATATTGGTTGTAAATATATTGTGTTCTAGAATAGGTTATTCATTTCAAGTTCATAATTTTGTGATTGGTTGTACGTGTGACGTGCACGTCGCTGCGTGTCGGGATGAAGGGAGTTCTCGCGAGAGACTTCATTCACGTTAAAAAGTTAAGTAAATGAACATGCGGGTGACTGAGTGTGATTTATAATCAACATATATCACTCCCTTACAGGTATGCACGGTTGGAAAGACAGGTTTGAGTGTCATGAGTGTTTTGTCTAGCATATTCGAGTGTTGTGCGGCTTAAGTGTTTTCAGTATCAACGTGTTCAGTTAACTCAAATGTACCGCGATAGCGCGCGCGCGCGCTGACGATACCGCACCACACAGGAAGTGTTTGTTATATGTGCTTTAATGCTTTCGTTACTCGTTGTTTCTGTTAAGTGTAAAGCTATGCACTAGTTGTATATAATTTGTGTATGTTTCTGTTGTATTCACGTTATAAGGTTAAATGAATGAACATCGCGGGTGACTGAGTGTGATTTATAATCAACATATATCACTCCCTTACTCCCTTACAGGAGAATTACATATATAAACAATAAAGTTTACTGTGGCTTCTTAAGAACACATCTGATGCACATTCTTGGATCTTCATTTTCTAGAAGTAGGCTAGAATTATTCATTTACAGAAAAATATGGTATAAATAAAACAATGTATTAATTTACATATATTGTTCGTAATTTTACATGGATTTGTATGTATTGAATGAAAACAGAAAAGATAATAATAAGGTAATTTTCCTGTATTAAAACTGGAAATTACTGTAATTCGTCATTAATGATATAATCCTTAAAATAATGGTCAAATTGTTAATTATTACATATATTGGTTGTAATTTTACATGAATTTGTACGTAATGTATAAAAATAGAAAAATACTGTATAAATAATACAGTAATTTTCTGTATAAAAAAATTACAATTACTGTAATTTTTCATTTAATGATATAATCCTTAAAATAACAGTCAAGTTGTTAATTTACTGATATTTATTGTAATTTTACATGAATTTGTACGTAATGTATAAAAATAGAAAAATACTGTAGAAATAATACAGTAATTTTCTGTATAAAAAAATAAGAATTACTGTAATTTTTCATTTAATGATATAATCCTTAAAATAACAGTCAAGTTGTTAATTTACTGATATTTATTGTAATCTTACATGAATTTGTACGTAATGTATAAAAATAGAAAAAATACTGTATAAATAATACAGTAATTTTCTGTATAAAAAAATAAGAATTACTGTAATTTGTCATTAATGATATAATCCTTAAAATAACAGTCAATTTGTTAATTTACTGATATTTATTGTAATTTTACATGAATTTGTACGTAATGTATAAAAATAGAAAAATACTGTATAAATAATACAGTAATTTTCTGTATAAAAAATAAGAATTACTGTAATTTGTCATTAATGATATAATCCTTAAAATAACAGTCAAGTTGTTAATTTACTGATATTTATTGTAATTTTACATAGTTTTAAACATAATTTAGATTTACAAAAAAATACTGTAAAAAATTAGAGTTATTTTCTGTAAAATTAGGATTTTTTTTAACAGTGTACACAAGATATACACTTCTTTTACCTGGCTGCTGTGAATTGTTGTACTCTCGGAGAACAGATGTTGTCAAATACCATAGAGGGATTTTAAATCCATGCTATTTCTAGAAACAACAATTTCTAGAGATGCAAATAATTGAATGAAATTGTTTCCCTTAAACTATTAATAATTTACAAATCATTTTATATAAGCACATTCTAGTATAAGAAGAGTGAAACAATGAGCATTTTACTTTGAAAATGTAACTAAGAGCCTGCATGAAAACCCTTTAGTGCTTTGACTTAAACTATCACCAAAAAGGAGGAAAACAATTCACGGAAAAGTGATGAAAAGTGATGTGACATGACATGAAGGCCAGGTATGATATACTAGTATAAACCATATATGAGTGAGTACATTAATATAAAATCTTGTACTTTGTTCAGCCTAGCCTGGTGGTGATGGAAAAAGTTGTTTGTAGGTGGAACTGTTAGTTAGGCTTCAATAAACTGTATTGACTCAAGAACTGACGCTGATAACATAAACTGATTAGCCATAATATTAAAACCATTAAAAGTGAATAAATGTATGATGACGTGATCAAGGGATTATATTATTACAATGGCAGATTCCAGAAAATCCATTGCGAAATCCATCCAAATACTCATTTGTATGTATATTCTTTTTAATTCTTTTTAATGATTTGTAATGAGTGATTTATAATCAAGTTTGGAATTTTTCATTTTAATATACTTCGGTCTATCACCTAGGTAACCAAATTATTAGTTAAAGCTTTTCTTTATTTTCCCATTGAATAAGGATGACTATTGTCTGCATTTTTCTACAGATAGAACATGGTATCAGAATGTTTTGGGTGGTCTTTCGGTTGATAGTTGGAGCCTGAGCCGAGTTCAGCCTTTGAGAAGCTGTGTAACTGTGTGTGCGCTAATATTCTCCGTATTGGTGAGGTGATTAACTGGTACCATAAGGAGATGGAATGACTTGTTGTTCTCGGCAATTTGACGCATAAATATGCATTTCTGCCACGTGGAAGGTCACTCAACCCATTAACCATGTGAACAACGGAGAAATGCTTGTGACTATCTGCTTTTGTGTGGAAAATTACTAGTTTTGTAATAAACTATTTTTTGTAACTAGTTTTTAATCTGTAGTGTTTTATTTTAGCATGCACCATACACATATCTGTTATCTATAGAAAATAAAAAAAGCAGTGAGAGAGAGATTAAACACTGAAAGGAGCTGCTTTTCCTACCAAGATCCTGATGTCAAAATATATGCACCTCTGGGAAAAGTCCACCTTTTTCAGGCTTAAGTCATTCCTCATATCACCATAGAAAAATCAATAGAAATGTAATAATTTTCAAGGCAAGTGCCCACATTATTATATGTAGGTCTGGCTGATGACTGAACAGTTTTAAAAACCGGAGCTAAGTGAGAGCTCTGTCTTAGGATATAAAAAATAAGTTACAACTTTCCTGACATACCTGCCAGCAACAATGTCACCCTGTAGCCTAAGACTGGTTGCCCACTGAAGCTACGCAGGGTTGAACCTGGTAAGTACCTGGATGGGAGAACTCCTGTTGGAGAGGTGTTAGTGAGGCTAGCAGGGGGTGTGCATCCTGTGGTCTGTGTGGGTGCTACACAGGTCGTGCCATCTAGGTCAGGGGTCGGCAACCCGTTTGTCTGAGAGAGCAATGGACCCCATATTTTTTGGAAAAGTAACATCCGGAGTCGTTGCGGACTGATCGTTCTGTCGACCAGGGGGGTGCGGAGCGATACTCCTTTCTTCCGTGGGCGGAGCGATAGCGGACCGATCGCGGATAGCGGGGGTTGCGGACCGCTGCTATAAGTTGCGTGAAGGGGATGAAAGAGCCGCAGCACAGGGGTGAAAGATTTACAGGTTGCCGACCCCGATCTAGGTGGATGCTGCACTTTGGTGCGTGGTGGTTGAGGAGATTCTCCCCTTCCATGTAAAAGCGCTTTGAGTGTCATGAAAAGTGCTATAGAAATGTAATAAATTATTACATATTACATAACACGATAACATGATATTTAGGACTTAATTTTTAGGCTATACCATTTATATGAATCAAGAACTTTGTATGTGTACTTTGTACTTTGTGTACTGTGTACTTTGTATGTGTTCTTGCATAACAAAATTGGATTTGCCGTTTAGTTCTCAGTCAAAATATCCACTGCTAATTCCAAAACGTCATGTTTGAACTAGTATCACCAGTATGGTATGTTAGAAATTGAATAATAAAAAGGCAGATGGTTTGGATTCATTGGTTTCTAATAATGTGATGATATTGAAAGTGGTTGGGTAAATATTATTGCAACATTTTTAATACAATATTAAAAATTACAGAATAAAATTTTGACTCACTGTGAGTTTCCTCTGTATATTGTCAAAGCCTTTTCCTTTGTCTCTGACATAAAAAATAGACTGACTTTGTGGCTTAGGCATGTCACTTCACTGCAGACTGTCAAATAGCCCTACTGCTGTTACTCGGGAGCCTTCAGACAGAAGTTGTCGTGGGCCAGAAGATCACTGAGGACATGTCTTTGTAGGGCACTAGAATTCAGGGTGCCAGAGCGTGAAATCTGGTCATGGATTTTAACTTTATTCTGTTTGCAGATCCAGCTGCGGAAGGTCAGGTCTCAGTCCCAGTGAGGAGAGTTTGCAAATTAGGGTCTCGATGATTGTGCCAAGTTTCCAGTGACAAGAAATTTGTCTCTCTAGATTGAGTTAAAATGCTGTTCGATGCTGCACAAATTACACAATTTAGAACACCCTTACATCAATTTTAACAGTTGTAATGTTATTGTAATTAAATAATTGTAGTAATAATGATGATAATAGTATTGTTTTGGTTTTGAAAAACCAATTACTGCCAATTCAAATTACTGCTTAAAAGAAAAGTATTGTTGTTATCCTCCCTTGAAGTGAACATACAAAAAAGTTTACTTTATTAGAACACAATGGGCTGAAAAAAAGAGAAATAACCCAGAAATAAGAAATAACCCAGGTATGACAGAAAAATACCTCCACAAAACTCTGCAAACTGTGAAAAACACTGAACAAGAATGGACCACAACACATAGGAAAACATTGCTGCCAAACACATATATTGAGGCACATCTCTCAGTTGTGCAAAACCACCTGGTTGTTAGACAATGTCCTGTGCAACTTTTTGGCAAACATATAAAGAAAAAGTATTAGATGAAAAAGGGCATTGCACACCAACTGTCAAAATCCCTATTCCCTTCCTTATACTTCCCATGTCGTTTCCACCACCTGTTGTGTCAATCACTTCCTTGTTAGTCTCGTCACCTATCCCAATCTCCTCTATATAAACCCTCATGTTTCCCTTAGTCCTTGTTGATTGTTAATGATATTTGCTTTATGATATATGTGTGGATGATCCTTAAGGCCTGCAGCCAGGAGAGATTTTCTGGAGAGATGTTGGAACCATTAAATACTTAATCAGGACTTCGGTGATGGCTTCTGATACAAAGAAACACTGCAAGTATTGTACATTTAATGAGATGCTATAAGAATGAGCTGATGATTTTTGTCACAGGTTAAACAACTTCATTTCATTTCCACAAGTTTGGTTTCCTGTTTCACTTTCACTTTACCATTTCCCATGAATGTGTGTATGTGTTTGTGAATATAGTATGTGTGTGTTTAGATTAGTTATGTGTTTGTGATGCAAGTAATAAAAAAATTGTGCACAATACATAAGAGCAAATTGCAACTTATTCTTGTCTGCTAATTCATCAACAGCTTTATCATACTAATTAAACAAAATCAAGTTAATGTAATTAACTGATACAAATATTTACAATTATGATGTGTTAATTATTCATATTTTCCTTGAGTGTTTTAGTTCCGTTCCTGTTTATGTGTCCTGTAATTTGACTAGTTTCCTTGACTGTGGTATCCATTATTATGTTCCTGTCATTTAATTAATTATATATATATATATATATATATATATATATATATATATATATATATATATATATATATATATATATATATATATTTATTAGGCATGTCACAGTCCTGTCGCGTCTGTCACATCCGGGTTCCTCAGTGTTTTCCAGATCCTTCCCCCTCCTGTCTTGTTAGTAATTACCCAGTTAATCATCACAGCTGTGTCCCATTTCCTTGTGTATTTATTCCTCTCGTGTCCCCCTTGTCATTGTCGGTTATTGGGTGTTTATGGATGTTATGTGCGTGCGTGCGGATGCACTTCCGTGTGTTTCTCCAAGTCAGAGTTTTGCACCCTCTGTGCCCTTTATGTTTATATTTAAAGTGTCTTTTGTTTTCATTAATAAATCTGTGAGTAGCAACTCCCGTTCTGCTGTCTGAGTTGCACCGCGTCACACACCAGCACCAACAGCTTATAACTTATATATATTCTGTTTTGTTCAGGTCTTTGATAAAACGCTTAAATAGAGTGTTACAATGTGAAGCCATTTTTTATGAATTATATATTCTATTCAGTGTACCATTGTTCTCTGATTTGATATAAACTATTTATTTCATGATGATAATATAATGCAGGGGCCGGCAACCTTTAATGTTGAAAGAGCCATATTTTAAAAAAAATAAATAAATCAAATATGTGCGGATTCTATTTTTTAGAAAAATAACATCCGGAGTCGATGGGGCAGGTTGCGGACTGATCATTCTGTCGACCAGGGGGGTGCGGAGCGACACTCCTTTCTTCTGTGGGCGGAGCGATAGCAGACCGAGCGCGGATAGCGGGACCGCTGCTACAAGTTATGTGCAGGGAATGAAAGAGCCAAAAGCACAGGGGTGAAAGAGAGCCGCGGGTTGCAGACCCCTGATATAATGTATACATTTATATGAGTTTAAATTGATAAATCTTGTAATTTTTTTTATTTTTGAAATGTTTACATTTATTTCATATAGCGTGTTGTTTGTGTAGACAGGAGGAAGAAATCACGGTCGGCTTTGATGTCAATTACTACAAAAACAGGTGTTAACTATTTGCACTTGACCCACTTTGCACTCACCACTACTCTCGCTCTGTAGACCTCACTGAATTGAATCTCGCTCCTGTCCATTCTAACCACCTCATAATTGATATCCCTGTCTTGTAATGTGACCTCAAATAGTCCTTGCCACTTGGAGAGTAATTGCGAAATCGATGTAGGAGTAATACAAGTACAGTTTATTCCGCATTATAAGGCACACCTAAAAGCCTTACATGTTCTCAAAAATCAAAAAACCTTCTGTGTGGAGTTCCAATTTCTGTAAAATTGTTGTGCGACTTTGGTAAGTGCTCAGCTTTATTGACTGTAGGACCATTTCACGACGACAGACGTAATATGCACAGCCCATAAGCTTTTAAACCAATCAGAGAACATTACGCAATATATACAGCACGCACACTTACCTGCACCACGCCTCCGGTACGTATACTGCTAGGTATACGACTACGAGCTTCCTGGAGCATATTCGATTATCAGTCAATATATTTTTTTCATACAGCAAACACCCAGAACGTGCACGGCAGTTTTGAGTATACTTAAATTAATACATAGAAAATTAAATAATGTGTGTGAAGAATGCAAAAAATATGTAGATGGATTGCAACTTCCTGATCTTCGTCAGGAAAAGAGATTTCACAGTGCTTAAACCAATCCCAGAACATTACGCAATATGTACAGTACGCACACTTACCTCTGCCATGCCTCTGATAGGTTTAAGGTCCAGGTCTCAGGTCCAGGACATACTATTTGAAGGTCTGTACACCCATTCTCTCGGGACGTCCAACACCCGTGGGGCTGAAATCTAAAGAAACCCGAAGGTGGAAAACACTGTGGAGGCTTGTGGAACATCATGTAGAGGTTTAAATCATTAAATTATTCCACCAGTTTGTGGATGGTAGATACTAGTTCAAATCAACTTAATGCCCAATAATTCAAAATATTTGCGCAATGTTCGAGACAAACACGTGCTCTGACCATTGAGTATCTCTGTTGGGATTCCCACTTAAGTGAAACAACTGCCTCTAGGTATTGTGTTGCATAGTATCCACTATCACTAATGCAATGCCCCTATAGATCATTATAATTGCCCATTTCAATTCTTTTGAAGGGGACCAGCACTAAAAGGCACTTTCAGGGGAACCGGTAGATTCAACAACTGACATTCACAACAAAAATCATCGTGATGTGTGTTATGTTGGTCTCTTTGTAATTTTTGTTTTTATCCTCTAGGTGGCTTTGAGAAGGGAAATCCCCTATTAGCGGAACGCCGTGATGTCATCAGTGACTCCGGATATAAAGCCGTCAGTCGAGACAATGATGGCGCGTCTCACTCTCTCTCCATCTCCGGCCCATCGTTTCTCGATGCCGCTCCTGATGCACCTTGAGAGCGTAACCTTTTTGTTGTATTCTAGTTTAGTTGTGTTTATGTTGATCTTTTGAGTAGTTTTGTATTTATTTTTATTCGTTACTTTTCTTATTTCGTTAACTGGTAGTGTTTATTGTTTGATAGTTCACATTTTGTTTAGTTAATTAGAATAGTGAGGGAAGCAGATGCCCGGAAGACTCACCTGTTCTTTTATCGAGAGCTAGGTAAGAACTGCTGGTAAGAACAGGTGTAGACAGGGGTCTGTTTTCTTAGCTGCACTACCAGTTTACTGTTTATTTCTTTCTGTTTGTTGAATAATGTTTGGTTGATATGTTGTATTCACTACTTTTGTTGATTGAGTAAATATAGGCGCTTGGGCGTCTTAAACAGTTATCTCGTGTCTGTGGGTTATTTATATGTTTGGTCCATTACCATTATTTGTCTTATTAAAATCAACGAGCTATTATTTGGTTATGGACCGTAACAATGTGAAAAGATCAGGGGTCTTCTGCTTCCGGGTGCTGTTTTGAGAACGCGGTTTGTATGTTTTTTTTCTACATGTTTTTCCACTGTTTGGATTATTATTATTTATTTATTTTTGTCAGTACTGGATTACTCAAATTCTCATTACCAAACTCCTGTTGTTTGCAAGCTTTCCCGTCGGGCTGCTGTGAGCCCTCTGGTTGTTAACATCACGTTCGTCACTTATGTTGGGTGATCACCGCTCTCTCAATTGGTGGGGCTGTTCGTTTAATCGCATGCTATGTTGCTGTGTTATCTCCTATTTAGTGTGCTGTTTTTGGTATAGTGGCGTTCGGGGTTTGGCTAATGTGGTTCTCTGCCTGTGATCGGCTTGCACCAACATGCCTCGGGCAAAACTTTTTCTTATTTTTAAGAAAAAGTTTAATCCAAAACATTTTTTTCACTTTCAAAATGGATATTGGATATCTACCATCTCAGCTAAAGGCCTTGAATGTCCACCCACGTCTCGATTCTGTGATGTATGAACGCTGCCAGAGTCTAGGGATTCTCCAGTGCCCACGTTACATACATCGCTCGCGGCGTCTCCTGAGGAGTACCTTTTGCTCTAAGCCTGACACCCCTCCGTGCATCTGGACTAATCATAGATTGTCGTCCATACCCAGACAAGTACCGACAGACAATACTATACATCGCTCTTTAATTTCTCACTGATTCCCAACAAAATACTGCTAATGTGAATTTCCTCCATCGTCATTTTTCCCTTCTGAACTGTCGATCAATATCGGACAAAGCCCCTTACCTCAATGAAATTATCACTGACAATAAGCTTGACATTTTTCTTCTCACTGAAACTTCGCAAGCTCAGGATGATTTTCTGCAGTTGAATCTTCTCACACCTGATGGATATAAGTATCTGTCCAGACCTTGTCTGCATGGTAAAGGGGGTGGTCTCGCTGTCATCTACCGGGAATATCTCCGACTCAAGCAACTTCATGTTTAAGTTTTTTAAACATGATACCAATTCATTTGAATATATGGTATTGAAGGCTGACTCTCTTATAATTATCCTCCTGTATCGTCCTCCCAAAGCACTGTCCAACTTTTTCTCTGAACTTTTTATTCTTGCCTGTTCATTGTCATTTGCCGTTCTCCTGCTTGGTGACTTCAATATTCATCTCGATACTGTTTGTACTATTACACTAATCAATTAATGTCTGTTTTTGAATGTTTTAATCTGACTCACCCATACCCGTGGTCATATCCTTGACCTGATATGTACATCAAGGGTTGATATCTGTTCCATCTCTTCTGACACTGGTATCTTGGATCATCAACTTCTTGATTTTAGCTTAAGTCTGCCTATGTGTAAGAAATGCCCTAAAACTATAATTTCATACCGCAATCTGAAAGCCATTCTTGCTGCATCATTCTGTACCTCTATTGTCTCTTCAAACCTCTCTGCTGTCTAGGAGCTTTCTTCTCCCTCCGTGATATTCTCTAACTATCACTCCACAATTTATGAAATCTTACAGCAGCATGCTCCTACTAAGACCAGGTGTCTCCCCTCCACACACTCTTCTCCTTGGTATAGCCCTGAGCTCCATATTCTCAAAGCTACTGGTAGACGGCTTGAATGTCTCTACAGAAAAACTGGTCTTGCTGTACATTATTTATCCTTTCTTGACCATCTCAAAATATACAAATCTGCCCTTATCTCAGCTCGCTCTAGTTTTGTCTCTGCCACAATCAATAAATCCAGTAACAGGCCAAAAACATTATTCAACACAAATAAGCTCACTAAATCTCCACCTCAAGACTCCGTAGCTTATAATGAGCTTTGCTGTTCTTTTCTTGCTTATTTACTTGAAAAGACTGATGCTGTCCACCAATGCTTCTCTAATGATTCAAAGTTCAACTATCCACCAAACCTATCCTCTCAAACTTTGTCTTGTTTTTCCTTGACAACCCCTTCTTCAGTCTTGATCTTGAAATCCAGTTCTTCTTTCTGCCAACATGATCCTGCTCCAACTTCTCTCCTTAAACTATCCCATTCTGTCATCTCTGCACCTATCTCATGCTTCAATACATCTCTTACCTGTGCTTCATTTCCTCTACCACTCAAAACTGCTGCGGTTACCCCTGTTCTCAAGAAACCCAACCTTGATCCCTCAGTTCTAACTACCGTCCTATTTCAAACTTATCATTCATAGCTAAATTACTAGAAAGCACTGTTGCCACCCAACTCCAGTCTTTTCAAGTTGAAAACAATTTCTTTGATCCCTTTCAATCTGGTTTTCGCTCCCTCCATAGTACCGAAACTGCGCTTGTAAAGGTTTTGAATGACTTACTGCTTTCTGCTGATTCTGTCTCTGTCTGTACTACTGTTACTTGATCTCAGCTCTGCATTTGACAGTCTCCCATGAATTACTTGTTTCACGTCTCTCTGATTTTGGTATTTCTGGTTCTGCTCTCTCTTGTTTTTCTTCCCATCTCTCTGACAGACAATTTTACATCTCAGTTAAGGATTATCAATCACCTATTGTCCCCCTGAAGCGAGGTGTTCCCCAGGGATCTGTTCTCAGGCCCTTATTATTCAGAATTTACAACGTCACGGTCTTAACTATCATTTTTATGCCAATGACATTCAATTATACTCAATCTGTACACCTACTCTACCTCCCCAAACAGACAAAATCTCTGCCTGTGTTAAAGAAATAAAAACTTTGCTTAATTCAAATTTTCAAAACAAAACTGAGATTATCTTCATTGGAACTCCCGCACTTACTAGCTACATTTCTACTAATCTCACCTGTGAAATATCAAAACATCCAATACTGTTAAAAATGTTGGTATAATCATTGACTCTACTCTTTCCTTTCAGTTTCATATTTCCTCTGTAACTAAATCTGCATTATTTCACCTACGTCGCATTGCCCAACTCCTTCCCTTCATCAGTACCCAAGACGAAAACCATGCATTTGACTCATCACGCCTTGACTACTATAATGCTCTTTTCATTGGTCTACCTGCAAGCTCCATTTCCAGATTACAATACATTAAAAACTCTGCTGCTAGAATATAGTCACCCATACCAAGCGGTCTGCTCACATCACACATCACCAATTTTATATGATCTTCCTGGCTTCCAGTTGCCTACTGTATTAAATTAAAAATTCTTCTGCTTACTTTCAAATCGTTGCACTCTTTTTCTCCTCCTTATCTCTGTAATTTGCTCGTCCCCTACACTCCGACACGTTCACTACATTCCTCCGACTCTGGCCTACTTGTCGCCCCTCGGCATCGCCTCTCTTCTATGGGGGCAGATCATTCAGTGTTATTGCTCCCAAACTCTGGAATTCTCTCCCACGCTCACTCTGTTATGTCAACAATATCACAGAATTTAAATCATTACTCAAAACTCACCTTTTTTTCTGAATTTTATACCCCTGATTTGATTAACTGATTACTTTACATTACTAATAATATCTCACTGAATGTTTTGCCACTTATGTCCTATTTGTATTTTTGTACCTGACTTTATTTTCTCTTTATACTTCTATTATTGTTTCTATTAGTCTACTTGTACCTTCTCTTCACTGTTAACTGTCTATTGTAAAGCGTCCTTGAGCTCTGGAAAGGCGCTATATAAATAAAACATATTATTATTATTATTGAATACCTGGCCAAAAAAAGTGGTAGAGTTAGAGATCCAGGATTATTCCTCACGCATTACTCCTAAATACATGAGTCTGAATAAACTTTAAAGCATTTTTCAATTTGATGTTGGTTTTGACTCTGTTTGCATGGATTGTGTCAGAATTTATTTTTGAATAGTGTGCACTTTCCGTCAACATCGCTGCAGTAGCAGATAATGAGGTGGCTCGTTGACCTCTTTTTAAACGAATTACATAACAGAGAATATATATTTTTAATATGAATTACTTAAGAAAACACTTTAACCATTCTAAAAATATATCTGTCATGTCTGTGTGGCAAGTATTCACTAAGCTACAGTTAATTTTCAGACGCAGTTCAGAATGGAGAACTTGCATCCTGTTTACAGTAAAACAAAATGTCTTCATCTCCAAAAACTTTTTTTTTCAAGTAATTGGATTGAGTTGAGAAATTGAACTGTTACATAGTTCATGGCAATTTCATATAAATTCATAGAGTCTGAATTGTACAAAATCCTAGGAATATTAGAAAAAAAAGAGAATAAATTTCCACCCCTAAACATACTCTTCACGGGGATGTGGGCAAAGTTGTATAAAAATATACAAGATATACAATATACATCTCATTTATATGAGATCATATAAATTCATTTTAATTAACCTACAGTTTGCCAAAATGTATAATAGTTAAAAATTGCCCATTGAAAAAAAAAGGAAAAATCAGCATAGTTTTTCAAGAGCATAGCTTTTAAGTTTGACCATTTAGAGATCATGAGAATCAATAAACAGCAGGTGCAGATAAAAGCTTGTCCAGTAAGACCTCACAACAACACACAAAAATGTTTTACCATCCATCAAAACAGCTGGGGACCACCAACAGCATGTGTCCAAAGCTCCAGTGACACGTCAGCTTAACTTGGACACTGCTGTTCCCTGAAACTGAAATGTCCTGCCAAAGTGTGGGAAGGATTGATTTTACAGGGAAAATTTGTGTAGAATGCTAATGTTTCTTTCTGACATTGGGATAAAGTCTTCTGGCTTTAAAGACAGCTGACAGCAATGGGCGTGTAAAGGCTTTTCTTCACTGACACCCCATCAGGCTTAAAAGAGAGACAAGAAAAATACCACTGTTATCTAGTTTTGTCATTGTGAATTTGGAGCTCGTCCTGTATTTTTTTTTTTTTCTATAAAAAAACAAACACAAACAAACATATCTACAGCTAAATGTGTTTTGTGTATTGTACAAATAGGCATGATGGCCATTACCAGAAGCATGTGGATAGTGTGATGATCTCTGCTACTACCGGACTTGGACTCATGGTTACTATAGCCTCCCTCCAAAAAAATATCTCTAGGGGATACTTGAACGGCCATGATGTGAAGGGGCTCTCAAGTGGCGACCATGCCTGCTGGAAACAAGGGCATGGAGGCCATGACGGCTGGAGACTCTGGCATGGCAGGTGTGGCGATGTTCTGGTGTGTTGAGGACTCTGGAATGGAAAGGTTCTTCTTACGCAGTTCCCACATTACATAATGAGCTACATAACAACAAAGCATAGTTAATGTACTGTGCCAACAGGCAGTCCAGAACGAATGGGTTCATACAGAACGATACGTAAAATGTCTCTTAGTGCCACATCATTAAAATGGACAAAATGACAGATCACAGAATTCCACAATTTAATCTTCTACAATACAATCGCCTTGATTAAGGTGCAGGAGGCAAACTACTGGGTTCATAATTGGTGGTCTAGCATTCTGTTATGAAAGTCCACTGAAGGAGGGCTTGAGAAACCCAAGTACAGTTTATTTAATCATTATTTATTCTGTTTATGTTTCGATGTAAACAAAAGTAAACAACAATACTCCTCTATGTAAATTGGAAATAATATAAGTTCCTTGGGTGGGCTGATAACATTTGATCCACGGACCGGTCCGCGATCGGGGGTTGGGGAACACTAATTTAAACCACCAACATACCTCTTCTGTCATTTGTATGTCCGTTGATCTACTTCACAGCGAGCATCCACAACAACATATATTGTACAGGTACAGCCATAATCCCAAAACCATGATACACGAAAAGCCTTTTTTGTTGACTAAATATAGCAGTAACCTATAGTCGCTGAGAAGCTAAGCAGCAGGAAAATTATCCATGATGCGTTTCCCTACATTTAAAAGCTCTGAACATTTATTTACTGTGATGCAATGTAGGCTACAGTCCACATGTTAAGGAAACCGTTAGGACCACGGTAAACTACAAAATAGGGGGAGATCAACAATCTGAGGATCAAGCATCACCTTATCCCACTTTACATCAAACAGTTTTAAGTGCACTACTTCGTGTTCCAGTACATTATAATTAGTGCTACAGGCTGCTTCTCAATTTCTGGTGAGGTGTTTTGCTGAGGTGACTCCCTGTGGCTCCTGGGAACCTGTAGTTCCTGCTCTAATAAACCTGTCCTGCCCTATGAGGCAGATTTTCTATTTTCTGCTTCACTGAACTGGCAGGCACAAATAATCCAAACACCATCATTTAGTCAGGCAGACATTTATCTATTATTTATTTTCATTCTCTCACCCGTAACATCAATGAATTTAACTCTCTTGGCCAGAGAATAATGCATCAATTGTTGTGTGGTGAAATGCTATGTTTTTTTGTTTTCTTCAGAATTTCAATTCTTTATCCTTTGTGATCGACATAAGAGCTATTTTACATTCACATCAAATACTTTTGTTTCTTGAGGTGGATTGGGGTGGGGTAGATGTGTGTGTGTGTGTGTGTGTGTGTGGGGGGGGGGGGGGTTGTCTTTTTTTAATCTGTAGAATGTATCACATACTAATCACTGTAATAACAAATGACTAATTTTAGTTAGTTTAAACATTAATTTTACAGAGACGTATTGGTAAAAAGAACAAAACAGACTGGTTTAAAGCAGGAGCATCAGAGTAGGTTTTTTTACCTAGGGCAGTGTGATGCAGATGCCAGTGAATCTGTCTAATAACGCATAGCAACAGATGAAAATTCTAGAATAGACTGTGGAACTTAACAACTAAATAAAGAGGATAGGAGCTTGATGGACACAACTCTTGACTCTCAGTAACTAACCGCAGTAACTAATGTTTATTCTGCTTAAACCAAGGAACATTCATTCACCCTTGATTTTTTTTCTTCTGCTATGTGATTGAGGAGTCACTGCCAATAAAATCACAAACACGCATATACAAATATACATACACACACACACACACACACACACACACACACACACACACACACACACACACACACACACACACACCTAAAGGATTATTGGGAACACCATACTAATACTGTGTTTGACCCCGTTTCGCCTTCAGAACTGCCTTAATTCTATGTGGCATTGATTCAACAAGGTGCTGAATGTATTCTTTAGAAATACTGGGCCATACTGATAGGATAGGATCTTGCAGTTGATGGAGATTTGTGGGATGCACATCCAGGGCACAACGCTCCCATTCCACTACATCCCAAAGATACTCTCAAAGATGATTGACATCTGGTGACAGTGGGGGCCATTTTAGTGCAGTGAACTCATTGTCATGTTCAATAAACCAATTTGAAATGATTCGATTTTTTGTGACATGGTGCATTTTCCTGCTGGAAGTAACCATCAGAGGATGGGCACATGGTGGTCATAAAGGGATGGACATGGTCAGAAACAATGCTCAAGTAGGCCGTGGCATTTAAACAATGCCCAATTGGCACTAAGGGGCCTAAAGTGTGCCAGGAAAATATCCATCACACCATTACACCACCACCACCAGCCTGCACAGTGGTAACAAGGCATGATGGATCCATGTAATCATCCCAGTAAATGAGCAGATTGTGAAATACTCAGACCGGCCTGTCTGGCACCAACAACCATGCCATGCTCATAATTGCTTAAATCACCTTTCTTTCCCATTCTGACACTCAGTTTGGAGTGAAAACAGAAAACAAAAGTATATCAAGTATATCAAAGATTACAGTATAGAACAACAACAACAAACTTTATTTATAAAGTACTTTAAAACTACTGAAGTAGACCAAAGTGCTGTACAGAAAGAAAAAAATAATAATACATGAACTAAAAAGTCACAAAATGTGGGTTTTTATAAGAGATTTAAAACGCAGTTTTGAGATTGCCTTCCTAATGTGCAGTGGCAGGTCATTCCACATTTTTGGTGCTGCCATGGCAAAAGCACTGTCCCCTCTTAATTTACGCCTTGTTTTGGGAACTTTCAGGAGCAGTTGATCAGCTGACCTGAGAGAACGGGTAGGTGTGTATGGAACAAGTAGCTCAGACATGCATGGTGGGGCAAGACCATTTAGAGATTTAAAAACAAATAAAAGATTAACTGTACTGGCATGCTCATATTTACGAGCTCCCGTAACCAGACGAGCTGCAGTTGTTCTGAACCGGTTGCAGGCGGGCAACAGAAGACACACTGACCCCCACAAACAGACAATTCCAGTAATCCAGCCAGGTAGTAACAAAGACGTGTATTACCGTCTCAAAATGTTACTTTTGAAGAAATGGCTTTATTTTGGCCAACTGTCTCAATTGAAAAAAAAAAAAAAAAAAACTAGATTTAACCACAGCCCTGATCTGACTGTCGAGCTTAAGGTCAGAGTCCATTTTAACCCCTAAATTTGTGATGGTAGGCTTGATGTACAGAGCCAAAAGCACCCAAATCAGCAGAGCGGGTCCCAGTGGTGTCACCAAAAATCATTACTTCCATTTTTTTTTGCCTTAACACTTAAAAGTTCCACGCCTTTATATCAAGACACTCCAACACTATCAACAGTGTGGTCCAAAACTCATTAATGCAATCATCAACCGATAATTGCATTAATGAGAAATTGAACAGGTGTTCCTAATAATCCTTTAGGTGAGTATATAATAGATTATATATAATTATAGTTTTATGTAGATATACATACACAAATATGTACACATATATACACACACATATATAAGTCCTTGCATGGTGTTAACATCAACCCTTTTCTTTTTCATTCAGAGCTGGATGTTTGCAGCGCCGGTACTTCTTTTTAGGTGGAAGGGACCGCATAGCATGCTTCCAACCTGAGAGAAGGTACTAGATCAAATGGGTAAGGACATAGGGCAGTGCCTGTCTCAAACCCATCCGATAGATCGAAGATGAACCACAGCCACAGTAGTACCAGCTTGTGGTGAAGTTCCTGGATCAAGGGTAGCTCTGATTTCTAATAGGATAGCCTAATAAATGGCTACCCACCAACGTTTACCTTACATAGACAGGTGTGTGGCTTTCCTAATCAAGTCTGAATAGTATAATCAAACACAGCTGGGCTCAAATGAAGGTGTAGAACCATCTCAAGGATCATAAGAAATGGATAGCACCTGAGATATGAGTGTCACACCAAAGGGTCTGAAAACCTACCATGAGATTTCAGTTTTTTATTTATAAATCTGCAAAAATTTCTGTCAATATGGTCTGCTGTGTATACTTTAATGAGGAATGAACTTAAAATAAAATAATAAAAAATGAACTTAAATAACTTTAGCAAAGGTCTGCAATATGACAATGAGGGAAAATGTAAGGGGGACTGAATAATTTCCATACCTACTGTATATATTTTGTTAATGAGAACGCATGTTTTGTGTTCCTAGACTTAAGCCATTCGGGATGGCAGCCCAGTACACAGTCATGGACCACTGGAGTTGAGCTATTTGGAAAAGTAGCCTAGGCACACATAGTCATAACCACTAGCGTCAATGCATTCGGTAAGGAAGCTGACACATACATGGTCATAGGCTGCTAGAGCTAAGCCATTCAGCAAGGTAGCCCAGTCACCCCATCATAGGCCACTGGTGTTCTGCCATTTAGTAATCCATTACCATGCCAATCTCTAGTTGTCATGACATAATTTCAATGCAAAGGAGCACAAAGACAATGGGGATAATGTAAACATATTTTAATGCTCAAAGTAAGATAAAAAGGAAGAACTCGGAAACATATGAATAGACTGGGATATAATATAGAAGAGGAGAACCATGCTACAGTGAACATCACATATATGTTAAACATTAAATAGATGAAGACTGAGGGAAAACACAGGGTAGATATACACAGGAAATGATTAAAGGGGTGAGGAAAAAAAAAGCTTTTTGAACCCCAAATGGTATACATACAGCATCTACCAGAAGAGGCTAACAGGTCCATGCTAACTTACCAAACCTGAACTCTTAGTTTTACCCCAGTGTGCTTCTATTGTTAGTATATTTCAGGAAGGATTAGATCACTAATTAGAGAGTCTTAACCACTAATGCCCATACAAACAGCTGTAGGACATTCTTTAATTATATTGTGTTGTCCTCATAGTAAAAAGTTTAAGGTCTTGTTGCCACAGAATGCAAGGACACTAGAAGTGACAGTTCAACGACACAGTCTCGTTCTGATTTCTAGTCACGCAAGCAGTTCTGAGGTCTAAATTTTATCTGCTAAAACGATAATGCTATTGAAAATGCCTTTTTCAAAACTAAAGGCTTTAGCAATATCTTTGCAGAAGCCGTGATTAAAGCTCCTGATCTCTGGGGTTGATATGATTGTCTATCTGGTCTGATCAAGTGCACTATAATGTAAGACAAAGGACACATTTAAAACTATTCTACAGCATTCAACTGGTGCTATATCCACCTGTATGCTGTCAATCATGGAAAGGATACAGAGTCTGCAGGAGTAGGTTGGAGTAACATCAGTTGTTGGAAAAAAGATGGGTAGAGAGAGAGGGATGGATGGATGGATGGATGGATGATGGATTGTAATAGCTGCAACGATTATTTGTTCTCAAATGTTTTGAAATTCTGCAGTTTATTCACAGGATACCATAATTGATTTTTGGCAATTGACATCCATAGTAGAGAAATAATAATGTCAACTGTCAAGTTACCAACATTCTTTAATGTTGAACAGAAGAAAAAAAAAAAAACTAATAATGGGTCAAGTCATGGTGACTCGTTCACTGAGAGAAACTCTGATTATAAAGTCTCCCTGTGAACGAGTCACCATGATGCTCACTGCTGCTATTTTTTTACTGCACTATGTGCAATTTGTTGTTAGGGGTTCAAACGCGAAGCGTTGAAAACCTATTGTAATTGTTAGGATTTTTATTAGGGGTTCAAACGCGAAGCGTTGAAAACCTATTGTAATTGTTAGGATTTTTATTAGGGGTTCAAACGCGAAGCGTTGAAAACCTATTGTAATTGTTAGGATTTTTATTATTATTAGGGGTTCAAACGCGAAGCGTTGAAAACCTATTGTAATTGTTAGGATTTTTATTATTATTATTATTATTATTAGGGGCCAAGCACCGAAGGTGCGGAGGCACCTATTGTAATCGTTCTCGTTCTTATTATTCTTCCGCTTCTTCTTCCAACACAAGTCAATGGCAGCCCATAGAACCGTATGCAGGAAAATGATGAAATTTGGCACACTCATAGAGGACAGTCCAATCATTGACCATACCAACTTTGGAGTCTCTAACTCAATCCCTCTAGCGCCACCAACTGTCCAAAGTTGCACTTACATTTATGCTAATAACTCTTGAACCATAAGGGCTAGAAACAAAATTCTTTTGTCCACTGATTCCTTGGCTCAAGCTGATTCGATTGCACTCTATGACGTCATTTTCCGTCATGATAATTTGTCCGCAATTTTGAATTTTATGTAAAACCTACTTTGTCGAACTCCTCCTAGGCCGTTTGTCCGATTCTCACCAAAATTGAACCACATCATCTCCAGACTATATAGACAAAAAGTTATGAGAATAAAGTTGATTGGTCAAACCGTATAAGAATAACTTGCGAAAGAATTCAACGAATTTACCGCAAAAATGAACTTGATGCTATATCTCTGCAACGCATTTGCGTATTCTGACCAATCTTGGTGTGTGTCATAGTAGTCATGATCTGAGGGTACCTGCAGAGTTTTGGCGCACTGCCCCCTAGTGGTCAGGAGATATAAAAAATCGATTTTTTTGCTTATAACTTCTGAACACTTTGTTCAAAAATCATAAAACTGGTCTCGTTAGATTCAGGGCATCATGCTGAGTCGTGCGATACCAAATTTTCTCATATCAGCCATTTTGGGTGTCGGCCATTTTGAAATTTGTCGTAAAATGCTATATTTTACAAACGCATTGGCGTATCGTTACGAAACTCGATATGTGTCTTCGGCATCTGGGCCTGATACAACACAAAAAATTTCGAGGCAGCGCCACCTTGTGGTCAAAAGTTATAACACAATTTCCAAAAATGCTAATAACTTTTGATTACATTAAGCTATTTTAAAACAAATGATCTTAATATGTTCCTTGGGTCACACCGAGAACACAGATACCAAATTTGACATAGTTTGCCTAAATTTCATATCCGCCATGTTGTTTCATTCAAAAACCTACTTTTTCAAACTCCTCCTAGACCGTTTGTCCGATTTTCACCAAAATCGAATCGTATCATCTTCCGACTGTGCTGACAAAAAGTTATGGATTTCATGTCGATAGACAAAACCGTTTTCGTATACCGCAATTACAAATTTGAGGTAGTGATGACAAAATGACTTTAATGCTCTATGTCAGTAATGTTTTGTCCAAATAACACCAAACTTTGCAGATTTCATTGTGACCACATTCTAACAATTTGGACACAGCGCCAACTATTGGTCAAAAGCGATAAACTAAAAAAATCAAATTACAGTGTCTGTATCCATGATTTTTCAGCCATTTAGCCTAAAATCATTTTAAAATGCATTTACTTTAATTGGTCTGATGCTGCCAGCCACGTCAATGCCGTGTTTGTGCTTGGCCCCGTCATTGCTGCTTGTTAGGGGCCAAGCACCGAAGGTGCGGAGGCACCTATTGTTTTCGTTCCGGTTCTTATTATTAGGGGCCAAGCACCGAAGGTGCGGAGGCACCTATTGTAATCGTTCTCGTTCTTATTATTATTCTTCTTCCACCCAGAAGTCAATGGCAGCCCATAGAACCGTATGCAGGAAAATGATGAAATTTGGCACACACATAGAGGACAGTCCAATCATTGACCACACCAATTTTGGAGTCTCTACCTCAATCCCTCTAGCGCCACCAACTGTCCAAAGTTACACTTACATTTATGCTAATAACTTTTGAACCATAAGGGCTAGAAACAAAATTCCTTTGTCCACTGATTCCTTGGCTCAAGCCGATTCGATTGCACCCTATGACGTCATTTTCCGTCATGAAAATTTTTCCGCAATTTTGAATTTTATGAAAAACCTACTTTGTCGAACTCCTCCTAGGCCGTTTGTCTGATTCTCACAAAAATTGAACCACATCATCTCCAGACTATGGAGACAAAAAGTTATGAGAATCAAGTTGATTGGTCAAACCGTTTTTGATAAACATGCGAAAGAGTTCTACGAATTTGCCGCAAAAATGAACTTGAGGCTATATCTCCGCAACGCATTTGCATATTCAGACCAAAATTGGTGTGTGTCATAGTAGTCATAATCTGAGGCTACCTGCAGAGTTTTGGCGCACTGCCCCCTAGTGGTCAGGAGATATAAAAAATTGACTTTTTTGCTTATAACTTCTGAACACTTTGGTCAAAAATCATAAAACTGGTCTCTTTAGATTCAGGGCATCATGCTGAGTCGTGCGATACCAAATTTTCTTATATCGGCCATTTTGGGCGTCGGCCATTTTGAAATTTGTCGTAAAATGCTATATTTTACAAACGCATTGGCGTATCATTACGAAACTCAGTATGTGTCTTTGGGACCTTGATTTGAACCTACACCAAAAGTTTCGGGGCAGCGCCACCTTGTGGTCAAAAGTTATAACACAATTTCCACAAATGCTAATATCTTTTGATTACATTAAGCTATTTTAAAACAAATGATCTTAATATGTTCCTTGGGTCACACCGAGAACACAGATACCAAATTTGACATAGTTTGCCTAAATTTCATATCCGCCATGTTGTTTCATTCAAAAACCTACTTTTTCAAACTCCTCCTAGACCGTTTGTCCGATTTTCACCAAAATCGAATCGTATCATCTTCAGACTGTGCTGACAAAAAGTTATGGATTTCGTGTCGATAGACAAAACCGTTTTCGTATACCGCAATTACAAATTTGAGGTAGTGATGACAAAATGACTTTAATGCTTTAAGTCAGTAATGTTTTGTCCAAATAACACCAAACTTTGCAGATTTCATTGTCACATTACTCGGACCCAATTCTAACAATTTGGACACAGCGCCAACTATTGGTCCAAAGCGCTAAACTTTTCATTCAAATTACAGTGTCTGTATTAATGATTTTTCAGCCATTTAGCCTAAAATCATATTAAAATGCATTTAGTTGTTGATTACTTCAATTGCTCTTATGCTGCCGGCCACGTCAATGCCCTGTTTGTGCTTGGCCCCGTCATTGCTGCTTGCAGCTATATTTATTATTATTATTATTATTCTTCTGCCGTAATGCGTCTCGTGCAGACCAAACCGTAAGGTCTAGAGACTTGAAACTTTGTCAGATGGTAGGTCTCAATTTGGGGAGAACGTATCAAAATATGACGCAAATCGGGCAATAGGTGGCGCTACAGCAACTACAAACGCGTACACGCTCATAACTCGTAAACCGTTTGTCGTACACTCAAGTGTCTTATATCCCTGGAATCCTTGGCTCAAGACTTAAAAAATGTATATCTCCGATTTCATTTCCGCCTATAAAAATTTTCCGCCATTTTGAATTTTCTGAAAAAAAAATTTTTCGAACTCCTCATAGGCCGTTTGGCCAAATCATGCAAAATTTCCCACGCATCATCTAGAGACTCTCATGACCAAAAGTTGTCAAAGGAATTTTAATCGGTGATTCACGCTTGCAACAAGACAATAAAACGTTCGGATAAGGCGGAGACACTTTTGCTTAAATCGTAATAGCTCTGGAACGCAAAGAGATAATCTCACCAAACTTCACATAGTCATGTATAAGCTCAATTTGTGGTCACACCAAAAAAACTGCGATGATTGACCACTTGGTGGCGCTATATTGCAAAAAAAACACTCAATCACCTGTACAGGGTCACATGTTAGTCCGATTGACCTGAGACTTGTCATGCACGGTCTTTGTCCAAGGGTCCATGATGGTCTATGAGGACATTGGTGTATCTCAAAAAACATGACCGTCATCGGCCAATGAACTTTGAGCATCAATTAGACTAGCTTAACGAAGGTCGATCGGAACGAAACTCGATGGGCGTGTTTGACTCATGGCCCTAGTGGTCTGTCAGAATTTTGAAGAAAATCGGACACTAGTTGGCGCTAACGAGTTTTTTGCGTCTCTACTCACGTGGTGTTTCACGCATCCACAAAATATTGATATCATCTGATAGGTCTCCTCATACTGAACAACTTTGCCTCAAGAACCACTGCTGTCAATCAAATTGTTTGCGAAATATTGGAGATTTTTGAAATTTCAAATTTTTCGAACTCGTCATAGGCCGTCAATCTCACTGGCTTGAAAATTCACACGCATCATCTAGGGACACTCAAGGCAAAAAGTTGTCAAAGGATTTTCGATTAGTTAAACTGTTCAGCAGATACAATTTTTCAAATATTTCTGGTCTGGCCTATTGTGAGTAAAAAGTCTATATATCTTGTCCACAAACAAGAAACTTCACAAAACTGTGTAAATGTTAAGAACAAGTCATTTTGAAGAAATGTGTGGGGTTTCATGTATTTCTGATGCTCTTAGGGATCACAATAAATTATAAATGATCTATATTTTAAAATCTTAGAAAAGCTGTAATATTAGTTTTGTCCACAAGAGGCACCGTCAGGCTAGGAAATCTTTTTATGTGGAGAACAAGTCAGATTGACATAGACTGACATAAACTGACAGAACAGTTCAGATGTTCAGTTCACAATATTAATATCATTTAATCTTCTTGTGATTAAAATGTCTATATATCTTGTCCACAAACAAGAAACTTCACAAAACTGTGTAAATGTTAAGAACCAGACATTATGAAGAAACTTGTGAGGTTTCATGTATTTCTGATGCTCGTACGGCTCACAATAAATTATAAACCATCTACATTTTAAAATCTTAGAAAAGCTGTAATACTAGTTTTGTCCACAAGAGAAACGTCACAGATCTGTGAACATGTTAAGAACAAGTCATTTTGAAGAAATGTGTCAGGTCTCATGTATTTCTGATGCTCATAGGGCTCACAATAAATTACAAATGATCTACATTTTAAAATCTTAGAAAAGCTGTAATACTACGTTTGTCCACAAGAGGCACCATCAGGCTAGAAAATCTTTTTATGTGGAGAACAAGTCAGATTGACATAGACTGACATAAACCGACAGAACAGTTCAGATGTTCAGTTCACAATATTAATATCATTTAATCTTCTCAGTCTGAACATCTTTGAAAGATGTCTATTCATTGTTTGCACAGAGTAGAAACTTCACAGAACTGTGCTCATTAGGAAAACTAGTCAGATTGACAAAAAAAGGTCATAACAGTTCAAATGATATGACGTGTAGTGTTAAACATATCCACATTGTTATCATTTGATAGATCTTCCCATACTGAAATTTTTTTGTAACGTCTATATATCATTTACACAAACTAGAAACTTCATAAAGCTCTGTTTATGTGGAGAACAAGTCAGATTGACATAGACCGACATAACTGTTCATATGTTCAGTTCACAATGTCAATATCATTTGATCTTCTCATTCTGAACATCTTTGAAAGATGTCTATACATTGTTTACACAAAGTAGAAACTTCACAGAACTGTGCACATTAGGAGAACTAGTCAGATTGACCACAAACCGTCATGACAGCTCAGATGGTCCTGCTACGTTTGAACCCCGGTCATTGCTGCTTGCAGCTATATTTATTATTATTATTATTATTCTTCTGCCGTAATGCGTCTCGTGCAGACCAAACCGTAAGGTCTAGAGACTTGAAACTTTGTCAGATGGTAGGTCTCAATTTGGGGAGAACGTATCAAAATATGACGCAAATCGGGCAATAGGTGGCGCTACAGCAACTACAAACGCGTACACGCTCATAACTCGTAAACCGTTTGTCGTACACTCAAGTGTCTTATATCCCTGGAATCCTTGGCTCAAGACTTAAAAAATGTATATCTCCGATTTCATTTCCGCCTATAAAAATTTTCCGCCATTTTGAATTTTCTGAAAAAAATTTTTTTCGAACTCCTCATAGGCCGTTTGGCCAAATCATGCAAAATTTCCCACGCATCATCTAGAGACTCTCATGACCAAAAGTTGTCAAAGGAATTTTAATCGGTGATTCACGCTTGCAACAAGACAATAAAACGTTCGGATAAGGCGGAGACACTTTTGCTTAAATCGTAATAGCTCTGGAACGCAAAGAGATAATCTCACCAAACTTCACATAGTCATGTATAAGCTCAATTTGTGGTCACACCAAAAAAACTGCGATGATTGACCACTTGGTGGCGCTATATTGCAAAAAAAACACTCAATCACCTGTACAGGGTCACATGTTAGTCCGATTGACCTGAGACTTGTCATGCACGGTCTTTGTCCAAGGGTCCATGATGGTCTATGAGGACATTGGTGTATCTCAAAAAACATGACCGTCATCGGCCAATGAACTTTGAGCATCAATTAGACTAGCTTAACGAAGGTCGATCGGAACGAAACTCGATGGGCGTGTTTGACTCATGGCCCTAGTGGTCTGTCAGAATTTTGAAGAAAATCGGACACTAGTTGGCGCTAACGAGTTTTTTGCGTCTCTACTCACGTGGTGTTTCACGCATCCACAAAATATTGATATCATCTGATAGGTCTCCTCATACTGAACAACTTTGCCTCAAGAACCACTGCTGTCAATCAAATTGTTTGCGAAATATTGGAGATTTTTGAAATTTCAAATTTTTCGAACTCGTCATAGGCCGTCAATCTCACTGGCTTGAAAATTCACACGCATCATCTAGGGACACTCAAGGCAAAAAGTTGTCAAAGGATTTTCGATTAGTTAAACTGTTCAGCAGATACAATTTTTCAAATATTTCTGGTCTGGCCTATTGTGAGTAAAAAGTCTATATATCTTGTCCACAAACAAGAAACTTCACAAAACTGTGTAAATGTTAAGAACAAGTCATTTTGAAGAAATGTGTGGGGTTTCATGTATTTCTGATGCTCTTAGGGATCACAATAAATTATAAATGATCTATATTTTAAAATCTTAGAAAAGCTGTAATACTAGTTTTGTCCACAAGAGGCACCGTCAGGCTAGGAAATCTTTTTATGTGGAGAACAAGTCAGATTGACATAGACTGACATAAACTGACAGAACAGTTCAGATGTTCAGTTCACAATATTAATATCATTTAATCTTCTTGTGATTAAAATGTCTATATATCTTGTCCACAAACAAGAAACTTCACAAAACTGTGTAAATGTTAAGAACCAGACATTATGAAGAAACTTGTGAGGTTTCATGTATTTCTGATGCTCGTACGGCTCACAATAAATTATAAACCATCTACATTTTAAAATCTTAGAAAAGCTGTAATACTAGTTTTGTCCACAAGAGAAACGTCACAGATCTGTGAACATGTTAAGAACAAGTCATTTTGAAGAAATGTGTCAGGTCTCATGTATTTCTGATGCTCATAGGGCTCACAATAAATTACAAATGATCTACATTTTAAAATCTTAGAAAAGCTGTAATACTACGTTTGTCCACAAGAGGCACCATCAGGCTAGAAAATCTTTTTATGTGGAGAACAAGTCAGATTGACATAAACCGACAGAACAGTTCAGATGTTCAGTTCACAATATTAATATCATTTAATCTTCTCAGTCTGAACATCTTTGAAAGATGTCTATTCATTGTTTGCACAGAGTAGAAACTTCACAGAACTGTGCTCATTAGGAAAACTAGTCAGATTGACAAAAAAAGGTCATAACAGTTCAAATGATATGACGTGTAGTGTTAAACATATCCACATTGTTATCATTTGATAGATCTTCCCATACTGAAATTTTTTTGTAACGTCTATATATCATTTACACAAACTAGAAACTTCATAAAGCTCTGTTTATGTGGAGAACAAGTCAGATTGACATAGACCGACATAACTGTTCATATGTTCAGTTCACAATGTCAATATCATTTGATCTTCTCATTCTGAACATCTTTGAAAGATGTCTATACATTGTTTACACAAAGTAGAAACTTCACAGAACTGTGCACATTAGGAGAACTAGTCAGATTGACCACAAACCGTCATGACAGCTCAGATGGTCCTGCTACGTTTGAACCCCGGTCATTGCTGCTTGCAGCTATATTTATTATTATTAGGGGTTCAAACGCGAAGCGTTGAAAACCTATTGTAATTGTTAGGATTTTTATTATTATTAGGGGTTCAAACGCGAAGCGTTGAAAACCTATTGTAATTGTTAGGATTTTTATTATTATTATTATTAGGGGCCAAGCACCGAAGGTGCGGAGGCACCTATTGTTTTTGTTCCGGTTCTTATTATTATTCTTCTTCCGCTTCCGCCATGGGAGTCTATGGCAGGCCATAGAACCGTATGCGGGAAAATGATGAAAGTTGGCACACTCATTAAGGACAGTCCAATCATTGACCATAACAAATTTGAAGTCTCTAACTCAATATCTCTAGCGCCACCAACTGTCCAAAGTTTAACTAACGTTTATGCTAATAACTTTTGAACCGTATGACCTAGAAACAAAATTCTTATGTCCACTGATTCCTTGGCTCAAGACGATTCGATTGCACCATATGACGTCATTTTCCGTCATGAAATTTTTCCCGCCATTTTGACTTTTATGAAAAACCTACTTTTTCGAACTCCTCCTAGGCCGTTTTTCCGATTTCAACGAAAATTGAACCACATCATCTCCAGACAATGTGGACAAAAAGTTATCCAAAGAAAGTTGATATGTCAAACCGTTTACGAATAACTCGCGAAAGAATCCGACGTAATGGTCGCAAAAATGAAATTGAGGCTTTATCTCCGCAACGCATTAGCGTTTTCTGACCAAACTAGGTGTAGGTTATGTCAATCATGATCTGAGGCTACCTGCAGAGTTTTGGCGCTGTGCCCCCTAGTGGTCAGGAGATATGGAAAAGTTAAATATTTGCTTATAACTTCTGAACGCTTTGGCCAAAAATAATAAAACTGGTCTCTTTAGATTCAGTGCATCATGCCGAGTCGTGCGATACCAAATTTTCCCATATCGGCCATTTTGAGCGTCGGCCATTTTGAATATTGTCATAAATTGCTATATTTAACAAAGATATTGACATATCGTTACGAAACTCAATATGTGTCTTCGGCACCTAACCTTGATACGACTCAAAAAGTTTCGAGGCAGCACCCCCTTGTGGTCAAAAATTATAACCAAATTTACAAATATGCTAATAACTTTTGAGTGCGTTAACCTATGGTAAAACAAATTATCTTTATACGTTCCTTGGGTCAATCCGAGAACACAGATACCAAATTTGTCATAGTCGGCCAAACTTCTTGTCCACCATGTTGTTTTTCTTTAAAAACCTACTTTTTCGAACTCCTCCCAGACCGTTTGTCCAATTTTCACCAAAATTAAACCACATCATCTCCAGACCATCATGACAAAAAGTTATCCAAAGAAAGTTGATATGTCAAACCGTTTACGAATAACTCGCGAAAGAATCCGACATAATGGTCACACAAATGAAATTGAGGCTTTATCTCCGCAACGCATTAGCGTTTTCTGACCAAACTTTCTGTGTGTTATGTCAATCATGGTCTGAGGCTACCTGCAGAGTTTTGGCGCTCTGCCCCCTAGTGGTCAGGAGATATTAAAGAACTGACATTTTTGATTATAACTCCTGAACGCTTTGTCTAAAAATCATGAAACTGCTGTCTTTAGATCCAGTGGGTCATGCCGAGTCCTGCGATACCAAATTTTCCCATATCGGCCATTTTGAGCGTCTGCCATTTCAATTTTTCTTATAAGATGCTATGTTTAACAAACACATGACTTTAGTGGTCTGTCAGCAATGGTTTACCCAATTGAAAGCAAACTTTGCATGTGTCAATGTCACCACACTCTCAATGTACCACATGAATTGACACTACAATTTGGTTACAGCGCTGCCTGTTGGTTGAATGTGATAAAACATTAAATCGAATTACTAAAGACCGTATTGTTGATTTTTCAGCCATTTAGACTTAAGTCATATTGAAATGTCTTTAGATTCTTACTGCCGTTGGTCTGATGATGCCAGTCATGTCGGCATGACATTTAATGCCCTCCTTGCGCTTGGCCCCGTGATGGCTGCTAGCAGCTATATTTATTATTATTATTATTCTTCTGCCGTAATGCGTCTTGTGCAGACCAAACCGTAAGGTCTGGAGACTTGAAACTTTGTCAGATGGTAGGTCTCAATTTGGGGAGAACGTATCAAAATATGACGCAAATCGGGCTATAGGTGGCGCTACAGCGACTACAAACGCGTACATGTTCATAACTCGTAAACCGTTTGTCGTACACTCAAGTGTCTTATATCTCTGGAATCCTTGGCTCAAGACTTAAAAAATGTATATCTCCGATTTCATTTCCGCCTATAAAAATTTTCCGCCATTTTGAATTTTCTGAAAAAAAAAGTTTTCGAACTCCTCATAGACCGTTTGTCCAAATAACGCGAAACTTCACACATATCATCTAGAGACTCTCATGACCAAAAGTTATTCAAATAATTTTGATCGGTGATTCACGCTTGCAACAACACGCTAAAACGTTCGCATAAGGCGGAGACACTTTTGCTAAAATCGTAATAGCTCTGGAACGCAAAGAGATAATCTCACCAAACTTCACATAGTCATGTATAAGCTCAATTTGTGGTCACACCAAAAAAACTGCGATGATTGACCACTTGGTGGCGCTATATTGCGAAAAAAACACTCAATCACCTGTACAGGGTCACATGTTAGTCCAATTGACCTGAGACTTGTCATGCACGGTCTTTGTCCAAGGGTCCATGATGGTCTATGAGGACATTGGTGTATCTCAAAAAACATGACCGTCATCGGCCAATGAACTTTGAGCATCAATTAGACTAGCTTAACGAAGGTCGATCGGAACGAAACTCGATGGGCGAGTTTGACTCAGGGCCCTAGTGGTCTGTCAGAATTTTGAAGAAAATCGGTCACTAGTTGGCGCTAACGAGTTTTTTGCGTCTCTACTCACGTGGTGTTTCACGCATCCACAAAATATTGATATCATCTGATAGATCTCCTCATACTGAACAACTTTGCCTCAAGAACCACTGCTGTCAATCAAATTGTTTGCGAAATATTGGAGATTTTTGAAATTTCAAATTTTTCGAACTCGTCATAGCCCGTCAATCTCACTGGCTTGAAAATTCACACGCATCATCTAGGGACACTCAAGGCAAAAAGTTGTCAAAGGATTTTTGATTAGTTAAACCGTTCAGCAGATACAATTTTTCATATATTTGTGATTTGTCCTATTGTGATTAAAATGTCTATATATCATGTCCAAAAACAAGAAACTTCACAAAACTGTGTAAATGTTAAGAACAAGACATTATGAAGAAACTTGTGAGGTTTCATGTATTTCTGATGCTCGTACGGCTCACAATAAATTATAAACTTTCTATATTTTGAAATCTTAGAAAAGCTGTCATACTAGTTTTGTCCACAAGAGAAATGTCACAGATCTGTGAACATGTTGAGAACAAGTCATTTTGAAGAAATGTGTCAGGTCTCATGTATTTCTGATGCTCATAGGGCTCACAATAAATTACAAACGATGTACATTTTAAAATCTTAGAAAAGCTGTAATACTACTTTTGTCCACAAGAGGCACCATCAGGCTAGAAAATCTTTTTATGTGGAGAACAAGTCAGATTGACATAGACTGACATAAACCGACAGAACAGTTCAGATGTTCAGTTCACAATATTAATATCATTTAATCTTCTCAGTCTGAACATCTTTGAAAGATGTCTATTCATTGTTTGCACAGAGTAGAAACTTCACAGAACTGTGCTCATTAGGAGAACTAGTCACATTGACAAAAAAAGGTCATAAGAGTTCAAATGATATGACGTGCAGTGTTAAACATATCCACATTGTTATCATTTGATAGAGCTTCCCATACTGAAAAAAATTTGTAACATGTCTATATATCATTTACACAAACTAGAAACTTCATGAAGCTTTGTGTATGTGGAAAACAAGTCAGATTGACATAGACCGACATAAACCGACATAACTGTTCATATGTTCAGTTCACAATGTCAATATCATTTGATCTTCTCATTCTGAACATCTTTGAAAGATGTCTATACATTGTTTGTACAGAGTAGAAACTTCACAGAACTGTGCACATTAGGAGAACTAGTCAGATTGACCACAAACCGTCTTGACAGCTCAGATGGTCTTGCGACGTTTGAACCCCGGTCATTGCTGCTTGCAGCTATATTTATTATTATTATTCTTCTGCCGTAATGCGTCTCGTGCAGACCAAACCGTAAGGTCTAGAGACTTGAAACTTTGTCAGATGGTAGGTCTCAATTTGGGGAGAAGGTATCAAAATATGACGCAAATCGGGCTATAGGTGGCGCTACAGCGACTACAAACGCGTACATGTTCATAACTCGTAAACCGTTTGTCGTACACTCAAGTGTCTTATATCTCTGGAATCCTTGGCTCAAAACTTGAAAAATGTATATCTCCGATTTCATTTCCGCCTATAAAAATTTTCCGCCATTTTGAATTTTCTGAAAAAAAATTTTTTCGAACTCCTCATAGGCCGTTTGTTCAAATCACGCAAAATTTCCCACGCATCATCTAGAGACTCTCATGATCAAAAGTTGTCAAAGGAATTTTGATCGGTGATTCACGCTTGCAACAAGACAATAAAACGTTTGCATAAGGCGGAGACACTTTTGCTAAAATCGTAATAGCTCTGGAACGCAAAGAGATAATCTCACCAAACTTCACATAGTCATGTATAAGCTCAATTTGTGGTCACACCAAAAAAACTGTGATGATTGACCACTTGGTGGCGCTATATTGCGAAAAAAACACTCAATCACCTGTACAGGGTCACATGTTAGTCCGATTGACCTGAGACTTGTCATGCACGGTCTTTGTCCAAGGGTCCATGATGGTCTATGAGGACATTGGTGTATCTAAAAAAACATGACCGTCATCGGCCAATGAACTTTGAGCATCAATTAGACTAGCTTAACGAAGATCGATCGGAACGAAACTCGATGGGCGTGTTTGACTCATGGCCCTAGTGGTCTGTCAGAATTTTGAAGAAAATCGGACACTAGTTGGCGCTTACGAGTTTTTTGCGTCTCTACTCACGTGGTGTTTCACGCATCCACAAAATATTGATATCGTCTGATAGATCTCCTCATACTGAACAACTTTGCCTCAAGAACCACTGCTGTCAATCAAATTGTTTGCGAAATATTGGAGATTTTTTAAATTTCAAATTTTTCGAACTCGTCATAGGCCGTCAATCTCACTGGCTTGAAAATTCACACGCATCATCTAGGGACACTCAAGGCAAAAAGTTGTCAAAGGATTTTTGATTAGTTAAACCGTTCAGCAGATACAATTTTTCATATATTTCTGATTTGGCCTATTGTGATTAAAATGTCTATATATCATGTCCAAAAACAAGAAACTTCACAAAACTTTGTAAATGTTAAGAACAAGACATTATGAAGAAACTTGTGAGGTTTCATGTATTTCTGATGCTCGTACGGCTCACAATAAATTATAAACACTCTATATTTTGAAATCTTAGAAAAGCTGTCATACTAGTTTTGTCCACAAGAGAAATGTCACAGATCTGTGAACATGTTGAGAACAAGTCATTTTGAAGAAATGTGTCAGGTCTCATGTATTTCTGATGCTCATAGGGCTCACAATAAATTACAAACTATCTATATTTTAAAATCTTAGAAAAGCTGTAATACTACTTTTGTCCACAAGAGGCGCCGTCAGGCTAGAAAATCTTTTCATGTGGAGAACAAGTCAGATTGACATAGACTGACATAAAAGTTCAGATGATATGATGTGTGGTGTTAAACATATCCACACGATATTAATATAATTTGATAGATCTTCCTATAGTGAAAAAATGTGTAATATGATATGTCTATACATCGTTTACACAAACTAGAAACTTCATAAAGATGTGTTTATGTGGAGAACAAGTCAGATTGACATAGACTGACATAACAGTTCAGATGTTCAGCTCACAATATTAATATCATTTGATCTTCTCATTCTGAACATCTTTGAAAGATGTCTATACATTGTTTGCACAGAGTAGAAATTTCACAGAACTGTGCACATTAGGAGAACTAGTCAGATTGACCACAAACAGTCATGACAGCTCAGATGGTCCTGCTACGTTTGAACCCCGGTCATTGCTGCTTGCAGCTATATTTATTAGGGGCCAAGCACCGAAGGTGCGGAGGCACCTATTGTATCCGTTCTCGTTCTTATTATTATTATTCTTCCGCTTCTTCTTCCACCCACAAGTCAATGGCAGCCCATAGAACCGAATGCGGGAAAATGATGAAATTTGGCACACACATAGAGGACAGTCCAATCATTGACCACACCAATTTTGGAGTCCCTACCTCAATCCCTCTAGCGCCACCAACTGTCCAAAGTTACACTTACATTTATGCTAATAACTCTTGAACCATAAGGGCTAGAAACAAAATTCCTTTGTCCACTGATTCCTTGGCTCAAGCCGATTCGATTGCACCCTATGACGTCATTTTCCGTCATGAAAATTTTTCCGCAATTTTGAGTTTTATGAAAAACCTACTTTGTCGAACTCCTCCTAGGCCGTTTGTCCGATTCTCACAAAAATTGAACCACATCATCTCCAGACTATGGAGACAAAAAGTTATGGAAATCAAGTTGATTGGTCATTCCGTTTTTGATAAACTTGCGAAAGAGTTCGACGAATTTGCCGCAAAAATGAACTTGAGGCTATATCTCCGCAACGCATTTGCATATTCAGACCAAAATTGGTGTGTGTCATAGTAGTCATATTCTGATGCTACCTGCAGAGTTTTGGCGCACTGCCCCCTAGTGGTCAGGAGATATAAAAAATTGACTTTTTTGCTTATAACTTCTGAACACTTTGGTCAAAAATCATAAAACTGGTCTCTTTAGATTCAGGGCATCATGCTGAGTCGTGCGATACCAAATTTTCTTATATCGGCCATTTTGGGCGTCGGCCATTTTGAAATTTGTTGTAAAATGCTATATTTTACAAACGCATTGGCGTATCATTACGAAACTCAGTATGTGTCTTTGGGACCTTGATTTGAACCTACACCAAAAGTTTCGGGGCAGCGCCACCTTGTGGTCAAAAGTTATAACACAATTTCCTAAAATGCTAATAACTTTTGATTACATTAAGCTATTTTAAAACAAATGATCTTAATATGTTCCTTGGGTCACACCGAGAGCACAGATACCAAATTTGACATAGTTTGCCTAAATTTCATATCCGCCATGTTGTTTCATTCAAAAATCTACTTTTTCAAACTCCTCCTAGACCGTTTGTCCGATTTTCACCAAAATCGAATCGTATCATCTTCAGACTGTGCTGACAAAAAGTTATGGATTTCGTGTCGATAGACAAAACCGTTTTCGTATACCGCAATTACAAATTTGAGGTAGAGATGACAAAATGACTTTAATGCTTTAAGTCAGTAATGTTTTGTCCAAATAACACCAAACTTTGCAGATTTCATTGTCACATTACTCGGACCCAATTCTAACAATTTGGACACAGCGCCAACTATTGGTCCAAAGCGCTAAACTTTTCATTCAAATTACAGTGTCTGTATTAATGATTTTTCAGCCATTTAGCCTAAAATCATATTAAAATGCATTTAGTTGTTGATTACTTCAATTGCTCTTATGCTGCCGGCCACGTCAATGCCCTGTTTGTGCTTGGCCCCGTCATTGCTGCTTGCAGCTATATTTAGGGGCCAAGCACCGAAGGTGCGGAGGCACCTATTGTAATCGTTCTCGTTCTTATTATTATTATTCTTCTTCCACCCAGAAGTCAATGGCAGCCCATAGAACCGTAAGTGGGAAAATGATGAAATTTGGCACACACATAGAGGACAGTCCAATCATTGACCACACCAATTTTGGAGTCTCTACCTCAATCCCTCTAGCGCCACCAACTGTCCAAAGTTACACTTACATTTATGCTAATAACTCTTGAACCATAAGGGCTAGAAACAAAATTCCTTTGTCCACTGATTCCTTGGCTCAAGCCGATTCGATTGCACCCTATGACGTCATTTTCCGTCATGAAAATTTTTCCGCAATTTTGAATTTTATAAAAAACCTACTTTGTCAAACTCCTCCTAGGCCGTTTGTCTGATTTTCACAAAAATTGAACCACATCATCTCCAGACTATGGAGACAAAAAGTTATGAGAATCAAGTTGATTGGTCATTCCGTTTTTGATAAACTTGCGAAAGAGTTCGACGAATTTGCCGCAAAAATGAACTTGAGGCTATATCTCCGCAACGCATTTGCATATTCAGACCAAAATTGGTGTGTGTCATAGTAGTCATAATCTGAGGCTACCTGCAGAGTTTTGGCGCACTGCCCCCTAGTGGTCAGGAGATATAAAAAATCGACTTTTTTGCTTATAACTTCTGAACACTTTGGTCAAAAATCATAAAACTGGTCTCTTTAGATTCAGGGCATCATGCTGAGTCGTGCGATACCAAATTTTCTTATATCGGCCATTTTGGGCGTCGGCCATTTTGAAATTTGTCGTAAAATGCTATATTTTACAAACGCATTGGCGTATCATTACGAAACTCAGTATGTGTCTTTGGGACCTTGATTTGAACCTACACCAAAAGTTTCGGGGCAGCGCCACCTTGTGGTCAAAAGTTATAACACAATTTCCAAAAATGCTAATAACTTTTGATTACATTAAGCTATTTTACAACAAATGATCTTAATATGTTCCTTGGGTCACACCGAGAACACAGATACCAAATTTGACATAGTTTGCCTAAATTTCATATCCGCCATGTTGTTTAATTCAAAAACCTACTTTTTCAAACTCCTCCTAGACCGTTTGTCCGATTTTCACCAAAATCGAATCGTATCATCTTCAGACTGTGCTGTCAAAAAGTTATGGATTTCGTGTTGATAGACAAAACCGTTTTCGTATACCGCAATTACAAATTTGAGGTAGTGATGACAAAATGACTTTAATGCTTTAAGTCAGTAATGTTTTGTCCAAATAACACCAAACTTTGCAGATTTCATTGTCACATTACTCGGACCCAATTCTAACAATTTGGACACAGCGCCAACTATTGGTCCAAAGCGCTAAACTTTTCATTCAAATTACAGTGTCTGTATTAATGATTTTTCAGCCATTTAGCCTAAAATCATATTAAAATGCATTTAGTTGTTGATTACTTCAATTGCTCTTATGCTGCCGGCCACGTCAATGCCCTGTTTGTGCTTGGCCCCGTCATTGCTGCTTGCAGCTATATTTATTATTATTATTATTCTTCTGCCGTAATGCGTCTTGTGCAGACCAAACCGTAAGGTCTGGAGACTTGAAACTTTGTCAGATGGTAGGTCTCAATTTGGGGAGAACGTATCAAAATATGACGCAAATCGGGCTATAGGTGGCGCTACAGCGACTACAAACGCGTACATGTTCATAACTCGTAAACCGTTTGTCGTACACTCAAGTGTCTTATATCTCTGGAATCCTTGGCTCAAGACTTAAAAAATGTATATCTCCGATTTCATTTCCGCCTATAAAAATTTTCCGCCATTTTGAATTTTCTGAAAAAAAAAGTTTTCGAACTCCTCATAGACCGTTTGTCCAAATAACGCGAAACTTCACACATATCATCTAGAGACTCTCATGACCAAAAGTTATTCAAATAATTTTGATCGGTGATTCACGCTTGCAACAACACGCTAAAACGTTCGCATAAGGCGGAGACACTTTTGCTAAAATCGTAATAGCTCTGGAACGCAAAGAGATAATCTCACCAAACTTCACATAGTCATGTATAAGCTCAATTTGTGGTCACACCAAAAAAACTGCGATGATTGACCACTTGGTGGCGCTATATTGCGAAAAAAACACTCAATCACCTGTACAGGGTCACATGTTAGTCCAATTGACCTGAGACTTGTCATGCACGGTCTTTGTCCAAGGGTCCATGATGGTCTATGAGGACATTGGTGTATCTCAAAAAACATGACCGTCATCGGCCAATGAACTTTGAGCATCAATTAGACTAGCTTAACGAAGGTCGATCGGAACGAAACTCGATGGGCGAGTTTGACTCAGGGCCCTAGTGGTCTGTCAGAATTTTGAAGAAAATCGGTCACTAGTTGGCGCTAACGAGTTTTTTGCGTCTCTACTCACGTGGTGTTTCACGCATCCACAAAATATTGATATCATCTGATAGATCTCCTCATACTGAACAACTTTGCCTCAAGAACCACTGCTGTCAATCATATTGTTTGCGAAATATTGGAGATTTTTGAAATTTCAAATTTTTCGAACTCGTCATAGCCCGTCAATCTCACTGGCTTGAAAATTCACACGCATCATCTAGGGACACTCAAGGCAAAAAGTTGTCAAAGGATTTTTGATTAGTTAAACCGTTCAGCAGATACAATTTTTCATATATTTGTGATTTGTCCTATTGTGATTAAAATGTCTATATATCATGTCCAAAAACAAGAAACTTCACAAAACTGTGTAAATGTTAAGAACAAGACATTATGAAGAAACTTGTGAGGTTTCATGTATTTCTGATGCTCGTACGGCTCACAATAAATTATAAACTTTCTATATTTTGAAATCTTAGAAAAGCTGTCATACTAGTTTTGTCCACAAGAGAAATGTCACAGATCTGTGAACATGTTGAGAACAAGTCATTTTGAAGAAATGTGTCAGGTCTCATGTATTTCTGATGCTCATAGGGCTCACAATAAATTACAAACGATGTACATTTTAAAATCTTAGAAAAGCTGTAATACTACTTTTGTCCACAAGAGGCACCATCAGGCTAGAAAATCTTTTTATGTGGAGAACAAGTCAGATTGACATAGACTGACATAAACCGACAGAACAGTTCAGATGTTCAGTTCACAATATTAATATCATTTAATCTTCTCAGTCTGAACATCTTTGAAAGATGTCTATTCATTGTTTGCACAGAGTAGAAACTTCACAGAACTGTGCTCATTAGGAGAACTAGTCACATTGACAAAAAAAGGTCATAAGAGTTCAAATGATATGACGTGCAGTGTTAAACATATCCACATTGTTATCATTTGATAGAGCTTCCCATACTGAAAAAAATTTGTAACATGTCTATATATCATTTACACAAACTAGAAACTTCATGAAGCTTTGTGTATGTGGAAAACAAGTCAGATTGACATAGACCGACATAAACCGACATAACTGTTCATATGTTCAGTTCACAATGTCAATATCATTTGATCTTCTCATTCTGAACATCTTTGAAAGATGTCTATACATTGTTTGTACAGAGTAGAAACTTCACAGAACTGTGCACATTAGGAGAACTAGTCAGATTGACCACAAACCGTCTTGACAGCTCAGATGGTCTTGCGACGTTTGAACCCCGGTCATTGCTGCTTGCAGCTATATTTATTATTATTATTATTATTATTATTATTATTCTGCCGTAATGCGTCTTGTGCAGACCAATCCGTAAGGTCTGGAGACTTGAAACTTTGTCAGATGGTAGGTCTCAATTTGGGGAGAACGTATCAAAATATGACGCAAATCGGGCTATAGGTGGCGCTACAGCGACTACAAACGCGTACATGTTCATAACTCGTAAACCGTTTGTCGTACACTCAAGTGTCTTATATCTCTGGAATCCTTGGCTCAAGACTTAAAAAATGTATATCTCCGATTTCATTTCCGCCTATAAAAATTTTCCGCCATTTTGAATTTTCTGAAAAAAAAAGTTTTCGAACTCCTCATAGACCGTTTGTCCAAATAACGCGAAACTTCACACATATCATCTAGAGACTCTCATGACCAAAAGTTATTCAAATAATTTTGATCGGTGATTCACGCTTGCAACAACACGCTAAAACGTTCGCATAAGGCGGAGACACTTTTGCTAAAATCGTAATAGCTCTGGAACGCAAAGAGATAATCTCACCAAACTTCACATAGTCATGTATAAGCTCAATTTGTGGTCACACCAAAAAAACTGCGATGATTGACCACTTGGTGGCGCTATATTGCGAAAAAAACACTCAATCACCTGTACAGGGTCACATGTTAGTCCAATTGACCTGAGACTTGTCATGCACGGTCTTTGTCCAAGGGTCCATGATGGTCTATGAGGACATTGGTGTATCTCAAAAAACATGACCGTCATCGGCCAATGAACTTTGAGCATCAATTAGACTAGCTTAACGAAGGTCGATCGGAACGAAACTCGATGGGCGAGTTTGACTCAGGGCCCTAGTGGTCTGTCAGAATTTTGAAGAAAATCGGTCACTAGTTGGCGCTAACGAGTTTTTTGCGTCTCTACTCACGTGGTGTTTCACGCATCCACAAAATATTGATATCATCTGATAGATCTCCTCATACTGAACAACTTTGCCTCAAGAACCACTGCTGTCAATCATATTGTTTGCGAAATATTGGAGATTTTTGAAATTTCAAATTTTTCGAACTCGTCATAGCCCGTCAATCTCACTGGCTTGAAAATTCACACGCATCATCTAGGGACACTCAAGGCAAAAAGGTGTCAAAGGATTTTTGATTAGTTAAACCGTTCAGCAGATACAATTTTTCATATATTTGTGATTTGTCCTATTGTGATTAAAATGTCTATATATCATGTCCAAAAACAAGAAACTTCACAAAACTGTGTAAATGTTAAGAACAAGACATTATGAAGAAACTTGTGAGGTTTCATGTATTTCTGATGCTCGTACGGCTCACAATAAATTATAAACTTTCTATATTTTGAAATCTTAGAAAAGCTGTCATACTAGTTTTGTCCACAAGAGAAATGTCACAGATCTGTGAACATGTTGAGAACAAGTCATTTTGAAGAAATGTGTCAGGTCTCATGTATTTCTGATGCTCATAGGGCTCACAATAAATTACAAACGATGTACATTTTAAAATCTTAGAAAAGCTGTAATACTACTTTTGTCCACAAGAGGCACCATCAGGCTAGAAAATCTTTTTATGTGGAGAACAAGTCAGATTGACATAGACTGACATAAACCGACAGAACAGTTCAGATGTTCAGTTCACAATATTAATATCATTTAATCTTCTCAGTCTGAACATCTTTGAAAGATGTCTATTCATTGTTTGCACAGAGTAGAAACTTCACAGAACTGTGCTCATTAGGAGAACTAGTCACATTGACAAAAAAAGGTCATAAGAGTTCAAATGATATGACGTGCAGTGTTAAACATATCCACATTGTTATCATTTGATAGAGCTTCCCATACTGAAAAAAATTTGTAACATGTCTATATATCATTTACACAAACTAGAAACTTCATGAAGCTTTGTGTATGTGGAAAACAAGTCAGATTGACATAGACTGACATAAAAGTTCAGATGATATGATGTGTGGTGTTAAACATATCCACACGATATTAATATAATTTGATAGATCTTCCTATAGTGAAAAAATGTGTAATATGATATGTCTATACATCGTTTACACAAACTAGAAACTTCATAAAGATGTGTTTATGTGGAGAACAAGTCAGATTGACATAGACTGACATAACAGTTCAGATGTTCAGCTCACAATATTAATATCATTTGATCTTCTCATTCTGAACATCTTTGAAAGATGTCTATACATTGTTTGCACAGAGTAGAAATTTCACAGAACTGTGCACATTAGGAGAACTAGTCAGATTGACCACAAACAGTCATGACAGCTCAGATGGTCCTGCTACGTTTGAACCCCGGTCATTGCTGCTTGCAGCTATATTTGTTATTGTTTTTAGTGCATCACTATACTGTAATCTTTGATATACTTTTGTTTTCTGTTTTGTATATAAACAGCATATACAAAACAGAAAACAAAAGTACATCAAAGATTACAGTATAGTGATGCATAATATTATATATTATACTTAGGGACCAACCAAATTCACGCGTAAAAACTCGCAATTTCACGGAAGGTTTTTAAAAAAACATTCGATTTCACGGAAAATTCACGGGTACAATTTTTACTAGGCACCAATCACTGCAATCAGTCCATCTGCTGTCACACCCGCTGTTTTGTATTCTAAAATACCACTTTTCGACTGTTCACCTGTATTAAAAAACAAAAAGGAAACAAAATACGACTACAATGCACGTAGCCACAGACTCCGCAATGCCACGTGACATTAATGAAATAGTTTACAGTTGTTCGTGGCCAAAACTTGGCCGACCACGTTGGTTGCTGACATATTCTGTCGCTGCTGTGCATTGACGCTTGTGTACTGGCTGACGCTTCTCTAGCCGGCTCAGCAGAGGAAACCGACTGCTGTGCGAACGCCAGAATGCTGTTATACTCGTATCCGGCGGAACTTCTTTTGCTGCTGTTTTGTAGGCTGCAAACTCGGCATAAGACGCTACGATCATCTGCTCCTGGTATACTCTTTATCAGTAAAAATATTTATCTTCAATAAAAATTTCACTATTTCACGCTTGTTGGGTGTTTTCACGGAAAGTGGCCGATTTCACAGAAAATGTCACGGCCGTGAAATCGTGAATTTGGTTGGTCCCTAATTATACTGTATATTATATATATTGTAACTGTAAAAATTGCTGCTGAAACAGAGACATTTCCCCATTGTGGGACGAATAAAGGTTTATCTTATCTCTTATCTTAAGTCATCTTAATTTATACAGCGCTTTTTACAATACAGATTGTTTCAAAGTAGCTTTACAGTGGTTATGGGAAAATAATAAAAACAGATTTGTTTTGGATGTACAGCAACTCTACAAGAGCAGGCCAATCAATAATTTTGATGAATATTACATTTACATTTATTCATTTGGCAGATGCTTTTATCCAAAGTGACTTACATTACAGTCAAGGAACATATTGAATAAGATCTTGCTTTCTCTGGGATTGAACCCATGACTTTCACATTGTACTGATTGAGCAACAGGAAAGATGAATAATGATTATTTTATTTTTTTTAATTGATACAAACCCTAAAGCAAAACTAACCGTTAAAATTTAAACTATAACTGCAATAGAGGTATTTCACAAGAACATTTGATCTGAAACAAGTGTGACAAATATAGAGAAAAACAAGAAATCAGGAAGGGGGTAAAGTATATTTTTATGATTTAAAAAGTATATTTTTTGTTTACAACAAATATAGTGTTAGTAGATTTTAAGCAGTCTACTAACACTCTAATGACTGATACATGTAGTTCAAAAAGTTCATTAAAGTTAATAGAATGACTAAAGATTACCACAGAAATGAGTGTTACTAAACAGTTTTGCAGTTTAGACGTTGATTATGCTGTCCTTACTAATACCATAATAGTATACTACTAATAGTACACATTACACTAATCATAAAATGTATTTTTTTTTCTGTCACACTAACACAGTCTGGAAAAATTCTGAAGTCAGTCTCCGCTTAATGTATATTAGAATGTTTTTTGTTCTTCAGTTCACACATTCAAAGTAGATGGACCACAACCAATGTCCCCTTGGGTTCATTTCTGCTTGGTGCAGTGAAAGTCTTCATAGAGATCGATATAAAAAAAAAAGAAAAAAGAAAAAGATCTCCAGATCAGATAGCAACACGTTATTGTATTTCTTTGAAATCAGCCTCTAAAGTCAATACCAAAGCGATATTAATCTGACTCAATGAAGATAACGACCCAACCAGCTTCTCACACACGGTGATGTTCAAAAATCTGCGGCATATTGAGTGTGCAAATCAAATAACAGAATTTATGATAATTAGTTAGTTAACAGTAATTTATGGTAACCTTACACAAATTATTCAAAGACATTCGTTTCATTACCACTCCAGAAGTGTCATTTATGCATCCTTTATTAAAATATAAACTTTGTCTGAAGGCCAAACACATTTAGAGTGAGGTAATTTCATGCATTGCAGATATGTATAATCCCATCACTGATTTTTATTAAGCTGGAGTCAGACATGTTCTCCAGATAGACCTCTGTTTGAAACAGGCATAGTCAATTTCTTTAAAGCACGTTGGATCGTCTTGACACGTCTTGACTGAGGGAATGAGAATGTGATCATCAAAAAAGGCCTTAAACTCATTTTGAAAATCTAATCTTGTTTATCAGTAGACACTGGAATTATAAAATGAAAGCTTTGTGCCACAATACATCATCGCACTGGCGTGCCTTTCCACTGTTGGATTTGACTGAGGCATTTCTCGATGAGATATTAGAATGTCTAAATAATCACATTACTTGGCCGAGCAATCATCACTTTAGACATTTTGATAAATGCGCCTTAATGAAAATGATACTGTGGACTAATCAAATCGCTTTCTGTAGAAGCGCTGTTGTCAGATGCCTCCATTAGCCCTTGTGATGGTTTGTCGGAGAATCAGCTGGTAAACAAAGCTCTCAGCTACAGATGGTAATGAATCCACGACAAATGCCAGAGTGACTCTCATGATTCCACAAACACCTGCGACTAGATGAGAACTGGGTGAATTAAATGAGGATGTCTTATTTTCTGTAGTAAGAGAAAATAAATAATGGATTGATCATGGGCATCCAGTATAGATTTTCCGGCCTTGACCCTTACGCACACAGATTGATCCAGATTATCTGGATGATATTATGCTGATGATAACTTCAAATTCTTTGCATTATTTCTCTGAGAAACTCTTTTCTGATATTGTTCCACTATTTTAACAGTCCTCCAGCTGTTCCTTATGTGTTCATTTAACTTTTCCTGCCTCTTATTGCTACATGTCCCTAGAATGAGTAGTTCTCATGAAATCCAAAATAAGCCAATATTTGGCATAACATTAAAAAAAGTCTCACCTTCAACATTTCATATTTTATCTATATATAAAATAACAATACAATTATCACATTCCTTTTTTATTCACAATTCGTACAGTGTCCCAACTTCTTTGGAATTGGGTTTGTAAATAAAACATAAATACTTAGGCCACACTCAGGATTTCTGATGGACTCTGGTACTACTACTAGCATAGCTACTTCCCTGATTGTGCTGTACACAGTCTGTCATGTTTATCTCTTAACCAGAGCATTTAACGGAAGCAAGTAGTTTATTCTTATTAAAGACACTAAGTTATTCAATAAAGAGCAGAGAGTGATTTTCTGTTTTTCTTTTGTTTTTTGATTCAAATTAACAGTATGCTGCTTTCACGTTCACATAATTAGAGGAAGCCAACATTTGGACAGGGGTAGGTGTAGGTTATTGACCTGGACATATTCATGCTAAAAACTGTGTGCTTGTAGAAAATTAATTTCTCAATGTGGAAACATCCATTCTGAGAAAACACGCTTCTCTAATATGGCTTGCCATTGGACAATTTGTGATTGTTTGCCGGAGTTTGTGTGGGAGTACAACATCTTCAGTATGTCATGTTCCTGCTTTCCCACTTCAAGAACTTGTGCTGAGATCCTCAGTCATAAGGTCACATCTGTTTAATCAGTACATACAGATTGACTTGAATTCTGAACAATTCGAAAGCCTTTCCCTCAGTGCAAAGCTCTTTTCATCTGTCATCATCTTTCAGTTGCATGTTTTTGCCTTTTCCGTAAAAGCCACGAGTTAAATGCCCTCGCATCATTGTAGAACAGTCTGTTCATTTTGAGAACGCATGATAATTTTATTCTGTCATTAAAGGGTTGCTTCACCCATTATTAAAAAATCTGTCATCAGCTTCAGCTTCACCTCAGCTTCAACTAATTCCAAACCAGTCTCTTTCGCTTTTCTTTCCTAGCAAAAACATAAAATAAAGGTTATACTTATTTTCAATGTTACACTTTCTACTATAATACATTTTAACTATAAGTACCTTTGCAACTACATGTCAACTAACTGTCACTACAGTGTTATTAGACTGTAGTAGGTCTACTGATCGAGAAAAATTGTATTGTTTACATCAGCATGAGTTTGAAAATCACATTTCATTTGTTCAGACTCTTGCTAATCAAGAACATGCTATGGATATTTACAATGTTGGAAAACTGCGCTGGCATTTATAATTTAATATCTGTGTAAAGTTAGAGCTAATTGCATTTCACATTGATGTTTCATAATTTTGCATATTTGTTACAGTTTTTTTATACACACACACACACTTATTTTCACATATATCCACACACACATAGGTTTCAGATCATCAAACAAATTTAAATAATAGTCAAAGTTAAGTAAATACAACATGGCCCTGTGTAAAAAAGTGTTTGCCCCACATAACTTTAAACAATTAAACTGTGGTTTATCACACCTGAGTTCAATTTCTCTAACCACACCTATTCTCAATCAAGAAATCACTTAAAATGTACCAAGAGCACAGTGATGACTCATCCAAAAAAAATAAATAAATAAATCAACAAAGACCCCACAACAACATCCAAACAACTGCAAGTCTCACCTGCCTCAGATAAGGTCAGTGTTCATGACCACACCATAAGAAAGAGACTGGGCAAACATGGCTTGCATGGCATAGTTCTAAGGTGAAAACCATTGCGGAGCTAAAATAACATTAAGGATCATCTAATTTTTGGAGGTCAATCATTCATTTTTTTTTATTTATTTTTTTTATCAATCATGGGATAAATAGTAGAAACCACCAATGATATAGAAGTGCAGACTAAAAGATTACAAAACAAGAGTGCAGACAAGCAATACATTTTAAGTGTGGGGAAGAAAAACCAACAACCTCTAAACAGTGAGTGTGGAGATTAAGACATCCCTATTTAAAATAGTTAGTTTTTGTCACACTATTGCAGAGGTTTTCAAAGTCTGAGACAGTGGGCCTCCCCTTTGACACAACCCACCCAATGCCGCCGTTAATTTTTTTATGATCAGTGTAATTTTTATTTATTTCCACACGTGTGTGAGTGAGAGAGAGAGAGAGAGAGGTGGGACTGTGTGTTTTACGGATCACATAGTCTGACGCTGTTTTTAAGATCTGCATTCCTTTATTTTGTATGAAATACAGCAAGAAAGCGTCAGACACTCAGTGCGCGAAGTTAAACAACTGAATAGAGCAGGAGACGGTTAAAAAAAAAAAACTCCGACAGGCAGAGACGCAACGCTAGTCGCATTCTATCAAGAACCACGTCTGACCAAACCCCATGTTTACCAGAACTATACTGGTTAATAAGTACTACAAACAAACCGAAATAAAAAACAAACCTGAAGCTGAAGAAACCCTAAACGTTAACGGAAGACCCGCGAACCTGAGTGATAGAGAGAAAGACACCTGTTCTCGTTTCCGGCGTTCTGAGCCGTGCGCGAGACGAATTAAATCTGCATGTGTAGGGGAGGCGCGCCTATCGCAGAACGCAGACACAGTCAGAGACCCAATGAGGATTTTTATGTAATCCGAGCACAGATAATGACTCGTATTACTCGTATGATACTCGTACTCGGCAAAAGTGCATTATCCGTACCGGATACTCATTTCAGCCGAGTATCCGGCTCAACTCTAGTTATTAGACTATCATTTTTTACAACTCTCCGCGCCTCCCCTGGCATGCTCTGGCGCCCCCCAGGGGAGGCGCGCCCCACACTTTGAAAACCCCTGCACTATTGCATATGATCATTTTCCTATAATCTATACTCAGTGCATTTAATCCAGAACAATTTTTCCAGTCACATTTTTAAGATTAACCTGTAAAATCATGTCAAAGAATAGACAACATGTCCAGCAGTTGGAAAGGGTTCTGGCAATATCATTTCACCTTTTCCATTTTACTCTAAATACAGTCATCTCTCTGCAATTTAGTAAAACATTTTGGGCTGAAAGAAACAGGACACGTCTTCCAATTTCCTTGGAATCTTCTGCTAGCTATAACTGGAGATTGCTTCAGTCTCTCTTCAGACAGGGTTTGGAAACAATGCATTTTAAATAAAGAAGCTTGTTGACTTGTATTGCATTGACCATGCTTGCATTTTAATACACTGTATTTTTAGATATTGCTGGCATGTTGCCTATTTAGTATAGCCTACATCCACAATAAGGTGTTAGTTTGGTCTTTTATACCAATGTGTAGTCCATTAAGCTACGTTAAGCATTTTAGAATGTCTCCACAGAGAATCCTGTAGTATGACGTATGAGGGAAACACTACTGCAACACAGCACTGTGAAATGCATTTAAGGACAATAAACAATGGAGAGAAATATAAGTCTACCTCAAATTTAACTTTTGATCTGTACAGAAAGCAGTTTACATTTACATCACGAAGACTTAAATGTAGACGCAGCTTGTGTGTCTTTCTCAGCTTTTCCGCATATATACTGGCCCTGATAGTCATCAAAAACACTAGCTCTCACCTAATCATCTCAACCCATTGCTCTGGCCTTCATTAACAGCCACTTATGCCACTGACAGCAGATGGAGTTCATGCATCTGTACTCTACTGCTTTTCCTGCAGTTCCCGGATGTCTAATCTTCTATCAAATTTGAACCACTAAATATGTGAAAGTAACTTTGTCAAACAAAATAAAACTGTCCAAGGAATTGCCTGTCATATATAATAGATTGTATTTTATAACAATGAATATTTTTGAAGTGAAATCAGAAAGGTGAATCGTAAAAATAGTGACACTTTGTGCAAAATATTTGAAGTGTAATGGTCATAACTTAAACATACAACCATGCTGAATTTCACCCCATACAAATACAATGCATTTAAATGCAGGGATGATTCATTGAATGCATTTGTTTAAGTACACAATTAAATAAGCTTTTTTGGTTCAAATGAATTTGGCATTAATTTTCAACCCTTCACTCCAGCACTGCAACACCTTCACCTTAGGTAAATCATTCTGATAGATGAAATCAATTGTGCCGAAATGTCTAGCCTCTCACTTTCAATTTGTAGCCACCAGTACAATGATAGCTAGCTAAACTCAATCAAATAATGGATGAGATTTCACATCCCTAGTTACCAACTCCTATTGTAGAGTGATATAAAGATAAGTATTTAAAGTATATTAAGCATGAACGTTTTAAACTTTTGAAAGGGTTAACAAGCAACATTGTGAGCAAAGAGCTAAGAAACATTTTGAGCAAAAAACTGAACAAAGACTATATCTGGATCAGATTGAGAACAAGGATCAAAACATAGATGGAGAAGATTGAGTCCATCAACACCTCCAAAGCTTGCACAGTCCTGTAGCACATCCTGGGTCAACATTTCATTAAGCTATGTTTGGTCATTGTAATTGTATGCCGTTTAATGTTGATGATCAAATAACTTTGAATATGCATTTGCAAATGTTACTGCTTGTTTCTGCATCATCTTCACGTGTTTTGATTTGGAGATTCAGTATTCTTTTAGAAGCTTATGACAGACAGGTGTAAAGAAACTAATCTTTGGTAGAGAAGTGCTTTCTTATAAAAGATGGTATAGATCTATATGAGGAGAAAGTGTTAAAGATTAGATAAAGTATGTGTCACAAGTATACATACTACTCAGCTTCGTCCACTCAATGCCTATCACCTGAATTTTGATTACCTCCACCTGTTATCGCTCATCAAGGACTGCTATATATACCACCACTTCAAAGTTGTTCATTGGTTTGTCTTTTTACTGTGATTAATCAGAGTTATTGATTTTCCCATATCAGTTTGTTCAGTGCTCTTTGAGTCCTCGTCAGTATTCTCACTAAAGATTTGTGTTTTCTTATCGATTTTCATCAATAAATCTTTCCAATATGTTACACATCATTAACTCTCTGCCAATCCAACTGTCAAAATGTGAATATTCAGAAGTGCAATCTGTAGTTTTTACGAAGACCATGAAGTTCAAAAGTCCTTTACATGAAATCATCTGGCGGACTTTATCTAACAAGTTAAGAGATTTCTAGGTCCAAGTAACACAGAGAAAGAGTAAACGTTACTAATTTACATGTGCTACCTATATTATAGCAATACAAAATAATTGAATATTTGCTAACTTGTGCGTTGAGGTTTTATATTTTACTTCAGAAAAAATCCACTAGATAATATAAAAAAAAAAACATATATATATATATATTTTTTTTTTTTTTTTTTGCAGTGTGACGCTTTAGTTATTTTTAACATGCTTTAGACCAAAATCTGAGCTAAAGCTATGAATTAGGCTGTTGAAATGCAAAACTTTAAAGAAGAGTCCATGACTACAGTTGCTGGCAGCTTTTTGTTGCAGCTAAAAAACAAGTCGCATACTGAAATAACAAAGCCCTCCAACACACATGTTTTCAATTACATTGCTAATTCCTGAAGTCCAATTGGCCCTATTTCTGCAATAAAGAACTGCAAATTTAAATGGTTGGATTTGCCACCTATAATTGTTTCATTGTGTAAGCAAACACGCATGAAACTCAATGATCAACCCCTAACTTTTCACCTTCATTCATCTTCATCCTTATTATGAGTTCAAGCTGTCCTTGAGGTATAAGCCCACTGCCTAGTAAAACATCAGGGGCATTTTATTTAACTCTGAGGTTTTGGAGAAACGTCATACATACAGATCTGATTATGTTTTCTTCCATTTCTTAAGACAAGTTTTTATGTGTAGCATTAATGGATTATATTTCAGTTTTTTTTTAAAGGACCGTGAACTTATAATGATAGAATGAAACATTTACATAAATTTACATCAAAATCTTTATTTAGAAAAGGCATTTTCCCACCCTTATTTTTAGCCCTCTGGTTTCAATACTCTGTTTGAAGGGTCTGGCAAGGGTCTGCTTTGATTGGCTAACCGAGGGATGGGCATACTATGTCCCCCGGGCCACATCCGGCCCGTTTGGGCTTTTTAATCTGGCCCGCAGAACTCACCGGACTTGTTTGAAACCTCCTTCATTTTACATTTTCCTGTGACGGCGAGTTGCTGAAGCTTTGGTGGAGAGTAGGCGCGCCCCCGTCAACAATCGCGGCACGCACCCCTCCATCAACAATCCATGTGGCCCGCGAGACAAATAGTTCGCCCTCCCTTGGCCTAACCTCTTTACACGTGAAAAGTATTATATGTAGAATTTGCTCAAATTTTAAGCACATTTTTACTATTACAGGTCTCAAGGTTAGCTAATGTTTTATAGCATTATTTAGATTGTGGCATGAAAGGTTGCAGTGATGAGTATTGTAGCTAATCACAGACATATTGAGAGCATGGATGCAGTGATTTCGTCATGTAACTATTTCAACACACAAGATAACTGAAAGTGCAAACATATTGTAAATTAGAGATTTAGAAAATCAACAGGAATTTTGCTGAGAGTCCAGAACTCGGTCAATGATAAAGTTGTGCTGTATGATTGACAGCTCTAGCTGTTGAAAAGGGAGCATTCATTGATTGCTTTCTATATATAGAATTCCCTTTTATCTGGGGTTAAATAATTAAGAGAAACAAAGCTGACCAGATTGACTGGTTTGATTTACTGACGCGTAGACAAAGAACATTGCATTTACATAATCATTACATATCAGAAATCACTGGCATTGATTCTCTTCTGAGGAGGCATTCTTTCACCTATAGATAGGCATATTCCACAAGTTATTCTCTTGGCTTGGTTAAAATAAAAGCCTGTTTTACGACTAACGAGAAGTTTTCAGTTCTGAAACTTACAGGTTATTCATACAGTATTATATTTCAAAAACTCAGATTTCTCAATTCATATCCTCTTTAAATGTTTTATCGAACAGTTGGCGGACCATATGCTCATTTTCTGACCCTTGATAATCAAATCACACCCTCTGTGTATTTAAGCTGGAAACTATTATAGGTCTTTTGAAGATTTAAGATGATTAATAATAACAATGATAATGAAAATAATACGATAACAATTTATTTGTTTTAATGTATACAAAAGTTTATATTTTAAATTGTTTTAATATTATCAAAATATTGTTTGTCATACCAGTTAAAGAGTAACATTTCTACAATAATATGCCTTTGTGCCACTGAGAGAATATCAATTTAGGCCACTGTCTGTAAGTTGCATATTACACTTTAAATGGTTCCAATAAACAACAGACTAACAACAAAACAGATCTCAGTATATTTCCATATCTGTTCAGTTAGAAGGGACACGTCTTTTTGTTCTTTTTCTTCTGAGGAAACAGTTAGCCAACTAAATTTGACGAGGTGGCTGACGCCGTGGGTCAACAGTATCTAGGACACCTCAGTAATTATTAATTAAGGAATAAAGCTTGAAGTCTTGGGCTGAGCTCAAATGGATGATTTTATACACAAAGCATGTCCTATATAATCAAAACCAACAAAGGGAGAGCATAGTCCGCATAGCATGAACAGAAATAGAGAAAATGGGTGGTGTTTTAAAAATCAATTTGTTCAGAGAGGTTAGTGCAAGGAGGTGTTTAATAATTAACTTTGTCTAGTTTGATCTTGGGAAATGAAGGTGAAAAGAGAAGTATTGTTTTATGTCTGGAAAATGCTAATTAAAGAAAGCAGCCAGTTTGAGTTTTCAAGCCGTCAGTCTGCCCTGGCAGTCTGAATTCACAGCTCAGCCAGGACTAATGGTGCCAGCGCCGTGTCTGGGGAAAAAGCAGGCATGAAACGACAACCCAAACGCTAATGAATTGCACATCCCTCTCTAGCACGAGGGAGGCCACTCAAACACTTTCCATTTCACACCAAAGACAAGAGAGGATCCTTCATCAGACCTGAAGCCCACAGTGGCTCATTCCACAACCCTTTTGTGAAGCATTTTATAGTTACAACCTCATACATGGCTGCAGTGGTCTACTTATAGTCTCTTCAGTGTTGGATTCCAGCAGCGATCAAGTCACAATTCAGTTGGATTAGAGAAAAGAACTGGGCTGAAATGCAAATCTGATTTATTTTCAGTCTGTCGGACCATTACTTATTTTTGTTTATCGTCAACACCAGAGACGATACAATTAATATGGCACAGTCATTAAGTATTCATTTTGTTTTCTTTTTTTGTTTTCATAACATTTGTAAATGTAAAAAATTGAAACATTTGCTGACTCAAAACAAACAACTACATGTGTCAAAATTCTTACAATCACAGCGGTTTTCTTCTCCTTTGTAATTCTGTTTCTAAGAGTCTTGTGGGAGAAAAATGGTCTAATACTACCAAACCCTTTCATCTTTTGAAGTGCTTTCACTTCAGCAATAATCAGCTTTGTCATATTTAAAAGAGACCAATCTTAGTTTTTTTTTATTCCAAAGCATTCATGAATTACAACTAATCGTGTTTGGATAGTACATTTTCACTTCTATATTCAAGACGTGGGTCATAAAACCCTATTAATATTACCATTAACACATAGTACCCTATAAAGTCTAAAACTCAATTTCATTAGCCCTGTAATATACTTAAGTAATGTCATGAATAAGCTGAGGGAAAAATTTAGTGCGGTGCCATTTGAAACATGTTGAAATGTGTGTAATAGCTTAATATTTGTCTATTTGAGTTCCTTGAGTGATAAAATGATGCTGTGATATTGATCTTAAAGTTCTTGATGTCAACACCTCTGTGTCAGATAATATGAACAGTGCCTCAGTCTCTCCAGTGAGCTGAGCTGATAACTGATAAGGACGCCATGATTACTCATTTAGAGACACAGGTTGAACCTTTTCTCCTAAGTTTATTAATCAAATTTGACTGGGGGCAGTAAATGTTGCAGCTCGTCAAAATGATTCCATTTTAATGTTGCAAAACCAGGTTAAAAATTCTTTATACATTGACCACTGCCATTAGGCTAGTAAAAAAGTAATGAAAGAGAAAATAATATGATGTGGAATAAAAACAGTTACAGCCATCGTTCTGAGTTTTGATGTATTAATTTCAGTTGTTTAATTTTAGTCTATTCATTTGGGGAAGAAATATGGATGCATGTTACATTTACACAAGCCGTCTATCATTATTGAACACACACAACTCGTGCTACTGTCAGCTTAATTTTCGTGAATTACTCGTTGCCCCCCAGTAATCTCCCGCTGTAAAACCAAGGTGACCCTCTTGTGGAGTTCATATGCACTTACCTCATAAATGCATATAAAATAGACCACAGGAAGACTCGCATGGGCTATTCAGAGTGCTCGACTACCCAGCGTCCGCATCTCTCAGCTGTTCGTGTCTCAAATATTTACTCATGTTTCATAGCAAAATATTTGCTTGAAAGATTACTCATATCTCGGCATGTTACTCAAGGTATTATTGCACTTTCACTGTTACAGACCTTGGGTCGTTAACAACCCTATATAGTTTTTGTAAAAAAAAAAAAAGTTGTTTTCCTTGCTATATTGTTTATTTGGGTAGCAATAATGTTCTAGGTCACTAAAGTTACCAAATTATGTGTTTTTGTATGTTATTTATGCTACATTTTTATATGAGAAATGTGTTAAAGTTTAGCACAGTGTACGAACAATATATTTTATGGATCAATCAATGAAAAGAATACACATACAGGGGTTGGACTGTAAACACTGGCCAATATTGTGTTGGAGTTAACATTTACATTTATGCATTTGGCAGACGCTTTTATCCAAAGAGACTTACATTGTATTCAAGATACACACATTTAATCAGTTCTTGCTTTCCCTGGGATCGAACCCATGACCTTGGCGTTGTAAACACCAATGCTCAACTGATTGAGCTACAGGAAAGATTTTTTTTTTTGTAAAGGTGGACAATCTTCACTGGTTTTACATTCCAACAGTACAAGCAGAGAGTGAAGGTTGAATTAGCAGAGCAATAGTACAGCTGAACATAAAATATTGCCATCTACACAGATGGGATGGCATCTAATGGGAGTGTTAGTATCCCTGGTGTGTATCTGTGACCAGGAATACAGGTCTTTGTGGTGTATTGAGAGCTATGGCATCCAGTGTAATGTCAGCATACAACCACAAACTACATCCAACAGGATCAACTATCGATGCAAGAGGAATCTGTCTGAAAGGGATGCAAACCTGGATTGTATTCAAAAAACATAAAACAGCAACGATGTGCGAATTAAATTTGCACATCGACTCTCCTGTTTCCATCAAAATGTTTTTAGTTAAGAGCTTGGGGTTTCAGAGGGCCACTGGAAATGTGGGACTGGCACTGTATGGATATTAAATGTTCTTAATTCAACTATAGATATCAATAAAAAAAACTTTTTTTTAAGAGTTAAAAGTGTGAAAATCTGGCAGTGTTGGAAAAGTAGATTGTGCCACTTATCTGTAATCTAACAGGATATATTACAAAATAGGCTACACCATGTATTCTGTACAATGGAATGCTTTTTAATCAGTTTCTTGGCAATAGATTTCTATTAACGCAAGGTTTCACATGCCTTGATTATGATCCCTATACGATTCTTCATGGATCTCACTGTGGTTGTATCATCAACACTGATGCAATTGAGATTAAAAAATTGTTGCCTCTTGCCATTTGTCCAACCTTACTGGTATTAACAGCAGTGTCTAATGTAACCTCTGTCTCAAATGAGCATCCTTCAGTAATAAGTATTTCCCCCATAGGAGCACAACATAAATCACTAGGGGCAGTGGGAGGGGCTAATGGCTGTTTTAGTCAAGCTCCATGGAGCTCCCTCCCTCTTGGGCCACTTTTTAATTTAGAGTTAATTAAAAGGATGTTGCCCTCTCCCTAGACCATGCATCCACAGATATGCAGAAAAACAGATCAGTGGGACCATCTCCAGCGGGTAAAGATGACCCAATTCATACTTTTGCTAATGGTAACTACGGGAAGTGAGAGATGCCATCATAGATTTGTCATTGCTCTTTAGTATCTCTGTGATTCTATCCTAAAAAGAATAATCACTGCTGGAGGAATTAATGATTGCTACAGTCAAAAAATATGGTACATGTATCAAAACCAGAAGAAACACATTTAAAAACAAAAGCAGTCTACAGCAATGGGCAAAACAGTCTGCCAAGTCCCATAAAAATGTGTATGGAATTACAACACAAATAATTAGTAACACATTTAAAACAGGCTGTCTGATTTCAAGACCCATCCAGGGATTTCAATAGCTTTTGAAAACCAGGGGTCATTTTTGGGTTCAATTTGTCTATTAACAGAAAAACCGCATTCAACGGTAGCCTGGCCATGTGATAACAACAACAAATTGGACATCACTGACCAGAGTTTACCCAATTCAGGCTCTGAGGACAACTTATAATACAGCAGTTTGTCAATGTTGTCTGTGCACTTATTATTATTTTTTAACAAGGAGTAGTTTGCAGGAATGACAGTGTCAATGAAAGTATCATACTGGTTTGCTACATCATCACAATCCTTGTCAGCAACCAGCTTGACAGATTGCTGTCGAGTTGAAGAGGAACTCCTCTCCTTCACGTCATTTCTGAAACCTTGTAGGATAACGCCAGTTGTCAACTGGCCAACTGTCGTGCGATGCGGCTCTGGCTGTCAGGCGGTATAAATGGCATAAAGCGCGGCAATTGCGTCAGAATCAAGACTGAACATGGCACAGCTGGTCAAGTGCGAACACAGCAGACATTGCAACGTCTCGTTCCGGTCTCTCAGGGAACCGAGGTTACGATAGTAACCGGAGAGAACTGTTTAATCTCGCCTTCAAAGAGACCAGATCACCCTGAACCATTCACCAATCACAGCGAAGAGGCACACAGCTCAACCAATGGCAACGCCGCCAGGTGTGCTCACTACTGATAGGTGCAGCTAAACCAATGAAATGTGCATATCCGAAGCCTGAAAAATACCACGCTGCACTATTACAGGGCAGACACGACTATTCAGAGCGCATTTAAGCACAACTAATGTGAGATAGCGTCATAGCTTCAACGACAAAGCGGTGACACATAAGCACAAACTACTGTAAAATTGAGTATCTCACTTTATTAATTGAATAATTTATTAAATTACTCACCGAAAGCACTTGAGAAGCCAAAGATGGAACATTCAGTTTATAAAACCTGGCAAAAGTGTTCTGAGAAGACCAGCCAGCAGCAAAACCGATATCCTGTATTGACGTACCTCTAGACCAAGCCCACGACGAAGTAGCAGCTAATAGATTTCAATAAACAATAGAGTTCTTTAATGGAAACGGTGGTGAACAGGGCGGGGTCGAGGAACCGTGAGAGCGTCACGAGACCCGGTGGCATGATTGATAATGAGCATCACCTGCGAGCCACCAGTTTGTCATCTCATGGAGGAGCGGAGGCATAAAAAGGAAGAGCGACGACAGTGTAAGACGAGAGAGGATAGGCCTGAACTTTATGTTGAGTTTTGTGTGTGTGGGCGGCAGTCGTCCGTGAGGGACTGTCGCCATTGTTTATTTTTATTTATTTTTTTATTTTGGTTATTAAAGTGTGTTAAATGTCTGCCGGTTCCCGACTCCTTCCTTGACGAACATTGAACTCCGTTACAGTAACAAACTAATTTAATGGTAACGAACAAATGGAAAGATAATCCACAACGATGAAGACAAGGTAGCAGCACGTCTACATGCAAACACGAACAACGACAACCAACAAGTTAATGAAAGTGGAGAACTTGAATACACATGGTGATGAACAGAAATTACGAACAGCTGTGATGATGCTTAGTGTCCACAGCAACTGACGAGTCACTGGAAATAAATAGTCCTATGTGATTGATTATGAGGGTGTGACAGAATGCTCCCTTCTGGAGTTCTTGCGCCGTGGTGACAAAGGGTCGTGAAGGTGAAGGGATGGAAGTGAAATGACGGCGAATGACGTCTGAGTCTACAGATCCAGAGCGCAACTAGAATGACAGCCCATGGTGAAGTTGAGGAAGGAATTTACATTTAAGCATTTGGCAAACGGTTTTATCCCAAAGCGACTTACATTGCATTCAAGGAAATCATTGGTCTTCAGCAGGTCTTGCTTTCCCTGGAACCAAACCCATGACCTTGGCGTTAAGGAATAAGTCAGGGTGTAGCTGTGACTGATGACACCCTGGTGATGGCTGACATGGACAGAGCCGATGTTAGAGGATCCCAGGGCACAGACAGACAGCTGATGGGCATTGGGACAGTGAAAAGCGCCCACAGTGCAGAGCACCCACAGTGGTATCTTGCTGCAGTTATTACAATCAGCACTCTCAAGCAGACAACACAAAGTGAGTGCATGTCCCCAACCGAGATGTAGCAAGGGCAGAGGGATGTGCACTGCACAAATGTTTGATTCGTCATTTTGTAAAAATTGGAGAGACCTTTTCTTTAAAACTAGGCTAGGAAGTAGTTCAGTCAAACGAAACTCCAACAACCAGCATGATGACAACAACACATACACTCACACACAATGCTTGCTTTCCGGCGCACCTTTATCACCCTGGTTCGTGATGACACAGACTTGCGTCCGTCACTGACTGTCACTCACACTTGGTCGATCGATCGTTCACATAAGTGCTTCACGAGATTATCGTCAAGTTATTCCCCTAGCGTTCGGTGCAGTGCAAGTTCCCTTGCAACGTTCCAGTGAGACATGTTCCAGCCAGTCTGTCATATGTGCTCAGTGTGAACTTGCTCTCATCCGCTAAACAAACGAGGTGTCAATGGTGGACATGAATTCTGGTGTTCTTGGGCAAATGCCAAAAATCACTCTTTAGAGGGATTATTTTACTGTTGCCTCTCCAGTGTTCCTGTTGTCACTTTCTGTTTGCACCAAAACAGGTGAAATAATTTCACTTATGCTTCCTTATTGTACAGATTGACACACCTGAAGTTTAACTGACTTGGTGATATACTGTCAAGTGTTCCCTTAATTTAGTGTATATTTGATCATCTCAATATACATAAAAAAAAAATGCCATTAAAAAAACAAATTGGTTTGACTTGATTAGGAACATCAGTTTGATGTTATGCATTTGTGGTTATTTCCAGACAGTATTTCCCTTTTGACAGTTCACCCTTTAAAATATTTTCACAGCAAAAAGTAGGGTTTGTTTTCAGATCATTATTGCTTAATTTTAATCACATTGGCAAATAGCTTTTGTTTCTGAAATGTTATTTTACCCTGGATTTTTTTTTCTTCAGATATTTTACTGGAAAGCAATAGTATAAGCAAGATACACAGGTATTAAGAAAATGATTTGTTTTGCAGTGCAGTAGCTACTTGCAGATGAGAGCCAAGAAATGTAAACAAGCTCAAACATGGAGTCTTTTCTTCTGCTAAATTATAAATAAATCATAAATAAACAAACGGCAAGAAAGAAAATAGCTTATTGATCTTCATGCATTGTCTCGTTAATTATGCTGGAGGTGTAGATTTCATCTAATCGATGTTAGGAGATGCATCTTTATTCTTGTGTGTAACTTATTACTGTCTGAGAAATACAAGGCTGTACCGCAATTAGAGCTCTAAAGCACTCGCCAATCAATACCCCAGATGTATATCCAAGACTTTCCAGGAAGCCATGCATTGAGAGAGTCACAGTGTAAATTCTCCAGGCTAAAGGCTAATCTGCTTTAGTGCTGAGAAGTCCTTCACTAGAATTTGCCTCAATTTTTGGGGTTAATAACTCTGATGACCCAAGCTTTGTCTCAAATGGTTGAGTTTGGGGATATCTGTTTAGTTAGACCTGCTTCTTTTCCCCATTTATAGATACTGGTTGCCAGTCCTTGACTAGATGTTTCCCACTGTTCAAAGTACACATCTGAATTTCAGAATAAAGTCAAGATTAAAGATCAGTTAGTCATCAGAGGGTGATCATCACTCTTAGATTCATTTTAAGTTATCTGTTGTCTTTGTGTGAACACAACATAACTGATTCTAAAAATATTCCAACATTTTTAGATCATTGTCCTCTCTAAATAAAGATACAATCCCTAAATGGCTAGCTTGACACAAGTGGATCACTCAAATCAGAGAGAATGTGAAGGAAATAATGATGGTGATGGACATGAGCAGGACGTTTTAGTTTGCATGCTTGGGGCATTGTCCTCACTGAATGCTTAACATGTGAGGCAATTTCGCCATTCTATCCAAGTAATTGTAATTCATGAATGGATTTTGAAATTTATGTCAGAATAATTAATGTAAAATTGCTAGAAAATTAACTTGAGAAAATGTATATTCTGTCATGTTCTGTTTTGTTTAGTTTTCACCTTCAGTTTTCTCCTTGTTTGCTTGAGTTCCTTGTTAGTTTCTTTGGCTGTTTCTGTTCTCCCTTTACATTTGCAATGACGTTCCCTGTGTATTTAGCAATAATATTGAACAGAAATAACTGAAGGCTTAAATGTTAAACATGATTGCATTTTTTTTGTTCAAAATATCCTTTAATTGTGTGCAATATTATGGTCACGTGGTCTATCCAAGTTGTGTTCCAAATTTAAAGTTGATATCACAAAAATTGAGGCTGCTAAAATGTTTTAAAGTTTAGTTTCCATATGATATTTGAGTGGTTAAGCTTTCAAATAATACCTAATGTGTGAGGACTACTAAAATATGTGATTTAAAAACAATTTTACACCATAACATACATAATACAGTGGAGTTCACTTATCTTGACTTACGGTTAACTCGCCAATCTTATTATGTTGACGTTTTTGAAGTGGAACCGCCAAACTCCCTATTTGTCTTACCATTTTCTTTTCGGTAATGTTGATTCTACGTTGCCGAACCTTAATATCTCAAGCACAAAAGAGGGACAAATTCTCCACTTCACATGGTTATCTTATGACTAATGAGCCTACCTAGTTCACTGCGCATGCGCTGAGTTTGCGTTGCACGTCGCTCTGTCAGTGACGCTTCTCTCGCACTCTCTGAATTGAAAGCACATATCATTCTTGCGCTTCTCAACGAGCAGCGAGTGCTGCAGTGGGCGGTGGGTCCCACCCACATGCCAAAGCCTCATCTGCTTCTGTGTGCACATAAAGCCCGCCTTCTCTGATTTTATTGGTTTTCTTAAATATTTTGACATTGATCGGTAATGAGCAGTTACCGACCAATGAGTATGAGGCTTAGATAAACACACACACCAGCTTCTGTTCTGACACAAGCTCTGCTCAGCGCCGCTGCGGATTGAAGAACATGGCTGGTAAAAGACGGGACGAAGCCAAATTTGTTGAGAAAGCACATTAGACAGAAAGAACGCAAGAAAGTATGCAATCTAGTACAGCATGATGACCTCACAAATATGTTGTGGCTGTTTACACTGTGAGCGAAATTGTGTTTTTGCAATGTTGGAGAATATAATTAAAGGTTTGTATCGAGAATCGAAGGTGTTTTTTTTTTATTGTATACTGGTAAATTTCTGCTGTTAGTTGGTGCACATATGCCTTTTGTTGTTAGCAAGCATATACAGTGTATGTACATTTTTATAGCATGCCGATTGCTTCATCAAATAAATCGGCATATTGGCTGTTGGTTATCTTGATCATTGGTTATCTCTATGCTTTTTTGCAACCCCCTAGACTGTCGACATAATCTTATTCCACTGTAGTAGAATACCAAACAGTGGATGATGTTACAAACTGTATTTTTGCTTCTAGTCTCTATGGATTTCTGTTATCTTGTCCATTACTGAGCGTATCAGGCTGTCCTGGTTGGTGGACATGTTCTTATATATATGCTACAGTTTTACAAGTAGATGAAGTGTTCATAAATCACTGTGTCCTGCAGCAAGACTGAGATTATGTTTAGCTTAATATACCAGTTATAAATCAATACTGACTGGACCAACAGTTTTTTTGTCTCCACCTCTATCTATTATTTTTTGGACATTGATAGATGTCTGAATTTTATAAAGATAAAAAGTAATGGGCCCTGACAAGATAAAATATAAAAAATAACTAGAAACATGTTATACTGATAATAAATAAACACTGTATTGACATTAAATAGAAATGTTACAAAATTAACTTAGCATACATGCATGCACAGGCTGCAATACTTATTTCAGCAAAAACAGTCTATATCCTCAATCACAAATCACCTGCAAACCAGTTTAACGGTGCTTTACACTTTACATAATTTACAAAACCAATATAAAATGAATCTCTCAGGAACTCATGAAAGAATGTTCATAAGTTTGCATAATTTTCCCTACTGTAATGTTCCTCCACCTTCAATTCACATTTGCATGATATGAGTGAATATGAAAATATATTAGTATTTCTAATGACAGTTGGCATATGTGATTTAAATAGGTAATTTGACCTTCACATTCGTATTCCTATAAGTAACAAGTACTCATACAAATACACAAAGGCAAAGACAATAATTCACCAAGAATCAAATTAAGCAAGTGCTATAGTTGTTTTGAATTGACTCTTGGGTTAAGGAACTTTTAGTTACAGCTTTTTCATGTCAATCAGCCTGTGATTACGCACATTATACATTTCTCTCAGTTCAGTGGCCACAAAACAGACAAAGAAATGTCATCAAAAAACAAATAGCAAATTAGTAGCTCCACTAATAGCCCCTTGGTACAATTAATATATTTAATCAATCATACCCCTCATAGGCTATTTTAAATATAATAAATGTGCATTAGTACAGTATATCCTAAACATGGTGTAACTGCAAAGTCTAGTTAATTTACGATTTTAAAAAAAGTAGTTTCTCAAAACTCCTAAATCTATTTAAATATTAGATATTAGATATTATGTTTTTGATATGGAACAGATTTTTTCTGTAAGCAGTAGCATTACAATTTAATACAAAAAGAATTGTGCTGCGTCTCTCATTATCATTTGATAAATTATCCCTCAACATAAGTTTTTCAGTCTTAGGTAAAGGTGTGGTAGCTCAACAGGGGTTTCCAAGCATGCCCTTGAGCAAGGTACACAAGCCCAAGTTTTTCTAGTGGTGTAATAATTGGCAACCATGCATGCTCAATAAAAAAGGTATCCTGACATAAAACTAATTACAATGGGTTATTATCAAGCAAAGTTATTTTAATGTAAATCCACAGGCATACTTAACTTTTAACAGATGGACTGTGTACTTCAGTTTAGCTGAACAAAACAGAAGAAACATGGAAAATTATGCATTAAATCATTCAATTTATTAAAGCCTCAGTCTGAACAGAGGATACACCTCAGGGCATTTCGTAGTGGAACACCAGGGTCTGCCAAATTCCAGAAGTCAGTCCCAAAAGAAGCCTATGCATGCTTTGATGACATTTGCACAAAGTTCCCCTTTAATCAGCTCCTTAATAACAGCTAGTCCACCATTAAGCATTCAATACATGCAGGCAGTGATTTACTAAAACTGTGCCAGTATGAAAACAAACTTGATAACTTGCACACAAAAAAAATATCAGAGCTGATCTACTAATGTATACTACTGAGGATTACATCTTTCAGATCTGCAAAATAGGGCATTGGCCAGTTTTTGCAGATTTCCCTCAAATTTGAATCCATCCAAGTTGTGAATCCATAAAACAGCAAAATTAAAAGCTGCAGTCACACTGCCAAAGTGACAAAATCCCATTACTTTCAACAGAGAAAGATGGCAGTTTTCAGTGACACAAGTGGCATTGGCGACATTGGTCAATATAGGCATGTCCATGTTTAACTTTATGCAACTTTCAGAACTGACAGTTCATAGGAGTGAAGTGGAGCGCACGTTATTTATCACTTTAACTTGGACAAGATAATATTAGCGGTCAGCAACTTAAAAAAACAAATGTCTCTGTGTTCACCTTGCTGAATCTGAAGGATTCCAAAATTGATAGGAGGGTAATTAACTGATTAATGTAAGGTTTGCACTAGTAAATTTACTGGAATTTGCACCATTATTAACAAAAGCGCAAGGCTTGTATTAAACTATAAGCTAACTTGTACTGGTCTTGACAGATTATAGAAATGATCTGGCTGCATCTGTATTTGCACATTGTCAGTAGATCACCAACAGAGCTTTCCACTTCCACACACTTTTTTTTTTTATTCTTCAAGAAGCCATTTCACTAATAATTAAAAAAAAATTAAAAACTATTTTACAATTTCACAAAGTGGTACCAAATTTCTATAAATTTACATAGAATCTGGTTCATATGTTTCATACAACTTACCACTAGGAGCTAACTATTTTCTTACAAAACTAACATTCACACAGAATAACCATAAAACAGTATTGGAAGTGTATTTAACAATATTATATATAAACCGATTCCCCAAAAAGTTGGGACACTACAAATTGTGAATAAAAACAGAATGCAATGATACGGAAGTTTCAAATTTCAATATTTTATTCAGAATAAAGGGTTTTCATTGTAAAGGGTTTAAACAATGTTTTCCATGCACGCTCAATTAACCATAATCAATTAATTAACATGCACCTGTGGAATGGTCGTTAAGACCTTAACAGCTTACAGAGAGTAGGCATTTAAGGTCACAGTTCTAAAACCGCAGGAGACTAAAGAGACTTGTCTACCGACTGTGAAAAACACCCAAAGAAGGTCCCTGCTCATCTGCGTGAATGTGCATTCAGGCATGCCGCAGGGAGGCATGAGGACTGGGGCAATAAATTGCCATGTCCGTACTGTGAGATGCCTAAGAAAGTGCCACAGGGTAACAGGAAGGACAGCTGATCATCCTCGCAGTGGAAGACCACGTGTAATAACACCTGCACAGGATCGGTAAATCCGAATATATCACACCTGTGTGACAGGTACAACAACTGCCACAACACAACAACTGCCCGATTCACACCAGGAACACACAATCCCTCCATCAGTGCTCAGACTGTCCACAATAGATGGTACAGGGAAGACATCCTCCTCCCTCATATGGTACCCTTTATGCATGCTCATCTGGACATGATCCTCCAGCAGGACAATGCCACCAGCATACTGCTCGTTCTCTTCCGATGTAGTTTTTTTTTTTTTTTTTTTTATTGCCGCATGCAGAGCTTTACTGGCATTTGATTGGATGACTAACGTTCAATCTCTTGGGCTGCATCCTTTAAACTAGGTAACATGCCCAAAAAAGAAAAAAGGGGGCCTGAAATGTGATGTCCATTTTAATGGACACAGGGTAGGTCTTCTTTGTCACATCTTCCTCTTTATGATATGGAAAATGTGTTCTATGGGTGAAAGATGTGGACTGCAGACTGGCCATTTCAGTACCTGGATCCTTCTACACAGCCTTGATTGTGTAAGTATGTGGTCTGGCATTGTCATGTTGGAAAATGCAACGGCTGGATCGGAGAATGTTGGTATACTGGATAATGGATTATACTTTTCAGTATTGATGGTGTCTTTCCAGATGTGTAAGCTGTCCATTCCACACGCACTCATGCAACCCGCTGATAAAAACTTGTGTTATCCTTGTCCTCTTTAGTCTGGATGACATGGCGTCCCAGTTTTTCAAAAACAACTTCAAATTTTGATTCCTCTGACCACAGAACAGATTTCCACTTGATGCTATGGAAAACACCTGCGCTTCTGGATCAGGTTTAGATATGGCTTCTTTTTTAGCCAGCAACCGCGATTCATAAGCAACCGTTATGTTCACCGAAAAAAAAAAAAAAAATTCTCGAAGTATTCCTGAGCCAACGTTGTGATTTTCCATTTCAGTAGCATTCCCTTATGTGATGCAGTGTCGTCTAAGGGACAAAAGATCACGGGCCTCCAGTATGGTTTTCCGGCCATGACCCTTACCCACAGAGATTGTTCCAGATTCTCTGAATCTTTGGATGATTTTATGCATTGTAGATAATGATAAACTCTTTGCAATTTTTCTCTGAGAAACTCCTTTCTGATATTGCTCCACTATTTTTCAATGCAGCATTGGTTGGAATTGGAATTGGTGATCCTCTGCCTCAGAGACACTGCCACTCTGAGAGGCTTTTTTATACCCAATCATGTTGCCAATTGACCTAATAACTTGCAAATTTGTTCTCTAGCTGTTCCATTATATATATATATATATATATATATATATATATATATATATATATATACACATTTAACTTGTCCGGCCTCTTATTGCTACCAATCCCAACTTTTTTGGAATATGTGGCTCTCTTGAAATCCAGAATGAGCCAACATTTGGCATAACATTTCAAAATGTCACACTTTCAAAATTTGATTTATCTATATTCTATTGTGAATAAAATATAAGTTTGAGGGATTTAAATTATTGCATTCCTTTTTTTATTCACAATCTGTACAGTGTCACAACTTTTTTTGGAATCAGGTTTGTGCCTTTATAAATTAATATACAATAAGACACCACAAATAATATGTTATATATATTATAATAATATATAATAATATTATGTGAGTTATAAGAAGTTATAAAATATTACGGTTACCACAAAACATTGATTAACAATGTAATCATTTTCCTCAATGTTGCTGTATTTTCTTTTTTCAAATAAATACAGCCTTAGAGAGAATAAGAAACTTTCCTTCTAAAATAAATAAAAATATTAGTCAGCAAAAGCAAATGTGTTACTTTAGATTTTTCTTCCAAATACAGTATAAGCTAATAAACGCTCTCTTTAGTGTTAAACGTTATAATATACACAGAGGAACGTGAGCAAAGGTGTCAGTGACAGGAGAGAGAAATGGCAGGCAACAGAAAGAGGGCAGCAAGAGGAGCATCTCACGGCAGCTCTGATGGATGGGGCTTGTTAGAAGGCCCAACTGTTAGCTAAGTGACAATGACAGCTGGAAAAGGCCTCCATTACCACTTTTAAGATGTGGCTAAAATCACCGTCAACCCATAGAAGCAGATGTCGATAACCCAGGGCGAAAGTTCTGTCAGCAGTGACAGCAACACATTTTCATCAAGCTAACAGAGCCGTAAGGCAGATGCTAATGTAGCTTAGAGGAAACACTGGAATGCACTATAGCTTTTAGGAGGTCATGAAAGGACCTTGTAGTTTTGCGAGTTGTGCTTTGGACAAAAATGTACAATCCCTTCAGGGATTCACTCAAATGAAGGAAGTCTTGCAATGTGAAAGTGTAAATAATTACTCTCTGAAAGCTGCTCTGCTCATTTACATGCAGCTGTAGAGTTGGACTCTAATAAAACTAGAACTTCAAGCTGTGTGTTCAGAGGTTAAGTGCTCTGAGTGAACAAAAAGACTGTAACAGATGATGGTGTGGAAGTCGTTATCCTTCTGTATTCCACTTCAGATATTATGTAGGTTTCTGCTTACCATTTCAAACACAGATCAGATACTCTGGAAGTTACAAGGCCACAGCTGTACTCACTGAGCTACCTTCACAGAACATTCTATATCCGTTCATGCTGCCACTTCCATTTTAACCCCTAAAAGCACACCTTGAGTCTTTAGTGACCTGGGACGTCATCTGTGTTAGATCCTTCTGTGGTTGCTAAAGACCTGAATATGTAAATAATGTTTGGTGTGATCATGCATTTAAGGGTTAGATGATATAGCAATAGTTGATGTTTACAAATGAAACCACTTCTTCCAAAGAAGAATGGAAGGTTGATTCTGGTCCGGAGCGGAGCATGCACGATCAGCGCTTGACAAGAATCAACCTGGTTCAGACCAGAATCAACCTTCCATCCTTCTTTGGACTAGTGAAGTAGCAATAATAGAACCAATTTCATAGCTGGGAGAGGCCTTCTGACCTCTAACGCAACAGATTACTTTGTCTCACAGCACCCGAAGAGAAATATTCGGTAAGCATAACAATGCTGCCACACATTCTACTAGCGAACCAGCCAAGGATATCCGCTGGTGTTTTCTTGAGCCAGGGCCCTGTCTTGAAGGGACATCCCAACCCCCTGTCACTCTGACAGAGTGCGGGTAGTTTTGAGTGGCACAACATGGGGCTACGAGGATGCGGCTGGCTTTCAGCTTCTAACTTCGGGACCAAAAAAGTTCTTGATAATAAATATTATAGAGTGATGTAGCTCTTAAGGGCCTCCTCTATTGTCAGTGTCCCATAGCCTTGATTTATTATTATTATTTTTTTTTTTTTTTACCTTAACATCTCAGCGTGAGGATCAAAAGAAGGAAGCCTTGACTACTTGAGACATGACTCATAAACTGGAGATTGAAGTGGTGAGTCTTTATCTCTAGCCTTGACACTAACAACATCCAGCTCTTCAGAACTAGATAACTGCAGCACCAGTGCTTCCAGATCCCAGAACAGAATACTGGACCTGCCATGTGAGTGCAGAGATGATGCAAGGCCCATCTCTAACCCCTTTGACAGGTCTATTTGCGAACCCCAACACGAGGATCACAAGCCTGGGCAGCGTTTGTTTTAAATACTGCCAGCCATGAATGGAGCATAATTGTAAATACAGTCAGCATTCTCAAACTTTGACGGTGTATTCTCTGCTCTCAAATGAACAACATAAAGACTGTGTGTATCCCTGCTCATGATTGTGGCAAGGGCAGGGAGAAACCCAAAATCTAAACTGCTGTTCGCTCGCCATAGTAGTTTTTTCTAGTATGGTGTGAGACTCTTTACAGCATTTGCTGCTGCTTCCTGTTCCGGTGCATATTTATCATCCTGCTTCATGATGTCATCTTACCATGATATGATCGATTAGATTTGTACTTCATGAGACAATCATGCTAAATCATTCCCCTACCGTTTCGAAGCAGCCCGGGTTCCCTTGAAAGGTAACTGTAAAGTAGGACAATGCTAGAATTTTTACCATTGGTCTTATTCTTTTTGGACACTAAACAATAAATTTATCTTTTGCATTTTTGTCAATCTAACAGTTAATCTGCAGGTGTGCAATGCAATATATTGTGAAATCATCACTGAAATTCTTTGTATTTTACTGGAATACTGGAGTTTGTCTTAGTGTAGGAAATATATTTTGGAAAAAATTTAGCACTGATGTTCAACACAAGATCATGTTGTTAAGACAACTGTTGTAGATCCTCTGTAGCAATGCTTTTCAAAGTCATGAATGGTTAAAGTTTTTGTATTCCTGACACTTTAGGCTTGCAGTGTTTACAGATTAAAACTCTGTACAAAGATTTCCTATGGGAAATCACGCACATTGATAATCAATACTAAAACATATTAGGACCAATCACGCTGAAACCTTGAGCCTTTGAATGATGAGGACACACAATGTGCTACTGGGCCTTGGGAAACATCATTATCAAAAGCAGTTTGAATGGAGATGTCAGACTCAAGGTACATGCACGCACACGCACACACACACACACACACACACACACTGGGATGAACAGATGAAAAGATTTGTTATGTATACATCATTTTTATGTCAAGTTAGAGAGGGACAAATTAAATCATTTTGCAGAGATGTCGATATTACTGCTGATGCTGGGAAATGTAGAATGTGACTCTGAAGTCAAAACAAGATTTAATGAATAGTGCAGCAACCGAACCTCGGATTTGTTCCCGTATCACTTTATAAATGAGCCGGGATGACAAAGACTTTTTGTGATGAAAGACCTACAAGATGTGTTTTCTTTTACAGGTTTTCAAAGGGTTTACTAACTTGCTGTACATTGTGTGTTTTCAATAAAGCAAATTAATGTGGTAAGACATAAAATAGGACTTGAAAGAGGATTACATAATCAAAGAAAACAAGGTTGTACCACGTCTTGTTTTCTCAGGATTCTGGTTGTTTCCTTTTAGTTCTTCCAGCCACATTTTTACATATCCCTTTCCATTATTAAATCTTAACTGAATCGATAGATTATATGCAGAGTTAGCAAAAAAATCTGATTTTATTTCCTGGGTTCGGCTTTATGCAAATATTTAGTCTGATTGTAATAAATTTGACGTATTATTAACATAAAATGTTAAGGAATTTAATATGCTCAAGCCACCCAAATCACTTTCTCTAGACTAGATATGATGCGTAGTCAAAACTTGTGCAAATAATATTTTACCACATTTCACCTCCTAAATTAATTTGGTTTATTTAGAGAGGTTAGACAGACAATGTTGACCATGGATGATGTATCCTAGTTCTCGTCTTGATTTGTATCGGATTGTCTGGGACAGCGTCGTTGGTGGCTGACGAGCTTTCTTTGCCACAGAAGCTGCAGATTCCCTGACTGCCGTTGTTCCGCAACTTCCTGTGGGCTCGCTTTTCTTCTGATGCATGCATCATGTTCACTTGACTTGAGCTGTGTGATCAGGGTGCTCCTCCACTTCGGGCAGTCTGCTGCAAGGTCTTCCGACGGCTTTCATGTCCCCCTTCATGACATCTTTAAATAATAAGGTTCGGGCGCCCTATGGTTCTCTTCCCAGATGCCAATTCTCTAATCAACTCTAATACATATACATTTATGCATTTGGCAGATTTACATTGTATTCAAGAAACACATTGACATTCTAATCAGTTCTTGCTTGTAATCAAACCCATGATGTTGACATTGCAAGCCCCATGAAAAAATAAATATATATTAAATATCATAGTTCGTCAGTGACTGATGTTAGCCCTCTGGGTACAGCTCCCAAATAGAATCAATTATTGCTTTCCCTGTGATCGAACCCATGATTTTGGCGTTGTCAGCACCAAATACTGATTGAGTTACAGGAAAGCTAAACGGGTTTCTATGAGGTAAACTTATGCATTAAAGTGGAGTCTGTTCTCTGAGTCGTATTCTTCCAAGCAGGAAGACCCCTTGAAATGCCCGATTATTATTGTGCTTTCCTTCCTTCAAGAGGGATTGGAGCGGAGGCTGCCCCCTCCACATTGAAGGTGTATGTTGCCGCCATTGCAGCACATAACGTTGTTGTTAATCGCAGGTCTATGGGAAAGCACAAACCTGGTCATCAGAACCTCTGGGGGTGAGGGCTGACTCCACTTTGTATGTTGCTTCCTCTTGGACGTTTGGAGCATGGTGGCTCTCTGACTGTTTTTAATCCTTTATTTTGTACTTTATACTGTTTTTAACAATTTATTCACTTTTAGTTATTGTATTGCCCTAAAATACTTAATTCCTTTATTTAAAATACACAGCGTTACATAACCATCACATTTTAACTCAACTATGGGCAGGGATGGCGCTTCTGCAAGATTGTGTAATTGTACTTACGTTTTTACGAAGCATTACACAATCTGCTCAGATCACTTCATACAAGGTACTTTTATCAAATACTGTATCAATTAGTGTCATTATTATTAAAAGTAGTAATACCGGTGAAACACCCTGACCCGTGACAGTGTCGTACCAAAAAATTGCAGAAACAATTCCAGTGAATTTGTTATTTTGTAGCATTTTTAAATGAAATACCGGTACATGCACACCTAAACTTTTGCAGCATCTTCATATGAAAGAACCATTGACAAACTGGTTGTAACTTTTCAAATCTCTAAAGTTTAAGCACTTTCATGTTTACTAAATTTAAAATATCTATTTAGGTAATGTCTGGGAGGCATTGGACGTCACTCATCAATTTTCCTTAGCCTAAAACTGGCATACTTTAGCCTTGTATCTTTTGCGTACTACTTTCTCAATCCCATCTTTGTACTTGCCTGTACTTTGATGCCATTTCTACTTATGATTTGATTATGACCTGTTTCGGCATTACGCTTGGTAGGAAGCCTTCAACACAATGAGCTTGCCCTAGATAGAACATGGCGACCGGAAGTTGCTTCTGCTCACATTGAACCCAACTCAGCCTGGTTTCTCCCAAGGTTTTTTCTCCATTCTATTCTTCATTCGTTACGTCACCTGCCGGAGTTTTGGTTCCTTGCCGCTGTCGCCTATGGCTTGCTCAGTTGGGGAAACTTAACACTTAAAATTCATCAATTGTATTGATTCACCTGCTCTTTTGGGGCTTCTGTTCAGCCAAACAAACTTTGTTTATATTGTTTTTCCTGTAAAGCTGCTTTGAAACAGTCTACATTGTAAAAAGCGCTATATAAATAAAGGTGACTTGACATTCCAATTCTATGGGAACTACGTATACTTGCAACTGTACATATCAGTACCTGTGGCGCTTTCCATAGGGATCCCATGACGTCAGTCCGAATTAACGGCAAACGTAACTGATTGTTAGGGAACGTCTAGGTTACCCACATGACACTTTTTTTGTAACAAAGGTTAATAAATGTTGTAATGTTGTCACGCTGATGGTGCGTGTGTGATGCGGAGCGAGGCGCGGACACACAGAATCAAACTGAAATACTTTTATTCAAACCGCAAAACAAAAAGGCACGCAAGGGTGCAAAACACGGGGAATAAGATCCACACACGAGAAGCAATAACGTCAAGAACCAATAATTGGGGAGTGAACACGGGGAACTAAATACTGACAGTGATTAAACCGAAACACAAAACACCTGTGATAATCCGTGACCATGGAAACAAACGAGTGACTGAAGGTACTGAATCCAAAACAACGTGAACAAGGAGTCAAAATAAGAGTCCTAAGTGACAGTGAACATGACAGTGAACATGACAAAATGTATTGCTTTTTGTTCATTGGTTAGTAATGCATTTACTAATGTTAACAAATGAGAACTTATTGTAAAGTGTCAGCAAACTGTCTAATATGAAAGCAATAAATGACTGATATATGTTTGTTGCAGTTTGAAATATGTAATTTGTTTACATCTTTAACAATTCTGCATCAAGTTTACAGTAGGTTCCAGAACTGGTTTAATGCTTTCCTTTTTAAAATATTCAGTACAGTATATTTTAACCTTGAGATTTGTCTGTGACTTTTAAATCACTTAATTTACTGCTTTGATCTTTCTCAAAAGATAAACCTTACACAGCATGCAACCTCTCTTTAGCTCATTTTTGAGAGGAGAAAATCTACTATGCTAAAATTTACAGAACTAAATGCATCTAAAATTTCCACAATCTGAAAGCTGCTTATGCTTTTATGAACAGCTGTGCCTGCATTCTATAATTAAGCTTCTATTACTAATAATAATGCTGTTCCAGTCCTGTAATACCTGTCAAATCTCATCACTGTGCAGAGAAAAGGTCAAAGACACTGGAGCAAAGACCACTGGACTCTCGGGTCTGGTTTAGTGGACTTGTTCATATCAGAGTTGGGGATCCCTGTGGTGCAGCTTAGCCTGGTAAAAAAAATGTGTTTACAAGTCCAAGTAAAGTCACCACTTACTGACTGGAAGCACACCTGCCCCTTTAGAGATGGCCTTTACACATGTAAAGCTGTCAAGCATTGAGACCAGTCAGAAAGAGAGTGCAGCAGGAAAATCATTTCCTGAATGAAATCAACAGTTTTGCCATTTCATTTATTTCGTTTTGCTGTTTGTTTTGCCTTTTCATCTGACATGTTTTTGCATCCTTTATTCACATTATTTAATTTTCTATGTATTAATTTAAGTGTACTCAAAACTTAAACCAATCGATAAGGGAATATTCTCAAGGAAGCGCATATTCATGAATACACAGGACAGGGAGACAGAATTCAGTACAACACCGGGTTCCCTCTCAGCAGCAGTAGTAAACCTACCGGAGGTGTGGCAAGCAGAAGTACTATACGCATTACGTAATTTTCTCTGATTGGTTTAATCACTGCCAGTGTACGTACATATTACGTCCCTGTGTCAATGGGAAATGGTCCGACAATCAATCAAGCTATAACACAGGAGGACTCACAGGCAGACATCCAAGTGCATGTCTTTATTAAGAGTAGTCGTGCAGGCAGATGGTCAGGACAAACAGAGAGCATGCATAAACGGTAATCCAGGCAGGGAGGTCAAGACAAGCAGATAACATTCAAGAGTAATAATCCAGGCACAGTCAGGGCAGGCAGATAAGAATCAGCAACAGGAAACCAGACAGGGATATAAATGCTCAGAATAATAACCATAGTAAATCAAGACCTCGTGATGTGTGTGCATGCATGTGAGTCTTTTATAGTTCATGTAATGGTGTCCAGCTGGTGCAGTAATCAGTCCAATGAACTGCATGATGGGAAATGTAGTGTGTGTGTGCGTCAGTATATATGTGAGCTCTCTTCGGTGGCCAGAGAGGGGAGCGTGGAGCTTGTATTCAGAACACAAGTGGAGCGCTTACCAAAGTCGCACAACAACATTTTTACTGATTTTGGAACTTGGTGCACACAAGGCACACTGGATTATTAGGCGCACGGCATATTTTTGAGAAAATGTAAGGCTTGTAGGTGTGCCTTATAATGCAGAAAATACGGTGAAGTCTAGGACAAGTTACAGTCAAACATTTTTTGTCTTACAATTTCAATGAGTAATATTTCTTTGAGCACCAGATCAGCATTTTCTGAAGGAGTATATGACAAAATGTAGCTTTAGATCACAGGAAAAAAAAAAATAAAAAAAAAAAAAATATATATATATATATATAAATAAAATGTAGAATCTATTTAGAATAGGAATACAATAAAAATCTAATGGATCAGAATCAAATGCCTTGTGGCACACAAATAACACACTAAATAAAGGTTTTTGATAAAAGACACCAAAATCCTCTGAAGAAAACAGAGAAGAGACAGAGAGAGGACTGTGGCATTTTACACTTAATTCCCCTTTAAATCATTCTGCTAGTGACTAATTATGAAGGCGTCACATGCAAGAGGGGCTGCTGAAATTGTGTTTTGACCTTGGAGGTTGTGTGGCTGGCAGTGTGGGGAACAGACAGCAATTACATGAGCCTCAAATGAACACTGGTGCCTAAGAATAGACTTGGCATTCCACTGCCAAATATACCAAGTGCTCAATCCTGTGAAGTCATTCGTGGTTTAGATGGTCTCTGACAGGTGAAAGTGAGCGAACACAGAATATGAATGTGGATCAAATGCTGTGAATAATGAATGATGATACAGAGCGAGGCCCAACGATGATACAGAGTGAGGCCTTTTTTCATAGTAACTAAATGTGTTGCTTATTTGATTAGTGATCTGTGAATAATGCAAAGTTGTTACATTTCTTCCTTTTACATTATAGGTTTTATTTATTGCTCTTTTTATGTGATGTTTGAATCGGATTGAATAAAAGTGCTGACCTCACAATTTCCTCCATCAGTAGATCTCTCTGTGTTTGTGACATACACTGCTATTTTACACAATACTTGAGTATAACAAACACTGGCCTGATACAATTACAGTCATAAATCTGGACTGCGCAATTCTAATAATGACAGCAGTAAGTGACTTACATTCGTCTGAGCACTGCTTACTTCTGTTAATTCATCAATGTGAGATACCAACCAAGACATGTAAAATCCATGGAGTTTGGATACACAGTCATCTTATAACTGGCACACACCTTGCATTATGTATTCTGTATCTGAGACCTGAGAGTTTGCCTGGTGTGCATTTTGTAATTGTTCTTGCTATTTGGAATATGTAGGACCTAAAAGACCTAAAGTGTGTTTTTGTACAGGAAGTATTTTTTTTTGCAGAAAATGATGTCCTTATGTGAGGACAGTGGATCTATCATAACTTTTTGAAATATTATTTGCCGTTATAGGCCAGAAGGTCCTAATTAGTCAAAATTCGAAATTTCAGCTTAAAACAATTAGTTCTCTCAAAAATGAATGCCCTCATATGAGTACAGTGGGTCTATCTTACTGCATGACACACATAGACTCCATTGGTACAAAAAGTTAATTTGACACATTTTCAAAGGTTTTTTTTTTTTTTTAACAAAATGTAAACAGTCTGAAACATTACTAATAAAACAGCTAAAGTGCAAACTGTAATAGTAACAAACAGCTGAATTCAGCAGAGCTGAACAGTGCCTTTGAACAGTGCCTTTTTTTTCTAACTAGCTGCCTCTATCTTTCCAGCCTGTCTCGAAAATAGCCCCTTTTGGCTAGTGTGAAATGCAGCAAAGCAGTTTTGTTCACTTTGCAAGCACACAGGATTTCCCAGTCCAGCCTTGTGCTCTGCAATGGGATTTTTCAAGGTCACCATCTCCGGGAGATGAGCAGCACTGGAACGGACTGAGATATGGTTTTTTTTTTGCCTGGTAGTGGAAGGTGTCTGTTAGCAATCTCTTCTTCTGTGACATGAGCACCTTCATGAAGAACATCATTCTTGCTGAGGAATGCCTGAGCCACTACCATGCGAAATTTAAGAAACTTCACGATACATTTCCACTTCTTCGTCCGCACAGACATTTGGTAGGAGCTCATCATTCTATCTGACATGTCTGCACCTCCCCTCTTTGAGTTGAACTCGCGCACAGTGCTTGGTTTTGTCACAGTCACATGCTTTTTTTACCTTCATGGACCACCACTTGCAAGTAACTTCTGGCTGCTCTGAGGGAACAGTGGAGAGCATCACAACTGGCTTGTTGTCGTACCACTTGACCACACATACTTTCCCAACTGCCCTGGTTACTGTGGAGACGGCGCCTCTCCTTTGGTGTTTCAGGGTTTTGTCATCGGGTAACTTGTTCATTGCTTGTTTGACTCGGCCTTTCATCACTGTACCAGTAAGATAAATGTCATCCTTCAGCAAGGATGATATTTGTTGGTGTTGCTTTTATGGTTGTAAAGATCACAATACACTTGTGTGCCAGCAGTGAGGTTTCGGAAAGACGTTTGATGACTAGTGTTCCTAGACCAAATCCATCTGAGTCCTGAACCTTTGAAGCCTGGGTTTTTGAACCTTGATAGACTTCAAAGTCTAGCACGAGTCCATCCACAGATGCCAGCACAAAGTTCTTCATTCCCACTGGATTTTTCTTTAGTGGCACGTATTGTCGGAATGGACAGGCTCCTGTAAACTGGATCATCTGCTTGTCTATTGAGACACATTCTGGACAAACCTGAAGGCGGCTGCCAGTAAGTCTGGTCTGAGTCAATGTACTGCGCCACAATCTAATGGCTTCCAATCTGTTCACTCATTTTTCAGTCCATCATCTCCATCCTGAAACTGGACCAAATTTGGTGTAAATGGAGCAGACCTCCAGCGTTCTCCACGTCCAGCATTCCTTAGTTCTGGTCTGGGCTCTCCATGTCTTTGATCTTCCTCATCCAGTCTCAATATACTGTTGTTTACGTCCACGTCTTTGCACTTGTGGATGATTTGGCTGACTTTCATTCTCAGAGTTAGTATCTTCAGCTGCATCAGGTGGTCTGTACTCTTCACCGGAATCATCTCCTGATGAATCGGGTGGCAAAAAATCAGGATGCTCATCCATGAGGTCAACATCTTGTAAAATGACTTTGTCCACAGCAGGATCATTATCTTCTCCCATTATCTTCCCCAGGTCCTCCACATCACAGTTGTTTGCAATTGTTATGAGCAATTGTTCTGCTCTTTACAATGAAAGTTTTGCTATAATAACGAGAAAAAAAAATAGAGATCTAGCTGGGGTTTGAGTAGGACTATCTGCTGATATCCGATATTTACTAGAATGATTTACAATGATTTGCAAGCGATTCCAATCAAATATATAAATTTGTTCAGTGTGCCAAACATTTAGATTCACATCTCATATCCTTCCTGCATGAGCACCAGGTCACATTTATATTGATTTCTGCCCACCAAGCACTTATAAAATCCTGACTCAGTCTCACAATTCTTATTCTTCCTAAAAAGAACAAAATACAATAGTCATGTCCAGATTGTCCAGGGAGGTTTTAACTATACCTTTTGTCCTCCAAAGCAGTTCCTTATGCTTGTAATCATTAGCTGCCCTGGAGGGCGGTTACTTGAAACAATACAGCCTTTGTAGTGCAGGAGATCACATTCTTGAATTGTGTGCATACAACTGATCAAAGGCCAACATCATAGCCAACAAAAAGCAAACTGTAAAGCATCTTACCCAATTACTTTATTAACTTTTTTTTAAACTTAGCTTTGCAAATACGTCAAGTTATTCTACTAACATTGAACCTTGATCCTAACCTCACCGTCTAATAACATTCTAATTAAAAAGTAGTTGTCATGTAGTTGCAAAGATATGTCTTATCAGTAGAATGTCTAAAGTGGATCATCAAAATAAATTGTTACCTTTTTTTCATATAATAGCTGACACAAATCATATTTGTGTTGAATATCTTAGTATATATCTTAATAGCAGTTCTATTTTTATGAATAAAAACAAAATATACAAACTTAATTTTCTCTTAACACCATAAATATATACTATAGTTTTTGACACTTACATTGTACTCTTGGATGAGGTAATCATCTTTATCACCCAAATTAAAGATAAAGCAAGGACAATGTCTCTTGTCATGTTGATGTTTGTCAGAATCCCAATAGAAACATTTGTAAATATACCCAAACAAAATTTAAATAAAATTGATATGTTATGAAAATAACTGCAACAAAGCATCTGTTTTTCTGCTTCAAAATTTGCCCTTGTGGTTGCCAATTGTCATGTGTCTGTCGTGTCTGTCATGTCTGTCATGTCTGTCTGTCTGTCCGAGCCCTCTTCATTTCCCGAACCCTCTCCTGAGTGCCCCCTAGTACCCGAGTCCTCTCCAGTGCTTGAGTTTGCCCCTTAGTGCCCAAACCGTTATATGAACTCTTGATGTTGCCAGTCTCCAAGTGCACCTTCGACTTCATGCCTGTCGCTGAACCCACTCCAAAGCACCGTCTAACCCCGGAAAAGGAATGGAAGAGAATCACATGGAAGAGAATGCACATGCCTGAACAGGAAAATAACCTGTGTTCCCCAAAGACTCATTGAAAAGCTTGTTAGTATTGTTCAGTGAGGAAAAGGAGAGTCAAACTGTTAATCACAACTTGTGGTCATAACCCACAGTGCTACAGGCCTTTTCGTGTGACTGGCACAACCATCAGAAGGTAGAGCAAAGGCGAAAGGAAAAAAAAAGGAGAGGAAAGCAAGCGAGGAAGAAACGTTTCATTTTATTGAGATTAGATTTCAAGATCAAACACCGGATGGATTTGCATAGCCCACGGTTGGCTGTGGCCCACTTTCTCCTGCTCTTTTGAAAGACAGCCAGCACATGCTATTATCTGTGTTGGGGTTCCACAGCTCAGAGAAAAAGGGAGGTTGGCAGTTTGCACACAGTGGCCAGTCTGATCTGGTTTATATAACACAGCAGTAAAAAAACAAAAAAACAAATTATTGTTACATTTTAGATCCATGAAACTTACCCTGATATGTATGGGATAATCCACAGTTAATTGTGAATTAAGTAAGGAATAATGTTCATCAAAGTCTTTACATACACAAAGACGGTACTCTCATATTACTTATGAATGAGAGACAGTGCAACTCATAATATAGCAGAATAAGTTCTCTGCAATAGAAACAGTCAGTGTTCCGAGATATGTATGCTTAGGATGGTCCATGCACATTGGCTTATCCAGACTAAAAAATTTGCTTTTTGAACTCTATTTGAGCATAAAAATGAACATGTATATCAGTTCAGAGTTCATTGCTGATTTCAAATATGAAATTCAATCATAAGTTTGGTGAACAGCTTTTGAAAAATTTGTTATTCATTGATTGCTGCCAAGTGAAAGTACTTGGCTTACAGGGACTTTGAGTACATTCGACTGGTTGTTATTGTTTTTTTATCAGGTCACTTAACGGAAAAAAAGTTTTCTAAAAATGTATATTAAAAAAGTCAGATATCTTCTCAATTCAAATTTCATGATTGTGTCATAGCAGTTTCATGTTCAGTGTAAACAGACAAATTGGTAGTGGTTGGGAATGATTTATTTTCTGTCATCTTTCAGCTGCGTGCAAAAAAAATAAAAAATGTCTTGGTTACGTATTTAACCTTAGTTCCCTGAACAGGGAACGAGACACTGAGTCAAAGCGCTATGGGAATGCCTCTGCTTGAATGCAACATAAAGCACGTATGCAATCCAACAAATTGAGAGGACTAGAGAGCAGGTGATGTCACAAACCAGGAATCCATAAAGGGATGCCATGCCAAACAGCTGGCAGCTAATGCCAGCATCTCACCTTGATATCTCCATTTTATCGGACAGAGGTGGCTTCCCGGCCTACTGTCCCTCCGCTTCGTCTATCCCCAGGAGACCCGGAAGTAACCTCTGTCCGATAAAAAGGAGAAATCAAGGTGAGATGGACCCTGTCCTGACCCTGACCCTGTCCTGGTGAACTTCTCCAGAACTCCTGGGAGCAGAGAAATCCCAAGAAAATTACAGATAAAGCCTCAACCAAGTCTGTATCCCTGGGCCTCAGCCCTTGTCTCAAAAGGATTTCTACTCCCAGATTATGAGTCCCAGGGATGTGAACTGCCCAAGCAACACTCGCTTGGGACCAAAGAAGGATTTGGTGGACCAAATTTTAAAGTTGGCTTGTGCGCAAAACCCCTGATGATTTATATAGGCAACCATCGATGTGTTGTCTGATCAAACAAGAACATGATGGCCCATAAGATCTGGGAAGAAGTTCCTCAGAGCCATAAATATATATTTGACAGTTTGAACAGAAGAGTTAAGAGATTAGTAAAGGAAGCTCTCAAAAATATGATCTATCTTCTGACATTTTTATCTGGGCAAAGGGCCATTCAGTTTCATTGAATTTAATAATCATTTTAAGGATATTTGTCAGCTTTTGTCAGTCATTTTTCACTGTTTAACCAATTTGAGATGAGTGCTTACACAGGTTATTGACATTTCATAGGCCACTTTTACAGCAGTCAACAGAAAGAACCCCATTTAACACTGCTTACGCTTTTAACATTTCTTTAAGTTAACATTTCACAGGTCTTGAAGGTATTCAGCAATGTCTATTGATTTTTCTTTCCCTTAATTCAAGTGGTGAAACTGCAAACTAAACTCAAGAGTTATGGTGACATGCAAGTGTCTCTTTTGATTTTTGGATGACATAGCCAAAAACAATTTTTGAATGGCCTAACTTTGCTAGATTCAGCCATATGTATGTGTAAACTTCCAAAGTGTAACTACTATAACAACTCTTCTCTGATTGGGTCAGGTGAACGCTGATATACAGTGTCATTTATTCATCCAAATCAGTTGGTGCCATCTGACAGCATTTTGCGTTTTATAAGATTATTCATACCAGCACAACAGTTCAGGTTCAACTGAAGCAGCTGTTGTTCCTGTGTTTTTCTCCAAGTTTCCAAAGGGAATTGGTTTTCCTTTCTACAATCAAATGTGAAAATGTTTTGGATTGAAATGGAAATTATCCCAGCTCCTGAAGGAATGTGGAACAGGACATGAGAAATGAGTGATTCCAAAACAAAAGGTAATGAGTAGTTTGTGAGACCTGGTGTGACATATAATCCTCTCCCAGTCGTAGGACGAATTCAAATCCTATTTAATTTGGTTGCCATCTCTGCAGCCACAAAACTAGTTTTAGTAAAAGTAGTTCAGGTTTAGCAAGAATCAAGCCAACGTAGCTAAACAAATCTCTCTCTACCTCAAGAATTTTGAAAAGTCCTCAAAATCAAGCTGGATGGACAAAAGCCCCTTTAAAGTAATTTTAATTTTCCATTGTAAAACACATTTAAAAAAAACAGAGATATAGCTATCTAGAAATTGCAAAAAATGTAATCAAACTTCTAACATAATTTCTATTAATTTTTAATTTATTTGTAAAACTATTTGTACTAATAAAAATATTTTTAAATGCCGTTTACTTTTAATTACAAAAAAAATTGTCAATAATACTAATGTAATTAATACTTTTATTAAACAACAAAACACTTCTTGTTTTTTAAGAATCAATTTCTAATAAATGCTATTCTTTTAAAAGTTATATTCATCAAATAACTTTTTTAAAAATCACGGTTTTTGCACAATGTAAGCAGCACAGTTTTTTTCAGCACTGATAACATGCAATAACTGTATAATAGTGACATTCCAATTTTTCATGTTGACATTTAAAATGCCACATTAAAAGCTGATTTATTAAGAAGAAACCCATTTAACACAATTTTCACCTTTACAGTGCTCTTCATTAACACGGTATCTGTTAATGTATTAACAACAGGCAATAACAGAGGAATAGCTATAAATAGATGAGGGGAACAATGAGATATTTTGTGTTGCTTCTTAGTTGTTCAGTTTTCCAGTCCTGTGGGTTTGTGTTCCCTTAACTGATACACAAATGAGTGATTATTTGTTCTTCCCCGTGGTTTGAGACCTGCTGATGTTCCCTACAACTCTACAAGGTAAACCCCATGGTGTTGGATGCTTAATTGTCTTCCTGTGGGAAGGTGAGAGTCATTATCTGTGATGGATTGAACTGAACTTTCAAGGGCAAATTAAATGTCTGAGAAAGTGAATATTTAATTGTTGCTCAGGGGCAAAGTATATTGGCTATTAAGTAGCAATGTCTGACCTCTCAACCCATCATGTCAGAAGAAATGACAAATCTTTGAAATCTCTAATGTTCAATCACGAATGACAACACAAAACACATTTGAATTATTACAAGTAAAATGAAACTGGGAACTGTATGATGAAAGCACAACCAGAATAGTTAATAAGTTTCACTGTTGTAAAAAAGTAGTGAGAGAAACAAAACAACATCTTAGACTATTTATATTTGGATGCTTCATTTTGTAACGCAGTCTTTTAACAGACATTAATAATCAAAACTTAATAATCAAAACATGACTGCCGCCCACACAAACATAACATAAGTCCCAGGCCTGGTCCTCTCTCGTCTTCCACTGTCGTCGCTCCTCGTTTTATGTCTCCGCTCCTCCGTGAGACTCGAGACACCGGTGGCTTAGCAGGTGACGCTCAATCCCAATCATGCCACCGGCTCTCGTGACGCTCTCACAGTCCCTCGACCCCGCCCTGCTCGCCACACATTTGTACTGTACACTTTTTAACAATAAATGCAGGTTCACTTACAACAATGGATACAAATGGTTTGTGTCAATCATACTCTGTAAATAGGGGTGGACTTTAATCACAATTTCCGCAGATTACATTATAACGTAAATAGGTTGCAGCAGGTGACAATCTTTATGAGTGAGCATATATTATGAGTGAGATCTCCGTGTGATAATCAAAACATCAATAAATGTGTGGAGCACCGACTGTTCTTAGTGGATTATTACAGTTATTGGCAAAATGAATGTTTGGATATGTAAACTGATATTTCCTACTGACACACTGCAACAAACTATATAAATAACTGGCTTAAAACCATTTTCCGTGTCTGTGAAAATACTAATGTGCCTAAGGTTTTTTTGCACTACTGTAATACAGTGATGTATAATAAACGTACACGTGATTGTTTTGATAATAATAAATCATGTATTGGTTAGTCTTGAATGGCAAAGCCTTTGAACAAAGTAATCAATGTGATGGGCTCAAACCAGAGGGAAAGGAAGCGGCCAGGGGGAGCAAAATGCTCTTTGAAAAGAAGCAGCAGCAGTGAAACAGTAAAATTACTGAACTGTTCAAAGCTTCATGTGAAGGTCAGTTTAATCTATAAATGAGCTCCTGTAGTTTGTGAGTATTAAACTATCAAATTAACCTATTAGTAGCATCTTATCATCATCAGTAAGAATACTGTATGCTGCTAAAGATCATCATTATCTATTGTAAAGTTTACATTTAATTTAGTAAATCCATGTAGGCTTGGATTTTATTTCCCCTTAATAATAACAACCCTCATTTAAAAACTGCATTTTGTTTTTACTTGTGTTATCTTTGACTAATATTTAAATTTGTTTTATGATGTGAAGCATTCAAGTCTGACAAATATGCAAATTAAAAATCAGAAACCAGGAAAGGGTAAAGACTTTCACAACACTGTACATGGTAACAATTGACTGGGTCAGACTTGAGGATATTTGCCATTGTTTTAAGCCTCTCAGCTTCGACTATAAATATACTGTACATACTGCTGTTCTTTCTCTGTTAATGCAGCATCTAGTCAGAAAATGAATCACTTTATAATGGAATGGCAACATGTACTAGAGTGTACTCTATGCATACCTTTCTGCTGTCTGTTTTAAATGCATATCTTCATTGACAATTCCACCAGCTAACGGTGCAAAATCGTAAGATAACCATGCTTAATCTGCAAAGCTGATGAAAAGGTTGACCATTTAGCATTCTATAGCAGGAGGTGGATGTGTTGGAGGACTTTTAACATTTCAGAGTGGAAAAAAGCATCTCTCCTTTGCACACAGTCTTAGCCCCAGCTCCTTCAAGTGAGCAATAACGACATCTCAATGTTGGACTGCTACCTGGCATGACTAGACCTTTGCCGTGAGCAAAGGATCAACAAATCATTGATGAGGTTCAGAATATGGGTATCTGTCAGGGTTCAAAGACAGAGGATCCAGTTGCAGTATCAGAAAGCTGTTTATTGAATCAATGTAGAATTGGCACAAGGTGCAGGTGAAACAGGGAGTCCAAGAGAAGCAGTCCAAGCTCTGAGAGTAAACCTCGGACCGCAACAGTCCACAGCAGAGAGAGATGGCACCAGGGCGAGAGATGGTGGAGAACACTGGGCGGAGAAGGCAGGTGAGGCAGGCGGGGGAACAGGGACCAGCAGGCGGATGAACTGGAAGGCTGGGGACAGGGAAAACCCAAAAGGGAAAAAAAACAAAAACAAAACCAAGGCTGAACTGGGGCCAAAAGGTAGGAGAGGAAAAAACTAAAAATGTACAAAATCACTAAACTAGATAAGTACTAAATCTAAAGGCTAGAAAGGGGAACTTGGTTAAAGAAACAAAAGAAAGAAAAACTAGACTAGGCTAGACTAAAGCAACAAGGAGCCGACTAAACAGAGAAACGAGCCGAGAAAAACAGGCAGAAGCTAGACGTGACTTTTCAGGAGAAAAACACAATCTGGCACGGAACACAAAACACGGGGGGAATATATGGGGAAGCTAATGAGTGTAACACCTGAAGAGAATGAGTTAACAGATAATGAGACACAGTGGGGTTCAAAGGGGAAGAAAAAACAGGTTTAATTCGAGACACATGGAAGACAGGGTGCACACGACTAAGAGCAGGCGGGAGCCTGAGCCGCACCGCCGCCGGACTCAGGACCTTAGAGATGCGGTATGGCCCTATGAACCTAGGTGCTAATTTGTGTGCCGGCACCTTAAGAGGCAGGTCCTTAGTAGATAACCGTACTCTCTGCCCACAGACATACTTGGGTGCCGGAGTCCGACGACGGTCTGCTGCCACTTTGGCACGCCCCCCTGCCTGAAACAGGGCCTCTCTGGCTCTTTTCCAGGTCCTCCTACAGCGCTGGACAAAGGCCTGGGCAGAGGGAACAGCGGCATTAGATTCCTGCGAAGAAAACAGAGGAGGCTGGTAACCAAGAGAACACTGAAAGGGGGACATACCAGTAGAGGCTACAGGGAGTGTGTTGTGTGCATATTCTGCCCAGGTGAGCTGCTGGCTCCAGGAGGCGGGGTTGTGTGATGCCAGACAGCGAAGCATACGCTCCAAATCCTGGTTGGCCCGCTCGGACTGCCCGTTGGTCTGCGGATGGAATCCTGAAGTCAGACTAGCAGTAGCCCCAATCAGACGACAGAACTCCCTCCAAAAGTGGGAAATGAACTGGGGCCCCCTGTCAGACATCACGTCCATTGGAAGACCATGAATCCTGAAGACGTGATTGACTGCCACCAGAGCAGTTTCCTTCGCAGTGGGCAGTTTGGAAAGGGGAATAAATTGCACCGCCTTAGAAAAATGGTCAACCACCGTTAAGACCACGGTGTTACCATTGGAGGGGGGAAGGCCAGTAACAAAATCAAGGGAGATGTGGGACCAGGGGCGGGAGGGAACGGGCAATGAATGCAGCAGACCAGCGGGAGGCTTGTTAGAAGACTCTTTCTGGGCACAAACCGAGCAGGCCGCCACAAACTGTCTGGCATCTTGGTCCATATTGGGCCACCAAAAACGTTGACGGGCAGAAGCCAATGTTCTCCGCACACCTGGATGGCAAACTAGCCTAGATGAGTGACTCCACTCCAGAACCGCAGCACGCAAAGGCTCAGGAACAAACAACAGACCCTCAGGGCACCCAGCAGGAACCGCCACCCCCCGCAGTGCCTCCCTGACCCGTCCCTCGACCCCCCCCCCCCCCCCACGATACGGCAGCCACCACAACTTCTGCAGGCAGAATAGTGTCGGGTGACGACCCATCCCTAGGGCAGTCAAAGAGACGAGAAAGGGCGTCAGGCTTGATGTTTTTGGATCCAGGCCGGTACGAGAGGGTGAAACGGAACCGACCGAAAAACAGCGCCCATCTGGCCTGCCGAGAGTTCAACCTCTTCACTGAACGGATATATTCGAGATTTTTGGGATCCGTCCAGACCAAGAAGGGTTCAGCTGCACCTTCCAGCCAGTGGCGCCACTCACCCAGGGCTAATCTCACCGCGAGCAGCTCCCGGTTACCGACATCATAGTTCTGTTCAGCTGGGCTCAGGCGGTGCGAGAAGAACGCACAGGGATGTACCATCGAGAGCGGATCGCTGGGAGAGGACTGCTCCAACCCCCACTTCAGACGCGTCTACCTCCACTATAAACTGCAGATCAGGGTCAGGAACAGACAAGACAGGAGCAGACGTGAAACATTGCTTAAGTTTCTGGAAAGCCACCTGGGCCTGGTCTGACCACCTGAAAGGCACACAAGTGGAGGTTAAGGCTGTCAAGGGTGCAGCGGTTTGACTAAAGTTGCGGATAAACCGCCTATAAAAGTTGGCAAACCCTAGAAACCGCTGCAACTCCTTGCGGGAGGTGGGGACTGGCCAATTGGAGACAGCCCTCACCTTTGCTGGATCTACCTTAATCCCCTCCGCTGAGATAATTTGCCCCAGGAACAGAACCGAGTCTGCATGAAAAGTACATTTCTCCGCCAGGGGCGGAGAGAACCATCTTTCTTCTCCACGAAGAAGAACCCAGCGCCTGCAGGAGAAGAGGAGGGTCGGATGAGGCCGGCCGCCAAAGATTCATGGATGTACTTATCCATAGCCTCCCTTTCAGGCCCAGAAAGAGAGAACAGGCGGCCCTTAGGCGGAGAGGTGCCTGGGAGGAGGTCAATGGCACAGTCGTACAGCCGATGCGGGGGGAGAGATGTTGCCCGGGACTTGCTGAAAACACGTCGCAAACCAAGGTATTACACAGGAACGCCGCCTAGATCCGCCACCTCCTCCTGTAACACAGAAGAAACAGAGCCAGAAGACGAAGCAGCACCCAAACAAAACTTGTGACAAAATGGACTCCATGCCAAAACAGAATTCTCCGCCCAACTCACATGTGGATTGTGTTTGACCAGCCAGGGATGCCCTAATGCAATGGCGGTGCTGGGAGACTTCAGGAGGTAGAATACAATCTCCTCCTTGTGGTTACCAGAAGTGACTAGGCTAACAGGGACCGTTACATGAGTGATTTGGGCTAAGACGGAGCCGTTGAGTCCTCTAGCTGAGATGGGATTTTGGAGAGGGGAAGTAGGGATTTTCCAGCGGGCCACCAGATCAGAATCAATGAAGTCCCCCTCTGCCCTAGAGTCAATGAGAACAGAACAACGTCTAGAGTAAGGACCCCAGGAAACCCTGGCGGGAAGAAGTGTACGGTTGCAGGGGAAACAGGACAGGGGAGTAACGCTCACCAGTACTTCCCCAACTACTGGCGAGCTCTGACTTTTAACGGGCACTGTGCGGCAAAATGCCCTTGCTTGCCACAGTAGAGACAGAGTCCTTGAGCTATGCGACGTTGTCTTTCCTCTGCAGCAAGACGCATCCGCCCCACCTGCATAGGTTCTGGCTCAGGAAGAGGCTCAGGGCCACAGCTTGATACCACCGAGGGTGACTGAGTATTTCTCACAGGCACATGCACAGCGCGTCTCTGGCGATGCATCTCCAGACGAGTATCTACTCTGAGGGCTAAGTCCACCAGGCCGTCGAAAGATGAGGGCAAATCATGAATGGCAATCTCATCCTGGAGGTCGTCGCTAAGACCCTCCCGGAACCGGTCCCAGCAGGCCTCCTCATTCCAGCCTGTTAAGGCAGCAAGCGTGCGGAAGCGGATGGAGTAGTCGGTCACGGACTGGGCGCCCTGTCTCAACCTGGCGAGTTGGCTAGCGGCTTCCTTCCCCGCGAGTGAGATGGATGATGCGAGTGAGATGGATGATGGATGATTGGGGACCACTGCACTAAGGCATTCCCATTGTGTTGTCGACGCAGCACGAGTTCCTTTGACAGGGAACTGAATATTCTTTATTCAGTCATATGCAACAGAATCAGATTTGACAATTTATTTTTTGACCAACTATCAAAATAAAATACAGTCCTACAAAGCTGTTATTGTCGGAGCATATGAGCAAATAGCAAGGAGTGGGTCAGTGAACGAGAGAGTAGTGTCATTTTACCACTTTTTTCCAGCACAGCTATACCATGTGTTACAGCACAGTAAAGTTATTTTAAACAAAAATTAAAAAGACATTTCATGTTAGCATGTTATTTGAATGGACTTTGCTTTGGAGTGTTCACTTGGGCTATGAGAGACTGAGCAGAGAGCGCACATTTGGTGCGGATCAAAAAGCAGAGCACACTGGGTGAAGGTGCAGACTTACCTGCTCGGCTAGAGTGACTTCAAACTTGTGCATCTTTGGAAGCAGTGCCGCTCACAAAGTTACAAAACACATGCCGTGAGAGTGAAACCTGAGCACTGAACATTGAGGGAGGCATAACATTTTGATGCATCCCAAGTAAGATGTAACAAGAAGCCACTCAGATATACAGTACATCACTATAGGAATTTAAAGGCTATCACAACTTAATTTCATGCTGACTTTAAAAAATAAAAAAAGTTTTTAAAAACCGAATGAAACCAACATAGATACCAATAACACATTTTTAATAACTAGGGAATAAACTAGGGCCTGGATTCACATACAGGCTTAGGCTTTAGTTCAATTAGGAAATTTAAGCAGCTTTGATAAACATCCTTTAGGGAAGAAACAAAAAAACAACAACATTGCATGATGTGCATCTTGAGAAAAAAAAAACAATGGCACTGACTTATTTTAAGGAATGTTAGTGCAAGATACTTAAAATAACTCAATCCCATTTTAGTCTGGGAGTAGCTTAAGCCTTGTCTGTGAAACCTGGAACACACAATTGCCAAGTTAGTTATAGCAACGATATGTGCTTGTTTTTATTTTTATTTACAGGTTTTCTTGTTCCAAAATTGGATTACTGGGTTTCGATGCTTTCTCGTTAGGAGGATAATCATTCAGGAGCTCAGAGAAAAATGGATTCGTTTTGCTTCATCTCTCGCTGCTTGGCAACTGAAATGTGTTTAACGATAGATTAAAAGAGGGAGGCAGTCTCAATTCCCACCAGCACTCAGCACTGACCTCCATTCTGAATCAATCTGGAGCGATTACTCTTAAAACTCTCATTAAGAAATTAATTGGAGATGCAGGACTTTAGAAATGGGGGAGGATGAGTGTGGCGTCGCCCAATTGATTTTACACACTCTTGGCTTTAAGGCCTCAGGGGCCGACTTCTGTTCCACACAGTGGCTTCTTCGGAGTTGAGGGGTAAAAAAAAATTGCTGATAATGTGCCCTAATTGTGTACTTTTGCTTGAAATTATATGTCATATCATATCAGTTCTGTCCATGCGCTCAGCATAATAGCTCTTATTCACTCTTAATCTCAGACCTGACAATAAGCACTCTTGATGTCTGTGATGGATTTGATGGGAACATGAGCAAAATAGCAGTGCAAGGTTTATTAGTTTCTTGTTGAGAGATCTCCGTTTATAGCTGGGCTTGATAAGGATGGTGCTTCACTAATGTGAGCTGGCAGAAATGAGCTGTGTTGATGGCGCACACTAACACATGCACACACACACACACAAAGAAGTTTGCTTGTAGCCCCTTGGAAGTCCAGCTTATTGATTGAGACAGATGCAGGGTCTAGTCGAAGAACTTGCCCACAAATAAAAAGTGAATTCAAGACTGTAGATGAATTGTTAGCTCAAGACAATTTTGTAGCATGCTGGTTGTCAGCATGGCATTTGTTTTCTCACCTGTCGTAACAAACCGTCGGACTCTGACAGATATTGATACTCCCCTGTAGAATGAGTGAAAGTGGTGGGCAGTGCACTGTGATATCGAGTCTGAGAGCTCAAACTAACCCGTTGTGTGGTATTTTATGAGGAGGAATTCTTTGATTCTTTGATTCTCCTGCCACTGACAAAATGGTGATCTACACTCCAGAAAGAAGAAAAAATATAAGAATTTATTATATAAAATTGTGTGTATATATATATATATATATATATATATATATATATATATATATATATATATATATATATATATATATAGCTCAAGTTTAAGCCAAGTCTTTGAGTATTGTAGAGTACATCTGATTGAAATGGCTTTTTGAATAAAAAAAAGAGGGATTTGATTTTGTCCAGTGTGAATTGGTTCACTGGTTGTGGTTTGCAATTGTTGAGAAGAGAAGATGCTACAAGAGGAAGGGAAGGGGGTAAAATTAATCTTTAATTTTCATTAAAGATTGAGGTTACATGAATGTGTAAAATAAAAATAGTGGGCATGAATGAATAATACTGCAATATTCCATAAAGAATTAGATTTTATGATGAAAAAAAAATTACAAGTAGTTATAGCAGTATTTCCTTAGAATAAAAGTGCAGTGAATAACTTGAATTAAAATGTAAAAAAAACTTGAAGTGTGACAAACAACAGACAATGACTTAGAGACCTATGTGGACTTTTACAACTGAGCTGTGTTCTGAATGACAGGGACCCTACACAGTATTCACTGCTCCTTGATTCTAGAGCATGGGATATCAATTCACTTAAGAAAATGTCGTCATTCTCACACATATGAAACTTGAGGTATAATGATATAATTTCTTTATTAATTGGGTACAATGAGGGTATGCAAGATAGTGATGCAGTTAACACTACATGACCCATTACTAATAGTCAACAAACAAAACAACACCAATATAAATAAGGTGTGAAATGCAGTAAACCTCAACGAAGTTCATATATGATCGCGTTGGGAAAATCCAGGAGAGCTTGGGCAGTTGCTAATGTACAGGTACATAATTGTGCAAATTTAGACGGTAAAATGTTAATATCATGTCAATATCCATGATAAAATCTGAGAGTATTAGTACATGATGTTTAATATAATACAGTATTAATATAACTAAATGTATTTTTGCCATTTCGATATTTTATACGTCTGAAATATTAGTGAAACATTACACAGCATGCAATTTTCTTGAATATTTTTGTGGTGAAGATGAGAGCCGTCCAAATGCTGGTTAATTGAAGAGCTGCAATCCTTAAACCATTTGAATTTTAATGAAGTCTTCAAACTAGTGTCCATACATAATTGTCACATGTGAATCTTGTTGTTGTTCTGGTTGACATCCTTTTCTGAGAACAAGATCTCAAACAATTTCAAGCACAATGTGGAGCAAAGGAATGTGGCATTTTGCAGAATGTCATATCGACATATCACACTCTTTCATTAATCTTCCAGCTGTAGCGATATGTGTCTTGATGACAAATGTTTATATCCACATCAATCATCCTGTCTTCAGAAACCAGACCTTATACATCATAAGTTCTCAAATTCTTTAAAAGCCATTCCCTAAAGTTAATAAATTCAAAGATGTCAATGAAATGATTTAGAGAGAACATGAAAAATGGCCGTTCTTAGTCTTAAGACATGATTTTAGATGACGTTGTTTGATGAATGTGCCTTTAAAATGGTGAATTGCTAATTGAACTCAGCCGTCCGTGCCGGTGACTACTTAAAGTTCCTGCTCAAAGTGAAACATTCTGATCAATTAGACTCTTCAAATTGTAAGAGGTGTTGTTTGTGGATGACAGCAGTGGCCTTATTGTGAGGGCTCCCTATGTGTATATTGTAGGTGCTCTAGATCAGTGTTTTTCAACCACTGTGTACACTAGTGTGCCGTGAGAGATCGCCAGGCGTGCCGTGGAAAATGATTCAATTTCACATAATTAGTCTAAAAACATTTTTTTTGAAAATTATTTAATCATAAGATATTTTTTTCTTTGTGTTTATATGATCCCCATTCAAGATCCCCTTTGCTTTTCATCAAATGTACATTTATATTCATCTTGAGGATAGACAAAACATTTTTTAAGTATCCTGTGTTATGTGTATATTATTATATTAGATATACATAACATAACCTGTTTTTTTTGTTTGTTTTTTTTTGTATAGACAATCACTACCTTTTGGTATTACTTGCAACTACTTGTTTCAAGGATGGTGCACATTCCATTTTAAGACAATTTCATTCTGATTTAGTAAGCATTCTGTTCTCTTACTAAATTCAAGGAAGATATCTTTCAATTTGTTTTAAAGATATTGTTTTGACAAAACAGTGAAGTGACAGGTAGAGATGTATGCGTTATGATGGGAATGCTCTTTCACTGTCACAACACTAAATCCTTTCTGACATCAGTCATTATTGGTCTTAAGTCTATGACTTATCGTCTTGTCATTTGAGTGATTCCAATGGAACAACCATTTGTTCACACTAGGTGTGTTAAGAAAAAACTACTCCCATTTTCCTTATTTTCCACTTTTTTAATTCAAACTAAGTGAAGTTTTCTTGTCGTTCTTCCGGATACAGGCTGAGTGCAGTATAACAAACAAATAAAAGGTACTCTGGAAGTGTATGTCGCGAAGCAAAGCTTGAGATTCAATAGGAACTTTAATAAAAACAGGGTAAATGTAACGGTAAAGCTGATACAAACACGTGGTCAACAACAACCGACAACTAAGTGGTAATGATAAATAATAAACAGCTGTGATAGTTAGTGTCCATGGTAACAGACAAGCGATGGAAGGATCTAGAACAAAGGAACGTGTAACTGAATAAAGGCAAAATAGGTTTATTGTGGTGTTTAGTTATGTTTTAGTTTAGTGATGATGTAACACTGCGCTGCAACATTAACAATTTAGGACAACTAGCTATAGAAACAAACTACACCACAGGAACACGTAAGAAAGTCAAACACATACTGAAACCTTGGCTTGGAGTCAGAATCTGCTAAGGGGAAATTTAACCCCCTGGAGTTTGCGGAGGTATGACCACCTCACTTTTGTTATATCAGTGCTATAGAGACTCAAAATATTCTGTTGAGTTTAGTCATACAGCTAAGTTTTATACATCCTTCAAAGCTATTAAGTGTCTACTTTTAATTGTTGATGTTCAAAAAAAAAATTATAATTGTGCTTTTCGCAAATTAAAGAAAATAAATAGAATGTGTGTTCATTCTGCTGTCTCTCAATCCAAGTCCATTCTGAAAAGATAATAAACGTGAACTGTAATGGGTGCCGCCATGTTTGTTTGCACCGCAGTTCGGAGATTCTGATCAGTCTGATTTATAACATAAATTCAGTTGTGTCTCCCGAAAAACATGATAGGAAGTGCCCGGTGGGAGTGGGAGAAGAATACAGTGAACTTTATAGTGACTGATGGAATGTGTATCTGATCAATTTATAATTGAGTGATTGTAAATTTATTATTTATGCTTTTATTGATGTCAGTGTGCATTTTTTCAAACTATAAATGTATTGTTTTGCAAATACTTATGAGTATTTAAATGTGTGAAACCGAAAAATAAAACTTATGTGGTTGAAAACACTAAGTCGGTGTGATATATGACAAGGTCTGAGCACTGATCAGCGTCAGATGATGCACGGAAACAAGTTTGGATTTAGCAGTTGATCACGTGACGCACGAACGTTCTAATCACACTGGTGTGACTGTACGTGTGAAAGGGTTAAAAGAAGACTGCTATTATTAAGCAAAAACAAAATACATACCTACATGGCCCTGTGTGAAACTTAACCGCGGTTTGTCACACCTAAGTTATACTGAGTTCATTTTTAATGACCTGAGTGGCAGAGTTCCAAACTAAAAACCACTGCTGAACAAAAATAACATTAAGGTGTCTCATCCTATTTTATTTTCCACAAAAAAATTTGATTATTCCCTAGACGTTTGTGTGGACTGATGAGATAAAAATTTAACTTTTTGGAAGGTGTGTGTCCCATTACATCTGGAGTAAAAGTAACATCACATTTACAAAAAAGAACATATCAACAGTAAAATATGGTGGTGGTAGTAGTGTGATGGTCTGGGAGTGTTTTGCCGGCCATCTGTTTGTGACCTCAAGCTGAAGAAAACTTGGGTTCTGTAGCAGGACAATTATCCAGACCACACACACACACACACACACACACATCCAAAGCCCTCCAATGTGGCTGAATTACAACAATTCTGCAAAGATGAGTTGGTCCAAATTAAGTTTGGTTTGCATTAGTTCAATGGCTGGAGGTGGATAGGCCATTTATATGTTGGCAGGCAGACTTACTGAGTTGTCTACCAGCCTGTCAGTCTGTTGGTTTTCAAAAAAGAAAAATAAGTTGTGTCTCTCGTGCACTTATCCTAATGTGATATCCAGCTTCTTCTTTAGATTCATTTGACAGGCAGATGGCCTTACATTCCGATGCAAAATGTCCTGATACTCTTGAGACTTAGTAATAGTATGTCTAGTCTCAGACAGCAAAGTAGATTTTTTTTGTTTTTAGCTTTAGCTCCCATGAACCATTTTTGTTTGATGTTTTATTTGTAGATACAAAATCTAATATATTTCATAGGAAGTCTATTGCTGACACTCCACGAGCATTCTGCTTACACCTCCAACATAGTTTGTATTGCTTGGACTCCAGGTTAGCCAACTCCTGACTCCAATTAGTGTTTGGAGCCTAGGGATTCACTAACATTTCAGAAATACATCAGATTTGTGCAGAAAAACATGGCAAATCCAATGGTATTTTCCCCCAGCAACTGTAGTGTTAAAGAACATACCATATAATTAGGTTTCTAAAAGGTCAATGAAAAGAATTGAAGAATTGAAGAAGAATTGAAAAGAAAAGATTTGTTCTTGTTAAATTATCCAGAACATAAAAGATGCAAGATGTCAATGATGCACGTTCTAGAAAATACATGTTCAAACAATGATACCACAATTCATAATTTCTTGAACTTTATAGATTATCCTGATAATCACTTAGAGAAGTAATTATTTTAAAATACACATACATTGAATTTAGATAAGATAAATATAAAGTTTCATTTATTTTTAAAAGATATTAATTTTCATTCGTCATATGATGAACTTGAAGTAGTGACAGATGTTCTGTATTGTAACGTACATCCAAGTGAAATGGATTATAATAAGAAAATAATTGTTGAATGGGGACTTGGTTCTGTCCATCAGTTGTTGATTGGGTAGAGGCAGATCAGAATGTGAGCTTGCAGTCAAATCTGAGAAAAGGATTCGTTTAAGTGGACTAAATTATGGGAGAAATCCTGGATTATTTCATCAGAGAGAAGTCTGACATTTCACTGGAAGACATTTTGACTATACATTTTTGGTCAAACACATTTTTTTTTACAGAAATATGCATGGGTGAATTGCACAATAAGATCAATGACATACATATAGAAAATAGATAGGTTCAGATTAATTTTTATTTTTTCAAAATACTTTTTGGGGTAACTGAATTAGAACAAACAAGAACAACTCCATTCTTCAACTTCAAATGTTATTAATGTTGAGACTTTTTCCCAGTATTCTCTGAATTCTGAAGTGCATCTATGCAGTTTCAAATCATGGTCGTGTGTTCAGTAGGGTTTGATCTCAATCAATGCTGTAATATCTTTGGATTTAACAGTAGGAGACCACTGCTGTCCTGGGAATAAATTGTATCTATACTCCCATCACTGCTCTGAATGAAATACTCACCGTGACCTTGACTAGATTCTTATCAGTAAGCGGTTTTATCAGCACAAATCTGCTGCAGTGTGAGTCTTCAGAGCATTGATCATTTACCATATACCAGCTCCACAAAAGGATGAAAAAGAAATCTACTGTGGCTAATAGTAGCATATTAGGGAACAGACATCAGCTAAGGTTAGCATAAAACAACACACATTAGTAGCAAGCAAAACAATATTTTTTTGTATGGTTCCTGTGTACTTTCATATTCACTTTCCTATTTCCACATATTCACGTTACTTGTTTTGATCCTACTAACTTAGCAGTTTGTTAAGATAATCTATCAACACAATCAACTCTTTGCATTATGGACCATTGTCAAATCTTCCTTTTGTGTTCATTCAGCAAAATTCAGTAAATGGTCACTGTTTGTTTTATTTTTTAACCATTATTGATTTTGCAGCAAATTATTTATACTTTTAAACCAATGTTCAGATAATGTAATTTTTTATGGGGATACAAAACTATTTTAATTTCTGAGCAAAAATATCAATTATGTATTGAATATTGTCAACGTGAATTTGTAATTTGCTGTGTAGTGTTTAATGCAAAGCACTAAAATAGTTTGAAGCATAAAGAGAGTGAACAGTCATAAATATATATTTTCAAATTATCCAAAGCTGCAGATTAGCTGTATCATTTCCAATATTCTAAATCTGAATACTTTAATCCCCAAATTGAAATGAACTAAACACATTAGGTAAACAAGCTCTTGTGGGGTAAATTAGATTTTAAACTAGAAAAAAAAAAAATTGTGAACGAATTATTTTCATATTGAATTCAGTTAAATTCATATAATAAATTCAATATCTACCCCTTTTCACACATATTGTGAATTGTGAATAGTTAAATAGTTCAAGACAGTGTTAGCTTTTCCTTTAAAATAAGATATAGACCTCATTGTTCCTTAGGGTTGCCAAGCAATATGTTAACTTTTCTGGGAACTGAATGTAACTTTGCAAAGGATTTTGAATAGGAACTGTTTTCTAAGAAGATCTTCGTCAGTGCATGCCCTGCTTTTTCTCCAAAAAAGCTTGCTTAACAACCCATGGGTTTTATTGTTGTCAGACTTTCAAAACTGAGTCAAGTCAGTTTTTTATTACAAGCAACTGACGGTGAAGTATTTGTAGATACTGTATTTGTAAAGCCTGTTTCATGCTGGATGTGTCTATGTGAAAGGGTGTGTGCATGTGCCAAATGTGCAAGATTCTGTTGCACCTAGCAATGCACAAGCATTATTTTTTTATAAATTTTCTTCAAACCCATTGGTTTTGAGAGCAATCTGGTTGAGCAGATGTACCTGTATATATCGATTACTTAGAGAAAGACTAACACAAACAATGTTAAGGCTGCACATTTCAGTTCTTGTATGATTACTTTAGTCCACTACAGTCAAGATTGAGGGTGGGTTGTCCAGTGCCAGGCTTATAATGATAGCTATGTTTTGTTGGTGAATACAGGTGGTGTGAAAAAGAGTTTGCCCCCTTCCTGATTTTTTTGCATGTTTGTCAAACTTAAATTTTCACATCATCAAACAAAATTAAAAATTCGTCAAAGATAACACACGTAAACACAAGATTCAGATTTTAAATGAAGGTTGCTGAAAACACATAACACATTTGCTCCCCACTACTGTATTACAACATAATTGCGGTCTATCACACCAGTTTTAAATCTCTCTGGTCACATCTAAGCCTGATTACTGTCACGCATTTTCTCAATCAATAAATCACTTAAATTAGACGTGCCTGCCAAAGTAAAGTATACCAAAATATCTAGACATCAAGTCATATCATGATCCAAAGAAGTTCAGGAACAAATGAGAAAGAAAGTAATTGAGATCTATTAGTCTGGAAGAGGTTATGAAGCCATTTCTAAAGCTTTGGGACTTCACTGAACCACAGTGAGAGCCATTATCCACAAATGGCAAAAACATGGAAAATTGGTGAACCTTCCCAGGAGTGGCCAGCCAACCAGAAATGCCTCAAGAGAACTGCAATGACTCATCCAAGAGGTCACAAAAGACCCCACAACAACATTTAAAGAACTGCAGGCCTCACTTGCCTCAGTTAAGTTGAGTGTTCATGACTCCACATGAAAGAGTTCTAAGACCTAGCACTGCTGAGTGAAAAGAACATTAAGCTTGTATCATTTTTGCCAGAAAACATCTGACGATCCCCAAGACTTTTGAGAAAATACTCTGTGGAATGTTGAGATAAAAGATGATTTTTTTTGGAAGATGTGTGTCCCATTACATCTAGTATAAAAATAGCACACACATTTCAGAAAAATACCCCAATATAAACAGTAAAATATGGTGGTGGTAACTGGTCTGTGGCTGTTTTAGGGCATGGGACAAAGATTCAACATGGTTTTCAGGACAAACCACACCAACAAGTCCATCTTTGACTGGCTGAAGAAGAACAAAATTAAGACTTGAGTGGCCTAGTCAATGTCTTGACCTGAATTAAATTGAGAGGTTGTAGCATGACCTTAAAAAGGGAGTGATGCTTGAATGCTTAAACCCTCCAAATGTGGCTGAATTACAACTATTTTGCAAAGATCAGTTGGCCCAAAATTTCTCCACAGCACTGTAAAAGACTCATTGCAAATTATTACAAACGCTTGTTTGCAGTTGTTGCTGCTAAGGGTGGCCAAACAAGTTATTAGGTTTAGGGGGCAAGGACTTTTACACAGATTGTCATGTAAGTTTGGACTCTGTTTTCTCTCAATATTAATATTAACGTTTTCCCTAAATATTAATATTAACAACCTTTAATAAAAGGTTTACACCATTTTAAAAGCTGCATTTTGTGTTTACTTGTGCTATCTTTGACTATTTAAATTTGTTTGACAAACATGCAAAGAAATAAGAAAACTTTTTTTTGACCACTGTATATTGTCCCAGAAATAATTTGATATGCAACTTTGTAATTTTAATGCCACCTTTTTATGCCACTGAATATATAATAATGCAAGTATCCTTACACACTTTCAAATGATAATAAGCTTGACCCTTAAAAAAATATTTAGAAACTGGAATTGTAGTATCCAAATCAAATAACGGACCTGCATATAGACACGACCACAACATAGCCCTGAAGTGTCGGAAGTGACCATGACTCTATTAGACCATCACTTTTGATGGCTTCATAAACAGCCAATTGGCACAGGCCCTCAATAAAACTCTCCACACCTGCATGATTATTTTGAACTTCAACCAGATTGAAGGCTTACTTTGTCGGGGTATCTTAATATTCATGAATATTATTGATTGTCCTGCTCTTCTGTAGGTGCTGTACAGCCAAAACAAACTTTGTTTCATGATCTTCTTGTTATCTCTGTAAATCTGATTTGAAACAATCTGTATTGTAAATGCGCTATGACTAAAGGTGAGTAAAAGTTGAAGGTCTTAACTTAAACGGCACAGTATATAATTCACCATGCATGAGATGCTGCATAGCACTGTTTCCAGAACACAACCAGAAGCGATAAGATTCTAGCGACAAGCAATTTGTCTGTCCGTATCAGATTTGACGCGATTAGTACAAGTTACAAATTCACACAAGAACCCCAGCCAATCAGAACAGCATTTGTACAGTCTCATGTGGCAAGGACAATGACACCAGAGATAAATCTTGACTCCTCTTCCATGTTCATAAATTCACAAATATTACACAATTTCGCGACTCCTCATCACGTCCGGACTCTCATACCCTTAAACGGAGATGCTACTCACAACACTGACTTCCCAAGTTCAACTGCGCTCCTCTGAACACTCGTTCCCTGTCTGGCAAAGATGCTCTGCTAAATGACATTACAGCTGAGAGAAACCTAGATTTACTATTTTTGACTGAAACCTGGCAAATACCTGATGATTTCATCGAACTGAACCTTTTGACCCCTCCTGGATATAGCTATAGCTACCTGACAAAACCTCCTGCTCCACTTCTGATTATGTTGATTTTATAGGCCCCCTAGATATAACACAAATTTTCTCTCTGAATTGAATCAAATTCTTACTCTTGCCTGTGCCCAGCATGATAGAATCATGATACTGGGTGACTTTAACATACATGTTGATTCTGATTTTACCTCTAAAAATACTTTGTCTGTTTTGGATTATTTTGAAATATCCCAGCACATTGATTTTCCCACACATTCCCACTCTCACACTCTTTACTTGCTTTGTACTGTTGGTATTGACAAAGTGCACATGCAGGGTAATGATTTAGGCATTTCTGATCATAAACTAATAGTCTTTGACTTCTCACTTCCTTTTATCAAACTAAACAACAAAACTATAATATCTTATCGTAATCTGAGATTTAAAACCATTGACAATTTCTCTGCCACTATTGCGGTCTCTGCTCTTCCTTCTCCTCTCAACCTCCTAAATCCTGACAATATAGTCTCAACCTATAATTAATCTATGTGTAATGTTGTAATGTTGTAATTGTCCCTTCTACTCACTCCTCTCCTTGGTTCACTCCTGAAAGCAAAATGTAGGCACCTTGAAAGACTTTAAAAAAAAAACCTCCTTTCTTGTGCATTCCATAGCTTTTTCTAATTCAGTAGTGGAATATAAAGAAGCACTTAACATTGCTCGTTCTGAATATCTCTCTGCTGTCATGAACAAAGTTAAATACAAACCGAAAGCTGAAATAATTTTTTTCTGAAATAAACTGGTTAAACCCTCATCCGTAGCCATTACTATTGATCTCTGGGAAAGTTTTCAGTCATTTTTTTCTACAAAAAATTGCTAACATTTATTGAACATTTTCTCCAATGTCCTCTACCTATTCAACTCAATGTATGATAGGTCATGCACTCTACACTTTTTCACTCACGGATGCAGTTGAGGTTGAACAACTAATTATTAAATCTAATTCTACCACTTGCACTCTTGGTCCCATTCCAACATACCTTCTAAAAAACCCTTCTGCCCTCACTTATTCAACCCATTACTCATATTATAAATAGATCTATTGCCACTGGTTAAGTTCCAAAGGATTTAAAAGTAGCAGCTGTCACTCCAATACTAAAAAAAAGTCTGGCCTTGATAACACCATTAAGAACATCTACAGACCAATATCAAACCTCCCATTTGTTGCCAAATTATTTGAGAAGGTTGTCAGAACACAACTGCAATCATATCTAATAATTGTATCTAGCAAATTAATATTTTTGAACCACTTCAATCAGGTTTTCGTAACAATCACAGTACAGAAACAGCACTTTTAAAAGTGCTAAACTATCTCCTTCTGGTTCTAGTTCTGCTTGACCTCCTACTTGACACTGTGTGCCACTCCATGCTGCTTTCATGACTATCTTCGATAGGTATCGATGGTGCTGCTCTTCAGTGGCTCCTCATATTTATCAGATCGACAGCAGTTTGTAAGGATAGACAAGGATCGATCAGGTACTCATGGTGTGCCTCAAGGTTCTGTACTTGGTCCTCTCTTATTTCACATCTATGTGTTGCCACTATGTCAGATAATCAGACAGCATGGTCTTAACTTTCACAGTTTTGCTGATGATATTCAAATTTATTTCACGGTTAAACCCAACTTCACGTTATCTCTCGACACGCATAAATAAACGACAGTAAAAACGACATAAATAAACGACACGCATAAAGACACGACAGTAAAATCTTGCTTTTTCCATTTGCAAATTATTGTTCATATCTGCCGTTCCCTTAACTTTAGTGATGTTGAGAGTGCTATTCATGCTTTTGTGACCTCTAGATTGGACTACTGTAATGCCTTTAGCAGCTTACCTATTAAATCAATACACCGTCTCCAATTGGTGCAAAACTCTGCTGCTTGAGCCCTAACATAAAAAAAAAACAGCACACATCACTCCCATCTTCAACCAACTTCACTGGCTTCCTGTTGCCAGTCGTATCCAGTTTAAACTCTTGTTTTTAGTCTATAAAGCCAGTCATGGCCCTGCACCAAAAATACCTTACTGAGTTAGTCCAGCCATATGTTCCTGCCCGGACCCTTAGATCTAGCAACGGAAACCTGCTTGTCATCCCCAAGTTTAAATGCTCTATTGTGGGTGGAAGGGCTTTCAGTGTTACTGGCCCTAAACTATGGAATAAGCTGGCCCTGATTATCCGTAACACACCTACTCTCCAGACTTTTAAGTTCCAACTTAAAACTCATCTTTTTTCTTTGCTCAGCAAATAATCCTCTTTTTCCACTTTTTTGCTTCATGACTACTTATTGTATTAATGTTCTTTTGATTTTATGACTTGTTGTTGTCTATCTGTAGTTATTTGTTGGACACCCACTGATTATACTCCATTGTGAAGTGACCTTTATAAAATAAACATTAATTTAAACATTTTTAAAAATACATAGTTACTAAAACAATATTTGTCATAGAATACACTTGTTTCTTCGCTGTTTGAATGTTCTTGTTTCCATTTGTTTAGTTTCAAGATTGAAGGTGAATATCCATTGTTTCTACACAGCTGGGAGATAAATAAGTAAATATTAAGTAAATACTGCCATACTTAATTCTATAAATTAGAATCCTCAATTAAAAAAAAAAAACTCAGTTTAAACATGAAAGATACCTTTAAATTGTGTGTCGGGACGTTGCGTCTGGTTAGGACACCGTGTAAGACTCAATTCCAAACTCCTCATTGCACTGGAATGCAAAAATACACTTTTTGTAAAAATGAGACATTTTCATATTTGCACTGTAAAAGTGGTTTTTGACTTTAATTTGGATTTACCTTGCCAAACTTTTTGTAGCTGTCAGGAAAACATTGACACCTCGAATAACACCTGTTTTTCACTCGTTAATGTTCGCTCTGCCTGAGCTCAGCTATTGCCTCTGACACAGAGAAGAGATAAGCTAACATAGGCACTGCAATCAGCAAATTGTTGGTGACATTCATTTTTGTGTCAACATAATGGGCAATATATTGAGTCACCAAAAATTGTCAAGGTCATGTCCATAAATCGTGCAATAACTTGATTATCGCAACAGGCCTACCCAATGTCAACACTCATACAGACATTTCTGACAAATTGTTTCTAATCCTGCTTATTGAAAACTATAAAGCTCTATCCAAAACTTACCTTTGACATCAGACATTCAGCAGTACACATCTGTACCCACAGGATGGGGTGTAACCTTAAATGATTTGGTCTATATTAGTATTCTCTTTCATCTACAGCCAGGAATGAGCTGGGGGTTGAGGAAGTGTGTGTGAGTCTTAGACTGCTCTCTCTTTGGTCCACTGCACTGATGGCGGATGGTGTCAGACATCTCCAGCTGGAATGACCGTCTGCCGCCCCTCCATCCTGGGAAGCAACTATTCTTCCAAACGTCTGAGAGCCAGATGTTGTCACCCCAAAAATCACACTAAAGTATTAGTACACATACTTACACTGATACGCATAGACAGAAGCAGCAAATAACTGCATTCCTAATACCATTTGGCCATCAAATGCTTGTATGTTCCAGCATCTTCATATCACATTTCCCACTGTGAATATGAAAGGACATCCCCAGAGGATTTCTAGCTGTCATACTGTCACAAGCGCTAGCTCACACCAGTATCTGAGGGGGAAAAAAAAACATTACTTTTTACCAGTCTTCTCAGGCACATCTTTCCGTTGTCTGTCATCCTGTTTGCCTATCTCATACACTTTCTGTTGCTTTTATGACAGTGTTTCCAAATTGTCTGTCTGTTCCGTCTTTCAGGTGTAATGGTTGGTCGAGTAATATTCGGAATTTAACTGGATGGTTGATGAGCAAACAGTTTCCTTATTTAGTTTTTTCAATTAAACATTTTTTAATGCTCAAAAATCTTGACTAGTACATTTACATTACTTTTTTGGTCATAAAAAAATGGACAAAAAATGGACAAGGAACTTTACAATCACTAAATCAGTCAAACAAGCTGGTTTAAAAGAATGATGGACTTAAATTAATGTCCTCAGCTTTATGCTTAAAAACTATTCAGACCAGTTTGTGAATTAGTTAGACTGATTTATAAAAAATAACTGATTCAAAGTAAAGATTAGTTCACAAATCATTGAATTTCCTTGACTTCTCCACAAATATTTCCCTTGACTTTCCAGTCAAATGTGGCAAGTGGATAAAGATTTTTTTTCTATCCATTTCTGATGAATCAATAACATGTTATACAATTTGTAAATCAGTTTATCCAATTCATTAAAATGTATGCAAAATAATTATTTTATATAATACTTACATTAACTTGGTTTACATTAAATATTTACATTCAAATTAGTTGAGAGAGAGAGGTTATTATATTGTACTCTGGTGCGGAGTGTGCTGCCTATACGAGTAGGTTTTTGATGTGTAAGCCATCTACCCTCTGGCAGCATGGATAGGGCTAGCAACACTGGCGATGTTGCGGCTGAGGTGAATAGTCACACTTGCGAAGACTGCTACAGGGTTTGCCCCTCTGAGAAGAGCCTAGGGATGCATCACTACCCCCAACATGCATCCCAGGTCAAAGAACAATGCCTGCAAGCCCTGGCAAAAAAACGGAAGGGCTGGACGGAGGAAGACGACCGGAAGCTCTGCCGGAGAGTGGACAGTGTATGGCATCATGGAATGCTGAAGGAGGATCTATTCACGATCCTTACCCAGGACCCCCTCTCTCGATCACAAGACGCTGTTAGGAAGAGGCTTCAACACCTGAAGTTGGATAGCCCACCTTCAGGCACATCCGCGCCAGCAGGGGGTCCTGAGGTCTCCGGCAGTAAGCTCCCATGCAAATGGACCGACATTGAACTTCGTCGTGTGGCTGATAAGCTCTGGGACACTCTGCGAGCATCCCCTTCGCCACCTCTCCCAACGCCACCCACCCTGATCACGGAGTCTCGCCTATGAGCACTGGCTCTGTGGGAGCTCGTGGAGGACATCAGCAAGGGAAGGACACCATGAGAGGAAGGGGCCAAGAGGCTGGAGGAGATCAAGGCAAAGCAACGTGAATAAAGTGGAAGTCCACCCCCCCAAAAAGGTCTAAGAGAAGACTGCCACAGACGAAGATACAGATTTGTCGTGTTCAGTACTCCTCCGTCCAGTGGCTATGGACCGTGTGTTGAAATGATGCGTTAGACGCGATCCTGTCAGGCAGCTGGAGAGATACGTGGGAGCAGCAGGGAGGTCAGTCGCCGGGATGTGAAGAAGAAAGGGCTCAAGTCTTCTCCACCCGAGGGGAATGTCGAGGTCATCTGTTGGACTGGATAAAGTATTGGCTAACGATCTACTGGGATGGGACCAGGGATCTGTAGCAGAATTTTTCAATCTGATCCTTGCCCTTGACCACCTTCCCTCAACTCTTGCGGTAGCGAAAAGTAGCGAAGCACTCTGATTTTCTCCCTATTGCCATTGGTTCCATCTTGGCAAGAGTGCTTCACAGGATCCTGGCAAGGAGAATCAGGGGCAAGTTCATATTCTCACCTCTGCAGTTTGAGTTCCTGGAGAGGGACTGGTGTATGGAGGCGACCACCTTGCTCCATAGCATCCTGAGTAACGCACAGGACACCATTGCAGAGACAGTCATGCCAATCCTCGATCTAATGCCTTTAATACCATAGGACATGATGCGATATTTGTGGCAGTGAATGCGGCTGGATCCCCGTCCCCCTTTATCCACTACCTTTGACACCTCTATACCAATGCCGAGGTGTTCGTTGACGCACTGCGGACCAAGTGCAAAAGGGGGGTGTGTCAAGGGAATCCCATGTCTCTGGTGTAGTTCATCCTCACGGTGGACTCGCTTACCTCACCTCCTGTACTGCAGGCCCCAGCTTGCTCTTTTTCGGACCAGCCTCCCTGGTCTCATCTGGCCAATCGATATTGCACAAGTCACAATCTCGAGTAGCTCATCATATGCTGGGAGGAGGATGGCGATCAAACCCACTTTGTTGGTTACCATTGTAGGGCTCAAAATTGGATCTATGCATGCACCTCTCCCATGCAGTAAACACATAGACTGTGTGTATCGACCTAAGCAGTGCTTCTCCCTGCCCATAATGAAATGGTTTAAACTGCTCAGACAGTTTCAATATAAGATTGGGTGTCCCTTTTCTTTTAAACTAGACTAGGGTTTTTGTTGAAATATCACACACTCTTGCTCACCAGCTCACACACAGGCAACACAGCTTCGATGAAGATGCGCAAAGCTGCTGTTTCCAGGTTACGGTGCATTTTTATGACTTAGTTCATGACTTCACTGACCCGTGATACACATTCACACGGGTGCTCGTTTTATCGATTACACAATGCTTCACGAGACTCGTCAAGGCATTCCAATAGCATTTGACGCAGCTCGAGTTCCGATGAAAGGGAACTGTTGCATTTATAACATTATTTAAATTATGATGGTTGGAGGAAAAACTTGCCTGTAATTATATTGCAAAGACTTAATTTGCTTGAGTTTATATTTGCTTTGCTCTCATTCTCTGGGCTGGGATAGACACAACAAGAAGTTGATCACAACACATTTCACAGACATCGCATGAAGAGATAAGCAAGAGATATAAAAACTGCTCAAACATTTTTACACAGTGACTATATAGTGGATATATCTAAATAAAACAATAAGGAAATAAATTGTGAAATACTGTATCTGTGCTCATTTCTCATGAATACACTCACCTAAAGGATTATTAGGAACACGGTTTACTAATACTGTGTTTGACCCCCTTTCGCCTTCAGAACTACCTTAATTCCATGTGGCATTGATTTAACAAGGTGCTGAAAGCATTCTTTAGAAATGTTGGCCCATATTGAAAGGATTGATAGCATCTTGCAGTTGATGGAGATTTGTGGGATGCACACCCAGGGCACAAAACTCCCGTTCCACCACATCCCAAAGATGCTCTATTGGGTTGAGATCTGGTGACTGTGGGGTCCATTTTAGTACAGTGAACTCATTGTCATGTTTAAGAAACCAATTTGAAATAATTCTTGCTTCGTGACATTGTGCATTATCCTGCTGGATGTAACCATCAGAGGATGGGTACATGGTGGTCATAAAGGGATGGACATGGTCAGAAACAATGCTCAGGAAAGCTGTAGCATTTAAACCATGACCAATTGGCAGTAAGGGGCCTAAAGTGTGCCAAGAAACACACCCCACACAATTACATCTCCCGCCTACACAGTGGAAACAAGGCATGATGGATCCATGTTCTCATTCTATAGTTTTACTTTTCACACCATTTTTCGTAAACCCTAGAAATGGTTGTTCGTGAAAATCCCAGTAACTGAGCAGATTGCCCGTTTAGCACCAACAACCATGCCACCCTCAAAATTGTTTAAATCACCTTTCTTTCCCATTCTGACATTCAGTTTGGAGTACCCATAAATTCATTGAAGCAATTTTCATGTGATTGGTTTATTAGATAATTGTATTAATGAGAAATTGAACAGGGGTTCCTAATAATCCTTTAGATAAGTGTACATTTAGCATACACTTATCCAGCCAATGAATTGCCTTGACTTTAACCATACTTTTCCAGTCTTACAATCTTTTACAATGTTGATGATTCAGACCAATTTGTTAACCAATCATTCAGACTGTCCCGGCAATCAGTTTGACTGCTCCCTTAAAAATAGTTTACTCGAAAGAACACCTTCTAAATATTGATGAATTCCCATGAGTTTTCATGAATATTCCAGTGGTTTGTGGTAATGATTTTTAAAAACAACAATAAAGAGTTCAAACCCTTTTGCAAATAGTTTCAACAGTTTCATTGAAAATCGATTCCAAAGACTCATTCAAAAATCAACTATCACTATTAAGAGCAAGTTTAAGTTTACATGAGCACTGTTTAACCAATGAAATATTTTAGAGCAGAGCATTTCTGAGCCTTTGCAGGCCAATTTAAATATACACTTTTATTTTTATGGCTATAGGAATCTTGGAATTACAATCACAATGTAGTGGGATGATGCTTCCACATGCATTTTGGTGAGAAATTATAATGATAATAATTTACGTGAATATTAGCAAGTCATTGACCTTCTTCACATCAGTATTCATTTTCTCCATGTAGAAAAATGAGACATGACACACTATCAGTCAAACTACAACAATTCAAGTCTACACAAATTATGTGATCTTTTATTTATAAGTCTTTAATTACATGAGTTCCATGTTTTAAAAATTCATCCATTGTGGCAGGTGTAAATGATAGCCAATGGTCTGACAAGAGAGGCAGAGAGTGAGAATGTGAATCTCCCTATGGAAACTAAGGCTGATTCAGGGTTAAAATATGAATGAATGGAATTCATCATCTGGAACATACACAAACTGTTCCAGTACCGAACGCATGTGTGCTCAAGTGTAGGATTAGAGAAATTACTGTGGGACTTTGGGGGAATTGCAGGGTCTTGACTAGAAGCGTTAAGTAAATGTGCTAGGAAATTGAGGTTAGAAGGGAATCTATGAGCAATTAAAATTGGTTTAAATGAGTATTGGCTAGGAAGAGCCTTACAGACCTTTGAATAAACAGTTGTGGTACCACAGATTGCATCCAAGCATCAGAACATCACACACATATGTTCTTTTCAACATTTAATTTCACAACGATTGGCATTAGTAGAGAGTTTATCTTGTTTACCAGCTTTCTCTCTCTTGCACAAAATATTTTTAGTAATTTAGAGTCCAAATATTGTGTCATTCCCATAATATATACATGTCTGTCATGATAACTATTAGAATGTTTTGCATGTTAATAGGTTTGGCCTTGGTGGACTTGATCTACTACACTGCTGCAGTAGGTTATTGCTCCTGCTACTGTACGAGACTTGCTACTGCCAATACACACATGATACACTGCTGTGAGCAAGTAAGACATGCTGCTGTACAATAGCATGAATTACCAGTTACAGATTTATATGGGTGGAGCTGGGGAAAATGGAGGGTTTCTGAAAGTGTGCTGCTCTGCTACATTAAATGCTGACCAAGTATTTGAAGGTTGAACAGTGAGCTTATACTTATACTATACCATTCAGCTGCATCCTATAGAGAATGATGTCACTGCAAGCAGATTTAGTTGAGGACCTATCAATCTGTTTCATGACAGAACTTTGCATGAAAGGAAAGTTGCAATGTCAAGAGTTAAACAGCTTCTCAAACAAGAAAGAATTTAGGGTAAGACTGTTCCTGTTACTGTTCCTCAGAAATTGATTTTATGGTTTTTATCGTAAGATTGCAGAGATGTCATGTGAGATATAGGATGTCCTGCCCTTATGCAAGGACAACCAGAAATTAATTTGGAAAAAAAATAGTATACTTTTAAAATAAATACCACTAAATGCCATTTAAAATCTGTCAATTTTAATTCCATGGTGACTAAGTCACATCCAAGAGCAGATATTTCAGTTAACATCTAGAATGTTGACTCTAAAAAGACTAACCGCTCACCTAAGAAATTCACTTTGCTTTTCAACATTTTATTTTTTATATTTTCTTCATGTAAATAATGAAACTAAATCAAATGTTAAACAGCTGGTTCAGTTGAAACCGTTGAGCAAACTGTAACATTTTCATTTGCATGTTCTGTGACACCTTTCAATGTGAAATGTCCAGCGACTGGCAATAAAAGAGTGTTTAAAAATATAACCTACACTGAAATAAGTTTTTTCAGTTCTACTTAAACTTCTCTTCATGTGGTAACATCTACACTAACTGTTTTTCTTTTTTATTAAATAAATTATGTACAATTTCTGATTATTACTGAATTCAATCAACCTGAAAATACAAGATCTTTCAAAGCACAGCAGTAAGTAGATGTAACCTGATTTCTCCAGGAAATACTTAAGTACGATATATATTATTTTATTTTTTATATGATGGAAATCCTTTTACACCTTGATTTAAATACACATAAAAAGGAATCTATTACCCTTATTTAATTGTTTTTGAATAATTCAATTAAGTTAATTCAAAATAAATCAGTTTAATTCAGTCAATACATTGAATTTGGTTTATGTTGGTCCAGACTAATTATTAAACAAATGTTTTATGCCTTAATATTAAAACAAATAGTGCAATTCATCATTGCACACAATTTATAAAATGAACCACTGAGAAAAGACCGGTGTCAGTATTGAACATATCTCATCGAGAGCCTACAGGCAAAGCACAAACGCTTCTCTTCAGCACAATGTTAACGGCAACATCCAATAACTGAAACTCTTCTAAATGTCCAATATAACTGAATATTAACATTAACACAAACCACCAACATCTTTCCCTTTCCTGAAAAACATAAAATAAAACTTAATCCCTAAAATTACTCTCCTGATGAAGTGCCTTGCAAAATCTGCTGGGAACTACAGATCCACTGCCCAGTGCTGGACTTCTCAAAAGTGTGACCTCAGTTGATCGTAGAGACCATTAATGGTAATGGCTCTATAATCTACTTAGACTTACAATGCTTTTGGGAAACACAGCCTAGTTAGTTATGCCATAAAAAAAAAAAAAAAGAAATCTTGCAATTAACACAAATGAAGTAAAAGACATTAGGCTGATTGAACACAATTTAAGTTGTGATAAAATGTTAAATTGTGTCACTTTATCTAATTAAATATATTTAATTATATTTATTAATAATATTTCAATTTAATTTAAAAAGTAATTTTAATTTGATTACCTTTGAACAAGAAAAAAATAGTCTCTTTTCAGTGTATTTATTTTATGTGCATTTTCACTCTGATGCAACAATCTCATAGTTATATTCGTAGTGTATATTGATGTATATATCAAATGTTTTATTTGAAATTGTATATTGGGTTAAGTTAAAACGGCTTTACTTTTTTTTTTTTTACAGAATTATAATTTATAGGCATAATTAAGTTTTCCTGTAGCTAAGTAGATCATTGTAGAGCTATCTAAGTAGAGCATTGGTGTTTACAACGCCAAGGTCATGGGATCCCAAGGAAAGTAAGAACTGATTCAATGTATTCTTTGAATGCAATGTAAGTTGCTAATGCATAAATGTACATGTAAGTTCTTAAAGCAACACTGCACATGCTCAATTTTTACAGTGTACACTAACCCTTAAATATACCCAATAGTATCAACATAGCATTGTAGCTGCTTTGAGTCTTTGTCTCTTAAGCTCTTTTATCATAATTTGTGTTTCAGGACTCGAAGCCTAGCACTGCACATTGCAAGTGCAGTGCTGTACCATGTCAGAAAAGCCACACCTGTGGAAATGCTTGTGTGTTTGATTTTATTTTCCATATTCATCGTTGTTTTTGTTTGTCTTGTCAACTAGTTTCATACCTCATTAATTTAGTTATTTTTCAGATCTTGGCTCTAGTGTTGTGGGTGAGTGCTTTGATTATTGTATACTGGTCTGAATACTGCTGTAACACTGTAGTACGAAAACAGTGGTTATCTTATACTAGGTTTGTGTAATGTTGGTCTAGGTTCAGTCATTGAATTTAAGGGTTGTCAAAACTCTGGCAGTAAAATGAATTGAATGCCTGTTATTTTAATAATGGCATTATCACATTTGATTAATTTTGACTTTTAGAATAATTTCATTCTACTCTGTGTGATTAACTAATCTGTGTGATGTTACTTTGAACATCAGTAAGTGTTGCTTTAACCAAACAAACTGATAATTTTCAATCATAAGAATAGAATATGAATGCCAACATAGTGAAGGCCATTGGCAAAAGCTAAATACATCATAATCACGAATTACATAACATTTGGGAGTTATGTAATAATTTTCAAAAAAAACTAATGTATGTCAAAATTAGATTGAAAAAAAATTAGAATTAAAAAAATTAGATTTAGAAAAAAACATACATGCAAAAGGTACACAGGAAAAATAATTTAGTGAACATTTGAAAACCAGCATGATTATTTGTTAAGTTCAGTAAGTCTCTTAAAATACAATCTTAATAATAAAAGACAATAGATAATTTGACCTTTTTATAACAAGGCAATGTTATAAGTATGTGTTATATGTTATAATGTTTTCTTTATGTAAAGCACTTTGAATTACCATTGTGTATGAAATGTGCTATACAAATAAACTTGCCTTGCCTTGCCTAAGCACATGTGGTGGGGCTTCTATTTTTCATTGAACCTCTTTAAGATACTGGCAGGCAGTAAAGCGTTCTCAGTAAGATGAAATAAAAACACCGCCACCTTGGATACCCTTAAAGGGGTTGTGAAATACTTGTTGGATTTACGGTAGTATGACCGTGAAATATGAAACTAAGGACTGGACCGTTTGTTTAGCTGTTTCTTTCAATGGCTGCTGTAATTTCGTCTACAATGGAAGTCTGGTCATGTAGGAGGATACAAATCCTTTAATACTCCTACAAGCATCAGCTGTGTTACCACTAATTCTCCTGTTCCTTTCCATACAATTCAGAATGTCTGATAGCCGCATTAAGATACTTCCTGTGTGTGATCAAGGGTGCAGATATGAAACATTTATCTGAAGATTAATTCCTTGGATTAATACATTTTCCCAGTAAAACCTTCCCAACCTTTCCCAATAACCTTCAGCAAATATTTTTTTAGATATTAGACACTATTAGATAGGCTATTAATTAGATATGGCAAAATGCATTTTCCACAGAAACTCTTTCAACATCTATCCATCTACACAGTCATGTTTTGTACATATTTATTCTGAAGCAATAGAATTCAGGATTGTTGATAACCCTGAAAGAACGTAGCATAGTTTGATGCTCTTGATAGCTGAGAGGATGCGCACTGAGGACAGTCATGCTGATGTCAACAAGTAATCCCAGACGTCGCCTGAGAAGGTGGTTATCAGGAGGGGATAGAGCACACTCTTCTTTGTGTTCAGTCGCCGATGTAATTGAGTGTCGTGGCTTTCAGGGATGATACCGACTGGTTTGGAGCAAGGTGGCCCGAGAGAGCCTCTTCCACTATCGGCATCAACCCCGTAACCGTGTTCATGGGCCCCCCCAAAAGGGATGGATATATATTTGATTGCGGTGTATACACCCCAGTCTGGAAAGAATGTTAATCCCCGACGCAGAGATTGCCACCCGCACAAGGAGGTAACGTTCGTCCAGCTTGCTTTTTCTTGGACTTATTCTCAGCTGGCCAGTCAATATTTAGATGTGAGACTGCAAGAGTGAGCTCCTCATAGGATGTGGAGGAATGTGACTTCTTCTCCAGCCCTAATGCTGACAATATGCTCCTGAGAACTGGAGAGTGCCTCTGCCTGGTCGGATTCAAAAGTGCTTCACGGAATGATATGCAAAGCATTCCACTAGCATTTCTACGCAGGTACTAGGTGGGCGGGCAGTGTGTAAGAGCCCTGAAAACCCTAACGGTGGGCCCTCCCTGCTCCCCTGAGCTCCACTCGGTCAGTTAAGGAGTGGTAGACTCCTGAGCTCCTGAGAAGCCTAGTTGTATAAAAAGGAGTATGAGTAGAGCCCCTAGCTCTTTTCGAGAGAGAGATAGCTAGCAGGTGAGCTCCCGCTCACCTATGTTCCCCCAGACACATTTTCTTGTGGGTCGTTGGCTTCTCTTAGCCTCCTCACAGCTGCCTGAGGTCTGAAAGGGCTTTTTCATACTAATCACTTTCTTCGAATATCCTCATCATGGCGTTGTAGGCTTCCTCTCAATATGAGTCTTCATTACCGAGGCCTCCTCTTCACCGAAAGTGAGGTAAAAAGGGCCTCTCCATCAGGCCTCTCCATGAAAATCAGGCCTCTGCCCTGAGAGCCCCTGCTGCGCTCTGAAGTGCAGGAGTTACAGCCCTCTCATTTCGATAGAGTACCCTTCTGGAGGTTAGGCCCCACTGTGAGCGAAGTGGCTCTGCTCCTCAGTTTTTGCTTGAACCCAAGTGACTTGGGCCGGCACAAGCTCTGGTGAGCTCCGCTTGTTAGAAAAGTGGTTCTCCCAAACCCCTTGCTGCACTACAAGCATTGAGTGCTGTTCCCTATGGTCTAGAGGGAGAGCTGCAAAGTGCTGGCTGCTAGCCCAGCCACTCTTAGAGCTCAGTAGTGCCTTAGCATTGCAGCCTAAGGTTTGCCTTGTAGTTGCGGCTCTAGGTCTCTGCTTCACAGGCTCAGTCCTGAGTGTAGCATCTCTTGTACTCCCTCAGACTCTTGATCGAGCATGGTTAGGCATCAACCCTAGTACCTTGAGGCCTCCATTCTCTATTAGCCCCAACCCAGATCACTGCATTTCACTGCAGGTTCCCCTGGGGGTCATTGACTGCTAGCTTTAGCCTATGAGGCAGTCTCGCCCTTCAGCATGGTGGCGTTGGTATTAGAGGATGCAGCATAGAGTTCCCTTTCGGAAGGGAATGTCTCAGGTTTGAGAACAGGAATGGAGATAATGCGTCCCATCACCATGCTTCAGGCATTGCAGTTGCAGTTGTCTCCTTCAGATAAGAAGTGAATGACAATGTTTAAGTACCTCTTTTATACCTGCAGTCACACCTGTGGTGAGGTCATAGGTGGCTGCCGGCCAACGTCAAGTTCATTGGCATGATTAGATTATTGCTTCAGACACCTGTCATACTGGAGGTATTCCCTGAAGTAACCCCTAGGGGATGCAGTGTCTCTTTCCCTGAGAACTATTATTACAATAGTAACCTGAGATGTTAAGTTATGTACAGTGTATAATGAAATTAGCTAATTTTCCCATTTGTGTCTCAGTCTCATTGTTTACCATTATTTATTTATTATATATATATATATAATATATATCCGTTTCAGTCTAGAATTTATTCAGTTTTCTATTGATTTATGTTGATATCGATGTGGTAATGTTATATTCTGGTTTGTCTCCTGTTTATTGCGTTTGAAGTTTGACTTAAAATGCTATTTCAGTTTACTCCTTTGTCGTCGACTCGCATACAACCACTTACTGGGGCATCTAGAATATACTGACATATTTTTCCCTTCATCCACTACAATTGTTAAAACTTATTTTAAAAGCAAACATTTCTAAAACTTTAGTTTTTAGTTATTTTAATGCAAGTTATTTAATTAATATTATTCAATATTATTTAATGTAAGTTATTTTAATGCAGTTTAAATGTCCCAGAATTCTTATTTCCTGTGAATTTAAAACCAAAACAAGAAAACCGGAAGTCTTTTTTCTTACCAGTTCCAGCTTTTTATTTTCCTTCATATGCTCCAGCTAAAAATCTGCTTGCTGTTTTGACTGATATTTGATATAAATTAGTACATCAAGATAGAATACATCAAACATTTAATAAAATTGACATGGTAGGATTACATGTCGCTGGTAGAAAAATTCAAAGTGAGATAGAGGACGTATTTTATCAGAGAGTTGGTGGCATATTCATTACAGAACACTTCAGCTGTATAAGAGAAAAACCTCTCCGCTGTCACTATTATACAGCCACAGGAAGGCCGGACCTAATCTGATTGGATAGATTACACCAACATATTTTTATCTGTCTCTTTGTTGTCAAGACACCAGAGGGCTTGTCAGAAGGTATGCAAACAGCAAACTCCTTTGATATATTTTTGTTTTCAACAAACTGACAATACCTCTGAGGAACAGAAGAGCTAAAAGAAAGGTCACCTTTGCAACATGTTTTGTTGCCAGTTTGCCAGGGATGTGAGGATGCACGACGATACGGAGATGATATTTGGGGACTTTGAAAGGCAAACAGCAATCCCGATTACAGCAGGTAAAATGACATGCCCGCAATAAGGAGCCATGTCGATCTCGCCTTGCAGCCCAATTTCTCCTTCTTCCAGCCGCACACTAAGATTATTTGAGCCTCACCAAATGTCAAGGGCATGATTCTCTTAGATGCCCAGCAGGAAATAACCCACGGTTGCCCTCAAAACAAATGAAACCACATTCAGGGCCAACACAGGGGTTATCTATTGAAGATGGAAAGCCAAGAACACAGGATGCTTTCTGTAACGACTTGAACAAGGATCAAACATGTAAACATATATGTGTGTGTATATGTATCTGTCTCTCTCCCTCTCTCTCTATCATATATATAGTAGTAAACTCTTAGGGACTCTATTTTCAGATTCATGACTTTTTATGCCTAGCACTTCAACACTGTTTCTGGCTCATACTGGACTTCAGTAGGTTTTTGAAGTAATGGTTCGCTGAAGTATTTTTTCTTTGTTGCAAGATATCAAGGTGAAGGGGAAGCAGGGAAGAGGCTTCCTCTGTCATGATTGTTGGCAGTGTGTTGGATTAACTTTCAGCTCTCGGCGGTGTTTGAGTTTTAGCAGTATTTCTCAAAGTACAGGTCTTGACAAAGGAGATCAATAATGCCTGAAGCCCAACCTAGAGAGTTAGCATCACCAATGTCAATTTGACATTTTTTAGGGCAGTCCAAAACAGAAAAAAAGAATAATCAGACCCTATATGATGTCGCAAAACCAGATGATGAAGAGATCCAAAATATTTTAATGAGAAAAAAAAGGTACTCCACAAAGCTGAGGGAAGTAGAAACAGCAGTGTAGCAAACAACAGCTGACAAACTGATGAGTGAACGGGCAGAACTAAATACACATGCGGTGATGAACAAATGACAAACAGATGTGAGAATTAGTGTCCATAGAATGAGCGGCAGGAGAAACTGAAACAAAGGAACACGTGACTGAATGAAGACAAAATAAGAGTCCTAGTAGTGTGAAGGTGTGCCACTATAACAATGTTATGAAATATTACTTTTTACGTATATAACTTATTAAATAGTGATTTCTTATGAGTCACCCTTAAAATTTGTCTTCATCCTCAGAATACAAATGGAGATCTTTTTGGTGAAATCCGAGAGCTTTATGTCCCACCATTGACAGCTACCTGACACTTCAAAAAGCAATTAAGTGGTCTAATCTAAATTTGCTGAAGTTGTTCACTTTATATGATAAACATAATTAATTTAGGCTTTTATTCACATATAAACATTCAACTCACACATCAGTTGTGGTATTGAACAAACATTTATAGCAAAGTAATACCGAATATTTCTTTATTGGGCGATAAATATGCGCCGGAAACCAGTGACGGCAGTTTAGAGGAGTGTCTGAAGCAAGCCCTGAAGGCACAAGGAGCTGAAGCTAAAGATGCAGCGAATGGAGGGCAGAAGGCCTGCAGAACAATGGACTAAGCAACGTTAGTGGGTAACTTAGGTACATAGACTGGCCTGGGATAGAGCAAAGCCTTAGCCATCCCAGATGCAAACTCAAAGCAGGAGCTACAAAAAGTGCCTGTAGGTCCCCATTTCTTTTTAGAGATGTGATAGCTAAAAGGAAAAGAGTCTTTAAAGAAATAAACTTGAGAGAAACCTCTTCAAGAGGTTCAAAGGGTGCCTGGTACAAGTCCCAAGTAGGAACCTTGGTCTGTACTGCAGGCCTCAGCCTGATGATACCACGGCGAAAGCGTGCGACTAGGGGGGTCCCTGCCAATAGAAATGCCACCCAGAGGTACGTGGTAAGAGTGTCACTCACACTAGGTCGATCAATCATTCACATAGTGCTTCATGAGACTATTGTCAAGGTGTTCCTCTAGCGCTTTTGACGCAGCTCGAGTTCTCTTGAAAGGTAACTATGATTATAAAAGCACATTTTTGCAAAGGGATTAAAATTTCTAATTCTAATGTTCTCCATATCCATAATTTAAGAGTTTGCCCGTTCATGTGCATGTTCAAAAAATATCAATTTAAGACCTGTCTTTTGTTTTAATCAAATAGAGTGCATGCATTGAATATGTAAAATATATAATTTTAAGGTTTTTAATTATACCACAATGGCCAGTCAAAACTGTGTAGAAGCACTGATTACTATAGTAAAACTTTACGAAACACTCATACCCAGTATTTTAGAACAAGTCATACTTTTCAGTACTTTTTAAGTGTGGGTGCAATTATGCTGCTCGTTAATAATTCAGAAGCTCCTATCTGCCTTTCACACAAACACAAGGTCTTTTTAATCAGAGTGCATTGTTCACAGCTCAATGATGTGAGTTTGTGGAATTAATGTTAATATTTTGCAATTGTTATTTTTGCATTCTGGCTCTTTTTTAATTTACAACACATGCAATGGATGGAGATCTTTAACTGTGAATGACATGCATTTCAGACTATATCACAGAGTAATTGCATTTTTAGATGTATATTTAGTTCATGAAGCAAGGTTGCACACTAAATGTTGAAGAATAGATCACCATAAGATTTAACCATAAAGAGATAATTCTAGTTAATGTGAAAGATGTGACTAAAGACTGGAGTAATGATGCTGAACATTCAGCTTTGCCACAGGAATAAATTCAATTTGGAATTATATAAAAATAGAAAACATTTTTTTGTTCTGTATTTTGTTAGTAAAAAAAACAATTACATATAAAATTATCACAATCGGTTGATCATTAATGCACGATTTAATTATTTAATTTTTATGTAAGTGGTGATGGTGGGGGTGATGTAGTGGTCTAAAATGTATTAATTTAATTGCTTAATAGCATATTAATGTCAATATATTGATTAAGACTAGTCGTACTAGTCCTTACTTTCACTGCATTGAAATATGAGAACATCTCTGTACTGAAGTTCTCAATAAAAATGTTAATTTGAGTCTAAAAGTCTCCTGCCCTTTGAATAAACCATTTTCTTCAGCTGTTACCTCAGCTGATGGACTTAACATGACATATAAAGGAACCTAGGGCAACCTCAGCTCAATAGAACTATTTAACAGTGGGACAGAAATCTACAAACCAAAGGAAATGGGCCTCATTCCAACTGCCATCAATGTGGATGTGACATATCTCCCCCTAAAAGCAAGCACAGTTCTGTCAACCTACGGATTACATTCGCAGCAGGACCTAGAAAATGTCAGGTCTTTTTAGAGGGCATTTACGATCTCTGCCACAATTCAGACCCCTCCCTCCAGACATCTAATCAGTTGTCATTAGCCCCTCGACAGGCGTCCTCGTCGGAGTTCTTTTCTCTCTCTCTGCCACTCCCTGCTGTGCTGCTCCGAGTGTCCACGGTTCAAATCAATATGAGCCATTCAAATAAATCACAACTTTTGTGGAGGAAATTCAGCAGCTAAGCCGAAGTTCAGATATCGACAGCTCCTTTTTAAATCTTCTCTGCACTTGGCGCCGACAGGAGGTTGAGAATGCGGAATGCTCTCGTGCCTGACCCTAAATGAGGTCAAGGCATGTAGTTCAGGAACAAATGCATTGTCCAGATTTAGTTTGAGCATGTTCTGAAAAGACTCACCGGGCCAGAAACAGACTGAATGTTTTGATGAAAAACGAATGAGTGGAGGAGAAGAACTGCCGGATCACGATAGGCGTCATTGTGAGAAACGTTAATGTTTGCTAGCTTCTTCCATTTCTAATTTGGGAAAATCCATCCATCCATCCATATATATATATATATAAAAATACACACATACGTGTGTGTGTGTGTGTGTGTGTGTGTGTGTGTGTGTGTGTGTGTGTGTGTGTGTGTGTGTGTGTGTGTGTGTGTGTGTGTGTGTGTGTGTGTGTGTGTGGTTACTATTTGTGAAAGCATATAACTGTTTCTTTTGGAAAAAGCACACCAGTTTTGCTATTCTTGCTTGGCCCAATTCCAATTTGGCCCAAAATTTTGTTTTGATTTTATATTAACATGACTATAATAATGATGATAATAATAATAATAATAATAATAATAATAATAATACCTACCATTGTTACTTATTAAAAACTGTTACTAACAATATTAAAGTCTGCATAAAACAGAAGTTGAATGACTTATTGATTTATGTGTAATTTATTAATGACTTGCATAAATAAACCAATAATTATAAATACTGCCATATTCCCTGGAAAACAAAAATGGCCAATTTTGATGTTTCGTTTTGACTTTAAACAATTGTATTTACTATTGCTAATGAGATTGTAATATTTTGTAAAATTAAGAAATTATTAAGCCAAAATTGCCTTTAAAAGCAATAATAATAATTCAAAGCACTTACAGAGATTAATTTGTGTAGCATCATTTACTGCAAATCAAGTTACTCCAAGTCATTTAAAACAATGAAGCATGCAGCACATATGCTCTACTTATTTAATAAAATAGCAGCCTTTTTGGTTTTGTTTCAATTAGTTGTGCAGCCCTATACAAAAGCACACAATATAGAACCATTAGAGACATAAAATGTGCATCTACATTGCTCTACTTAGCCTTCAATCATGCCATTTAGACACTGAAACAATGTCATGCAAGACAAATGTGATTCGCACAGTTTTTTCTTCACTCAGCCTCAAGGGAGTCTTTATATTCAGACCGCTGGATGCATAAACCGCAATGTTCATGCTGTGAATTGTCTCTTGTTTCCTCTAACTTGAATGTCATTTTGGTGTCATCCTTCCAGTTGAACAGCTGAGACTGCATAAAAGAGGCTCACATGTCGTTGATTGGAATGGCTTTAAAAAACAAGAAAATGAATGCATTCTTGAGCTTGTACATATTTTTAGTGCAATAGCTGATTAACACAATGGTTCATGAACACTGGCAGGTCATCCAAGTACACCAGAGAATTGAAATATGTGGATTTGATTGCAAACCCCATTTTCCTCTATGCTCAACTGCAAAATGCGTGTAAGACAAGACAATATAGCAAATATCAAAATGAATTTTTAAATTTAAAATTACTACATGTACTACTTTATTTTCATAATAGTGAAATCCATTTCTCTTTTGTTTTAATCAGTTTTGTATTTTCAAAAATATCTAAACATAATTGTAACATTTCTTTTTTTACTTGAGATGCAACATTGTTTAACATAATAGGAGGATTTGTCATTACATATACGTAAACCATTGCATCATCAACCATGCAATTCATTGGAGGAATTACACCTCTCTAATGTCATTACATGTTAAATAGATCTCTGTGTTCATTCTGCTTCTTTTCACAAAGAACGAGCATGTTCAATAGTTTGCACCTATGTTTGCATGTGTTTGCATTGGCATTCAGGAAGCTTGGAGACCAATTAAACCCATTAAGTGCTGATCAATGAAACAGATTATTAAAATAGCTGAGATATGAAATCTCTGATCCATGGTTACACTACAAATAATTATGTTATTTTGATGGACAAGGCTGTAATATTTTTTCATATTTGTTTTCGTTTCTCTGATAATTGTATAGAGGTATACCATTTCACTTTCCATTTAATTTCAATAATAACAATAAGTCATGATTCATTAATCGGCAGATAATTTTTACCAAAAGCAGTCTATGTCTTTATCAAAGAACATAAAAGCATATACTTTTTAGGACTGCATATATGCATATACTTTTTAAAACATTCTTCAGATTAACCAAAAATAATTTTACAAAACTAAAAACTTGGACAACTGGCAGGAATCAGTCAATTGAAATGATGGATAAATAATGTTCAAAAGTATTGTATTTAAAGTATTTAAATTAAAGTCTAAGGAATCTGAGGGTCTTGTGATCTATTAATATAAAGTCAATTTAATTGTGATTGATGGGAAGTTGAATAGCAGTCCAGTTTGAGTGAGGAACGAGCACTAAAATGTACTCCACCGTCTTCTGAACCTTTGTGTGGAGGTATGGATGTATTCTCTGGAGCAGAGCACTATTGATGACCTTGTCCTTTCAGCATAGAGGAGATTGTGCAACCATGTCTTCACACAATGTGAAGCTCCTGCAGCGAAGAACCGATTAAATTAAAGTGCTTCTAGAGCAATCACACCAAGGTCATAAGGATGCAGTGCAAACTGCTTCTGGCACCAACTTCTGTCTCAAGTATAGATGACTTGTCTGTTGCTAAGTGTGGTTTGGCCACCTCTCCTTAACATGTGTTGGTGGAATGTGGAAAATTATGCTGCCGGTATCAAGTTCGTGTTAGAAGAAAATCAAAAGTCAACATCTGACTGCCTCTGTGTGCGTCATGAAGAGAGAAACTTTGTCTAATATTTTTTGGAGCATGTAATGTTTGTATGTTTATATGTTTGTATGCTGTGTGTACGCACGTGCATAGCAAATTTAAGTTTTAAATAATGTGAGTAATAATTATTTAGAGTAAACTGTAGCACTAAGATTACTAGTAGTGGCATATTGTGCAACAAGAAGTCATAGTAGTAAACCCTAAGTCACAATTTGTGGGGACTCAAGCTCAAGTGTACTGGATAAATAATAAAGAAACAAACTAAAACTGCCCCAAGGGATGAAAACACCCCTAAACTCAACTAACTTGATTAAACTGACAGGACTTTAAAGGCCTCTTGCCACACAAACAATGGTGCACAGACATTAGAAGCAGCCCACGTGGGGAGATTAAATAGGGAACACATGAGGCGGGTGAACGAGGGTGGACAGGTGGGGCAGATCAAACAATAACGAGGGAACGAGATGGGCAGGGTTACACAATGACATGACAAGAACACATGGCCAATGAGAACACTCATAAGCCATGTGTCGACACTAAACAAGACAGTGTGCAGCTAGTGACTGTGCACAACACAAGACACAACATTAAAGCACGTGGTCAATGTAAACATGAACCGTGTGCTACAGAGAACGCAACTCACGTGGACATTAAACCCTCATGTTTCCCTCTGTCGTCATCCGTCATTGTTAATGTTTGGATATGTTTTATGGTATGGTTCTTCTCATGCTTATTCCGTTGGACTATTTAATCCTGTTGGACTTTCATTTCTGTTTTGCAGAAGATGTGCCCTTTGTTTTGCCCAAAGTGCTTACTTTGAGTTTATTATTAAAGTCATCTTCAATTATTCTTGCCTTCCATGTCATCCTCAACATTCAGCACCTTTACGCCGGTCATCTTTATCTTCATTGGACTTTATGTTGCCACTACTACTGGCTGAACCTATACTAACGTAGGACTACATCTAACCAGCTTAAACTATCCAAACAGCTTAGGCTGGTTTTATCTGTTTTCTTGTTGTTTTTTTCAGCAGGGACAAGTTCAGTCTTGGTTGTTTCTTTTTTGACAGTGATGTTCTTTTTCATCAGACTGGGTCAGTTTTTCCCACAAAAAAAGCAGCACAGAAGTGGAGTTCAGAGTACATGCAATTATATAAAAAAAAATTGCTGTGTGTACAGTCCGCATAACCTAGTGCATATGTAAATAAAAATCACTGTGTTTAACAACTGCTTGACTGTTTTCAAAACAGTGTAGTTTTCAATTACTTGCTTTAACAAGTTGCATGGAGCTTGACAAAAGAAAAAAAGACGCTGCAGCAGGAAAAAATATCTAAAATCCTTCTTGAATTTCTGCTACCTACTGAAGTAGAGTGGGAAATGATGGGATATTGGGTTGTTTTTCCACCAAAACCACTCCGAGCTTTTAGAAAATGAAATCAGCAATCCCATTTCAGACGTTTTTGGGACAAAGTGGAACATTTTGATGTCAACTAATACAGTAAACATCAACAAATATTGCTCATATTGGGAGGTTTGTTTCATTTTTGTTTTCATTCAAATTGATGGTTTTATATAGTTCATTTAAATAAACTTATTTGAAAACACTAATTTGTTGAATTCTGAATGTTTCGTCTGAAATCTTTTAGTGTTTTACGGCAGCAGGGAGTGATAGATGCCGTTTTGATTAAGTGTAAATAGCAACCAAGGTTATTTTGTAATCCTGAACTGAGATTAAGACTAAAACGATTGGTTAAAAAACATTTTCATTTCATTAACTGAAATAAACAAAAACAAAATGAAACTAACAAGTACTGAAAAACGTCCTGAAATAAAATAATAATTAGTAAATGTAAATAATTGCAATTAATAAGCTCCTGAGGTTATTAATCTGACTTGTGGCTGTTTAAGGATATCCCCGTAGAATCCTCTTCATGCACGTGAGGTTTGCTGAGACAGTGGCTAGGGCAATTAACTGCTGTCCTGTGATGCACTTAATGAAGGTTAGTAATGTTGAATGCATCGCTGATCCTAAGCAGCCATTCACAAAGAATGCATTTGTGGCAGAGGAATGGAAAATAAGACAATTATGAGAAGCAAGTTGCAAGGTTGATGCAAGGTTATGAGATGCAAATTTAATTTCTTTTAACTGGAGCGCAGCATTTTTTAGAATTCTGTTTCATGCTTGAGACGCTGATGAAACAGCCAAGTCAAGAAAATAGTTATTGATAAGCTAATAGTGAACTACCACATTCTACTAAGCAATATTACTTACACATTCCTTAATCAGAGCTTCTTATTAGTTAATGGTAGTTACTAGAGTGTTAATATTACATTACTAGTTACAACTTAGTTATCAATTAATGACGGAAAATTTTTCTAAATACCAACCCATAATGAATAAAAACTTTATTATTAGACCCTTTATTTCCACTTTTTGAAGAGTTTCTTTATTTTTATTGGTGTGTGATATGAGATGGGAAAAGAGTGGTTTCAGCCAAAGGCTGATTCAGATGGATTTGCATCAAAACTTTAATTTGCCTATGCCTTGGCAGTCAAATCAATTCTGTCTAGCCCAACCAGACATAAGTGGGCAGAGTTACTTTATATAACTTCTGCCTACAAGCCAGACAATTTAGTGTAAATATAAACACCGATAGTTATTGCTTAGTGAGTTACTCTAAGGTTACCTTGAGAAGAGTGCAAGTTTTGTCAGATGAGTTTTATTTTGCATTAAAAACCAATGACACCTGGGTTGTCATTTGCATTAAAGCACTGCACATACTCATTTAAATTCTTTTTGATTTTACTCGAGGTTTGAATAGATCTTTCATCTGAAAAAGATTCATTCTAGATCAGGCTAGGTACATACTATATTTTATTTGTTATGTTTTTGAAATCTGAGATATAGGCCTATTTTGTGGATTGTGAACGATTTATACTGTTTTCGGCTAAAATTGTTATTAGCTTTTCAATATGATACGCAGCATCCATATAGATTTTAGATCGAAAGAAAATTGCACTTTGTGAGCCCATGTGGTGAGCCTCTCGTGCTTGTTAAAATGGGAACTAATCATTTTTAAAGAAGTTCTTGCCTACAAAGGGCATCTCAGTTCAGTCCCCTATGAGTTTTCATTTCAGTTTGGACATTATCTAGACGTGAGGTTTCAGACATGTTTATTTTGCTTTTGCGATCTCGGGGGATGTGGCTGTAAAATGACTCACAACTGGAATCCCTCCATGTCTCACTGGATGAGTCTGATCTGTTTGCCAGTCTCAAGTGCTGTCAGATGCTTGTATCAGAGATCTAGTGGTGGTGGCCACAGCATGGTTGATAGGAACTTTTAACCTCTGCTGTGTTGTTCACATTCCAAGTCATTAACATGTAATTTAGGCTTGGGTTTTGGAAACTATGAAAACTTGTAACATTTTGATTCACCTGGGAGTAGACACAAGTTTTTGTTTATACATTTTTAAACTACTATTATATGAAAAAATAAAAATAAAAACTAGTACCAACAACTAGCACTGCTGGTAGTAATAGTAAACATATGACAACAAATACTACTGCTAATATTACCATTACTGCAGCTATTAGTGAAATAGCTATAAGTCGTCATAACAGTACACCCTAATACTAGTAGTAGAATTAAAATTTATATAATTTCTAATGTCACAGGTTGAGTGACTATAATGAATGCACAACAAAGGAATACAACTAATAAGTCTCTAATTAATTATTTAGATAACAGGAAAAATAATCGTAAAAAAAAAATTAACTTAGATTTTAAAATTTGTAGCCATTGTAGTATTGATATTCTTATACCAGGAAATGTCTTTTCAATGTCCATATCGATGTACAGTAATACCTCGAGATACCAGCGTCTCTACATACGAGTATTCCAAGATACGACCAAGCCTTCAAGCAGATTTTTTCTTCTAGATACGAGTACATATTCGAGATACGAGTACTGACGCAGGTGCCAACGCATGTTTACTTTACGTATTCACTGACTTCTGTAGTCATTTAGAACGCCAGCGCACACACGCCCGCGAGTAGATGATTTTCTCTCTATTTTGTGCAATATTCTTCATAATAGTGATGAGTTATAAGAAAGTGAGTGCTAAGGATGGTAGTGAGAAGAAGAAACGCATGATGATTATAGAAATGAAGGAGGAAATTGTGGATAAATATGAGCGCACGCAGGAGCATCAGGAGGAACTGTGGATTGAGGAGTTGATCGAGCTGTAGACAATGGAACATACGCAGGTGTTGTAAGAGCTCAGCAGTGGAACGTGAACCGGAGGAAAATGTTTCTACAAGTTAAAAATTAAGGAAGTGATGGCTATGTGGCAGAAGGTTTCTGATTTCATTGAAAATAAACACCCTGATAAATCGTCAACTGGTCGCGCTTCGGTGCTTTTTGATGACAAGTGCCTTATTTTGAATGGGAGACAGAAACCAATCTCTGAGGGTAGTCAGGCAAAAAAAGTGAAGAAAAATTGAAAAAAGCTAAACAATATTATAAAATAGAAAAGTTTAAAAAAATAACTTTAATGTTCGTGTAAGTTATGAAACGGAACCAACCCCCTTCCTCCCACCTCCGCACATGCCGCTACTGTCTGTAAACACTGATAATTAAAAATTACTGTGGGTGACTTGATTTCCACACCTCCGTCTGGAGATCCAGGGGGAAAAAAAGGTTCAACATGGCGACAGCGTGAGTCACTACCTCGAATAGCTCTTAAATGCTGAAATGAAAAGTGGCGAATCTGCACTCTCAGCATCTAATACTGACAACGTTCAACTCCTCAGAGATAGATCATTGCCCCCCCCCCGGTTCAGAAGTAACCACCCTCCTGCGTACACTAACACTAGATCTGCCGGGTAAGGGCTGACATGAGGCAGTGCCCGTCTCACACCCCGTCGTCTGAAGACTCTTAAAGCTGTCGTTACCAGTTTCCGCCGCATATTTATCACCCTGGTTCGTGACGTCACCAACTTGCGACTGTCACTCACACTTGGTCGATCGGTCGTTTGATAGTTTACATAGTGCTTCACAAGAATATCGTTGGCTATTCCCCTAGCGCTTTTCACGCAGTGCGAGTTCCCTTGAAAGGAGTTCAATGTTTTTTGTGTAAATGAACGGTCAAATGAATAATAATAATTTAATTGAAGTAATGAGTAATAGTTTTTAGTTGAAAACAGTGTGTAAATGGCTCCGAAGTGCTCATGCTGTGTGGAACTGAAGTATGTGTTGGCTGACAGTACAGACCTTTCACTTGAGCAACAGTATAAAGCAAATGTTTCTTCCTGACCCTGACTGCTATGACATACATTCATGCATTTCTCATGGGACCATGTTTTCAGCCAAAGCTAGTTCTTGTCTTGCTTGCTGTTGACGTTTCTGAACACATCCACAGCAGTCCACATACATCTCGGTTTCTGTTCTACTTTTAGAGTATGCAAGTACTTTTTTTCTCATTCTACTTTTGAAACTACTTACTACTTTGCGGCCTGATCTAGTAATTGCCACTCATACAATATTCACATTTTCATATAAATTGTTTTTACTAACAATTCATCTTCTGACAATATAAATGCAGAATTTCTTTTCTTATATTTCTGTGAAAAGCAAAGAGGAAATGCCCAAGCTCTGGATTAACAAGTGTTTCATATTTAGCTCTTTCAGAATGGAAATTGTTTGTCAGAGTAAATGAAACAGCACTTTCTTGTGGGGGAAAAATGTTTTTCATGATTACATGAGGATACTTAAATAGGCACCATCTTGACTGTGAACGAAACTGCAGTTTCTTCGGCTACAGCAAAAAGAACTTTAACCGCCTCTTTTCATCAGAGTTGAGGTGGATCTTGTGATTTGTTGAAGGTTACATCTGGCGGGTTTCACCTGAACAGCAGCCTCCCAAACACTTTTGCTCCTCACACATATGGAGGTCTTCAGTTTCAGACTGTATTGTTGCAGAGTTAAATTTGTATTGCCATGTGCCAATGGGCCCTGACAGCTGGTGTGTTAATGATTTAAATGGTTTGTCACATCATGTTAAACTGGCAATGACTTTTTCATTAGAGCAAATTGAAGTGAGACAACAAAACTATAAATGTGTAATTGTTGTGAAGATAAATTATTCTCTATTAACTTCATTATTCCTCACACATTATCGCCTGCATGACAGAATAGCTTTGCTTTGTGTTTTTGAACTGTGCCATATAGATGAGGCTGGGGTGATTATTGTGTTTATAACAAAGTTAATTTATTTTATCACAAACAAGCTGGAGTATTGGAAACTTTGTGAAGTATCAAAAGACTGTTTGTGATTTATTGTTTATTATTTTTACATTCCCACTACTGAATCAAAAGTTTTGAATGATTAGGATGTTTTAATGTTTTTGCATGAAGTATGATATGCTTAGAAAGTCTGCATTTATTTGATTAAAATATTGCAATAAAGACAGTAATATTATGAAAAATTATTGCAATTTAAACCAAACATTTTCTATTTTCATTTATTTTCTATTTCTTAAATGTAATCTTTAGATGTCTTTTTTAAGGAATAATCATTACTTTTATTCAGCAAGGGCATTCAATTGTGACAGTATGTTTGGCCAGATTTAGAAGACAAATATTTAGGCATGTTTTGTCAGGGTTCGGTTGTGTTTTCTAGTATTTCGGTGACAGAGCTCTGACACCGACTTATTGTCATGTCTTTGTGGGAGTGCGCGGCTTTGAGTGTTTTGAGTTGCACACTCTTGTCTGTGTAGCGTCGACGCACTTTGATCTTTTTCAGTTTTGGTTTTGTGTCGGGATTTGGACATTCATGGCCAGTGTGTTTATCCGCGTTGTGAGCGCAGGAGATGAGTGTTTGCTTGTGCTCGTGTGCTCTACGTCATGTGAGTGGGCACGGTTTCAAGCTTTGTTCTCTCTCTTGTCTGTGTGTATCGTTTAGCACGTAGTTCACGTTTACAATGCTGTGTGCTTTCATATTGTGTTTCATGTGAACACACGGCTTATACACGTTTGCATTGGTTCTGTGTTAATGTTGTGTCATTGTGTAACCCTGCCTGTCTTGTTTCCTTGTTAGTGTTTCATTTGCCCCAGCTGTTATCCCTCATTAGCCCTTCCTCATGTTTCTTATTTTTTCCTGACATGTTTGCTGTCCCGAACTGATTTGTTGTCTTTTACGTTGTGATTGTACATCTCCTGTCTTGCCTTGCCTTGATCCATTTAGTCAGCCTTGTTTTCCACCTTGTAGTAGTTTTTGTTTGAATTTTTATTTTATTTTAATTTAATAAAATACCTTCCACCTGTATCTTGAGTCCTCGGTCATCTAACCCTGATAAAGTTTATGACGAATATTGTTTATTGACAAATGAGACTGACGACAACTGAAGTAATAGGCAATAACCAGAGCTGATGAAGATTGTTACTGTCCAATATTCAGCTCAACACACACCTGTTTGGATGATTGATCACGTGTCTCTTTCCTTTACGTCTTTGCCAGATGAAATGGGTACAAAAGGAATCCAGGGAAGAAGGAACAGGGGTGATCAGATTTCAAACTGTTTTTAACATCGATAATTAAAAAAAAAACATTATTAAAAATTAGGATAAAAAATAATTAATAATAAATTGACAGAAAATAATTAGGATAAGGATCATGTAGCAGTGAAGACTGGAGTAAATCAAACTAACATCAAAGGATTACATTTTGAAATATGATCAGTTGTTTTAAATTGCATATAATATCATTATTATATAATATATAGTATCATGTTAAAATGATATAATATTACTGTTTTATTGTATTTTTGAGCAATTAAATGTAGCTTTGATGAGGTTAAAACATGAACAAAATGTTTAAAAACATCTTAATTATTCCAAATGTTGACCCATAGTGCATGCATGAACAGTTATTTCCAGAACATGTTTTGTAATTTTAAAATATGGCAAGAAATCATTATGAAAAATATTGCAACTGCCTACAGCCTTCCCTGTTTCAAGTTTGCTGTTAGACCTTGATCTTATTCAATTATTTTCATTAACGCATTTAGATAGTAGATATTTATCATCTTTCCTACTTTAAATGTTTAAACCTGCATTAGATATTTTAATTGCAGGACCTGGAGACCCACAACATACTGAGAGCGTTAGTTATTTCCTGTTTAATCAGCATGGCAAAGAATGTCGACTAGCAAGTCTAGAATGAGCAGCTCATTAGAGGTGAAACAGAATAGTCTACAGGGTAAAATGAAACCATTTGAAATGATCCGTGCTGCGTTAATTGTCCATGATGATTCTTGATTAAACTCCTTATGTATGTATTAGGACAATCATGAGAGGGGATTAACCTTTCTTGCTTAATTTACTATCAGAAACAAAATGAAGATAATAAAACTGCTTTGAACAAGTGGGAAGATTAATTTTGGATTACACATATTCAAATGTAATCATTGGAGTTTTATCATTTGTCATCAATTTAGAAATATTTCTTATGGGTTAGTTCACCCAGAAAGTAAAAATTAAGTCATTTATTATTCACCCTTATGTCATTCCAAACCTGTAAGACTTCGGAACACACATTTTTTAAAATAATATTTTTTTAAATAGTAGCTTCCATTGACAGCCTATGCAACTACCATTTCCATGCACAGAACAGTAGTAAAGACATTATTAAAGTAATCCGCTGATTTAACCTCTATTTTATGAAGCAACGCAAGTGTGTTGATGTGAGAGCAGACATTGCGTGAACATACATTGGAGATTAATATTTTATAAAGTGGTAAATTCTGCTTTGTTTTTAGTTTCGTTTTTCCACAAATGGAGCATGTGCATCACTTCATGAAATCGAGGTGGCACATAACCATAAAACCTCTGGAGTTATACTTTAAATGTACTCTAATTATGAATTCCCTTTCTGGGGCTTGAAAGAGTTAATTGCATAGGCTGTCAATGGAGGAACAGCAATCGCTCAGATTTCATTAAAAAGAAAATCTTCATTTGTGTTTTGAAGAGAAACATCTCTTAAGTATTACATGATTGTAAAGACATGAAGGTCAGTAATTAATTACATAAATTGGGTGAACTAACGCTATAATAGAAAACCAAATATTATCCGTTTATTTGGCTTGTCATAACAACACATATTACCCTAGTTTAGGAAAGACAGATTGTGAAGCATTTCTAAATGCCTCATATTTCTTTTCTCTAAAGTCACTATTTCGTATACTAAAGATACAGTAAATAACATTTGTTTACATCAACCATAAATCATAATTGTGTTTTTGGCAACTCAGTAATATAATATTAGGGCACATGCCCGCTTTTTCATTTGACCTCGAATATTTCATGTCTGTTGATCTCTGATTCCATTTTAAGGCAAATTTAACTAGTTGTTACAGCTCTGAGGTGAGACAAAGAATAACGGACATCCAAACAAGCTTGACAATTGGATAATTTTGTTGGTGTGAAATTCTGTATTTGCAGTAGAGAAAGTTGCTCAAATCAGGTTGTATGAAATATAATTATATATCAGCATCACACTACAAGAATGTAGCACAACAGCTCGCTGTGAAATACAAAAACAGACACAAACACTGCAGCATATTTACAGGTTGTGATAGAAGTTAAAAAGACAATAGAACAGGCATGGCTTGAAGTAAAACTACAGTTTGGCATTTTAATGTGCAACACAACCCAGATATTTGTCAATAAACTTTATACTTAGTGGGTGGAACGAACATCTTTAGGATTTGATGTTGCTCAGGTTATTTCCAACCTGCAAATAAGCTTATGGTGGTTGATTTAGTAGAGTCTTGGTCTAGACATATTTAGAAACATGGACTCATTGTTCATGTACCAATAAAATTGCATCTAGACCATATTAGGAGGGCTTCCTATTAAAACAGGACAATCGCACACAATCAATAGTGGCTTCTGCTCTGCGTAATAATTGCAACCCTGTTCAATAAAGTCAACCAGACAAAGGACCACTAACCTGGCAGATTACCCCAGAGAGTAGGAAGACTCATTTTAGCCTTCAGCTCTGAATAAGGAGAGACTCGGGGGTACCACCATCAATTCATAGAAAATACACCACCTCGCAATTCCTTTCAAATAGCACGTTGCCCATTTTTGAATTCTATCATTATGAAAGCAAAAGAGATGGCTATAAGTTCACTGAAACATCTTTTTCTTTGCTTCTAGGAAAAATATGTAACGAAGAAGTGTATTTTTCAACCAGTAGAATCACACAGCTGTCTGCTGACTTAGCTGCTATAGTACTCCAAGGCAACTTTTAAAATAGTTTTAAAATTAAACTAAGTGTAGCTATGAGACATAATTTTCCCTTCAAGGAACATCTTTTAAGTGAAGTGTAAGAGGCCACTATAAATCATCAAAACAGTAAAATTCATATTTTACGAGGCCCTGGTATTCTGGATGAAAACCCACACCTTTACGACAAAAGGCTGTGAAACATTCTTACAATCCTAGTGGAAAAGAGAAGCAGAGCTAATCGCTGGCTCTGTGGACAAAGGATTGACCATAACCTTGAATCTAAGCGTTTTATTGTAAATAAACCAGGAGTAAGAGGAAATTTGTGTGCCGCAAAATATCAAAACAATCTTAAATTAAGAGACATTAGAAGAAATATTACTTAAGATATTAAGGCCTGGTTTCACAGGATTAGGCCTTAGTCAAAATAGGACTTTTATCTTTTATAAATGTGCCTTAGGAAAATACATTTTCGGACAAAACAGAATGGCACTGACAGATTTTAAGTTATGTGATTATTTATATATGTATGTGTGTGTGTGTGTGTGTGTGTGTGTGTGTGTGTGTGTGTGTGTACTAGAAACCAAAATAAAAATACTCAAGTGTGTAGCTTGAAGGGGGCACATGAGATGTTGTACAAATGTTGTACACAAATGTTTGTACAACGTGTTTTGGAGAGTTATTTCAAACTTTGAGCAAAAATACATAGTGTGTATTGCATGTGTTGTCTCAACGACTTGTTGACTAATCAGTCTTAATGAAGCTCTATATAAATAGGCTGGTTTTGGCTTCCCCAAACCTTGATCAGACATGATTCCAAAGGGACATTTACATATTCTTGCATTTGGGGAATTTTTTATTTTTTTTATATATATAATATAAACGGTCTAAAATATACATTGCTGCCAACTTCACTTAAAATAGTCAGTTGTTCAGCCTGGTCTCAAATGTCTAGCATACCGAAACATACACACTATAAAATGTCAAATTTATAGAAATGTATAAATATTTATGATATTTTCATTTTATGAAAATAGTTCTTATTTGCACAGAAGGAAATACATTTTAGGTTTATCCTATACAACCAAAATATGGCTTCTGACAAGTAGAAATCAAACTATGATCATTTTATGGTGCAAACAAAATAGAAATTAAATTTGATGATAAGCTTTTAGTTAATTAAAAACAATAAATCAACCTATTTTATGAATTTAATATTCTATGAAGTGGAGTAGTAAAATATTTCATGCCTTAGGGTTTTATTTTATCTTCTTAGCTGTCAGTACTTTCTGTGTTTAAGTATTTGTGCAAACGTGTAAAATGTCAATTGAATTTTCTCAGGTCATCCTCATGTTATTCATGTGCCTCCAGACCAAAAATTGTCCAAAGCAACTAACATCAGCACACTAGCCAATTGTGTTTGACGTCTATGGGTGCAATGTGTTAATGGATCATACATCATGAAAAATAAGAAAGTAAGATTTGGCTATAATGGAAAAAAATCACTGGTCAATTCTGATGGCTCCTTTATTTTCAAAAAAAAAAAGAAAAAGAAAAAGAAAAAAAAAGCTTGGGTTCTCTATTTACAACTTGTGCAAAACATTTAAAGGTTTTAAGGACTTTACATTGTAAGTTCAATTCAAGGCACATACATGGGACAACAACAACAGTTTACTAGTGGAAACAAATAAAATAAATGTAATGTACGTAGCAATCAAAAGTTACTTTGGTTCCCAATGGATTCTACTTGCAAAACCCAGCTTAAAGACCAAACAAATCACCATGTTTAAAATGAGACAGTAAAAAAAAAAAAAAAAAAATCATACAACCACTCCTCACCTCATTGTTAAAAAAAAGACCCAGAATGCTATAACATGTGACATTTTGTTGGTTTTTGTTTAGCTTGTCAAGGCTATTAGAATAAACTGCTACTTGGTAATCGATTCATTCAAATATCAGATATATTTTTTGTTATCCTAATGTAAATGACATCCGATGTGCTGAGGTCTGTATTAAATACGTTTTTAATAGTGGATATCAACCAAATCGCACGGGTGAGAATTTTCGAAACATATTCGGAAATATATTATTTAAAAAAATAATGAAATAGGACACAAAAAGATAAAATATGTATTCAGCCACATATGTGGTAGTGCTTTGTTCAGACTGACCTCACAGTCATTTAGAGTAATTATTCCAAACCAAATCAATGTGCTTTTTCAAAAGACCGATTGACTGTTGGGTAGGATTGCGGATGTAAGGCATTGCTCACAGTCCCTTTTGTGTAATACATCCATTTGACTACAGGGCCACAACTGTGATTTTCAACTCATCCATACAAAATAAAGAACAATGTTCACCACACGAGTGAGTCACTCTGAATCATAACACACCACTCTTGTCTGGAGGATAGACCTTGGCTTGTTAGCAATGTCATCTATTGATGTCTGTCAGGATGCAGTTTGCGACTGCCCTTCAAAATGTGTGCTTTCCACTTAGTCCTTGCCTTCAAAATGTGTGACTTTCACTGTTTTCCACAGATCTCTGCATAAATGATGTGAAATCTTTCAAATGAACCACATTAAGACATACTGCTGGGTTACAGTAAGGCAATAGATGCAACTTTTAGTATGAAACATTTCTGGTTTTGGTAACGGCACAGCAAAACCCCTCCACACTAGGCCTGAGGACTATCCTAATATGCAGGATAGTGGCACAAAGAAGTTCCTCTGTTTCGCCTGCCATTACTTTTCTCTCTATGAAAACATGTCTGAGAAAGTCTCAAGAAGGATTTATCTCACTAACGGGTTAACTTTGCAGCGATTCATTTGGGTCTGAGCCACCACAACCGCCTCCTCTCGGGGAATCTGATCCTGACAACCAAACCCACCTTGTGTGGAGGAAGTCTGTTAAAAAGAGTTACGGGTGGCCACAGGATTTGAAATGAATTGTTAATGGTGTACACATCAGTTAAAAGCCTTCAAATGAGAAATGGAGCCCTAGGATGTTCCAGATTTCAAGGAAAGTGGGGACAGGGTGGTCGGAGCAGCCTGCTGAGATGCTAATGAGAAATACTTTCAAGACCACAGAAGTGCAGTAGCCCTTTTTTTCTTTTAAGAGAGCATTTTATTTGTGCCGTACACTGAGGCAAACCTTGTGTGTTATTGTTAGTTAACCTGTGCAAGCATCTGTTTGATTTCTAGTAATTCCAAAAGCAATTTGGATGTAAACAAGCATCAAGCAATCTGCTCTTATCCTTAATGCCAAGTCGGAGAGCGATGCATTGTTAACTCCGACAACTAGGACCCCCACCCCAAGCGCCCTCCCCAACCCAGAATACTCCTGCCAAGCGAAAATAACCTCTGATTCCACCCCCAGCCCCCTTCTTGGACCAGGGATTAGGCAGTGGGGGTTTGAACTCAAAATAAAATCTTGTCAAAGCAAGTAAAGTCTATGAGTAACAGCGCATGATAAATACTTCTCCACAGTAAGCCCACATTCCAAACTCGTCTCTCTGTCCTGGAAAACTTGTGCGCCATAATAAAAAAAAGTCCTAATTGCACTCATGCAGGGATCTAAAACTCTTTCAAAGGCAGAATCTGGCATGTGCCCATTCTTTTTCATGAAAAGAAGGCTTTTGTTTAAACATTCATTCATCATCCCACCTGATCTGATGCATGATTAAAAAGGGTTTTGGTCAGTAAAGGAAAAGCTAGACAATGATGTTGATATCACTGTAAAATGCTCCTGATCACTCTCATGTGAGAGAACAGAAATAGATAGAGAGGTGGAGCTATGTGTAATGCCCTGTCCTAATTTGTAAATCAGTGAACATGTTCAGAAAGGGTTATTTAATTACATAAAAGGGAATTACAGTCTTAGTTGAAAATTTTCAGTTTTACAATTTAGAATTAAAGAAAACATAAAGCAGATTACAGAGCTCCCTCAAGATTTTAACAGTTTACCTCAGGGGTTTAGCTATTATATTACCTAATTTTATGTTTGGGCTACTAATTACTTGAAAATAAGGCTCCAGCACAAAACCTTTCCGCATAAAAGTCAGAAATTGAACATGCTAGAGTGTTTGTGGTTTATTTGAGCTTCTATTCTCTGTATGGACTGAAACAAGCTGCCCCCTGGTGGGTAAAATGAAAAAAAAAATTCCCTGGAAAACGCTTGCACAGGAACCCTTCTGCTCATCTTCCTACCAAGATCACCAATGTCAGCCTCTCCTTCTGTGGACTACAGGGTGTTGAAGAGTGGTCCTTTTCCCTTCAAATGTGATTTCCACAAATGCTCATTTCCTGAATGATTGCTCATGCTCTCTGCTGCATTTTGAAAGTGCACTTCAATTCACAAAAAAAAAGAGAAATCAGCTTCGTTTTTCCCCGACTGCAGCTTAATCAGCGGTGTTTTGGTTTCCTGACCACTATTATCTTAACTACTGTTGTGTGAAGGAGTAGCTGTATTTCAGCACAAAGGGCATATTTTGGTTGTGTGGTTAGCAATGTTTTCAAGATTTTAAAGTGGTTGAGAGGCAAAACCTGTGGACTGTACTTGCAGCAGGTAGCCAACGGCTACGGCGTCAACACATTTGCAGCGTCTTTTGAGTGAAACCACTTTGAAACTCACAAATTACAAAACCATTTCATATTTACTAAGAATAGAAAATATAGCGGAATTCCACATAGTTGTCCACAGTATAAATTACTATGTTGACTGCACCTGGAAATATATATATGTATATGTATACATGTATTTTACAATATATGGAACTACATTTTCTTTGAACAAATGGTTATAGCATCCATTGAAAAGCATCATGTGTGGCAGAAGTCCACACTGGGAACGTTACTGCTCTTGCAATAAGCTATGCTATTGTTACTAAGGTGACAGTCTCGGAGACCAATTCCTCCATTAGGTGTGTAGATGGGCTGAATTCTGAAGTCCCCTTTTAAAAGCTGCTCATTGTTTAGCGACACTATCTGAAAGCTTGTTTCAGTCATTTCCAAGATGGAGTTATCCTTTTTGGTGCCAGCCTCGCAGTAGTCATCTTTTCTCCTGCCACGATTGTATTTCCATTTGGACGACGACCTGCTTTTCTTGTGCATGTGCCAGCAAAACACGCTTAGAAGTGTCACTAAGACTACCAACACTGCCCCACCTATCACTCCAGCTAATAGGAGTGTGGAGGTGTTGTCTTGTTGTGCAGATTGCTCAGATTCAGTATATGTGGATGTGGATTTGGTCTTAGCCTCAGAACAGATAGTATCCTCACCTGGTCTGTAAGTGTTAAGAGTATCCAAAACGTACACGCAAATGCGATAGATAGACCTTGGCTCCAAATTTGACAGACTAAGTCTCCGTTGGTATCCTGGGACTGTTCTTTCTCGGTGGATGTCGCTCATCAAACTCTGCCCCATCTTGACCCAAGTCACCTTGTAAGCAGTCACAGTGAAGTAAGACTCCCAGCTCACATCAATGCATGTAGAATTAACAACATGAAAGGAAATTTTTAAGGGGTCTTCATAAGGAGGTAGGGGACCAGGAGGGAAATGTGGAACTGGGGGAGTTGGGTTGGCTGAGGCTGGGTAAAAAGTAGTGGGTGAAATGGTGGTGAAGTAGGTGGTCCTAGAGGTGGTTGTGGTTATGGTGGTGGTTCTGCGTGGTGGCAATATAGATGGATATGAATGGGTTGGCCAGGGATGCAACACGGTACCCGCCGGGCAGTCAATGGCATCTAAGGTGAGTTCTCGAATTACCATGCCACGCACCCTTTCTGGACTGTGGCACGTAAAACCGCGGACATTTATCGCAGACGGCAGTGATCTGAGCCATGCAATGACCCACTTAATGCTGCAATCACACCGCCAGAGGTTGTTTCTCACATTAAGGTGTCTCAGGTTTCTCAAGCCGTCAAAGACACCCGATGGAAGAAACTGCAACTGGTTGCTGGAGATATCTAACTTCTCTAGTTTACTAAGCTCAGTAAAGGATGTCACTTCAATGGTGTCCATCTGGTTTTCCTGCAGGTTGAGTTTTGTCAGGGATGCACTAGGGAGCAATGGTGGTGGAGTGGTGAGTGAGTTGCGTGCTAGGGACAGTTCTTTGAGGTTGACCAGATCCTGGAAGGTCCCAGGAGCGATGTCCTCATCCTCAAGCAAGTTGCCGTCCAGCAACAGTCGCTGAAGGGTAGTGACATTCTGGAAGGCATCCTCGTCAATATCGGCAATGCGATTCTCATCCAAACGCAGCTCCTTGAGATCTGCTGGTAATCCGATAGGAATGCTGCTCAGGTGGTTTTTGGTGAGGAAAAGAAGCTTGAGGCTGACAGCCTCCCTGAAAGCCCCCTCCTCTACCCCTACAGTTGAGATGGAGTTGTCATCCAGGTGAAGCTCCTCCAGCATGGGTAGCTGGGCAAGTGCGGCCTTTGAGATAGTCTGGATGTTATTTTCCTGAAGGTGCAGCACTCGGACGTTTCTGGGAAGGTTGAGGGGAAATTCATCCAGCTGATTTCCATATAGGTAAACCGTATCTACAGAGGCAACATTGTGTAGCTCCAATGGAAAGCCGGCATTGTTGATCTGATTGTTGTGGAGGAAGAGGGTCTTATATCCCTCTTGCACCCCCAGAGGCACAGATGTCAGGCTCCTCTCATTACAGTAAACAAATGTTCTATCGCAGCGGCACTCCTCTGGACAGGAGGAAACAGGGTCGAACTGCACATGCAAGCTCAACAACACTGTCAACCAAAAGCGAAGAAATGAAGTCCAATCATTATTCCAAAATCCAGTTTGAACCTCCATGATGAAAAAGAAAGGATGAGAAGGGGATATCAAGACAAACTTAGTGGTTGGAGGGAGTAAAAAGGAAATGTAAAAAATCCAGCAAAAAGATGTCCTCTAAAAGATTAATATGTGCAGTCTGCGAATGACCATTAATTTGAGGAGTAATCCCTTGATAATTTCTAGTCCTTGTCTGGAGATGGGGTCTCATTAGAGTGCATGGTTTCTCTTAAGCCATCCATTCTGATGCATCATATCGTTGCAGAACTGCTCTTCCTCAATGTAGGGCCCAAGCAGGTTGTGACTTAGAGAATACTGAAGCACTGAGCCACACAAGATCCACCTCCCGGGCTGCTGTCAAGTGCTGAAGGGCCCCAGCCCTGGCTCTTTCTGGAAGATGTGGCATTTGGGTCCTGGGACCTGTTTCAAAATGAAAAATTAGAATATAAAAAGTTAACAACAGAATCGTAGAAGGAATAAAACTTGTACATTCATAAAACACCATAAAACACACACAAATTATAGTCATTTAGAAAACTTAAAAGCATAATATAAAACTGCATAAATAGGATTTATTTCACAAATTTCAGTGAATAAATAATAACCTCAAGAATTATTATTTTTTTTAAATACCTTAACACATAAAGCAAGGAGCATGACGTATGTGCATTGTTTATTAAAAATATTTCCAAGTATAAGGCTACTGCTTATGCAATATTCTCTGTTTACTATATGACATTTGGCATCTTCAACGTGCATCATAGAATGTGCGCATCCCATTTATGCATAGCTCAAAGGAATACAAAAAAAAATTGTTGAGGGAGAGGGTGTGTCCTACACAGCTCAGAGGGACAAATGCTGCCTGTCAAATTGAATGGGGTTGGGGTATAATTTAGTCTCTCTACCTGAAACAAAAAAGAACAATAATATTTTTTTTGGTCAGAAAATAGGTTTTATGCTAGCTCAAGATCTCAGAATCACTACTCATACTGAATTTACTGTTCAGATTATACTATTCTCATAATTATATGTATATATATATATACATATATACATATATATATATATATATATATATATATATATATATATATATATATATACACATATACATATATACATATATATATATATATACATATATACATATATATACATATACATATACACACACACACACACACACACACACACACATACACTCAGGAAAGGAAAATAGACTTTTTCATGCACATTTAAAGCTTGTGACACTTGACAGGGCTATAATACGCTATAGTTGACAATACCAAAAACAGTACTTAAGCACAGATTATTAGTAATTAAAACCTTTTTTGTCAGTCCTGTTTGTATTTTATTTTGCTTTGTACTTCTTGGCATCTTCATCCTACAGAAAACACCTTTGCATTAAATTGTTGCTTTTTTGACCTGACCATCTGCTTTGTTAAAAGCGTTAAGACAATCAATGTCTGGCAAGAGAACACTTATATTTACTAAGAAGTCAGCTGTGACTGATGTGATTTAAATAAGGAACAAAAAAAAAAAAAATTTTTTTTTTTTTTTTTTGTTAATTGGTTACCTTTAAGTAACCTTTTTATATACAGTAAAAGTATATTTGAGAGAACAGAAAATAAATGCAATTTTAAAATACAGTAAAATGTAAAATTCTATGAAAGAAATATTATTTTAGAAGTAAAAATGCTAGTGTATATTTATAGTAAAATATGATTAAAATCTTGTTTCGAAGTATGAATCAAAATCAAAAGTTACCTAGTAAAACGACTCCCAGGAGAGATGCATCACATTTAATTATGTTTTATTTCATTTTGTTTGCACTGCATTTATTCGTAATGTTCTAATAACTTATGTGCAAAATTGCATTATACTAAATGTATGATAGGCTACTGTTCACCGCATTAGTCAGGTCACGGGTAACCTGATGGTGTTTATGTTTGTGTGGGTCAGACTGTACTCTGTCTTATACTGTATATTTATGTGACTATTGTTCATGGAAAAGCCACATTTGCCGAACGTTGGTAAATCGAGTGGTTCATTTTACCAACTTTATTAATACATTTAACAAAGTATATTTTAGATGGCCAATTGGTTGCTATACTATCAGTTAAGAAAATATATGGCCAAGGACTGTGAAAAATTGTCACCAAAATGCATATGGCTAAAACGTTATTACAGTTTTAGGACGAATTTCTAACAAACACCGCTAAATAAACCGAATTTTCACAGAAAAGCAAGAGCAAAGACGAAACAACACTAGAAGTTTGTACCGTAGGACACATTTAGAGGCAGATCATGTTGAACTTGAGAGCTGTTGGTGTGAATGAATAATCAGATAGGAGAGACGAGCGTAAGTAAAAAGAAACGGTGCTATGACGTGTATCGATGTTTGAACAGATATTTACCCTAAATATATGATATGCGATCCCACGAACGAAGCAGTTTGCGGAAAAGTAAAAGCCCATAGCTAAAGCAGAATAGTTTCGGAAGAAATACATGGAAACTATTCAAAGGGCAATGCAACTTACAAGTAGAGTCATTCATGTGTAAACCAACAGTTTTAACTTAACATATTGATGCTAGCTATAACCGACTCTTGGATTTAGACGGATAAAATGGACCGGGTCCAACACAGTACATTCAATTGTCTTCATTTAAATCAGCCTACCTTATCAAACATGATTTTATCCGTATATTTAAGCACACAGAACACTTGCACTATCCTTGTTCTTCATGCGCTCGGTGAAATGGACGGGACATAAAGATCCAACGTCATTCCCAAAACATGCTGTTCTACCGAATCGGTCCCGAGCTCCTCTCCACTCGCCGCTCCTCCGGACAGCATACTGACTCCCGTGTGGAGAGCTCAGTGAGCGCGCTCACTACTTTTTGCCGAAGCGACTGCTTCTGTTCCCTGTTCCACGACTGAGCCCTCGTTTAAACCTTTAATTTACACCAAATTATCATTTGCAAAATCCACTTTCTCCAGGAGTCGGTAAACTCGCCCAAACAGCCCAAAATACATCCACGTCACCGGGTATCATATCATCGTTCTTCGAGAAAGCGAAACACAAGAGTTCGTCGATTCATCTCCGAAAGATGTGTACAGAGCAAAACTGCGTTGGTAATGATCTGCGCTCTCTCTCTCTCTCTCTCTCTCTCTCTCTCTCTCTCTCTCTCTCTCTCTCCTCCCACACTGTCCTGAGTAAAGAGATTACAGAATGGGGTGGAATGACACTTACATTTTAAGTTCCTCATCTCTTTTTAAGGATATGGGCTTGTTTTCCCTGTTGATATGTTTACATTTCCCCGTCAATGTTAGATGAAGGGATTGCATATGACATGGCTGAGCAATAGTTACCTATTTCAGAAAGAAATGTTAAGCTCTCTATTCATCTCCTTATTTATTCCTCCTTGTGTCATCCCCATCCATAAATCATAATGAGTTCGAATTAGCCACTAATTTCCCACCAGTTTTGGTGGAGCACAAAATCCTTATTTTATTTATTTATTTATTTATTTTTGTGCTGAAAGGTTCTAGAGCCTGCAAGGAGAAAAGTTTACTTCAGTCATTCTCTGGTGAAGTATTAGCTGTTTAATGAATAACAGTTAATTAATAAAAAAAAAGAATATATATATATATATATATATATATATATATACATACACATAATAACTAATATAAAATAAAAAAAATATAATAAAAACAATTATTTCTTTTGAAAAATTAAACTTTTTTGCAATCTCTGTTTCAGACTAAGTTATAAACATTATATCCAGATGTTCTATTGTTTTGAGGTGGCTAAGGCAAACTAAAGGGATCTCTTTCTTTCTCTGCCTGTGTTTGAAAACCAAAGACAGCTGTCTTGCTGCCCGGTTAGTCACTGACTTGACAGCCGTGTTTGTATGAAAGCACCTTCTAAGGTAACTGCTTTCAGACAGTATGTCCAATAATGTCATGTCTAATGATGTACAACAAATTCAAGTAAGCATATCAATAATATACATATATACACACACACATACTTTTGTGTTTTGCTTGCTAACTAGGCTACTTCTATACAGCCAGTGAAGGAATTGTTTCACCCACTTTTTTGGACAAAGCTTCTCTCTCCCTGTCTCCATGCATAGCATTCATTAACTATTCGCGCACTAGTGTGCAAGACGCACAGAATGTGCCGATACTGCACTCTGTCAGACTATACATTTTAATTAGGACCAGATTACTGTAAATGCTACATGGTATTTAAATAGAGGCCAGCTAACAGTGACGTTGGCCTAAATCCAGTGGGAGGGAAAACTCCACACACTTATTAGGACCTGAATGATTTGCCAATCAATTTGCGATCGTTAGATTAAATGACAAGGAAGGGCAGAGAATTATAATCACTGAACATTGAGAAATGAGAGTGCCTCCCGTCTTATTGAAAATAAATTGATCCTAGTATCTGAGTTCCATCGTATCATGTAGCGAAGAGCCCTTTTAGTGACTTTCCAGATGTCTTTTATATTTATTTTTATCTTCTAAATGTCAGTGATTGACTGCATCGCCTTTCTCAGTCCACAAAATTTCATTTCAACATAAATCTGTCTGCCATGCAGACAATGAATTATATACTGAACCCAAAAATATGCAGATGTAAAATGATAGGCTGACATATTTTACATGGAATCACATTTTCTTAAAAACACTGTCCTTAAGTGTCTGAATCGGCTCCCTATTTGATTGTAACTATACTGCCCAGGAAATCAGCCCATAAAAATTCCCATATAAACTAGTGAGCGCTATATTCATGCATCACAAATGTTGTTATACTCTTAAAGGGTTCAAACAAAACTGAGGTAAATGATGACCGGTTTCCTTTTGTAAAAATGTGTATTTTCTGTGTACACAAAAGAAGATCTACTGAAAAAGTCTATTTTTATGTCCAAACACTGAAGAAAAAATAAATAAAATCACACTGAAATTGTGACTAGATAATTATAAATACATAACAAAACATATTTTCTTAAACTTAATTATGAACTTCTTTGAAGGGTCTTTTATGTTACTTGTAAAATTGTATTGCAGATTTGGAGTGACATAAGGGTAATTCAGCGTGAAAATTATGATAGAACAAAAATTTTCAGTGAACTATTCCATCAAACTAAACTAACTTTTTTACCATAGAGTTTTAATAATTGCTCCAATTATTTAAGAACAGAGATATGCACAACACACCAATGAATGATACAGACATTGGAATCACTTTCAAAATGATGAACTAGCTGACAAACGATAAAAAAAAAAAACTGACAGCCAATCAGGATACACATGACTTGAATTAGCTTGAGCATTTAAGCCGTAGACAACATAATTGCAGTGTGGACACTAATATAATTATCGTTATTGTTGTTAATGGGCCTTAAATCTCTAAAATCAATGAAAATGGAGGTCAAGTTGTGAAGTTTTTGATAAGTCCAGGTGGGCTACAATCATGTCACATGTAATTGAATCAAATGTTAAGTTGATTGTGTCCTTGCTAATACCAGAATTTGTGTTCCCAATATACAGAATCACAACATAGAGAACTAGAGAGCAGCATTGCTACATTACCAGAGTAGTTAGCACATCAGACGGTTTTCTAAAGTATTTGCTCATGCCTTTCAGTTTCAATATACAGCAGTGACAGGACAGAATTTACAGCTCCTTTTATCCAAGGGAAGGAATTTCTTTTATTTTAATGAACCGCATGGCCCTTCAGCAGCCAGCTACTCAAACAAACAAATGCAGATCTATTGCGCATAGGAGTTTTACTAGTCTGAAGTGTTCAAAGGTCTGCTACCAAACCTCATCACATCGTGAAAACGAAACCGATCCTTTTTCTTAAGACCACCTACAACAACCTATAATATAGTAACATTTGAACTGTTCTTGGTCCTCTAATGCAGCATGTCCATGCAAAACCTATAAGTGTTAAATATGTAATAATTGAGAGCAAACATTAACACATTGAGGCTGAAGGCAGATTTGAGATTTTTTTTATTAATAATAATAGAAAGATAGCAAAAGAGCATATAATAATAATTATAATAATAATAATAATAATAATAATAATAATACATTTAATTTCTAATGCACTTTACATGTGTACAATCTCAAAGTGCACATATGAATATAAATGCATTATATGCAGTATAAATTTAAGTTCAAACCGGATAATTGAGTTGTGTCTCCTTTTACTGTATCTCATAAATATGAAATAGTTAATAGTAACATTGCATTTCTCATTCATGTTTTTATCTTTTTGTGTCTCAAGCTAAATGCAGTAGTGATGTAAAATTTTTGAACAAATCACTGTTTTTGCGAATATTTAAAAAAACAAAAAAACATTCAGGGAACAAGTCGTGAATAAAATGAAGGAAAAATGATTCCTTCATGATTCGGTAGAACAGCATGTTTTGGGAATGACGTTGGATCTTTATGTAATACGAAATATGTTTTGTTTATGAATTACTTTTTATATATATATATATATATATTTTTTTTTTTTTTTTTTTGAGAATCAGTTGAGTAAATGATTCAAAGACTCGTTTCCCCCAATCTTGTTGCGAAAAATAACATTAGTCTTAAGTCACTTGTCCCACACAAAACCTGCAGACACGTCATGTGAACAAATATAAATCAAAATGTATTAAAAAGAATCAACTATTTGAATCAAAATCCCAACCAATCACAAGTAAATTAAAATAATTATTTAGTGTCAATTATTTCAGTTTTTACACAAATTATGACTGTTCCTCAGCTGTGACATCATTTGCACAATCCCCAACAGTTTTTGCCACCAATTGTCCAACTGATAGGTTTCTAAATAAAAAATATGTACACATACTTTAAAACAATCATCTGTATATAGTAGCTGAGAGTAAATACCAACACCCTGTGGCTGATAGCATCTAAATTAATTATTTTACAGTTTTACATACATATTTTTTGACTCATATCACATAATCTGATAAAAAATGTTCCACTGGTGATAGATTTGACTGGAAATAGGTTTCAGGTCACATTTATTCTGCTGGTTGAGCACTCAGTGGGTGTCTGGGAGGCAAAGCTTAAAATCTGGATCAAAGCCCTCACTCACTGACCCCTCTGGACCCCATCCACAATCAGAGCTCTACAGAGAGGGAAAGATGCCCACTCACTCTCCTGACCAAAATGTATTGCACTTTTACAGTATATGTGATTTTGTGGATTTGTATGTTTATGTATTGTAATTGTTTTCCAGTGCCTACATAGTCTGTGTAAAATAACTAGTTAAAAAGAAAACAAAAAAATACAGACTTCCGTAAAACATAATTCTTGATGGATTCTTGATAATATTCACACTGTGCTTGAAATGTTTAACTCTTTGAGATTTTTTTTATTATTTTTTAAGGGCTGATTCTTTCTCATTACAAACACATTTCCAAGATGGTCAAAGTGCAAGTGTTTAATGAGCCCTCAGCGTCTTCTACAAGAGGACAGTCAAAAAATGCAATGTTTCACTCGGCCGAGCGAGACAGCTTCGGCAAGCTGTAAAAACAGGGTCCAGCAACAAGCGAGGCCTTGTTTTTTCCTGCCGACTTGGCGGAGAAAGACAGTGAGATAGAGGTCAGAGAGGCAACCAGAGGATGGGTCTTATCCAGCGCCCTAATCCTGCCGGGAGCGCTGCCGTTTGAAGTCACATCTGCTGCGAATTTACCTCCGTCAAGCTCAGGCAGGAGGAAGTCTTAAGCCTGAGGGGGGTGGGTTTCCCCTGGTGGTGCTGATACGGCTCAAACCTCATCCTGGGTCACCTGCACTGGACCTGCATTCACATGGCTAAAGGTTTTAATGTTCTCAGAGGAAGTGCTGATCTCGAATCAGGAGTTTGATGTTGCTCTGTTGTGTGTGTGATTACACAGTATAGTAAATTTTACTTCATAGTGTTTGTTTTACATATTAGTATTATTACATGAAATAGTAATGATACTAATAAAGCAGATTTGGGCGTTAATTCAACTATGGAACATTTTGCATTGTCCTTCATCTGAAATACAAAAAAGACATGGGAACGGAGGGCAATATGTACTATAAATATACTGGTGAACAAATAAACTGGAATGAAAGAACTGATGAGAGCGTGAAAAGCCTATTTGAGAATATGCCTTCTACTCGTGATTCACAAGGGCCATTTTCTTTTTCTTTTTAAGGCGCAATAGTTATATATTTAAAGTGTGATAGATATATATATATATATATGAATCTGAACATTTGTTTATGATTTTAGTGATAGGGTTTATTTTATCTATCTAGCACTCATATTTTCTGTACGGTGACTTTACTTATATGAGGTCTCAGGTGCAGTGGCTTCAGGCTATGTGTGTGTCTGAGCGATTATTCATGATTGGTCCAGGTCAATATCCAATATCCCATGGGCAATTCTTCACACGTAAATTTTTCTGCTTAAGTTTTAAGAAATAACCTCTGGATATATGGTACTGGGCAAAAGTCTTAGGCAAGTTAGTATTTTCACACCAATAATAATACATTTTGAGAAACATTTGTGTTGTTACGTTTTGTGTGGTATCTTTTCCTTTCTTTTTTGTCACTTTTTATTTTCTGCAAGACAATATTTTAAGTCTTAATATTATATTAATTCAAGTAATGAATGGGCCTAATGTTGTCTGTACCCTACTTGGTTTCAAATTATCTTCTTAAAATTGCTGATATTTCACCTTATAAATCTTACTGTATCTTTTTGTTAACACATTTTCAAAATTATACTTTTTATACAAAATCTACAACATGCCTTCTTTGTCTGATTGCAAGTTCATACTTTTGTAGCTAAAAAACCTTTTTATGAAGTAAACATGATAACCTTTATATTATTCTTACTGGACCGAAGCAGCTGAGGCTTACTCGATTGTTTTAAGAAGATATTTGTATATTTTGCCGGAGTGTGTTAGTAGGAAATATCAATTTAGACAGACTCGATGATAGTGAGATCAGATCTCTGTGTGAAGCGTAGTCATACTCCTTGTGGATACAAAAATCAAACAGAATTACTACAATTAATGGTAAAAATTAATGTTTGGAAATATAAAAATAAATGTGTGTGACCATACTAACATGCCTAAGACTTTTGCACAGTAAAGTATATTTTGGGGTTTAATATATGCAAAATTAAATCCTGTGAGCAGTTAATTAGCACTTAAAAATTTGTCTCCATACAAGTCAATGTGTGAATTGGTTTTGTTGCAAATGATTCACAGGATCTCTCTCTCACTCACTCACATACTCATGGTCAATCTTGTTGTGAAAGCAGCTCTCCTGTGCTCAGCCTACCATGATGGAGAGAAAATGGAAGAGAGCGAGAGAGAGAGAGAGAGATTTTATTCACACTCAAGGTTTTGTCAGCAAATTCCCTTCAGATCCCTAAAAGAAAACAATAACTTACAATGTGTCAAAACGTGGTGACATTTGTGTGTAAGCTGGTGTTTAGTTTGGTGTGCAGATAGAAATGTATTTATATACTGCAGGGCATCATGAACAATCTCTGAAGTTAACAGACTGTGTGCCAGCAGTCATTTGGCGAGAGCATAAGCCATTGTGACATAATCTGTTTCAGTTAGACTGACAGGCAGAGTCAGAGAGGAGTCAGTGTCTGCCACACATGTCAGCCTGAGCTTCTGTCAATCCAAAAACTGACAGCATTTTTCTTTTCTTTAATAACCATTTTGTATATGGGATCCATCAATCCAAAAAAGAAAATATAAGCAAACATAATTTACTGACTAAGAGAATATTTAGAAATCACTAGGGGAAAATAGCCTGGACTGAGACTTTGACTGAAAATCATCTGGCTGTAATTATTCTGTTAAATAAATATTATACAACATTTAGTTCCGTTCCGGACATTTGATTGGCTAAGCGACATTCCATGAGTGCCGATACAGTCGAACAGCATTAGATTTTACTGTTTACATGAATCGAGGTTGTTGTACGTGCAATAAGTTATGTAATACGTGATTTTACTGGTCATTCAGTCATTTACTGAATCAACTCATTTAACAACACTGATTCATTCTATGTAGGATTTAAAAGAAAAATATTATTACAAAATCAACTTTAATGAAATGAAACCAACAAAAACCGCATTTAACATCAACAAAAACAAGATCAACTGTATTTATGAGTAAGTCATTGAATAATTCACTCAATTCAAAAACCCTCTCTAGATATATGTGCCAATTTATGTTTCTACAGACTCCATAAGCCACTCCATAATCTCGAGACCCCGAGCATCTATGGCCTTGGCACCTATGGATACAGAAATGAAACGGGGGACAATTTTGAATCATTCACTGAACCGGCCGCTGATAAACTGGACCTCCCCTGGCCTGAACCACCGACCTACCTGGACCTCCCTTGGCCTGAGCCATCGACCGACCTGGACCTGGACCTCCCTTGGCCTGAGCCACCATAATTCAAACCCAGCCTCCCTCTCCCACCGCCTCTACCCAGCCAGCATTCAGCACCTCCTCTGCCTGTGCCCCGCACCCCTTTACCGGCTCCCGCTAACACCTGGGAGCCACCATGCGTCAACAGGCCACAGTCATCGGAAGGTGCTGAGGGTGTCCGGATTCCACCTCCGACCTTGGTGCCCGTCACTCCACCTCGGCCCGTCTGTACTTCGGCTCCCCCTTCACTCCTCCCTCCCTTGGCTCCACTGGGCTCCCTCGTCCCTGAGCCTCCACCGGGCGCCCTCGTCCTGCCGGCTCCACCTTGGTTGGTCGTCGCCTTGCCTCCACCTTCGGCGTCGTCTGGCTCCTCTCTCCGGCCGCTGTCACTTTCGTCCTCTGTTGCTCTGGTTCCATCTCGGTCCTCGGTCTTCCTGGTTCCAACTCGGACGCTCGTCGCTGCGGATCTGCCTCGTCCTCCGGTTCCAGCGGTGTCGTTCGGGATCCTCGGTCTGTCGTCTCCACCCTGGACAGATTCTGCTGCCTGGTTCCGGGTCCCGCCTGCACCACCCTGGACACCTCCCACTGCCTGGCCCCTTTTCCCAGCTGCACCGCCCTGGACTTTGTAATTGTTTAATGGACGCTCTTGTTGTTTGTTCCATGTCCTGTCCATCCCATGGTCCCCCTCCCTCCCTCCCTCTGCTGATGGTCAGTTTAGGCGTGAGGTCGCACCTTCCGGGAGGGGGAGCTACTTTAACAGTCACGTCATACTCCTCCTGTGTGTCCCTCCCGTGTTCCCGTAGCCACCCATGTAATCAATACCACCTGTTTGTTACTATCCTGCCTATTTATACCGTCATGTCTCCCATTGTCTTTGTCTATCGTTGACTTTACTACGTGTTAGTTTGTGGATGTATCCTCTCCAAGTCTTGCACTGCCATGTGCCGTTTTCTGTTCCTCGTTTTCATTAAAGTACTTTGTTTGCAATCTCCGTGTTTCCTCGTGTTTCTCCGCATCACACGCCAGCTCGTCCGTGACAGTAAGTTACGCAGTATGTGCTTCCTTGTTTGTTGAATTTTGGTATAAAAAAGATGTTACACCCAAACCAGGGCGGATGATAAAGCACTTTTTGAAAGCAGCATGCCAATCAAATTAAGAGCTGTTGAACAGAATGCATTTTGCATTCAAATATGTTTGCATTTATCATTTACATTCTAAAGCAAGATAGACTGTTGCACTCTCATCTCACATCTTTTGCAGCATCTCACACATGACACAGAGCCCTAAAAATGTGTCTTTAGCTAATTTAAGTATTTATTTCTTATACTGTAGTAATAGCTTTTATGTGATGTTGTAAAGATGAAATATTTGTTTCAAAACCCTTAAAAATGGGTTTAGACGACTGGCTGCCACTTAACCTTTCTGATATCCATCCACACTAAAATTCACTTTGGCGGGATAATTCTGTTAATCTCAGATTGCATCTTTAAAAAATCAATTTCACACCTGGAAGCCATGTCTGATGTAGGTTTATTGCTTCAGACACTCCTATCATTCAAGTTAGTGATTTATATACTGAATCTAATTGTGTCACAGGATTATGTGGATATGGATTTTACAGTAATTGCTTTGTGTTTGCACTGTTTAGAGTGAGTGAAAGTGTCTCAACAAGGGTGTGAACGTGAGATTGTTTATACAGCTTGATCCAGTTAAACCATACTTTTTTGTCAGCTCTCCAAATTCTGTTTAGATGTTTACATTTTACAAATTGCCCAAATACTTCCCTTGCCTCAAGACAAATGTGATTCTTTTGAGATTAAGAAGTCATGGCTTTTGGAGGTGGCTGTTTTGCTGCGCGTCCTCACAGGCTCATGGGATTGTTTGTTTACAAACTACCGCTATCGGATCCCTCATCTGCAAAATGTAAGAAAGATTTTCAAATAACATTTTTCCCTCATATGGCTTTGCTCAGGCAAAAAAACCCTTCATCCCAATCTGTACCTCCATCTGCTCCCTGCGGTTTAGCAGAAAACAGTTTGCTTCTTTTCTGTTCCACACACAGAGAGCCGACTTTTTAAGAGGAGTCTCGGATATCTCCCACGGAGACTCACTAGGAATGCTGGGCTATGTTAAATACTGGTGTTAAAAACACACTCGGTGTAACTGGGAAGTGTGTTATGTTATGATCCTCACTGCGCCGAGGGGGCCGCAGCGAGTGATGATGTAAAGTTTATTGATTTACAGCATCGATCGGCCCCTCCTGCGGCATAGCACCTAAGAGGCATGTTGGTTCTCTGACAAACTCTTTTTTTCTTCATCTTTTCCCATTTCTCAGTCTTTCTTTAGTAGTGCCATTCCGATCCCACCACCCATGCTCAGAACAACTGAGGCATGACACTGCAAATGACATATTGCCAATCGTCCTACACTCGGGAGAAACAAAAATGACCTCTGTTCTTTCTCATGATTGTGCAGAGGGATGTTGAGCTTTAACTAGCTATCTCTCAAAATAAAAAAGTTAATGAACAAGGAAAAATTAAAGGGAGCCAAGGTCAGAGTGTTTCTGAGCCTTTTGTATAATTCATGCCTTGCATCCTCCATTTAACTCATTTTTTCCCCCACTCCCTTCAGAGAGTGGCAACTTGCAATATTGCACTGTTACAGAGAGCTGGACTGCAGCATTCATGTCCTCATGTCACTGTGACTCAAGATGAAGAGATCGCAACCCTGCGTTCATTATTCAGAGAAGCTAGAGTAAGCCAGGTAGCAACACCTGAGTGAAACCAGCACTGGATTAATGCACTAGAACTTCACACATACACAACGATATGCAGTGGCCCATAAAGGTATTTTCAGACTTCAGCAACATATTCAATGGATTTAATTCAATTAAAGAGAATAAATCGGCAAAGAAATAATACTACAGATTTTCTCACAATTAACTTATTTTAATTGACAAAATCAGCTTGATGATTTCAATGCACACCATACCTATTAAAGGTTTACTGGTTTTAAAATAATTAATACTTTTCAGTAAGGACACATTAAATTCATCAAAGTTACAGTAAAGACATTTATAATGTTATAAAAAATTCCTATTTCTTCTCAAAGAATCCAAACAAATATGATTTTTCCCACAAAATGATTAAGCAGCACAACTGTTTTAAACATTCACGGTTACAAGAAATGTTTCTTGAGCAGCAAATTAACATATTAAAGTTATTTATGAAGGATTGTGTGACACTGAAAACTATATTTTAATAATATTGTTTTTTGTTTTCTTATTTAAAAAAAAATGGTTTGGTACCTCATGTTTTGGTAGTTCTTTATTTAATGTAGAGAGATATGTATCTTTATGTATCTCACACTTTAAGTGTGCCTAAATACTTTTCAGTGGTCAATCTATGTGATGAAATGTGATGTGAATGCTATCAGGTTAAATCAGGTTCAAATTAAATCAAATTATTAGGCAGAAAAAAATATGAGGCTGATGAAATATTCATTATTTACACAGAGGAAAAATCATCTTAATTTATCTTGATTTTCTCAGATGAATCCAGTTTCCTCTTCTTTTTACATTTTTCCTACTGCACCATAATTATACATCATTGAATTATGATATAACGAAGCTTGACAGCTCTCCGCCTTGATGTTTCACATTTGAACGCTATGTATCATTTTGGCAATCAGACCTTTGTGAGACATTTCCTGGAACGGCTAAACCATACAAATGATTTGCATTTATATTTATTCTCCCGTTAGACGGTGTCTTACCAAACTGACATAGTGCATGCATTATTTTATTCTGTGATGATTACTTCACTTACTAGCTAAGGTCACGACTCCAATGCTAAGACTAGAACGACATGTGTGTCATTGCCTTAACAGAGCAACACTGGATAACTCGATATGTTTTATTCCTTTCTAACTTTATATAATTACAAAAGGCATTGGCTTACAATGTGGAATACTACCAATCTTGACAATGGAGTTAGATTTCCATATCTGCTTGACAATCTGAAACATTTATGCCTTTGGCAAAGGACCTGATTCCTTTTTTTCAAGGATAGATGCATTGGTCTTGCGGTTTGCCCAATGGGACACTGTTATCATGCAGCATTCTTGAACTTCTGAAATGTTAAATGCATCAGTTTGTCACATCAGATTTCCACTAAATGAAATGGGAATACCATAATACATTACACCATATCATTTGTATTTTTTACTTGCCAGTGATAATGATGGTTATTTTAAGCAAAATGCAATAAAAAGTGACCTTAGACTTAAACAAAAATCATTCATCACCAGATTTCCTTCTCTCATTTGTAGTACAAAACACATGGCATGAGGTAAAATATGTGAATGGATTCAAAATGTTTAATAATACTGAAAGATACAGCATGAAAGCTATATCTACACTGTTTGAATGCTTTAGGCTTGAATGCTTATCACCTTTCATGTTACTTGATCCTCTTTAGCATTTTTTAATAAATAAATGAGCTGTCTGTTAAAACATATGAAGCACGACAAAGGCTGAATTTAATAAAGAGAATTGTCTGATGTGACACGTTCAAACTGTGGATTGTGGTTTTTCAAATCCACCGGACACATTCTCCACCGGGAGGTCATTGTGAAGAGAGATTGTTTGATTAATTAGGTGATTTGCAGAGAGAGATTTAAATGGTGATGTGCTATCAAAATTCCCTGACACTATGTGTTTCAACCATTGTGAAACATATACTTAGAACGAACACCTGCGCACACACACACACACATTGGTTTTCCTCATGGGGACAAAAAATATTCCCTCAAAGAATAGGGAATATAGACATTTAGTCTCCATAGCTGTTCTGGAAGTATGAGTGTAGCTGGCGTGCGATGCGGAACAAGGCGCGGACCACGGAGTAAGAGACAGAAATACTTTAATATTATAAAGGAAACCAAAACAGCACATAGGAGAGCAAAAACTGAGGCGGCATCCACACGCAACTAAACAACATAATGATAATGACAACAACTGACAATCTGGGGAGTGAACAAGGAGAACTTAAATACTGGCTAAGATTAACTGAAACACAAAACACCTGTGACTAATAAGTGATGAAGGGAACTGAGTGACGGTGAGATAAGGAACGGGGAACATGTGACAAAGAGTAGGTAAACTAAGAGTCCTGAGTAATGTGAAACTAACATAAACGTGACAATAGCATAGTTTACTTGAATACACATGTTTTTTTTTGTGTGTTTTTTTTGTGTGACAGTTTCATATGTTCTTCAGGTGATACCAATATTTTGTGAAATAGATGTACAGTCATAAAAAGGGGGGAAAAACTGCTGCTGCTGTGTTGCTATGAGAAAATATAACAGCTAAATGCAAAACAGTGTAGGGAATTGCAAAAATTAGCTTGTTTATTTACAACTTTTAATCATCTATCTATCTATCTATCTATCTATCTATCTTTCTATCTATCTACATTAAATTAATAATTGAATCATGTCCTTTAGGTGTCACAGTGAACCAAACCTGAAGTTTGGACATGTCGGACTCTGTTGCGTAATATTAGGCCACCAAGATGAGAACAGTAATGTTTCAGTAACTGTTCTCAATGTGAGAACATGCCTCAAGACTGCCTGCTCTGGCTTCAGGCCAGATGAACTGATAGGTTAACAAGAAGAACTTGTTCTTATCAATGGGGCCCTTTATTCGTTCTGTACACAGACACACAAACTCTCACACTTACAGCCCTGCAGGCATAACAGCACTACTGACACCAGCACAGCTCTTCTCGGCTTTAATCAGGGTGGTTTAAGTGACACGGCCATAAAGTCATTGTTATTATTCCTCCGGCATGGAATACTAGAACGTCCAGTCAAACTGAAAGCTGCTCCGAGCGACCAGGGCGACGGGAGGAAGCCGTCACTCTCCTCAGCTGGGTTTATCTTGGCTGCCAGCTAGCCATGGCTTTGGCGAGAGAAAACAATCTTGCTCTCTTCTTAACAGGATAATCTCTTATGCTAAGTACTGGTGAAAACAAAAGTCTTTTGACAGCATTTAATTACAAGCAGTGCAGATTCAGGTAACTTTCCCCACACCTCACACACATAGACACACACTCCTCCACTTTCCAGCAATTATGTCCTTTTGGACTTGTCAATGCAGCCATTTTTTTTATTTTGTGCACAGCCTAGCTCAGCATTTCCACTCATGCAGCAGAAAGACCAATTGCACCATTACTCACTGGCCAACATTCTCTGACCTTAGTAGAGGTGACCTGCCTTGACTGGGATGCAGACTGATGGGCCAAGCAGGACTTGGTTCAGCACTCAGGTGATAATTGCTTTAATAGCTTAATGTCAGTGAGAGCAGCATATTACCAGCCTATCTATAATTTGTACACTCATTATAAAGTGATCAGTTTTCTAAAATAACAACCAGGGACATTTTGTTGTTGTTCAGGGGTCAGTATTACATTTTAAACTTCTGCTTGATATGATGAGTGAATTAAAGGGATCATGACATCAATCAATTGTTGCCTACATGTGAGCGTTGTGTTGTGTTGTGTCACGTCAGAAGCAAATAGAAGACATTATAATCACTGATACTGTCTACACTGGATACAGTATACAGATGTGAATTCAGGTTCTGACATACCCTCACATTAAATAATCTTCACTTTTTCCAGTGTAAACAGCTCTTTGCCTGTCTGTCAAGATTTCAGAATTCATCAGTTGTTCAAGTGAATGGTTTTTGTAATGTCGTCCTGGAGTATATGTTTGTTCAGAGCATTTTTTTTTGTAAGTGAGGCATAGTGTAATGAAAAACTTTTGTTGAAAGACCAGACGACTGACGGATCCGACTGCATCATAAACCGTCGATAAATGATTTCACAATGTTTTGTCTTAGAATGCCGGTTTTAAATGGATAAAGTTTTCAAAACACATACCCATGTCAAATAGTGAGTGGGTGTTGATACTGTTTTCTATGCAATGATGGTAGACAATCATAACAGTGTCTATTTAACATTTAACATTAACGTTAACTATTTTATGAACAGATATAAAACTGCATGTGTATTTTGTTTGAAGCTAACGTCATTGTACCTTGCACTAAAATGATTATATATCAATGAATATATAATTATATATAAATATATAAATATATAATATAATTCATCTTAGGACCTCATAGATGGAGTTAAAGTTGGCATTTGATTGTCTCCTGGTTAATGGGTTTCATATTATTTTTCTTTTTTTCTATGACACAAAGTAAAGAATAATTAAAACGGCATGCTGTGTGTAATGATACTACATGTCTTTTTAGACAAGCATGCTATATTTAGCACAATAAAACTAGGAATGTCTACAGAAAATGAGGGCATCTGGTCCCCTTCCCTCATTATCATGATGCTACATACAACAAATGCTCCGCTACTGAATTGCTGTACTGTACAGATTTCAAAAATAGGCTTAATTCTTGATAATGTTGTATTAAATAGCAGTTATTCAACCTTCAGATTGTGTCTCATCATTTGTTCTGAAAAAAATGTTTGCGTCTGTTAGCTTGTTAACTGAATTAAAAGATCAATTCTTGACTTCATTCTCTGTAAACCTGAGATGGATTTGATTGTTATTCCAATTGTTTGTCAGACACTCAAATACCCACTTACCATCTTACAAAGCCCTTAAAACCTGCTTAAACATTTGAAAGTCATTTGAAATATTTTGTTTCTGTTGTGTTGCTAAGGCCCGCGCACAATGCAAATGGGTGGATAAACCTGAAATGAATTAGAGCACGTTTAAACATATGTGGGAGACTTGGCAGCAGTAACATCCACAATTTTAGGCGTTGTGTGGCATATTTTTGTTGAATAAGTAGAGATCCTTTCATTTGAAAAACGTGTGACAGGTAATCATAAATCACATGATTTACTTCATGGTGCTGGAATGGCAGAGAGATTTCACTAATTCCATCCCAGAGGACACAATGTGGTATCTTCTGTGGTGGGTTTTGCTGAAAGATGAACATATTAGTTGTGGTAATAGAAAACAAGATATGGTTTTCAGTTAATACCGGGAAAGTGAAATATGTTTGTTATGAGTAATCACATTCAGAACTATACACAGAATTTTTACAAAGAGGGCAAAGCAAAAGTTGCTTTTCTGTTCAATAAAAGAGCACACTTTGAACTAGAGTAGTCCTTTTTTTCTTTCTTAGATCTTTATCTTTTAAAGCAAAACATAGTATTCTTTTGTTGTAGTTTTTCTTCTCTTTTCCATGTATTTTATGATTAAAGACAGCAGCACAGAGACGAGAGTATAAAAGGCTAGTTCACTATGTGCAAAAAAACATTAGTGTTTCTACCCGTGTTCTCTACAAACATTAGTGCCGAGATATTCCCTCAGAGCAGCTCAGTTTTGGCCCGTCCCTTGAAAAGTTTTCCTTTAGTATTTCACGTCCTCCCCCACAAGCCAGTAAAACCATCTTTTTATTTCCTTTAGCTTTTGGTTATTTTTGACCCAAGAAGCTCAATATACACAAGCACCCTGTGTGTGTACAGCATCTGTGTGTTTGTGAGTGTAGGTGTTCCTCAGCCTTAGGTCATTTAGATGGAGGCTTCTAACAGTTTGCAATGGTTAATGGTAGACGTTTTGACAAATCTACACAACAGGACACACACACAGAATAAGCTTGAAGCTTGTGCATAGTAAGTGTACTGCCAGAGAAATACCTAAAAAGAAAAGTATAAATAAAAAAATAAAAAATCTATTTGTATACTATAATGATATTAATATTAAATATTAATATTTTGAATTGGCTCAAATGTTTATATTTTCAGTTTAATTTCATTCATAATTTTAGTTTATGTTCTAGTAATTTTGTAGTGCTGTTTTATTAGTTTGTCAGATTTATTAGTTTTTTTTATTTCTATTTAGCTTTCATTTTAAAATGTATTTTAAATGGTTCAAATCATTCAAATTATTTACATAGATTATATATATATATATATATATATATATATATATATATATATATATGCCTCACTCACACACACATACAATATTATATATATATATATATATATATATGTGTGTGTGTGTGTGTGTGTGTGTGTGTGTGTGTGTGTGAGGCAACAAGGATACAAGTATCAGACGTTTAAACAGTATATTTCTATAAACATCTGCTGTATCATTTGTTTTGAATATATGTATGTTTATAATGGGATACAGAACATGAACTGTGGCAATGTTTGCTTCATTTCAAGGAAAATGTCAAATGTCTTTTTTTGAGTCCAAAATGCTAATTTGCAGCTTAATTTGCAGCTAAACCCAGTCTTTGTCTGCTGTGGTTGCTATGTTACTAGAAATTATTTCCACACAGACTCTTGACAAGCAAATATAGATTCACATCTTTTATTTGAAAAGATATGGAATGCCACTGTGATTGTAGTGAAGTTTTGAAGGACACATGTCCAGTTATATTGATCTAGATGTCAAATCCACATATGGCAGATTGCTTGATTTGTTTACAAACTTGTGTAGGCTGGAAACTTGTTCTGTTTCTGTTAGCCAATTTTCTCTCTAAAGTTTTAACAACATTAAAGACTTTTTGACATTGTAGCATATTGAATATGAAAAATCATCAGAGAGTATGTATTTGTGAATACTTGTCTCTCTCATAGTAGTTAGTGGAGCTCATATTTAAAACATGATTTTATTACAATTGTAGACGACTTTTTCGCATGAGTAGTGATTTGGGGTTTTGTTCAGCAGCAGGTTTCCCTTCGGTTTTACTGAGTTAGCATTACATGTGTGTAAATGGAGAATGATTGACCCTCTTTTTTATCGACAGTTGGTCTAGAGGTCTGGATCATAAACTGTCAGAATCCATCTTGTCACAATGACCCTGGCTTTTCTAGCCAATCACAATAAAGTCCACTGCTCACTGGAAGGAATAAAATAATGCCAGGCTAAATCTGTGACATTTTCTTAAAAAAATAAAAATAAAACGTTTTTTTGCTTCTTTTTTTTGTATTGTGAAAGTGTAAATATGTTTGGGGCAAATATATCAATTTGACTTGTCATTTAGAAACCACTCTAAATCAGATTTATCTTAAGCAACATTCTGAATTTAGACACAGCAGGAAAACAATTCGGAAAACTACATAGAGGACTCTATCCATGTATTTTCACATTCAGGACTATCTGCAACAGTGCTGGTCTTTGAAGCTGGTTGTTTTAGTATGGTGTTGGTAAGTCTATATACCCGAGAGACAATGTACTGGCTCTATAATGCTGTCTTACCGCTATCTTGATATGTTTGGGTAAAAAAAAAAAAAATTGTAATAACAGCTTTTTAGTATTAATTGTGACATAATATGCAAGATCGAACTGTTGCCATGCCGTCTGAAACCAACCGACACTGTTTAGGGCCAACACAAACTGAATCTCTGCTCATGGAATCTTTCGTTTTTCCACAATAGATTGTAATAGGAAACAATTGCAAGGCAATGTGCTGAGGATCTGAAATTAAAGCCTGCACCCAAAAAGGAGTGCCTGCCATCCCAAAGAGTATAGCAGCCAAAGCTATATGATCCTACCACGGCCCAGCTGAACAAATGCTGCCACAATGCTTCTTCACAGCAAGCCTTGCTCTCAAGCAAACAAACCCAGGAGAAAAAGAGAGACCACACCATGAAGGATAGTGATCTTGGCACATCAACAACCAAATATGCTTAATAATGCAGCTCAGAGGTCTCAAACTGTGGATAACCCCTGCAGGTGGTGCACAACATGATTCTGGAACTTCAGAAAACTAAAACTGAAAATCTGCGAGTTGCATTTTGGCATTCATTATAGCTAAAAAGCTTAAAAAAGTGGCCTGCTTTTGAGAACAGTATTGAGAATGTAAAGCGCTACTAAACAATTTAAGGTTGAGTACACTGACCTACATTTTTAAACATATTGTTATATTTTATTGATGTTTTAAAGGCATAATAAACATGCATTAAAATCTAATTGTTAATTTATTTGTGCTTTTTTGCAATTTCACACATTTTGAATCAATCCTCACTCAGAAATTACTGTTATAACTTCACAAGTAATTACCTAGAAACACAATGAATTAAACGTGACATTTTGAAGACTAATAAAGAATTAGTATTGTCTTCTGGCAAATGTCAAAGCGCTTCGACACCAAAAGTGAAATGATACAGAAGAAAATGCAAAACTCGTACTAAAATAAAATAACACAAATGTAATGTTTACCTTAGATTAAATTCATAAATAATGTTGTTTTTAAACATTTTTATTATCATAGGCTTGATTAATATTGTGGTTTCGCCATTTTCATTTATTCTGAGTAATACTGAATCTGGCTTTCTGTAAGTGAGATGAGTAAATGCCTGCTTACATTTAGTATAGAACTATTAAGTATTATATTCACCTTAGCACATGATTTGCCTCAAAATGGGGACTAGAAAGGTATCAGTCAATAAAATGGAAAAGTTACTTTTGATACTTATTTGAAAAAGTAACTAATATATTTTCAAGATTTTAAAGAATGCATTCCAGTCTTGTTACTTTAATGAAGTAATCTGATTACATTAATCCCATTACTTTTAATTGTTACTACTAGGGCTGTCACATTCAGTCAAGTAATTTCTTGGTTTTGTGGCAGAGCTCTGACTCTACCATAATGTCTTGTCTTTTGTGTGAGTATGTGGTTTCGAGCTTGCTTGAGCCGTGCACTTTCCTGTCCATGCAATCTGTCTAGTATGGGGGGCGTGGTGTTCGATCCTGATTCTAGTCCTGTTTTGGTTTTGTACTTTGAGATTCGGACACTCATGCTCCGTGTGTTTTGTCTTCTGTGTTAGCACAGAAGACCAATGTTTGCTAGCGCTCGCACTAGCGAACTCTCTTGTCCGCATGTCTTGTGCTGTGTTGCGCGCAGCTTGTGTTTTACTGGCTGTGTGTTTTCATCTCGTCATGTTCTGTGCGAACACGCGGCTTTTGAGTGTTGGCTGCTTGTTCATGTCATGTTTTTGTCTGAGCACATGGCTTGTCTCGTGTTTTTCTTGTGTCATGTGCTCTCCTGTCAATGTGACCGCGCTAGTCTTGTTTCCTCCTTATTGGTTTGATTTGTCCAACCTGTCCTTCCTCGTTACCTGCCTAATTTGCTCACTATTTATTCTCTCTGTGTTTTCTGTCCTGTGCGTGTTTGTTGTAATTTTCCCCTTGTCTTCATGTCCTGTTATGTTTTCCTCTCGGGGTAGGTTTTGTTTAATTTACTGTTAAATAAAAGCCCTTTTCCTCTGCATTATTGAGTCCTCGCTCCTCCCTTCACCATACATGACAGTTCCCCCCAACACTGAAGTACCATGACCGTACTTTTAATTATATGGATATTAAGTTCTCAGAGGTTGTCTTTGCACTCAGAGAAGTCAGGTATTACAATGCTGAAAAAGACATTGGTGTGGTATTCATTCTGATTTGATGACATGGTGCTTGGCCTGACAAGTTTGAAGACCGCTGACTAAACCAATTTACTATGAGAGTCTAACAACAACAAAAAAAACAGGATCAAACCAGCACTTTGACTGTCAGCACAGTGTGAACATTCTGCAAAGCCGTGTTAACTGCCTGAACTTAAACCCAAATTTGTTTTCAATTACTGTCCCAGTGCTGTGAAGTAGGTTCTGACAGCAAGCCAGTCACTTGGTTCTGTTCAAACTGCAGGTGGCATCAGTGATGTGCCTTAGAGCCCCACGGTCCATGTCATGCTGAGCTGAACCCAGACATAACTGGATAAAGCCAGAAAAAAGGGCTGTCTGCACCACAAGTGGAAATCTAGACTAAATCGAATACAACTTCAACCCAACACCAGAAGCATACGACATGGACACAACAGTCCGGAGTGTAATTCAATCTCTTTGTGGTTTCTACTCCTACATCTGCACTGGCACCAATGAACGGGTTCTTCATAAACGCAAACTGTACTTCGAAACAGTCCATGAGATATGTAGAAACCAATTTTAGCCAACATGTGGTTATGGAACACTGTGTGCATGTTTTATGAGGTGATAGACAAATAAAGTGGATCAGAAACAATGTGTGGGAAGACCAACTGTGGTCCTAAGTTGCTGTCATCTTGACTTGTGTTTCACAAGGGTTTCAGTGTCAATCCCCCCCAAAAATAAAAAAAAATCCTTAATATCCTCCATATGCCCATATGAGAACAACATCTTAGGCATGCAGTTGTCTTTTCCCTCAGCCTTGATCACAACAATATTTCCTCAATATACTAGGTCTTCATTTTGGCTTTGCTTATTGCATTTGGATTTGACTAACAACAAAAATAAATGAATAGCCCTCCTTTGACATGGCATATGCTTTGATGAGGTTGTTATTCCGACAGCTGCCTACTCTTTTCCAGGAGAAACACGTGGTGTGTTGTTACACCTCAAACTCCTGCTGTGAAGCTGTGGTTGAAGAGGAAAAAACCTGAGGAAGAAAGTACTTGGAAAAAATGAAACAAAATAAAAGCCTAATTAGAGAGTGAAAGGTGGGATAGATGCCCATCTTCATCCTAAATCTCGTTACAGAGGTTCTTCAGAACCTGCAGACCCATAGGAGAGGCTGTTCTTTGTGTCTGGGAAGAATTCAGTTTGCTTTCACCAGCACTCCCGCTGCCCAGCAGGAGCATAGGCTGCCAAGAACAGCAGCGGTCCACATCCCCTCCCTCCATTCGGGGCAGTTTGCCAGTACCCTCTACCCCACTACTCCATAAGGCATAGAGGAGTCGAGAGGATTAGCTTGCCTGTGGACCTGGACACCTCCAGGTCATCAACTGAGTGTGGTATTGTAATTTGGCAAGTTAAAATGAAACCCAGAGTGTGCAGGTGAAGGCCACAAATGTAGAACTTCATTTGGAACATCATCCAAAATGATATAATATAGGAATCAGAACTGATCAGTCCTTTGTACTGTCTTTAAATAGAGAGCAACCAGATAAAGAGATAAAAAGGACACACTAATGGAGGTATAAATAAAAAAAAAAAAAAAATTGTTCAAGGCTAAAGGCCAAATAAATGGGCTACAACAAATTAAAAGTACATTTAAGCTAAGCTTATTACAAATGCATTTACAAATTTATGTAGTTAATTTAAATTCCCTGGAATTGTTATTTTGGTATACTAAATTAGTATACTTAAAGTATGCTAAATTGGAACAACTAATTTTGTACTTTATGTACTTTTGTTATCCAGAAATAGTGCTAATGTCCACCAAAAGATAAACGTAAGTATATTTGATTCTGCTAAATTGAAACTATTACACAGATACTTTAGGCACACTAAATTTCTTATATTTAACTACTGATATTATACAGTGATACAACTATCCTTCCTAATAGTGATATTAGAACACGTTTTAAGCTTAATATTAAGAAATGTGCATTGTGCAATAACGTATACCAAATACAGTTTTTGTCATAATTGTTTTATAATATTTATGTCAGTCTCAGGTCTCAAGTTATATGTCAGTAAATATGTTAATGGCTTTGTAGTATTCTTAGTATGTAATTTTAAGTGTAATCTTATTGCGCATTTTAAATACATTTTGTTTTGGGTTTTTTTTAGCTGGGGTGTGCATGCATTAAAACTGAAGACTACTTACTGAAGACTATTGGGTCAGGATGAGGTCAAAATATAATATATTTTCTTGGTCTCAGCTCTCTTGTTGACTTTTAACATGTGTATACATACATATATATCTGCACTATTTGATATTGATATGGATGCCTTACTGTGAGACTAAACACAGGTATTTCTTTTTTTCAGTCAGAAAATAACAATGGTAGATTAAATTATGTAAATTAAGTTTAAAGATTTAGGAGTTGTGTGGCAAATTAAAATGATTAGTAATTATTTATATTATTTATATTCTTTTGTTGTTTTTTTTAGGGCTGAAATTTTATTATTATTAATACAGTGTTTAGTAATTTAGTCAATTATTTGTTATATTGATGAAAAGAAACAATTGATTATATTACACAGTAGAATTTTTCAACCAATTCATACAATAATGCAGCAATTTTATTAATTTGTTTTATTTTTATTTTTTATTTACATTAATTTAGTGCAATTAAACGGTGATTAAAATCATTTTAATTAAAAATGTCCCATAGCATTGTGTATTTTTGCAACAATTCATATTTGAAGTATTACGTTCATTACAAGTCTAAGGGCAGTACCTCAACAAACCTCTCCGAGATAAATTATTGATATGCTATACATTGATTTCAATGAATCAGCATAAGAAAGAATAAGTTATTTAAAAGTATTATATATAATTTGAGGTAATTTAAGTTCAAAATTAATCTTTTAAATAAGAAGCCACAGACTATACAAATTTCATTAAGTTCCTTTTAAAGTAACATTTGCTTTGTTTAGGAGTTATATAACATTATGTCTGTAATATACACAATGCCCTTTTTTCATTCTGACATTAGTAAGTTCAGTTTAACTGAAACTAAAGATCGTTTATTTTTATCTGTCTCCTGTGGTGTTACAGTAATCATTCGGGAATATGCAAATTACCTCTTATTTATTACATGCTCTTGTAGAGAGTTATTTCGGTACATGATACAGCCAATATGCTCTGCATTTTAAAACATGGCTCATTTTTTTGTGATAGTTCAGCATTAAGAGGAACAACAAACCAAGCACTGCATGACCTGTCAGTTGTAATGATTGATGGTGGTTGAGGAATAAGCATAGCTGACTTAATTAAATGAATGCCCTACCCCACGCTTTAGCTTAATTACATTAGCCCTCTCTCCACAGTGTTTGTTTTTTTTTTTTCTTGCGGGAGGGATCACAGTCATCTTGAGATCTTAAGGGTGTATTTGAAGGGGGGACTCAAAAGAAGTAGGAGACTATTTCTGGTGCGACTTCAGAACAGTGAAGTGCTTTGTGCTGGCATTTTGTGACGAGACATTGCCCTCTGCACTCTTGCATATTTTAGCCGTGCCTTCAGGCCAGGTCCTACTTCACAAAACATCTGATTCATGAACCGTGTTCACTGTGGCACTGATCTGATCCATCACTGTACTTTACTGCTGGAACATTGAAATATCATATGAAGCACTGTAATGCTCTAGTTTAAAGCAAATCAAAGCATGCTATGAAATCATGTGTTTATTTATTTTAAGATTTTAATTGGCTTGAATAAAATAATTAATGTGCAGTGGCGCAAAAAGTTATTGACACTTAAGTTACAGTTAAAAATGTATGAATGTATGTGCACAGATAAAATAAAATAAAATGTTGAGTGAATTTTATTTTAATTGTTTTGGAAATAAAGCATTTTCAACAACAAAAAAGAGGTGTCTGGTGTTTAAATGATAAAACAATTGGTTCAGTTTCCCAGATAGTTTTACAGTTTGACACAATTAGTGAAACAGTTAATGTAATGAACTTCACCTGAGTGAACTTGAGGAGAACTATTATACCAGTTGATTAAATATAATTGGGAAAATGACTAGAACAGTTTATTCTGAGGGACACTCAAGTAACTCAAGTGTGGTTTACGAGACCAGCAGTATCCACGAATGTTTTAAGATCTCTGTTCAGTTGTCCTGAAAACTTGAATTAGTAATCCAATGCAACTAAAGAAAGCAAGGAAACACTTTAGTTGTGGGAACACATTTTCACAATTACCTAGTTGCTTATTAGCTTGCATAATACTAGCAAATGGACTGATTATTTGTACTTATAAAGCACATCTCAATGCGTCCTGCATGACCATATTCTACATCCCTTAATTCTAAATCTCATACCTAAAATTAACCACAACAACTACCTTGATTACTATTAATAAGCCGTAAATTAGGAGTTTGAGGCAAAAGTCTTTGTGCGAGCAGAAGTACGTTTTCTGAATTATAAATATTTAATTGGATTTACATTGTGAGTTCAGATTGACATTCTTAATATTAATAGCTGAAAGCATAATCCCCATAATATTTAATAAATGTTCAAGTAGTGGAGGATGTGTAGAACGTGTTGAATAACGGGTGTAAGACTAGCACGTTTAAATGAATGCCTTTTGGCAAATTCAAATTCAAGGTAAACTTTACCAGTTGAGCTGGCAGGAACATAGTCGTCATAACAAAAAAACATCAGAATATAATGTTTGAGTGCTGATCCCTGCAGTCTAAATTATCATATCAAGCATTAAACCTTGTTTATAACTATTCTATTTTTGTTGTAGTTTTAAATAACATATGACTCATATGAACTTTGCAGAACTGGAGAAATGTCATTATAATAGTTTGTTTTTAACTTGGTTTCCCTCACTGAATAACTTTTTTTTTTATGAATTGTGCAGTGCTTTAAAGTTACACCACACAGTTTGCGTTCAGATAATAAACTCCACATGTGACTATTAGCAGAACATATTATATTTGATATATTTGTAGTATTTAAATAAGCATTCTACTCAAGATTTTGAAATTTTTATGCTGTACCTATTCTGGTACTAAACTTTAATCTCAGTTTTTTTTAAACTGTATCACACATTTTTCCACACACATGCACACATAACACAGATGCACACTTAAGCAGGTTCACACATCACACACACTTATGCTATTTCCAAACAAGTGTTGTCTGGCAGAAAACAACACAGTATACAACATTCAATGTTCTGAAAAAAACACATGAATTATTCCGTATTGAATTAAAATTTAAAAAGCCTGTCCACATTAACCACATCAGATAAGTCTGAATTACAGTCTTGTCATAACCATTCCCATGCTATCTTTTCATTCGCATGACAAATTTCGTAATTGCCACAATTAGTTTTGATAATTCAGTTACAAAAGTCTCCAGTCCAAAAACCACCAAAAGTGTGTTTCTTTCAATACACGCTCCGATATTCTTTAAGCTAAAGCCACTTACTTCCACCAGATCCTCCTGGACGTAGCAGGTCAGAAGGGCAACGGGAGCATTCTGAAATTACGTATGTTTTTGATACCGACTCCAGCAGGGCAGAACAAAACTCCTGAACTCAAAAGAAGCTCCCGCAGAGACTTGCAGCGTCTGTCCTGAGAATGAGTCTCATGAGCACAACGTACCTTTGTGTTTCTTTTTGTTTTGACTGCGTGTAATTTAACCCCTCAGAAGCCGAGTCTACCGCTGTCTAACCTGTCTTTTGTTTCTACATTCCATCTCTCGCACTCTCTCTTTTCATTTTCACAGTTATTTTGTAAGTCCCCGCCTGTCGATGAGCTCACTGGGTCAGGCTCAAGTTTCAGCCTCGTACAGGAATTCGAAGGGCAGGCAGATTCTGAAAGTGAGCCTGAGAGACGACTTGAGGAGAAGCAACAGGTCATGGGGTCGTGTCCCACAGAACAAAGCAGAAGTTAAAGGGTGAGGGGTCAGGCATGCCCCAGGATGTCAAAGCTCAGGGAAAATCAACCGGCATGTGGACACTCACAATTCCCTCGGGAGATAGTCTTTCGAGGAATATATCAAACACTCTATAGGGATTAGATCATATATAACGTACTTCATTGTTGTAGTAAATATTGTATAAAAAAATGATAACATCATTTGATTTTGTGATTTAGTTTGATGCCTATATCCAGCTGCGTGTTGCTGAGTAAAGAGCAAAATATAACTCACGTTTCCTAAGGCCTTTCAACCCTTATAAGCTTTGGTGATATTTGATTTATGTTTGCTAGCTGGAATCCAATAAGCTGCTAACTGAGCACAACATCCTTTCGTTCATGATGCTTTATGATCCAGTGGCATGAAGGGTCATAACCGAGTCTGCTCTTTAGAGAACAAAAGCTTTTCACACATCAAGAGATCTTCCTGTATCTGCTTGACACACGGTCATGGAGAGAATAGCCTCATGGGCTGTGTTGTTATTGTTCTTTGAGTTGGGTTTGTTTATTGGGTTAACCAGAAATTAAACTGTTATTATAAGATAATAATTGGAAAGTAATGAATACTTTTATGGAAGAAATACATTGGTTCTTTTTGTATGATCAGTCAGACCGGTTTCAAATTTATTCAATAGTTGAATTTGTTGGACATTTGTAACTTGCTAAAACATGCCAAATAGACTTTTAAAGCCTAAAAATTGTGGTGTGTGAAAGTAAAAATAAATAAATAAATAATTCAGCATTCCTGTATCTCAAACAGTAGAGCATAGTGCTGACCACACCAAGATCATGAGTTCAATTCCCAGGCGGTACATGATCTGATGAAATACATTTGAATGCAATGTGAGTGACTTTGGATAAAAGTGTCTGCCAAATGCTTGAATTTAAATAAATGTTACTTATATTTGCACAGACCCCCTGATCGGATGTGGTGGTGTAAAAACTATATTTTAAATCTTTTGTGTTGGCTGGAAAACGTTTTGAATACCAGTGAGACACTTTCCATTCACTCACACATGATGTATTTGACCATATGCATGGCTATTGTGTTTTTTGCAAATTCAGGGTATGTGCCATGGCTTTTTGAATTACAAACCAATGACCCACTCGAGTATAATTAGAGCAGAGGCAATCATGATGCAGAGATTTCATAAATTATAATAAAAAGGGACCTTTTACCCTTTTTCAAAGTCTTGATCTTGTTTATGGAGTATACTAGAATGGGTTTTCACGCTTGCACGTTCAAAAAGCATGTTATTTTTCACATATTTGTCATTGTTGCAGCATCTCTCTTCCCAGGCTGTCAGAAACACTAAGTTTAGTTCCTGTCACTATGAAGTGCCTTCTTTTGAAAAGTGCGGTGTGCTCTGATTTGTCGGCTAGACCAGTGTGTTTTAATTGGTAAACCACTTTGAGCATGTTTCGGAGGTGTCACGGCCCTTGCCATAACCATGACAAGTCAACTATTGTGATGTGTTCGTTCCTAGAAGAAAACTCAAGACTAAAATGTTTTAAGGAGTTCAAAAACAGAACTTACTGATAATAATACAAAGGAATAACACCCTTTGGAATGACAAATCCAAAGGACAAATCCTTTGTAACTTTGCAGACATTTTTCATGCTTAAAAAGCAACATTACACATGCAACAAAGCTGAAAATGTAGAAGAAAAATATTAGTAAAAAGATCACACAAAATGCAGTTTTTAAATTAAGATTAAAGTTTAAATGTAAAGGTTTAAAGAGCATTTGATCCTCTTCACTTGGTCAGGCAGGTCCTATTTAAGTCATCAATTTCTTGATTGAGAACAGGTGTGGCTAGATAAATTAAACTTATGCGATTATAAACCACAGTTATGTTTCACACAGGGCCATGTAGTGTTGGATTTTGTTTTCTCTTAATAATAACAACCTTCATTTGAATACTGCATTTTGTGTTTATTGTGTTTAATATTTAAACTTGTTTGATGATCTGAAACATTTAAGAATGACAAACGCACAAAAACTAAGAAATCAGCTATAGGGAAACACTTTTTTATGCTACTGTGTATATATATATATATATATATATATATATATATATATATATATATATATATATATATATATATATATATATATATATATATATATACACACACATACACACACACACACACACACACACACACACAACATATACGTATATGCATACACCATGACCCCTTTAATTTTACCGAGCCCAATTACATCTTGTTGCATTTGAAAAAGAGAGTTCATTGAAGTAGTTCATGGTTTGTTCTCACCTATTTTCTCTCATGCTTTCACCTGTCTAGCAGTAAGAGTGGCCTCTTTTAGTAACAGGAAATATTTGAGTGAGCACTTGAGGCCAAGATATCAGGAATCTCGATATCCATCCCCCCTCCCTCACAGCAGTTTCACAAGTGCAATAGGCTAATCTCTCACACGGTTAATACTCTCATCTGAAGGAGTGCTTTTCCCCCCGGCCAGGAATGTGCAATGAGTCACTGGCTGAGCTGAACGAGGAGTTCTGTGATGGCTCACACACACACACACCGGTTCCCATGGGAACCCCATCATGGTGAACAACTTGCTTTGTTTTGTTACATTTCCTTTAGCATCCTCACATGTCAATTATATTTTGAATTTACACCAATGTAATCAGTAGTTTGTTTTAGGAAAAACAAAGTTTTGAACTGCTCAACCCATTATTACTTCTGAGACAGCATAACCTCTTTCAGCGCCCACATCATCTGTTGAATAAATTTAATACAGCCTACTTGTATGATTGTTTTTCCCTCATCCAAGATATCTGACCACACTGATTGGACGCTTGCAAAGTTGGAACAGACATCAATTGTTGCCAAGGCAGGAGGCAGTAAACAGGCTGGGAGGTCTGTCTTGGAAGAAAAGAAAATTATTTTAATTATACAGCTGCGTTTATCCGACATCTGCGTAATCCTGTGGATAACATTTGATTTATACAGTTCAAGGATGTATTTACTAATCTACCTATATGATTATGTATTTTTAGATTAATTTTTAAATGCATAAAAGACAAGTGATTTCCGAGTTTCAGAATGGTTGAACAATGGCTCTGTGGGTGCATCATGGCTTAATTTCTAATAATCACTATCATTTCTATCTATCACATTGAGTGTGAATCAAGGCCACAACACAAATTTCATGTTTGGAATTACAGTGATGTGCTGACCCACAGATTTTGTTGCCAAAGATATTTCAGGTATATTCATGGTTGTCATAGGTATATTGCATACATATATTGTTTGGTTCTTTGGTCTGATTTAATTGCATTTTCACTAAAAGTGATCTTTTCCAGAATTCCTTCTGAATCTAGTTTTGAACTGAAATGAGTTGATGCTAATTACAGTCTACTCAATCCTACATAGGTTTGCAACAAAATTGCATTATGCCAACCCATGGTCTTAATTCGCTGCCTGTGAACATCTATCTTGACCCGCCCTCAATTACTGCAGTAGCAGAGTTTGGTTTATGTTGTCGACATGTGGAGAAGACGAGGTTTTCTGCTCTGCAAATGCAAATCCACTTTGCATATACTTCCAAAGAAAGAGAACTCAGGCTTTAATTGAATTCAGATATGGCAAAAGGCACTTTGGTCGGAAACGCATCTTAAGCAGTAGACAAATCACAACAGACTAGACCATCTAACCAATCAGAGTGGAGTGGACCAATCACAACAAAGCAATCTGACCAATTAGATGAGAGTAGGATCTCAGAAAGGAGAAGTTTACAGAGACTGAATTATTTATTGAACAGTTTCAGACTTTGATTCGTTTTCTTCATAAATGAAGTGGTGTGTTGCCAAAATCTGAGCTGGTGGTGTTCCACTGTTCTGCGATGGAGAACCTCAAACCATTGCGCCACGTTTCTTATAGCCAAAACATATCATGAAAGGCTCCTCAAAACCTTAAACAAACAGAGTTTTAAGAACATACTTTAAAGTAAACATTAATTGGATCCAGTATAATGAGACATACAAATCTGTGTATTTATTCAAGAAAAAAGGTGCTTCCATTATGGGAGATGAATAATGCTGATTGACGCATTTAGTTGACTGACATCTCATGTTGCCAGCATTTGGGTAGAACAATTATGAAAACAATGACATGTTTTTTTGTTTTAATTTTTGTGCTTGGATGCACATTTTAGAGAAAATAGCATAATAAGGGAACTTTAAGTGATTTTACTAATAAAATAGAGGGAAATTTAACTGTGTATATTACAGTGGTATAGTGCTGAGGGCCAACAACTTTGGATCAATCATCCAACTTTACACATGAAAGAAAATATTCAAGCAACTTTTTTTCATCACTATACTCTCCAAACACAAGCTTGGCTGTGGTGGAAACAGCGAAGGCAAGCTGCTGTTTCTGGAGCAAACTACTACTTTTTTCCTGCTGTTTTGATTCCTAAATGAAAAACATATTTGGAGAAACCTCAGCGACTCTCTTGCTGTGAGCCCATGGCCCTGTCTTATACTTTTCAGTTAGCACAAGCCCGTGTGTTGAATGGCTGGGTAATTACATCATTTGGAAGTGGCGTGAAAGCACTTTACAAGACGATGTAGCAGAAATGCTTTATTGCTTTCAGAATGGCCAATTAAAAGACAACACCTGGACCACAGAGGGGCAATAAAATTGCCCCTTCCTCCAAATGAGAGAAAGTCACATGATTACGAGTATAAAGGAACTACGGGAGCTTGTTTTTCCTTTCAGGTTCTGTTTTTAGTCACTTTCTTCTGTGAACATGGCCGGCAATGCAGCCTCAAATTTGTTCACATGGATCATAAGTCACCCATCTGACATAGACATAACATAATTAATAAAACCCATTTCCTTCAGAGGACATATGGCCAAGGTACAACATAAACTTCAGGGCGCACTGCTAAGATGGAAAACAACTCTTCCTATACCTTGTCTGCCCACACCCGAGCCTTTCACGCTTGTGCTGTTGTAGCTTTGCTGTACAGTTTCCTTGTATAACAGGAATCACGTCCATCAGATTAAATAGGAGCCTGCATTCATTCAACCCAACCAAAACTAAACAGACAGGTTTTGAAATAAGGCATAGTGATACAATGATAACATGGACAAACTGACTTATAAGTTCACACACACGTCCTTCTTTTGAGAGATCTACTCATCTATGTGTGGAAGTCAGGGATCATCATGCTAATAAGAGTCAGCACAGATACCATATTAATAAAATCCTGCTGCTATGGATTCAGACTTTAAAAAGCCTCTCACCACCCACAACATTGAATTAAGAGAGGGAGATACATGACAATCGTAAATCCTGTCAATAATTAAATAGTCGTGTACAGGTTTTTTTTTTTTAGAATGTTAGCATACTTTTAAAGAACCAAACTCAGGCATCTGTTGCCCTATTTTTTTTTTTAGCCCTGGTATTAAGATCATTAAGGATGTATCTGACCATAATTGCTCAGTATCAGATGCATATATATGAATGTAGGGACTTCCACTTTTTAAACATATTTTGATCAGATGCTTAGTTTTTTTGTAAAGTCTCATTTAATTGTCAAAGTTTAAAGACCCATAAAAAAATGCAACTATAGAGCTTTCATTACGTTACTTAGTCTGTTAAAATCCAATTAGAACGCCCAAATTCAACATCATAATTTGACATAAAATATGATGGATCCATTTAAAAAAAAAAAAAGTACACTTGTAAAAGTCAGAAAATCTATTTAAACTTATCTGACAAGATAATGTCACTGCACAAAATATGAAAAATGTCCAACGCTTTTTGAGTAAGCTGCTCATGACAGTCCTAAACCCGCCCAAGTTCCCAGCAACTTGTAGCTTGCAGCAGCTAATGTAGGGGAACTATTGAATAGCTCATGGATGTCTGTGCAAACCTCCAAGGATATCCTTCCCCAGACAATTACTGAATGACCCGATTATGCTAGATGATGTTGCTTGCAGCATAACATTCCCCACAGCTTATACAGACTCATTCTCATCAGTCACATGTGCTCAGTGTGAACATGCTCTCATCCTTGAAGAGAACGGGAAACCGATTGTAGACTTGTCAACAATTCTGGTGTTACCAGAGCTGCAAAGTGCTTGTGAGCACAAGTCGCACTAGAGGATGTTGGTCTGTTTCTGACAGTTTGGTCAGAGACATACAAACCAGTGCAGGAGGTCATTTTGTGGGGCTATGGCAGTGCTCCTCCTCTTCCTTCTCGCACAAATAAGCTGTTACCGGACCTGCTGATAGGTTGTTGCCCTTCTACATCCCTCTCCAGCTCTTCTTGTATAACTGCATGTCTCCTGGTATCTCCTCAAAGCTCTTGAAACTGTGTGGGGAGACACACCAAACATCCTTGGTGCAACACGAGTGGATGTGCAGGATTATTGGATTATTGGCTCATGTTGTCACTTTCATTTTTACCAATGATTTTAAACCAATTCACAATCACTTATGCTTCCTAATTGGACAGTTTAATATCCCTGAAGTTGAATTGCTTGGTTTCACACTGTGATGACTAATTTGGTTTAGTTTTCCCTTAATATTTTTGAGCAGAGTAAATTAAATGTTCTTTTTAACTATTGGTATTGATGGTACATTTATAGAATTATGGTGAATTAAATTTGTCTGCATTTCCTCACTTCCTACTGCATTAAACCCTCAAGCTTTCATTGCCATGGAAAACTCCAGGAAGATATTTGAGCTTGAGAAGCTTGATTCAGATGTGAAAACACCTTAAAGCACAAAGTTCATTGTTAGCTTCAGTTTCATTGTGTGTTGCTCTCTGAGTACAATTAAATCTAGTCACTGTAAAACCTTTTCATAGCAGAGCTCACCACAAATAATCTTTATTTGATTTAAAACTCTCCCTGTTGGGGTATTGATTCAATCCTTCCGTCTCCATAAATAAGCCGCATTGCCTGTATGGAGAGGCCAGCAGGTCTGCTCTCCACCTGTGGATGCCAAGGCTGCATCGGATCTAAATGGCATCCATTTGAGTCACTGAAATATTTATAGATGCTCCCAGCCCCGGGGAGAGTGGATTGTGTGTCTAAAACTGGTATAGTAACACTACAGCTTTGTCTCTGTGGGCACAGATGGGCGATATAGTGAATTAATAACGCCATTAACCTTTCCATGCCTCCTAAGAATTTAATGAATCTGATATTTGTTAATGTAATAACAATTGTAGAAATTTAAAAAAGAAATATTCAAAAAATGGTGACTTGTCCCTTTTTTAGTTATGAAAAAAAACTCAAATATACAAGAAACCATGCATTAAAGGTATTATTATATAATCTAACATCATTAGATTATATAATTTCATAGAATAACATGGAATGGTTTCACTCAATATTCTTTTACACATTAAATAATAATGATTAAAAAAAGTGCATGAAAAATTAAATGGCCCCTCCAACTGGTGAACCACTTTACATTTATAGTAACATTTGTCAGATGTTGTTTAAGCTATTGCAAGCTCATTACCACAACACATAGCAAAAGGAGTATTTAACATTAGATTCCAATAGAGGAACTATTAGTAGAATCATAAGAACTTCAGGAAATAACCCAAATAATATCGAAGTCATGGTTGCAGCACAAAGGAGAATTGTCAGGATCTAGATACAGCAGTGTCTTTTATTAATTTTCTTAAACTCAAAATAAGACACTGATGAGACTGAGGTACATAAAAACCAATGCAGAAAAGACAAGGACAGACCATGAACTGAATTAAACAGAGGGCTTAAATAGTAGAGCAAACAAGAGAGGTAATCAACAGAACTAGGGGATACAAGCAGGCAAAACATTGGGAAACAGACAATACTTTATACTTATGACATTACAGCAGAAGCAGGAGATTCAAGGATACGTCCTCTTCCAAATCAATTCAATGAATTCTGGAGCATATAAAGCTCACCCTCAGCATTGGGAAGGTGGGTGGGGCTCTATTCTATGCTCACATGCACCATGTGCATACCCACTGAAATGCAACGCACCTGTTCAGATTTATCCACTTGTTTAGACTTATCCTACTGGCTTGCGCATTGTGGAAAGCTCGGTCTCTCTGTCTGAAGTGGGCTTTGGGTGGCTGGCTGGGCTCTAATTCAAGAGTGGGGCTGGTGACGCCCTCCTCGAAGGAGACGGTGAAAGTCAATCCATTATTCACCAGCACTCACTCCACAAAAGCGGCGGAATCCTCTTGAGGACTATTCCCGGGAAGACATGTCTTGGTGAGTTATGATGGTATGATAGTGAGTTAGGCATGCCAAATCCAAAAAAAATCTGTAATGTGGTCACCCAGAGAACTATCCTTCTGCTCAAGCCATAGCAGCATGATGGTGGGTAAGTAAATTGTGAGAGGGAAAGAAAGATTCCCGCAAAAAAGTAATGGTAACACTTTACAATATGGTAGCACTACTAACCATTAATTCACAGATAATTATGAGTTTATGTATGACTAAACCATGTCAGACTAAAGAGGAAGATGTATGTTAGTGTTGCAAAGAGTTGCTAAGTAGCAAATCTGCAGGTCAAGTTATTCATTGTTCTCCAGTATCTTTTCTCATCTTTTTTGTGTATATATGCAGAGAAGAAAACAGATTAGGAACGTTTTTTGTTTGTTAGTGTATTTGGCTTATGGATTTTTTTTTTTCCTCCAGGTCACCTGATCAGGTTCAGGTGTGAATTCTGATCTAGTTTCCCACCCTTTATCTTCCTCTACAAGAGAGCCATTCAAATACTCTGCATTTTTCCAGACAAACTTCTACATAACTAAAGATCAGTTTACTTTTACAGAAATGTGGTTGGTAATTTAATCTAAATGCCTAAACATTGTAAGTACACAATCTTGTATACAGGAAAAAAAAAAAAGTCTTACATCCCGTACCTGCATAGTTTGGACCCAAATAATACCTCACAATCATTTGTGGTGTTCCTCAGGTCTCTATTTGTGGAGCAGAGATGACTCCTGATGGTTTGATATAATCGCAAACTTCCCTCATTCTAATCTACCTGTGGCTCTCACATAATACAACCTAGATCATCTGCACTTTCTGTTAGCCTTCAGCTCCATGTCGCAGCCTTCAGGGCCTCCTGCTGCTGCAAATGAATGCTGGCAAACTTTATTGCAGTGGAATAGGTTTGGGGTTCCTTTTCGTGCTCCTTCAAACAAAAGAGTTGTTCACAAATGGCTACACCAAATCTTTGCTTGTTTATTAACTCTGGAGCAGACTGAATTTTCCACAAACTGGAATTCCCAGAGTTAATCCTGTGTAAACATACTGAGATTATAAAAACGCCTCAATATACCATTTACACTCCATGCCCTAGTTTCTCTCTTAGAAGTTTCTCTCTTCTCTTGTGAAGATAATAGGTTGCTTTAGCACCAGAAGCATGCAGGAATTAGGGAAAACAGGTAATATTACAAACACAACCAAAAAAGGTCCTTGTATCACATGCAACATACAGTAAATTACCTCTTTTAAGGGAGGGCTTGTATATACACTAATCTTCTAACAGTTTGGGCTTGGAAAGATTCTGTCATTTTTACATTTATGCATTTGGCAGATGCTTTTATCCAAAGCGACTTACATTACATACAAGCAACATATTGACATTCTAATCAGTTCTCGCTTTCCCTGGGAATCGAAGCCACGACTTTGGTGTTGTAATTATCACCCTCTACTGTTTGAGATTTCCTGCGGTTCAAACAGTAGAGGGTGACGCTCGCAACGCCATAGTAGAAACTCTTTCATGTTTTTAGTCGCATCTTATGCTTCAACTGCACTTGTTTTGATAGAGTAAAAACACTAACATATTCTGTAATTGTTTTATATTTTAATCTATCTTAAAATTGTATTAGTGTGATGGAAAAGTAGATTTTTCAGCATCATTACTCTGCTGAAATCCTTCTAATATGCTAATTTGCTGCCCAAGAAACATTTATTATTGTTATCAACGTTGAAAACTGTTGTGCTTCTAACAATGCTGATCTTTTTTAGATTTGATGAATAGCAATTGTTTGAATTAAAAATTTAGTTTAGTACATTACAGATGTTTGTCACTTTTTTCAATACAAATTTTTAATCAATTTAATGCTAACTTGATGAATAAAAGTATTTATCAAAAAAGGTCCTAAACTTTTGAACAACAGTGTATAAATCATATTTCAAAAATAGCTACATTTAAATTAATACATAAAAACTGAATAGTTAAGCATAAACACAAACTCTGGATTATTCCCGATTTATTTAGGCGATTATAAAATTTTACTATCAAGTATGCCCACATAATATCAGATGAGCATTCCATTTATTGTTTTCACATTTGGCAAGCGCCAGGGTTTAAATATACTCCAAATGCAGTGTTTTTCATAGAGGGGAGATTTCTCCCTCCCTGACACTTAGGGAGATGGCCAGCTGTTGAATTCATCAGAATGTAATATTTTTCCCTACTCTGTTTTTTCATTGAATGTGAAGTGGGTGATTGGGCATCTTACTGACTATATACTGCTGATCGGACAGTAAGTCGATCTGTCTTCTGTCCATCCATTTATTTTAGATGCCGAAGATTCCAGGCAGCATAAACAGAGCAATATACTTTTAAATTAGATGTCAAAAAATATTATGCCATTTAACTTTTTTTTTAAAGAGCAGACTTCTCTAAAACACCAATAATTGTATCTCTCTCTAGAACCCACCTATAATTTTGATTCTGCAATGAGACATAATTTACCTGTCTGAAATACCAAATTCAGTTACCTAATTAGAACCGAATATTCAGGTAGGTCTCCATCGCTTTGTCTGATGACTCTTATTTCCAGAGTGGAGAAAAAAATATTATTTTCTTATCAGAATGGGAAAGAAAGGTGATTTAAGCCATTTTGTTGGTGCCAGACAGGCCGGTCTGAGTATTTCACAATCTACTCAGTTACTGGGATTTTCACGTACAACCATTTCTAAGATTTACAAAGAATTGTTATCAGTATGCGGCAGTCCTGTGGGCGAAAATGCCTTGTTGATACTAGAGGTCAGAGGAGAAAGGGCCGACTGATTCAAGCTGATTAAAGAGCAACTTTGATGGAAATAACCACTCGTTAAAATTGAGGTATTCAGCAAGGTATTTGTGAAGCCACAACACGCACAACCTTGAGGCGGATGGGCTACAACAGCTGAAGACCCCACCGGGTACCACTCATCTCCACTACAAATAAGAAAAAGAGGCTACAACTTGCAGGAGCTCACCAAAATTGGACAGTTGAAGACAGGAAAAATGTTGCCTGGTCTGATGAGTCTCGATTTCTGTTGACACATTCAGATTGTAGAGTCAGAATTTGGCATAGACATAATGAGAACATGGATCCATCATGCCTTGTTACCACTGTGCAGGCTGGAGGTGGTGGTGTAATGGTGTGGGGGGATGTTTTCTTGGCACACCTTAGGCACCCTTAGTGCCAATTGAGCATTGTTTAAATGTGACCGTCTACCTGAGCATTGTTTCTGACCATGTCTATCTCTTCACGACCACCATCTGCCCATCCTCTGATGGCTACTTCCAGCAGGATAATGCACCATGTCACAAAGCTTGTGTAATTTCAAATTGGTTTCTTGAACAGGAAAATGCGTTCCCTGTGTTAAAATGGCCCCCACAATCAGTGCAGCACCAGCCTCACCTGCCGCTTGAAACACTGCTGTAAATCATCTAAGCATCTAGGCATGACCTAATAGGCATCCGTCTTTACCTCTACCTGCAGAGAATGTGCCATACAACGACACCCTCTCACCTTCTGGAATACAGTAGTCAGCAAGCTCAGGGAATTGAAGAGACACAATGATGTATGCGTACAGTTCCTTCCTCACTGCACTTAGGGAGAGGAGCCATTGGCCACCCAGCCCAAACCCAGTCTTTCTTGGAGCATAGAAGCATAAAAAGAGATTGTAGCGAGTCATGCTCCCCCCCCTCTTAGAGACTGGGGACTTGCTCATAACAGTCAACAAGGGAATGTAAAAACACACCAAGCTCCTCTCTGGCACCCTCTCAAAACAACTGTAACATGCTTGCCTCCTCTGGTGCATCAGGGGTTAGCGAAATGCTGGGTGTTTCGTCGTCTCCTGGATTTGGCCAGGACAAAGAACATCTAACATCCTCCCATCAGGAATAATAGAAATTACTACCCATTAACATTTTACACATTTAGCAGACGGTTTCATAAAGAGCAACTTACAACTTACAAAAAGCAATTAATCCTGAACAGGCAAAAGTATAGAAGAGTGCTCCCAATACAAAGTTTTGAACATTGCTTGAAGTAGTATAAGCCAGTAAAATGGAGGGACAAAAAGAAAAGGTTAAGCAAGGAAGGAAAATGTGTGTTTTTTTCAGGTTCATGTCAGGCATTCACTGAAGAGGTGAGTTTTCAGCTGTCTTTTGAATATTGACACAAATTCTGCATTCCTGAAGGCAGGGGGGTTGTTCCATCAGCAAATAACGGGGAACGAAAAATGGCAATATGGAAGTTACTGCCTGTTATCTCTCATTGGGTCATAAAAACTGTAGAATAGGGATACAGGATACAATTTAAGTTTCTGCCCTTGTGTATCAACAATTTTTTTCTTCTTTAACAGATCAAGTTCAAGATGATATCTATCTATATTGGTTCATCACAATTGATCAAGGACAAATAATTTCATTTAGAACTCCTGTCAGAACATAGTTCACTAAAAGTCCACAAGTTCCTAAAGTTTGCTTTCAGGGGTGAAGCCTACCAATATTGGGTTCTTCCATTCAGACCTACCCTTTTTACCTGCACCCGTACTTGTAACTTATCTGGCTCTGCTGTGACTCCAGGGCACCCACATTTTAAAATACATTGATAATTGGCTGAGAATGGACCACTCTTTGTCTTTGAGTTTTGTCTTTGAAGAGTTTGCACTTCAATATCTGGATGTCATTCTCGCTCATATAGTCCAGTGGTCCCCAACCCCGGTCCGTGGATCAAATGGTACCGGGCCGTGGATCAAATTTGCGGACCGGTCCGTGAGCGGCTGCAAGCAGCTGTGACGCTGTAGCTTTGGCGGTGAGGAGATGTGTTTCAACAAAATAAGGGTTATTGGCTGTGGATGCATACCCTTTCTATGTGGTTCACACCCCATGTGCATTGTTTTCATAAAATGTTAATGACAGATAACTCCCGCTCAGGCTGGGAGGTGGTCTTAGATGGCCATCGAGCTCAAGGGGTCTAGATAAGTCTTCTCCTCAATCAATTGAGAGGTCCAAATTTCGTTGGTGCATCAACTGGGTCTAGATAGATCAATTTCAATTGGCACATCAATTGGGTCTAGAGAGTTCTTCTCCTTTGGCACGTCAATTGTCACAGTTATGGCTGTATTTTTGCAATATTACGGTAATCTCCTACAAAAAAATAAAAATAAATAAAAAATAGGGTAGCCTGCGTTCACGCTGTCTGAACAGGTTCTGCTTTGGATCCAGGACAAGATCCTGTCCCTCAGGGCAATATACACTCTAGTATAATTGAATGTGGGAACAAACTTACTGTCCAGACAGAAGACATTACCGGATAGGGAATGAAATCACCCCAAGGTAGTGAAATAAATTTGGCCAAGATTGTACAAAGCAGAGGAGACCAAAGAGAGCTTAATGTCCTCTATACTGTACGTCTCTAAGAGTAAACTAACCCTCCTGGGTCTGGACACAATGTCACATGCATGGCCCATAATACACTTGTATCTGTTTCCCTTGATAAACACTACTCCTGGGAGTGTTAGCCAATGGGGGTCCTGCCTCTTCTACAGCTTGCCCTGGGAAATACCAAACAGGAGGGACCTTCTGTCACAAGTACAGGGGACAATATATAATCCCTGGCCTGAGTTGTGGAACCTTCAACCCCTAAAGGGTACCAGCTGGGGGAAACTGGGCTTTCAGCCAAAATTATTGAGACCAGTTCTAGTGCTGCCTCCATGAGAAGGATCTAAAGTGTCTTTGAGAGTCCTTTGCAAAGTTGTTTCAGAGCTGGACTGCCTGAAAAAGAAATTATCAGAAGACACATGCCCCACCAATTTAACGCTCTGCTTTACAGGAAAACACACTTTGTTCATTCATTTGTGGTAAAAGTCAACTATGGCAGCCCATTAAAATAACATTTCCCTCATGGAACCTACCTTTAGTTCTCGAGGGAACTCCTGTGAACCTCTAGAGACAGCACATCAAGCTTGTGACTCAAATCTTTTTTTCAGGGGGGAGTTGTGATGGCAAAACTTCACTATAAAGAGAATTATAGATTTGCAAATGCTGTCAACCTCACCATCTTACTTAGATTTTGCCCTAAGAATGGTGAAATGTATCTTACATCCTCATCCAGACTACCTGCCTCATCCATTCTCGAACTGGAATGGATTCTTCAGCTGTGTTCTTCAGCAGCTCCAGGAATTCCAAGCGCCTCCATGTTACACCCACATTTGAACATGGGCACCCCCTTGCAACAAGTTTGTGATGCAGCAGGGTAGTCCGATCTGCACACATTCATCCTAAACTGACATCTAAGACCCCTTGTGTACTTATGAGCACACACTACACAATTTCATAATCAAATATGGCAGTGTTGGTAGTCTTGTTTATAACCAAGCTCAGCATTGAGAGTAAATGTAACAGTAACCCTGTTCACTGAAAAAGTGGGAGCGAGAAGCTGTGCTTAGAGTTAGTACTGAAGATTTTGGAAGCCAAATTATTATGCGTTTATACTCACAATTCAGACAAAGACCTGTTCCCATTGCATAAGTACAAAATCTTGTTCCCAATTATTTTTTTCAGAGAACAGGGTTACAGCCAAGTAAAACAAAAACAATTATTTGCCCTTATTTGTAAAAAATTACAAGGTCTGAATGAAAAATTTCAACACTGTTATTTTTCAGTATACATTGCCCATCTAGAAGACTAACCCTAAGCCAAATAAACGAGAGTTTATAGTTCATGATGTACTTGGAATCCTGTCGTTCGAACTTGTACCGATGTGAGTTTAATAAAAGTAATGGTTCAAAATTTTCATGCTCAAAGGACATAAAGGTACCTTAAAAGTAATCTGTACAACTTCAGTGATTTAATCTAAGGCTTGTATAGCAATGATGAATAAATGCAAAAGTTAAGTGGATAATCTATTTTGTTTTAATGAATAAAACCCACAGCGACGTTCATTGTGTGAATGAAGAGTATCATGTAGCTTGTTTAATTATCTCAATCAGGTCCATTAAGCTTCATCAGAACAGGCATACATTATATTTCACTGAGCTGTCGTCTGCAGTCGTTATCAGCCTGTTGGACATGGATGATTTGTTCCATCATTCTTCTCTTATTTCGGTTCCTCCCTGGCAGATCCTCATTACTGGAATATGACATGGTGCACTTTGGGGTCTTCAGTGGTTTTCCGGGAACTTGCCTGTAAAGGGTACTGATTATACTCTCTATGGGGGTTGATGTAATGATAGACCATCAAACTGAGACAATGAGATCATGATTAGCCTTCCGATTAAGGCAATTTAAATTTTAATAAAAGGAAGGTTTCTCTTGACAGGTGCCCATTTTGAAAGAGACCACACTGATGAGTTTAATGAATATGGTCATTACATGTGTGGAAGTTGTTTTTCTAGAACAAAACAGGAAAATAAGAAAAGAAGGAAACTATTTTGGTTTTACTTCAGTAACTGACCCCATCTCGTTTCCGTTCTCCTTATTGGAGATAAGGTGTATCATATTCCCCCTCTGGGTTTGTAAGTTTGTGTGTGTGTGTCATTTTGCCCCCACGCACCTTTTATGAATGACTGTTTCCTTTGAAGGGAGTTAAACAAGCAATCTCCTATTTTGGGGGCGGAATACACATATCATATATTTTAGTTTTAAAGGTCACAGGTTGAGGACTTATCTCAATGGAAGTCTGTGCCATGTTGAAAGCCCTGACAGAAGATTCGTCAATTGAAAGACTGTTTCAGTTGTTTTGAAGAGTGCCTTTTGTCTTCAAATAACTCGGAATATCTAAAGCCAGTCAAGATATTCTGCTTCAGGCACTTTTGCCTCTCAAATGGCGTAGCATATTTCAGTTATTGGCTAATCTCTCTAAAACAAAAGACTCACTATAAGTACTTAAGCTTTTGAGAAGATATTATCCATTATTGGCATTTATTTAAAAAATTATGATGACTGTTTACAATTTAGATATTTGTTTTTTTATTATTATTATTATTATTGAGAAATGTGGTTTGTACCAATGGATTGTTTTAACCACAGCATTTCCATGAAGCATCTATTTTGCACATACCGTGTATAGCAACTGAAGTGACTAAATATAGAAAGTAGTCAAGATTACTTCACTACAAATGTCTATCATATTGCTATCATTGAATACCATTGGTTGAAAATACAACCCTGAGGAAACTATTTGTAGCATTTTTGAAGATCGGTTAATTTTTTTATTTATAAAACACTTTTACAAAGCACAATAATGCTTTAAAAAATGTGAACCAGCATTACCAAAAAGAATGGAGAAAATTGATACAAGAATGAGATAACAAGAACAATCAAATCAATATGCAGAGTTCTGCAGGTAAATTGCATTCATACAACAGTTCAATAAACACGTAAATAAAAGTTAATGTAGAGAAATGTACATATTTGACAAAAAAATGTTATCGTTATTTGGTTTGTTTACTCTTGAACTGCTGCTTGTCCAGTCACATTAGAGGATGAAACTGTTGTTCATTGAAATCGGTTTACAAATGTTACATTTTACAGATTATGCTGAAAAAAAAGAGCAGACATTTGGGTTAAATCAATGTATAATGCATCTAGGTTGAAATAGACAACTTTGCTGGGTTAGTTTAATAGCACATCATGTTCCCATTATAACGTTTTTAGCATTACAAAAAAGACTAAAAGATGTTAATCAAAAACCATTGTAAATAGCAAGGAGCAGGAAAATGAAAAGTTGTTTAGTTTTTACCAGAGTGAGTAAACAATACTTTGTCATATTTAAAGTCACATGTCTGCACAGTTTCATGCCATCTTTCTTTGGAAAAACATAAGCATATCTGTCAGAGCAAAGAAAGTACTACATGCATTTTGTGTCATGGGAACTCTACAGGTTTTGTTCGGATGTGACTATCATAAATGACCTGACCTTGCAGTAAGCAAACACTATGCTGAGTGGAGACATAGTACCCTAGGAGAGATCTGGATTTTGAGTAATCTGCTTTGGACCAGTCACTTCACTTCTCTCAAAGAACAACAACATAAGTCTTAGCTTCTATCTATATTGATGTATTATTTAAGAGCATGGTGAAGTATAGCTCTGAAGGAACACAAAGCCACTCTTTGTTGGCGGAGAAGACATTCACAGACGGCTGGGGAGCTTTAGACAAAGTGCACAGAGCCAGCTGGCCAAGATGGGCAAAATTATTTTTGCAGTTTGGTATTTGAGAGCTTAACCTTGTCTGCATCAAAACCGGGCCCAAATATTCAGTACTGTAAAATAGCTTGGCGAGATAACACTTGAAGGGTTTTGAAATTTATTTTAAAAATCAAAGTTCTGAGAGACTGGACATGGGTAAATGTTAATTCAGTGCATATCCAGTCATGGCCTCACATTAGAGCATTTTTGTACAGTCTGACAGTTTCTGATGTATTATATAACTAAGTCTGGTAATGTTTGGCATGACGCAAAAACATACTGCATCATTAATGCATAATTAAATTAGTATTTTGGCTTATTTTAAAATTGCTTGTTTTTAAAACGGTTTTACCAGTATTATCTTTTTTTTCAGTACAGGTATGTCCATACCAAGGACAAGAAATACAATATTGGCATAGAGGAAAAATATCATTGGAATCACTTGCAGAATATTTTTTTTCAGTTGATGAAGGGTAAAATAGCCCATTCGTATCCACCCTAAAAGGCTTGAGCATTTAAGACAACAACATGTTTTGGTTACATATGTAACCTTGATTCCTTGAAAAGAGAATGAGATGCTATGTTGAAACATTGTATGAATGCCTCTGCGTGACTGCATCATGAAGTATGTATGAAATCAGTCCAATGGCGTGATGGTTTGTCTGCTGTCACAACTAGGTCGCTCTCGGTAGTACATATAGTATGACCACCACTTCAACTTGATTAACCCGTATAAGATTCTGCATTCTAGTGTCAACCAATACAAAATAATATATCAAAGTCTAGGTTTTAACTCAAAACAAACAATAATCTAAATGGGGGAGAAAGATTGTGGTAGGACTATCAAAATAAAGGTGTTCGGTAAATGACTTCTCCTGAGGGCTGCCGATCCCCCATGATAAAGTGAAGGGGAGAGGAGAAGCCTCATGTCTTATCCTCTCTACAATCAAGAGAAGATTAACCAGGAGGGGGGGTGCAATCCTCGGCACTCTCCAGAAGTGTATCGCCACCAGCAGGCGGGGAGAGGAAGCACGGGGTCGTAACACCTCTCTCCTCAAAAAAAAAAGATTCGGCACAAATCTAAAACAAAAGAAAGATGGTCAAGCAATACCCAAAAGTTTGTACATAATAAAAATGTTAGTTGACTTAAGCAACGTCTTCTACTCCTCTGGGTCCTAGAGATGCAAAGAGAGAAGAACAGGCAATGCAGATCATAAGGTTATACTCTAGAAAGGGCATCAGCTATACCATTATCTTTTCCTCTTACATGTTGGAATCATCCACGATGGATTAACACAAATTCATCAGCCATGATAGCAGCTTCAGAAAGTGTATGCACCTTATGTTCAGTGAGATGCGCAGCTACAGCACAAGGAACGCAATGTTTAAACTCCTCCAAGAGCACTAATTCCCTTAACTGCTCTTTAGTTGTAACTTTCATTGAAGTGCAACAATGATGAAATAAATTTCCTTTTTCTCTTGCAAATTCAACATTCATTAGCTTTGTTCAGATTCCAAAATTTTTGACGATATGCCTCAGGCACGAGTTCGTATGCAAGCAACAAAACAGATTTCACAACATCATACTCACCACTCTGTTCCATTGAGAGAGCAGAAGAAATTTCCTGTGCTTTACCTGTTAAAACACGCTGTAACAAAGTCCAAAAACTTTTTGTCCATTTTAGGGATTAAGCAACACGTTCAAAGTGATGGAAATATTTCTCCACCTATTTTTCAAAAAATGCCGGAACCAATCTTATATTTTTGTCTTATATTTTATATTTAACGTCAAACGCAGCTTCACCTCCAGCCGAATGTGATAACAGAGGAGGCAAATCTATTCACGCAACTTCTGCCGTTTTTACTGCTAATTCTAACTCCAACCTTTTTAATTGGAATGCTCTTTCATCTTGTTCTTTCTCTATCTCAAGCTCCAACCTTTGCATAGCTAATTGATGATCTAATTTTCTCTCAGTAAATTCTCTTTCCATTTCTCGCTCTTTCATAGCGCGATCGTCACGCTCAACATGGATTTTTGTGGCATCTAAATAGAGTTGTTTCTCTTTCAAAGGCAGATCTGGAAATTTTTATCTCACTTTCATGATCACCATCAGCAAAATGCTCCAGAGAATCACTAGGAGCTACAAACTCCATGTTTAACTCTAAAATTCCTCGGTCAAAAAGTGATCGCTTCAAAACAGTCACAATTTTTTCCTTCAGCCTCTTATCCTGAGAAGTAAGTTCAATACTGAAGCGTTCGCCAATTTTTACCAACTGCTCCTTTGTACAACTCTCAAGTAAAGCTTCTGACGGACACTTCACAAAATCTTCGACCACCTTTTGTTCATACTTCGTATACTACAAGCAAAATAAACTAGCTCACACTGTCAACCACTTCCCATCAACCACTGCTTCAAAGAGGAACTACGTAAATACTGGTTCAAAAGACTTCCCACAAAACACAGTATGAGCACGAAGCACACAACTTCCAAAGACTGATGCAAGCACGAAGAGAGATACGTATTCTACCCACGAACACGATAGTTTACTAAATCTCTTTCTGTAACATGGTTTACCATGTTATACTATGAGAAACTCCAGCTCTTAACTTTCACTAAAGGCCTGTCTTGAAGCCTTGAAACAAAAAAGGGAAAAAGGGCAAATTAACCATATATCTCAACAAAGAAATGTAGTTACTTAAATGAAACAAAAATATATATTCATAAACCAAAACCAATGATGAAAACAAACAACATAGCAAATACAGCCAAAACAAATGAAACAATCTAAATAAAACAAAAGCAGCCAAATCAATGGAAACAATGTAGGCTAACAAATAACTACAGGCAAAGAAATGAGACAAATACATATACATAAAGCAAAAAATAACCATGAAAACAAACAATGTAACAAATAGACTAACTACAGGCAAAATAAATGAAACAAAAACTAAGTTCAAGACAAACACAAAAGCAATAAATCAGACAAAGCACATAGTCAATACAGAATGAAACTAAGCAAAAACAATCGAAAACAAACAAAAGTTGAACGCTGAAGGAAAAGATCACCAAGAGTTATCCGCCTAATCAAGTGTTTTTGGCGAGAATCAGTGCAGGGAAAACAGCAGCGTCAAAATGTTGCCCTGCAGGCTCTGAGGTACAGTGCAGATTCTTGCTCTAGAATAAAAAAGAATGAGGTACACTACAATGCCTTTCATTCAGTCCGGGGTCAAATGATTGCCACCCCCTTAAAACAACAATCCTTAAGAGTGGAAATATGACCTCATTCCCCTCTCCTACATCACCAATATCTTCTCTATCTTCATGTGTGAACATGAATTAATTCCTTATATTGTTTTCCTGAGGTGCAGTGGTGCACAGTACAACTGTGGAAAATGTCACTGTAAAGTTCAGATATTACTGGCAGGAGCTGTAGGTCTGTATACCAAGAGCAACTGTGAGTCATACATGACTACTTAAAACAAAAATGAAGAAAGTAACTCATTGAATTATTTTGCAATTTTAGACTTAACGTTTTTTAAGGTTAAAAAACGGTGGTTCTTCCAAAACTGTAGTCAGGTCCAATATGGAGTCTGGTCCACTTATGTTTTGAGGTTTAGTAATAAAATAGTTCACAATACAATAAAAAAAATCATAATTATGGTGTGCCAATCTCTACAAATAGTTTTAAAAAACATAAAATTAGGACCCGGTTATAGCTTCAGTCTATAATACGTTTTTTTTTTTTTTTTTTTTTTTGGCAATGTCTCAGGTTGCGTATGTAACCTTAGTTCCCTAAGAGGGAATGAGATGCTGTGTCAAAATGCTATGGAAAAGGCTCAGCATGACTGTCTCTTGAAGCACTATAAAACTATTGTGATTGAATGCACATCATTGAAGATGACATCATCAACCGGGAGTATAAAGATGGGCCATGAACAAAAAACAAAAGCTTGACAGTGTCTGATGCAAGACTGGTGGGCACATAGGGTCTGTGGCTGAATGATGCAGCGTCTCATTCCCTCTTAGGGGACTGCATACGTAATCTGAGACACGAGAACTCACAATGTATCAAAACGCTGTAGGAACGAAAATGCAGACGCCTTCAGAGTGACGAAAGGCTGGCGAGTGAAATGTAGCTCGTAGCTACAATAACACACTTGTTCCCGGAGCAGAGTGAGAGTATAACTGTTAGTCCCTAAGGATGGCATGCGGGACCAGAGACCAGTCCCAGGTGGTACCCTCACCCAGAGGTACATGGCAAGCACTATGGCAGCCACACAAACCTTCAGGGTAGAAGGGGATAACTTGCAGTGAATCTGTCTAGCAGAACCGACAGCCCAATGCCAAATCTGACAGATAACTGGGTTCAACTGCCTTTCACTGCATCAAGAAGTGAAAGGTTTCCACTTAAGAGCATACGGTTTCCTCATGGATGAATCTCTGGAGTAGAGAATGGTCTCTGTAATTGGTTGATTGACCAGATTCTATAAGCTGGGTCCCCTCAGAGACCAAGCCCTTAGTTTCCACCATTCTGGGCAAGGATGGGCTATCAAGTCCCCTTGCCTGGGACAGGAGGTCCCTCCTGACCAGAATCTCACATGGACTTCCATCGATGAGGGACACTAGGTCGGAAGACACACTCTGCCCACCGCGGGGCCAGTAGGTGAGACACACCTTGAACTGGTAAACACTCTCCAGAACTAACGGGAGCCTCGGCGCATCTGAATTGTGGCATCCAGTCAAAGCGGAGCTGGATAAGTAAGGGGGAGCCAAAGTGGATAGTGAGTCATTTCTCAAGAGATGAGAATGCAGAGTGAGGTAACTAGCAAGCACAACCTACATTATCTGTGACCACAGTGTGCTTTTCTTCTTGTATATATTTTTTGTAAATAATATTATTATTTTAACACCTCAGTGTGAGGATCCAAAGAGAGAGGCCCCCGAAATCACTCGAGTTTGTCAACTAACAACATCCAGCTCCTCAGAGCTGGATAACTGCAGCACCAATACCTCTACCGGGATGAAAGTAACTGCAGCATGTGCCGATTCCTTCTCCGGTTCACGTTGCATCTTTATACTCCTGGTTCATGACATCATCTTCTGCAATGTGCATTCACTCATGACAGTTCTATAGTGCTTCACGAGACAATCATACTAAGGTGTTCCCATAGCATTTTGACACAGCACAAGTTCCCTTGATAGGGAAATATCTGTTTCTAAATATGAATGTGTGCACACAAAATGACAGCATTTGACTTTTTTAGGAGACAATCTTGAGAAAGACAGAAACATAGCAGTATCCACCTTTGTATGTTTTACAATGGACTCTACAAATATTGATATATTTTTGTGATTAATGTACCTAATGCTTTAGCACACACATACTTGTGAACATTTAGCATGTTTTGGTTACAGCCCAGATCAATTACTGACTACACTGTTCCAAGGTCTTTGTCAAAATACTATTTTATTCACCCACACCTGGGTCAGATTAATTATTTTGTGTCAGTATGTTCACAGCACGAGTTGTTTTCACTTCAATCTCTTGTTTCTGCCACAAGAGGCCTGTAGATGAAGGACAAGATAGAGAATTGTTACGCCGGATTTCCTGTGGCTTTCTGAAACAACCACAAGTTCACGGCCACCAGGCACCTTGTTTGTACGTCTCCCCTAAAATAGTATCAACAAATGCAAAAGAGCAAATTAGTGATTGCTCTGTGGGAGCATGCAGACCTTATATCCTCAAATGAAATAATTTTTATGGATTGTTTTTGTCTTTTTAAGGTTCACTGAAGATTGTTCCTTCTTCCAGCACACCATTTGTGGAAAAATTACACTTTGTCATATTTTTATGAGTGCTTATTAATGTTGGTCGATAATTTTCTTTAAAACTGCGAATACACTGTAATATTTTCAGACATTTAATTGCATGCTATTTATGAATAAACTACAGTGTATTAGTGCACATTTTTATTAAATATTAATAAAAGTATTTTTTTTTTACCCACTTATGTGGAAATTTAATCCTGTTACCTTTAGTTCTCTCCGGTTTGTAAATTGTGCACTTCCTGTCTGTCGTTTCCTTTTGTCACTTCCTGTCTGTAAGGTCATGGTTACGCTTCATGTCAGTGAGATCAATTGTCATTTCCTGTCTGGTGTGTCTTGTGTTGTTTCACTTCCAGGTCCCTTCTGTGTATGTCCCTTCTCCAGCCCTCCTTGCACGTGTCATGTAGTCACTTACATCGTTAGTTTTCCCAGGTGTTGGTCATTCCCTTGTGTACATGACCCTCTTGCATTTCCCTGGGCTTTATCAGTTGCTGGCCTTACGTTGTGTGTGGATATTGTCACTGTGAGTTTTCCAAGATCGCAAACAGACCCATCAGTGTGGCTAGAGATGGGCCTAGGCCTTATCCCAGTTGTTCTGATTTCTCCTTTCCGGTAGCACTGCGGCTTCTTACACACCAGCAGAGGCATTTGTACTACGGCTATCCAGTTCTGAGGAACCAGATGCTGTTAGTATTGAAACTGGAGATGACTTCACCCTCTAAATAAAACTAATACAGTCAAAATGTGTCTCCATCCTTCAAATGACAAAACCAGTCACTCACTGAGCAGATGAGACTGCTGAGCCTCATCTCAGTAGCTTCCAATGTTATTCATTCAGTTGTCTGTACATGTGGTCCCTTCAGTAGTGGCTCAAAACCAGAGGGACAACCCACCTATCACAATCAAGGTCACAAGGTTGTGCCTACATGCCTTAGTTATGTGTAGGATACCTGGTATCTCTCGCAGGGCAGCTCTGTCGGGAAATGGTTTACACCTCAGCATATGGTGCATATTTCTCTTCAGTGCCCTGTTCGGATCATCATCCTTGGCATCTCGAGGGAGCCAGGTTTTCCCAAATGCCGCCTGTGCGTCAGGTTGCACTGGGGAGGTTGCACCCTCTGAGGAGGGTTCTAGAGTGGAGGTTCAATAGACATCAGAGGCCAGCCTCGAGAGGCTGGTTCCCCTAGTAGAGTTTATGGCTGTGCAGATAAGCCTACCAAATATATAGCACCAGTAGGTCCTGCACACCATAATTCAAGAATCAGCAGGTTCCTACGGGAGTCCAAGCCATTAACTCAGTGCTGAAGAAAGGGATCATAGAGTGTGTAGCCCTCTCAGCCAGAGTTTCTAGGTTTTCTGCCAATGCTTCATAATTCAAAAGAAGGATGGAGAGAATAGGCAAATCAGATCTGCAAATTGGATCATCACTTTAGAAACACTCTTCCATTCGGTCTAGCACTTTCACGCCGCACCTTCAGGAAAATGCATGGATGTAGCATGCATGGACATAATGGTTTGAACCTTATCAACGGTCTGTTGATCCCCGCTCAATCACGGCAATTAGCGCTTCGACATTAGCGGTTCAAGGTGGGAGAGCAGATTTGGTTCAGAAATGACAGAGGCTTCACCAGTAAGATTTTCACATGATCACTCTTCTCCCGGGAATTCAAGTGAGAGTTTGCCAGGACAAGGTTCATCTCACCTAGTGTGGCTTTCGGACCTAGTGCCATTCATCATTGGAACTCTGTGGAGATTCTGGTCAGGAGGGACCTACTGTCCTAGGCAAGTGGCTTGATCGTGAGCCCATCCTTGCACAGAACTGTGGAGACTGTGGGCTTGGCCTCTGAGGGGGCCCAGTTCATAGATTCTGGTCTCTTAACCAAGGTTGTTGAAACCACTCTCCACTCCAGAGCTCTGTCCATGAGGAAACTGTACGACCTGAAGTAAAAAAAATAAAATAAAAAATAATCACGTTATAGTGCAGGGAGAGGCAGTTTAATCCAGTTACCAGTTGTCAGAATGGCACCATGCTGGAGTTCCTGCAGGACAGTTTCACTGCAGGTTTATCTCCTTCTACCCTGAAGGTTTATGTGTGTGCCATAGTGCTTAAGCTTAGGAGATCTTTAAGTTCACTAACGTTCAATAAGCTGGTGTGTGGTGACAGTTCTGGCGCAATATGGCTGCCGTCACATCATCCAGGTGGATACTGCACTCTAGTAGTAGTTGAGGAGATCCTCCCTTCCATGTAAAATGAATTATTATTATTATTATTATTATTATTAACGTAGCTTTCCCTTCATTCTGCAGGTATTCTGTCCTCCTTTCATGAACAGGAAATCATCTGCTTTTTCATCTGCGAATACTGGACATTTGTGCCATAGTGCTAAGGCCATGTGGCGCAAGCCAGATCATCTGTTTTGCTGCTTTGGGGCCACTGAGGGCTCCAACAACTAATAACTAATCTGAATCACCCATGAGTCTTTTGGACAACCTCCGCTATGGTGGTCTGTGCCTACTCTACTAGGAGCGTGGCTGCCTCTAAGGCAATTTTAGCAGTATTTCTAGTGGATATTTGTCATGTGGCAGGCAGCTTCTCCCTGCATACTTTCACAAAGTTCTACCAGTTAGACCGGGAACACGGGTGCTTATGTAGTCAGTGGTGAGGCATTGTTATACTTTTTCCCTCAGCTTTTCCCTTGAAAGGGAACATCTCAGGTTACATATGTAACCCTAGTTCCCCAAAGGGAGAATAAGACGTTGCATTGTTTTGCCACATCTCCTGCGTGCCTGATGAGCACTATACTTCAGACACTGTATAAGCTGCTGCTGGTTCATGACATCATCGTACCGCAACATGCATTTACGCGATCGATTCGATTATACTTTATGAACAATCATGCTATACAGCGCTATATAGCTTAATACATTATATTTAGTGAATAATTTTACCCTTTTTCAAGCATGACAAACTATGAAATGGCTCAAGTAAAAATAATTTTACAATATTATATTTTAATTTGACAATATTACAAAGTGCATGAAAAGTGGTCATGAAAGTTTACTCTAAGTATACTTAAATGCTTTTTTTATTTCACATTTATTGCAGTTAAGCACACTTCCTTTTCACAAACGTGTATGTAATTGAACAACACCTATATGGAGAGTATGGAATAGTGCGAGTGAGATTGTTGTCAACCCGGATAACAATGACACCATTTATCAAAGGAGGTCTAAACAGTGAAAATGTCCCTTCAGACGATCTGCCCTGCCAAAAGAAAGCGGAATTGAACATCCTATGAATATGCTACATTCTTTGATTTACATTTCTCCTTTTGAAGCATTATACCATGTACAGTTGAGAACAAATGGCCTCCCACACACAGTCTATGTAGGTATCAAAATTCAAAATCTCTTGAGTCAAATCTCTTTACTACTACCTTCATTTGAGGCCTGTGAAAGCTGAATAAGCTTAACACCATCATTTATTCAGAAGGCTGCCAGACATTTAGAGATTGAGGTACTTTTGATCAGTAGGTTTAATACATTTTTCAGGAGTCCTGATGAGTTAAAGTGACACTTGAAATATGGAGGAAAAAATAAGTAGGTTTAATGAAGGTCAAATGATGGCAAACAGCTGTAAAATGCCACTGGTTTCCTTAAGAATCAAAGGCAGAGCTGGCATTTACATGTTTTCTCTCTTTACATGCTATAGCTGGAATGCTTGTATACCTGTGTGTTTGGAAAGAAATTTGATTGGCCCAAAATGTAAGACTGTGTCCCACAGTACTTCAACAACACCCACTAAAAATTGCTTCAGTTACAACAAAAACAGGTTGAAGAGACACTCACAGCCTTTCTCTCCCCTGGGTCTGCAACCTCTAAGTTGGTTGAAAAAAAAATGCTTTAGGCAGCCAGTTAGATAATGAGACCCTCCTTCTGGGAATCGCTGATGTCATCACTTGTACCAATCTTATTGTATATTTTTTTGTTGCCTTTTTTGCTTCACTTTTGCTACCCAGTGATATGCGGCTGTATTCGTTAGCTTACAAAAATACTTGTTTCATTTCCCCAGTTTTAGTTTTAACTACGAAACTTTACAGATACTTAAATTTTTATTGAATGGGTACATTTAAGGTTAGACTTTATGGTTAGGTTTTATCCCTCCAATTACCACACCATAGGCCTTGGTTTTTATTTAAAAATGTATTGTTCTTCAGTAATAGCTGTTATTTCATTAGTGATAACAACTGCGCCCCAGCATATCTAAGGCATGTCGGGCTGCTCAGAAGCTCAGCGTCGCAACCCGGCAGTCTTGCAAAGTTAGTTGAGACTCCTTTGCGGTGGAGGAGCTAGTTTCTCTGGGCCAGTACCTCCCTCATGGAACAAATTTTGGGCGGCATACCTCGTTCGCTGAGGCACGTTGGTATATCGTTCCCATAGCGCTTTGGACGCAGCTTGAGTTCCCTAGAAAGGGAACGTCTCAGGTTACGTATGTAACCATAGTTCCCTGAGAGGGAACGAGAGCTGAGTCTCTCAGCCTCAGCAATTTCTGCATGCCAGCTTGTTCAGACACTTGGCAAGCTGCCGGTTCCGGGTTTAGCGTGCTTTTGTACACCTGGCTATGGTTACATACGTAACTTGAGATGTTTTTTTTTGTTGTTTTTTTTATTAACTGAAAAGTTCTTTGGTGAACTGAAAAATATTATTCTATGGCATTGCTGCAAAACCTTTATTTTAGTGTAGAAATATATCACATGAAAAATATTTTTCTTTTTTTTTCAATGGTTATCAACAACATCCACTCCATTCCAAGAGACCCCAAGAGAGGTGAGAAATTTGGAGATTTGTCATGACATTCTAAGAGTAGACAAAAATAATTTAAGTCATATAATTCATGGTATATTAAATATAAAACAGTAGTATTGCATCCAAATGCTTATATTATTAGAGCATATTCACAATCCATTTCATCAAAATGACCAACAAATTATTATTTGTGGTAAATTCTGATAAGTTAGCATTTAAAACTTTGTTTAATGTGACTGTGTATATTTGTTTCTGAATATATCATATCTGAATGTGATCCATTCACCAAATAACATTTAATGCCAGGTTTAAAGTCTCCCAAAAACCTCTCTACAATTTTTAAGACAAAAAATATGAGTATAAATGTATAAATCCCTATTTGTCTCACTGTCTAACAGTGATATTGATAGTGAAACAGGCAGATTATATAGAGGTTTTAGAGGTGTGTCGTCTATTTTGACCTCCCTTAAGCTTTTTGCAAAAAGCTCATTATTAATAACAGGCAAGCAACTATTAGTAGTCAAATCTACAAGAAATATATAAAATGTTTCTTCTCTCTGTGTCTTGTGGTGGGACAAACATGTTGAACCCTGCCCCATTCCTGAAACTGTAAGCCAGCCTTTAAGGATATTGGGAGCGACTATGAACAAGTCAGCATACCTTTAGCTGTCAGAAAATTCTAAATCTCCTGTTTTTGTCAAACTATATAATGGAATATTGCCCATGCTTTAGTTCAAAGCCAATATTAAATTTCTGGCTAACACTGATAAGTTGAATTGAATATATATAAAAAAAAACACTTGCAGGTGAATGAATCAATCAAGCAAACATAAAATGCTTTACTATGAAGTACAGTACACCCAAAGCATTTTAAAATTGGATAAGGGGTCTCTCCTCAATATATACTCATCTAAATGATTATTAGGAACACCTGTTCAATTTCTCATTAATGTAATTATTTAATAAAACAATCACATGACAGTTGCTGGTTGCACCAGCAGCCATATCGCCCTGTAGCCTAAGACTGGTTGCCCACTGAAGCTAAGCAGGGTTGAGCCTGGTTTGTACCTGGATGGGAGACCTCCTGGGAATGACTAGGTTGCTGCTGGAAGTGGTGTTAGGAGGCCAGCAGGGGGTGCTCACCCTGCAGTCTGTGTGGGTCCTAACGCCCCAGTATAGTGACGGGGACACTGTACTGCAACAAGCACCGTCCTTCGGATGAGACGTTAAACCGAGGTCCTGACTCTCTGTGGTCATTAAAAATCCCAAGGATGTCCTTCGCAAGAGTAGGGGTGTAACCCCGGCATCCCTGGCCAAATCTGCCCGTTGGCCTTGGTCCATCACGGCCCCCTAATCACCCCCCTACATTAATTGGCTTCATTGCTCTGTCTCCTCTCCTTAGCTGGTGTGTGGTGAGCGCTCTGGCACAGGTTGCTCTCGCATCATCCAGGTGGATGCTGCACACCAGCGGTTGAGGAGATTCCCCCCCCCCTCCCAAGCGCTTTGAGCTTGGTAAAAAGCGCTATATAAATGTAACTGATTATTATTATTATTATTAAATGCATTTAGGGGTGTGGTCCTAGTTAAGACAATCTCTTGAATTTCAAACCGAATGTCAGAATGGGAATGAAAGGTGATTTAAGCAATTTTGAGCATGGCATGGTTATAACACGGGCCGGTCAGAGTATTTCACAGTCTGCTCAGTTACTGGGATTTTCACGCACAACCACTTCTAGGGTTAACAACGAATGCTGTGAAAAGGGAAAAAAAATCCAGTTTGCTGCAGTCCTGTGGGCGCAAAATGCCTTGTTGATGCTAGAGGTCAAAGGAGAATGGGTCGACTGATTCAAGCTGATAGAAGAGCAACTTTGACTAAAATAACCACTCGTTACAACCGAGGTATGCAGCAATGTATTTGTGAAGCCACAACACGCAATTTTGCACAAGCTTATCAAAAAATCGATCTGTCGACTGGGGAGCGGCACGCTCTACCGGTCGTCCGAGGGCAGAAGTAGCTGAGCGATCGAGCCATATGCAGCCATCAAAGGAGCCATAGGTCCCCGACCCCTGCTTTAATGGCTACTTCCAGCAGGATAATGCACCATGTCACAAAGCTTGAATCATTTCAAATTGTTTTCTTGAACATGACAAGGAGTTCACTGTACCAAAATAACCCCACAGTCACCAGATCTCAACTTAATAGAGCATCTTTGGGATGTGGTGAAATGGGAGTTTCGTGACCTTGATGTGTATCCCACAAATTTCCATCAATTGCAAGATGCTATCCTATCAATATGGGCCTCCAGTTCTAAAGAATGGTTTCAGCACCTTATTGAATCAATTAACTAATAAACATGTGTTTGTTAGTTTTTTTTTTAAATCACTTTTTTCTCATGTTATGTTTATTGACTAACATGCTAAAGCACAATGTACCCAGTTAGTTTTTACTGTAATATATTTTATCACATTTAATTTGATACTTCTTGTTAAACACGTAACATCGCCTTTTATCATTTATTAGTGTTTTCAATATTCCCAAATATATTTTAAGTAAATGATGAAGTGATGCTAGAGTACAGTATTGCGAATAAAAGTCCCAGATGAATCTTATCTGACTCTGTGTAAAAAAAAACAGTGTTTCTTTAGTTCTATTAATGCTAAAGTGTATTTCTATAAAATATAATGTAAAATTAGGTAGGCTGCCTGGCCTACGCAACACATGTGAAATCTTAGCTGTTGCTGGTTAAAAAGAATGTTAATCCTTTCAACCTCCTGTTTTGTCTTGTTCCAAACAGACAAACAGAGTACAAACTGTGAGACATCCCCACTAATGGATACTGTACCACAGTCAGTCACCGGACAAATAATGATGGAGTGGGTAAAGAGCTGGATCAGTCCTCACGCTGATAATATTCCATTTTTTAATGCTGGGGGGCTGGAAGGGCACATTGAACTGCATGCATATCAAATTCCTCAATGTTTACATTAGCTGCTCTCCAAAGCCATTACACTGGCCCTTCACACCTGCCCTGACACGTCTACCGCTGGTGCAGTTGTGATATATGTGCACAGAACAGAAACTTCATTGTGCTCTCAGGCTTTCTCCCCGGCGGCCATGTTGTCAGGCCAAGGGAGAAAGCGATGAATTATGTGTCCGAGGGATTTGTCTCAGACTGGAGAAAGATGGATAGAGGGAGTGAGAGCAATAGAGAGAAATATCCCACATCACTAAAGAGCGATGAAGGGGAAACAGCAAGTCAAGTTTCCTGTGTCTTGCCCCTCTGTCTATGGTCGAGCTTTGGCATTGCTCCAGGCATTCTCAGGCCCTGATCACTTGGCATTTGACGTTTCTATAATTTCTTCATAATTATCATCTTCTCTGATCTATGAACCTCCCAACGCCCCCGTCTTTAGATTGACACTAGTTGAAAAAAAAATAGTTAAAGGTCTGCTGTGAGGTATCCATAGGCAGGCAGATTTGCTTCCAAGGGCTTGAAATGATTAACCCTAGAAACCATGACATTGACATGACTACACTGTGAAATGTTCAAAATGTAACCCCTGATGGATTCAATGATGTTCTTCAAAATAAAAATAAAACAATATAATAGTTCCCCCCCTCTTCAGGAAATTGTCTTGAGAAGCTTATTGTTTAGGTGTGTGTGTACATTGTCTGTTTGGAGTTAGTTTACAACTTGAGTGCAGAAATGACTATGTGTGTATTCGAGAAAAGGAAAATGAGCATCATCCAAAGTAAGGATTGTTTGCCTCAGTGTTCACAGCCCATGAACCCAGAACATGACTTTTATGATTATTGCTTTGTGTGTTTTGGGGAATAGCATTCTGCACCTGCATTGGAGCATGGATGGCGACTGTGAGAACTGTGAAATGTTCACAGTTAAAGTGTTTCACACTCACCTTCCAAACAGCCATCACACACAATGAGATTGTGACGCTCTTGAGTCGATATTGCTGAGGAGCGAGATATGGGTTATTCCCCATTTCTCCCTATCAGAATGCATTTGATTGCTTATGATTCATACATTTAGTTTAACTGTATTGTTAAAGAAAGCAAGCTTTACCATTAAACTGAACTGTGTGAATGCAATTTAGACACATTGTTTTTGCGTCATCCATGCAATAACAGTGTCCTCATTTGAGTCGTTTTTTTCTATTCTTTTTAACTGCTGATTTTTCTAGTAATATATGAGCTAATTCAGGAGCTCCCAAAATGACAATTTAAAATCAGAATATGAGCACAGCTCTCTTATAGTTACTAAAATGTTGAAATTTTAGCGATAACCATTCAAAACATGAGCTCCAGTATTGAACTAGTTGATCTGAACTAGAAATTTTGATTGGATTTTGATTGGAATGGATTGGATTTTGATTAGACCTGTCTATTGTCTGAAGTGCAGCGCTCCACTGTGGCCACAGTAGTTACAAATGTGCTCACACTATTGCTCCCTCCCTGTTGTTCCATTAGTTTTAACAACAAAACTATACAGACACTTTTAATTTGGATTGAATGGGTACATTTACGGTTAGATGTTGTGGGTATGTTTGCTACCTCTAATTACCACACTACTCTATTTTATTGTTCAATTTATTTTGAATGTTTCAGTAACATTCAAAAGTAACAAAGCTTTGTCTTACACTTAAAATGAAAAGTTCTTTATTGTCATAGGTTCCACGAAGAACCATCCATAGAACGTTTCCAATGCACAAAATACACTCAAATACAATAGAGAAAATATTCAAATAAAATAAACAGTCCTTCTCTTTTAAGCCTTGTTCTTGAATGGACAAATACACACAAAAATTGTTAACATGCACATCTTTTTCTAGCAGACATAGTCGGTTACATTAAGGTAATGTAAAAAGAGAAAGACAAAATGTGTTTCATATCGGTGTACTGGATCCAATCCATTATGTCTTAAAGTGATAGCAGCCTAATATTCTTGCACTCTATTTTTAATGTTAAGGAAACCATTCACTGCTCTTGTTTAAATAGCTTTTGTGACTTTAATAGGGATTCATTTCATTTATACAGTCAAATATGCAATGTTATTTTACATTTGATTAATTTCTATACCTGAAAATGTATCAGGTTACATATGTAACCATAGATCCCAGAAGAGGGAACTGCGTTGAAAGGCTAGGGGAACGCCTTGACATATTGTCTCGTGAAGCACTGTTGAATCGATCGAATGAGTCTGAATGCATGTAAAGGTGCGCGAAAACCAGAAAAGGACCAGCCATCTTAAGTGCAAACTATAGGCACAAAGGATGAAGCTATAAACCCCCTAACCTCTTTACCATGGTAGCAGGGAAGAAGAGAGCGAGATAAGAGAGAGGTGTACCAATACCAATCCATTCAGAGGTTTACTTTATTACAACAAACGTTCCTAGTCTTGGAGGCTGGAATATCAGAACTGCGAGACGCAGTAAGCTTAATAACCTCATAAACTGGGAAGGGACAAACACTAGGTGGAAGTGGAGCGAAAGCAGTGAGAGCTGCTCACAACACTGACAGTCTGCCCTCAAGTGCAAAAAGAAAGAAAAAAGAAAAAGAAAGGCATGAATCCCTGCCCAAAATGTAAGATGGTCAGGGAAAATAGATGCTTTAAGTTGGCTGGTCCATAATTAGCCAAATGCTACCTGTCTGTTTCATGTGTTGTCATTTTTAACAAACCATATTACTGAAAACTGAATTTTTAATATAATATTTACAGTATGGGACCTTTACTTGGTTCTCAAGGTGCTGTAGAGCCCACCGACCTGCTTCAGTGAGTGAGCTGAATGTGCTTTCATTTAAGACCACGCTGCTACTCTTGCTACCACATGGGAAGCGAGCAGGGGATCTGCAAGCTCTCTGTTAGTCGTACTTTAATGCAGCTCAGGGTGAATAACTGTATGGTAAGGCTGATACGTAGACAAGGTTATAAAAGCTCTCAACTGCTATAGAACTTCAAGCATTTTATTCTTCCAACTTAGCTCCAGAGGGAGAACAGCGAACTCCTGCTGTGTCCCGTTCACGCGTTCTGTGCTAACATTAACAGAACCAGCACATTTGCACAAGAGCAGCTATTCATCTGCTACGGGGTATCAAGAGACATATTTCTGGAACATATATGTTGACATATACATAATGCATACATGTTCATATATTTCAGACATTCTATTTTGATATTGTGATATTGAAATTATAATCACAGTCTAGTTAATGTATAAGTAACACTGTCTGATGAGCACACATTCAAATGATGTCACCGTCTGAGGGTTTCTAAAGCCAAGTTCATTGCTGTGTTTGCAATCTTCAAACTGGTCCCACACAATGGTGTTCCCATAGCACTGAGCAGCACAACATCTCGTTCCCACTTTTCCAGGGAACAGGGTTACAATCAAGTAACAATTGCTACATTTGCCACCGTATTCATTTGACAGCTATTTGAGGTTTGGACTGCATAAGCTAATTGTTCTGGAGCCAAAATTAATAAACCAGTTAAAAGAGCCTTCAGGAGTAAAAGTTAAAAGAGTCTTCAGGAGTAAAAGTTGCTTTAAATAATGTTAACCCAGTAAGAAAAAAGAAAAATGAGTTTGAGTAGTTTTTAGAAGTCTATAAAAGATTTGTGGGTTGTGCTACTTGGATGCAAAAACAATGTCTTGTCACATGCTTTTATCCTTGAAGTTGAGTAACTTTGAAGGATTTTCTATGGAAACACCAGAATATGTTCACAATAATGGGAAGGGTGAAATAAAGTTAGCGTTTGTCAAATTTAAACAATGAGCCCAAGACAAAATTTAATCAATTTAATGCCTTCAAAACCCTTGAAGTTGAAGTGCATCTATAAAAAAACAACATGAAATCAAGAGCAAGATGTCTGTGTTTTATTAGCCTGATGCTGTAGAGACTCAGTTTCAACACAAGCTTTAAACAAATGCAAATTTTTTTTTTTTTGGTCTGATGATGATCGAATGAAATTTAGTTCCAGCCACTGACAGCTCTGACCATCAGCAATACTAATTTTAATTGGCTTAGACTTACTTTATATCCCACATTCATTGTAATATAAATATTTAAAGTCTAAATCATGTGAAAATGTATATAGATTATCCCGGTATAATGAGGGAGAAGTCCACCATGGGACTAATTAGCCAACTGCCTGTGATGAAATGTGCTTATTAGCGTTACGCTGAAGGGAAGTATAATGACAGGTTTCAGCAAATCCTTCCACGTCTCTTTGGAATCCTTAATTTATGTAAACTTTGACAGTGAATAAAATAAGTGTACAATGTAAAGTTTAACAAACAGCACAAACTTTTCTTTTTCGTTAATGGATCTGAAATAGCCCATTACTTAGCCCATTAAATTATAGTCATTGTTACAGTCTCCAAAATAAAAATAGAAACATTCCTAGCTCATGATTTATCAAACTCATGATTTATCATGTCTAATTTCTGCAGACAGCATTTAATTGTCTTATGAATATTTAAAGCAAAAGCAATTGTCTTTTCTCTGCATATTTCTATCTTCAGGGTAAAAAAAAAGGGGGGGGGGGAAATTGTTAGGAAAAAATGATTCCTCCCATGAAAAATTCGGACAATTTGTGCTTGTGATGTATTCTTGCAGCCTGTGCAGCGTGGGCACGCTGAACTTTAGCTCATACTCCCCTGATGATGTCTCATAATTATGGGTCTACACTGAATGTACACACTGCTGAACTTGCCGAGCTGATTTATGGTGGATAGAAGGCCTTCATACAGGATACAGTGTGTTGAGAGTCTCTGTGTCCGGCCCTCACACAGAAGTCAATTAGAAAGCTATGAAACAAGTTTATGGTTTAAAAACAGTGCAAATGTAACATTTGTGGATTGGGTTATAGGATTGGCTGTGCAAATTACTGGTGTTTGTTGGCACGGTAATTTTTGACAGAATGTTGATTAAAAAATATTCAGTGTGAAAAATACTTTATTTCTCATAATTGTAACAATGTCTCACAATTGTGAGTTTATATCTCACAATGTGATTTATCTCACAATTGCAACATAATTGCTATATTATTTGAAATCTTACAAATATGCATTTTTTTGTTAATCTATTTCTTCAATTACAACTTTCTTTCTCAAAGTTGCAACTTCATATCTCACAATTTGCTCTTATTTTTGTAGTTGTGACTTGTGACTCTTGTTGTGACTTGTGACTCTTGGGGAGACAATGTGACTCTTTCTCACAGTTGATTAGATTCTCAGATTTGCAACTTTGTCTCAGAATTCTACTTAATGTTGACAACATTATGAGGAGTAAACTTTAGTTTTAACAACTGAAACTTTGTTTCTCGTAATGTTTTGACTTTATAACTCACAATAGCTATATTTCTATCCACCTGTTTTTATGCACATTTGGAGATATGTTATGTAAAATATTGCTGATGGAAATGCCAAGATGTGCATAAACGTTAAAAATGCACATAAAATGGTAGGTGCTTAAAGAAAAAAAAAAACGTCTGCCTCAGTTATCCAATACCAAAATGCCTGTCATCAGAATGACTTAGTATAATGACCTCTCAGAAGTGTAACAGTTTGCATTTCCAAACATTGAATGCCTGATAACATGACAGCTGTCATTGTGTTTCATCTCTTATATATTCCATTTATAATGTAGGAATAAAGAGACACACATTTTCATCACGATTGCAGAAACTTCCATTTTTATTACAGATATTTTCCCAGGAAGTGACTATTTTGTTATTTTCAACACATGGGATGGAAATACTGATTTATTTATGATATTCCAATTTTGCTTATGAGTTAAATGTGCAACTTTGGATGGAAACATAGATAATGTGATTTAAAATCTGGCAATTGTGACTATTTCTTGGAGTTGCAACTTTATATTTCATAATTTCTTACCTTTCTTCTTGCAATTGTGACTATGCCTGCTATTTTTTACTTTATTTCACGGCTGTTTGTTTAGTTCTCAGAATTATAACTTTTTCCTAATTTCACTGATCCTTTATTTTTGTGTAATTGTAAAAAAAAAATCAAAATTACTACTTTGTTTTGTGAACTTGCAACTTTAAATATCAAAATTGTGACTTATTAAAAGTTTAAACTTTTATTCTCACAGTTGTGACTTTATGCCTCTCAGTTGTTGACTTTATATTACACAATGTGTCTTCAATTTTTACTTTAAACTTTATCTTGAAATGACCTTATACAAAAACAGATAAACAAAATGCACACTAAATTAAATATTTTTTGAGGGAAGAAATCGGTTTATGCACTAAAATGAAATAGGGAGCAGTTTAGTCATGCTGTAATGTTGTCCATGGGATAGAAAGGATGCTGTTTAAAATCAGTCTCTATCATGGTGTTTGCCCTTTATTAGAAATGCATGGCTTTTTTCCCCTCCATTCCCACTGTGCATTTTATATGCATGGCATACTTGTAAATCTTCCAGTCTTGCACATTTGGACAAACCAATTTAAAGCAGCATTATAAAGATACTAAGCCAGAATTCCCTCAGGGAGTTAGGAGTGTGTTGTGTAATTCTGGGAAGATTTACGAACCTGGCTCTTGATGGAAATTAGGACTTGAAATTGCTTTTAAGATGTGTAAGAGCCATTGTGGATGCAAATCACATGATCTCAGGGGTCTGAGATTTTTTTATGTAAGCATTTTTTGTTTGTTTTTTGGCCAATGATGAAGAAGTATGGAGGACTAGCACTAACTGTCACAGTAAGGCTTGGAGTCAAAAATTCAATAACTCAAATGTCTGCCTTTTTTTTTTTTTTTAAATCCTGTGAATTATGCATTTTCTATTTGTATCACCATTGTGCTAAAATTTCTACAAAAGGCTGCTTAAAAATGTTATATTGTTACAACTTAACTCGTAGCGTGACATCATGCTAAGGGACAGCATATGTTAAACACATTTGGTGTTAATGACAAGTTAGTTAGTTGGTAAGTTAGTAAAGTGGAATCAGTCATAAAGGTAAGAATACAACTGTATATAAAGGTGGTGCAACTGCATATATATATATATATATATATATATATATATATATATATATATATATATATATATATATATATATATGTCTATATATTATGTTGAAATACTTAATAATAACAGTGAAACAGACAAACAAACAAACTTATAAAGATAACAGCAAGAAGCACTATTATTTCAATCTTGAAATCATGGAATATGTTGTATATGATCTTAAAACATGTATACCTCACTGTAAAGGGATTCCTGCAGTGAAGGCTGCACTAGTGAAAAGTAAATGAAATGCAGGGCACAGGCAATAAAATTTGCACATTCCTGTCAGGGCAGGTTGATGGATGTAGCGGAACTGCGTTTATTGACACAACACCTTCATGTTTCATAAGGCCATCAGTCATGTAGTCACACCGGTGCTGCAAGACCTGTGTTGGGGCAGAGAGCAGTGGTAAAGCATGGCTTTCCCCGACTCCCGCTATCTGTTAATGTACGTTTTACTTCCCTTTATTTCATCATGTAAAGATTTCTTTGTGGTCATTTGATTACATAATCTGAAGAGGACACTTGAAAGACAGTCATTTATAACATTGAGATGGGAGTCACGTTGATTTAGACATTGATTAAACCGTGATGAGACTCCGCTGTTAGTGCACACACACATATATCCGTCTTTGTGTTTTTGTTAGATTGTTGGGATTATATGACTGCAAGTACAGTTTTTTTTAGAATAATAATATCTTTTAAATGTGCTTTTCAAGCCTAAGCTACTCATAAAGCAGTTAAATTACAGCCAAGCCAGCCTTCAAACAGTTACACTCCCTTTGTAGACACTACACTGTGATATTCGGTTCGTTCTTAGTTTCACTTTCATGGACTTTTAGTTTGCATTTGGTAGTTCCTGTGTAACGTTTGTTCCAGTGTCATTGAAACTGATATGATTTTTCATTCGTTTCAGTTGTTCAGCATGTCACTTTGTTTCCATTGTCATTTGTCCAGTCTATGTTTGTGTTAGCATTTGTTCCATCTGTTACCTGTTGGATATATCATTAATCTCTACTATTGACCTTTATCTTTCATCAGGCTTTACTTACAATCAATTTTATATACTTTAAGTGCAAACTGAATAAAATGTTTTAAGACACTTAATTGGATTTCAATTGCAATTAAATAAAAATGTGTTCTAGTTTAAATTTATTTTAAAATGACAGCCATTGTCTTTGAAATATGGTATAAGAGTACTTAAAAATGCAGTAACAATCATTTATGGTAAACTAAAATCTATGTTAATGTCATTTCTCTATAAACATTTATGCTATCTATTTAAAATATACGTGTACCTGCCTTGAATGGGACTTTGGTTTAACTACTGAAGACTAGAGGATAAACAAGTCTAATTATAAAGAGAGACCTGCGAATCCATGAACAAATCAGAAAGCACAAATGTTAAACTATAAAATAAAATGCATGACTAAGCAAATTACTACTGTCATACAACTTCAAAATGGACTTGCACCACTAGTCCTCGAAATTGTAATATCCACTAGTGCTTAAAGCTTCACTTTGTACGTGAGTGTGTTGACACTGTTCAGGGCCCTAGATTGCCTTAAACTTCTTTGCTGTCCAATCCACTAAATGAGCTGCATGAGAAGTCAAGGAAATAGCGTCACTGATGAATCGAGGTGGTTTGAGAGAGAGAGCATTAACACTCTCCAATGTGAATTAACACTTGCTAATCACAATAGCCACTCTTGAGGGGTAGTTATAGTTCTTGTCTAGGAGCCAAATAACCTTTTTCCTATTTAGTTTTAATTATGAATTTTATATAATAGGTTTCATTTTAGAACAGCTAATTATAAAGGAAGATTATTGCTCACTGATTGGCTGGGATTTCCTATACTTGCCAACTTGCCTTGCAAAGAATATGTACTGCCTCCACAGGAATCTTGAGTGTCCTTAGCAGGTGATTGTGCTATTCCTGGGAGAAATATAGGACTTCGAGGCAACAAATGCTGCACTCTTGTCCCCCTTGAGACTGAAGACATGTCCAAAACCCATTCATTAATCATTATGTAGGGGTGTGAAGGCATTTGTTTGGGTGAAGACATTCGAGTCTCTCAATGATGAGGGTTTAACCAACACTTATTAAGGTCCAAGAGGTCATGCAGACATAAGAGCATATACTTTGTCTGTAAAGCCCTTGGGAGGAAAGATTGACTAGTGTGAACTGATTCAAATGATGGATGCTAGGTTGTGGAGAGTGTCTGCAGGTAAGCTTTTCTTCCTCACCTTTCTGTAGGCAGGCTCAGAAACACTTCAGATTTTTAAAGCAAGCTGAGATAGGGTCTCTCGTGACTCCATAAAAGTGTTCAAGGCCACGTGCCTGTGAAGGATAAAGATCTGAGATTAATGCTCGTGGTTAGGCCGGAAGGGCCGCGCGCATTAATATTTAATTTCTGAACTGTTATTGTCTCAGCAGAGGTGGAAGTGCTAACCTGCAGAATTATTGCGAAAGTACCGGAATGAAACAGACTTTGAAAGAGTAATAAACAGGACTGGAGAGTCCGAAAAAGATGAAACTGCTCAGCAATGGTCCAGTTAATCTTCAGAAAAAATGTCTGTTTATGTAGACCTGTCACGATTTCTGTCTCTCGGGAAACTTGTGTGAAATGAAGGTGAGGTGAGATTAGAGTTCTCATGGTCAGTCCTAGTGAATCTCTTTTATCTAAGTTGAATTTTATACAAGACAAACAAAAACAGTAGTAATCATGAGTAAATTTGAAATTTTGAGTGAACCATTTATTTGGTTTATTCTAGTTAAAATTGATGAAATTAATGAAAATTAATATTTTCTTAATGAAAACCATATTCTGAATCAGTGTCCGCATGCCTAAGGTTAGTAATTTGCAAAAAAATAAGCTTAAAATATCTCAATATAAGGAGCCTTTCATCACTCTAAGCAAAAATGTGACTTTCTCTAAAGACACACTGATGCCAAAAAAGGGTGTACCATCAAATTATTGATGAATCGTATATTTGTTAAAACGTTTGTAGACAGATTTCACAGAGAAAGTTGTGCATTCGCACAGGTATTAGGATGGCAAATTTGTCTGAGGATAGATACTGTATTTGGGTTTCAGAACAAACAAATAAATAAATACTGTAATACAAAGGATAATTTGAACATTTTCCCTAATGTATAAAAAATTTAATTGAAAGAAAAAAATATCACTTGTTATTAACACAGAGATTTTCTTTCTTCTTTCTGTAAATTATGTCTAGTTTATATTCGTTTCACAAAATAGAGTCCCTTCTATCTGTTTGTTTTCTCAATGGTTATCCAATGAAGATAGATTTAAAAGCAAAAAGAATAGAGTGAACTGACTCTGGGTGGCTGAAATGTGGAAGAAATTTTTTTTTTTTTTTTTGCACAATTGTCTGGTGCCAATTATTACCATGAAAATGGCTGGTTTCCATATTTGTGCTTGCTGTGCGGCTCAGCCATGCTCTACTGTCATTGCAGTGGAGAGGTGATGGCAGTGGGGCTGGAGAAAGCCAAGGGCTATCTATATATGTGCTTAGTGCTGTGACAGATGATTTCAAATGACAATAAATATGCAAGATAATGTAGCATACACCTACTAGAATTACAAGAATTACCTGGCTTGTTTTATTGATTTGAAATGGAACTTGGTGTGCTGCTGCTACACTGATGGTCCAGTAATTCAATTCTGGATGCTAGTCTAAATGTTCTAGATCAGGGGTGGCCAACCTGTCTTTGGCCAACCAAAAAAAAAAAGCTCATGACTGCGAAAAGCCAAGAAGGGCCTGTTCGCGATTGTTGACGGGGTTAATCAGCTCAATTTTTCCCGATCGGTCAGAAAGCAGCTCCTGCCAGTCAATAGGAGCCTCATTAAATCGCACGAGAGGTTCTGTTAAAAAAAATTGCGATTGTAAATACAGAACATGTGGAGACTGAAGAGCCGCAAAAGAGCAGTCAAGGAGGGTTGGCCACCCCTGTTCTAGATGCACAAGCTGATTCATCCTATACATACATACATACATATATACATACAATCTACTAGCAATCACATCATTTATTTAGCTTGTGCTGATTAAGGCCAATGATATTGCTTGCTTAACATTTAAACAGTCTGGTTAAGTGTTTTCACTGCATGCAAGTCCTGTAAATCACTGTCTGAGATCTTGTGACACCATCCACCTCCCCAGCTCCACCTGCGTAGATCTGTTATGGGACGAGTATCCGTATTTATGCAGCATTTCTTACATACTCACAGCAGTACATCTGGTACGTCTGTACATCTATTGGCAGTAGCAAATTCATATTTTCCATGAAGCATTAGAAATAATCAACAGCAGCAGGATTGCATATCTGGTCCACCAAGATGTCGAATACATTACAGTTTTTCTCAAATGCTAAAACACATTTCACAAACGTTTCCTCCATGTTCCCCAATGTCTAAATACAACAACCTTTTCTAAAGCTACATAAACACAACCACACCTTCTCACTTCAAAACTCAAACTTTCACACCAAAAGAACAGCTCGAAGCTTTCAAAAATGTAAACACTATGCACATCATTACACACTACAGCAAAACAATTGAAAACACAATGCTCAATTTGTGAGAAGGTTTTTTGTTTCATAACTGCCAATGCATATTTTTGAGAAACTTTACAGTAATGAATCTTCTTATATCTCTGCAGAGGATTAGGCATTTATATGTTGAGTTTCATATGAAGAGTATAAATCTATAGTAAATTCTGCATGTACACTACTGTAACACAACTCGATGCAAAAATTTATTGCACACAACAGTACTTTTGAAAACATGATCAGGATGTGAAGTTTTTTTATTTACTTTATTCACACCACACACACACACCGCAATTTGTTGAGGGGGGGAGCGAAACTCCGCTGAACTTCTGACGGGGAAGCGAAACACACCTCCTCACCGCCAAAGCTACAGCACCACAGCCGCTTGCAGCCGCTCATGGACCGGTTGGGGACCACTCCTCTATAGAGTTCAGGAAAAGGGAGTAGAGTGGCAGACAGACGTTTAAAAAGTGTTTACTGTTGGTGGTGAACCACTCTCTGATTTGGTTTGTTCTGTGGAAGCGTACATTATCCCAAATGATCACATAAATGTGATGTGCGGGCCCAGGATGGTGTTGTTAGCGGTCCAGGAGGATGGTTTTTAGCTCCTCTAGGAAGGTGAGGAGACATTGGGTGTTGTGAGACCCAAGGATAGAATACTGGTAGACAAGCCCCTCCAAACCCATGGAGTACAAAGAGTAATATTACCCCCCCGTTTGCCAGGAACCTCATTGATGGCTCTTTGGCCAATGATGTTACGGCCTCTTTGCCTTAGTTTCTGCAGGTTGAAGCCAGCCTCATGCAGGAAAAGGTACTCATGAGGTCTGGCCATCACATCCAACTGTAATATCCTCTGTGAAAATGTGAAAGTGCACAGGTGTTCAGAACAACAGTCAATCAGGTTGCACAGTATTGTCCAGAAGTAATGTAGGCCACTGAGAAACACAGTATGTCCTCTAACTGTGCTGTGAACATGGATGTATACTTGCACATACTCGTAATGTAAGTCTTTGTGTCGCGCAGAGTTGTGCTCAAAGGGAACCCTATAGACCGGTTTCATCCGCATCTTTTGGCGCCGGAGAACTCGGTCTATTGTGGTCAAGCTGACATCAATGCTCTCAAAGTTGACATTATCGGCAATGACTTTGTCTCTAATCTCCCGGAGTCTGATGAGGTTGTTCTCACGAACCTTCTCACACCAAGAGACTACTTTCAAAGGCTTGTAAAATTGTATTGTGACAAATAAAGCAATAGAGTACAATACCTGTTGTGTTGTCTGAATGCCCTCATAATGGTGGCCACGGTGAACATACTCCGGTTTGGATGGACTCTTAGTCCTGCTTCAGCCATTGTCATGCCATGGACAATGACATGGTCAATGATTGCTGATCGCATCTCGTCTGTATTGATGGTGCAAGGTTGTCTTGCTCTCCCTCCTGGACCTTCTCTCCCTTGTTGGCCTCCTCCTCTTCTTCCATGGCCAGCTCTTCTCTCTCCTCTGACTCGAATTCCTCTTCCCTTGACTCTGCCTTCATCCATTGTATTTGTTTGGAATCTTCAGCAAACTGTGCATGCTGAACTTGCTTTGATACATGTGGTCACAGCATTAGCAACAAGTGTCTTCAATTTTGAGTTGTTGTGTGTAATGAATGACGCCAGATGTGTTCATTGTGTTCAAATATTGCTGACTGTGGCAAGCATTTTGCATCACATGAGCTTTCATTTGAGAATATGAGAAGAGATGTTTTGCAGCTTGTGTTTTGGCAAGGAAAAATGTGTTAAGATTTATGAGAAAGGAGGATTGTGTTTTGTGAATTGTGTCTTCATGTGAAATGTGTTCATGATATTGGAAAATGATGGCTAGATTTAGTAAATGTGTTTAGACAACTGGTCATTTGGTTTAGAGGATTGGATTTTGTGTTTTAGCATTAGAGAAAAACTGTAATATTAATATATCCATTAACATGCTTACACTGTTCAGATAGTTGTCATGATTAAAATGTAAAATATTATTGACAATATATTCTATAGAAATAATCTATAAAGAAAGTTAAGAATTGAGAATGCTAAAATCTGTTCATTGATTAAGATATATATTAAAGACATCTTTAAAAGTAAGTTAGAACCCTGCAGACAGCGTTATGTGGTGTCCTTCAAAAATGTGCCTTTCTGTTCTTCCTGCTTTAGTATGATTTCAACCGAGCAGGACAAACACACCAAGAAGCCCTGCTGTCATCGCTCAGTCATTCAGGTTAAGCATTTTAACATAACATAACATAACAGCACTGAAACAGGAAAATAATGAGAGACACATCCATCAGCCTTATGCTTTGTTGATTCTGGATCCATTGGGACAGTGAGACACTTTCATCACTCAGATAGAAAACATATCTTCGGGAATGGATCAAACAGAGAGAGGAATAGATCATAGAAACTTTCTTTCATTTATTTCATGAAAGAAAGCAAAAAAAGGGACAAAAGAATAATGAAAGAAAGTAGATGTTTGAGAGAGTGCATGAAGGGGTTATTGGGAGAGAAGTGGGGAAAATATATTTGCCAGGTTTCTACATCAGGGTTCATAAAACAGTGGGAAATGTCCCTCTCAGATGACATGCAGACCTGAGAAGTCTCCATCTCAGCCTTTTTTCTTTTTCTTTTCTTTTTAACCTCAGATATTTTCTGCCTATTTCTCCAGGAATCATCAACATTTCTGTACTAATGCTTAAAGACATAAATTTATATTTATCATCACCCTTGTCAACATGAGTAAAACCTTTAAATCATTCCAAACCCAAGTTTTTACTTCCATAATGTACAAAAAGAGAATTGTACTGGTCAAGCTTCAAAAACAGAGCAAAATATGAGAACAAATCCATCTCAAAAGAATGATTCATGCATAATTAATGGGATTCTCAAGAAGTGATACGATTTTAACTAACTATCAAACTATTTTTATGTCTGTTTCTCACAAACAAAATGATTTATGAATGAAACATGACTTCAGAAGTCTTGGTGTATAGTGCACGGTTTTATGAACCACTTTTATGATCCATTACTTGTATCTTTTTAAGCTTGAAACTCCAGTCACAATTTAATTGTAATTACTTTGAAAAGAGAAGAACAATTTTCTTTTATGGATGATTAAAAGTGGTAATCTGCATGCAGACTGATAACAGAAAAGTTTAAAACAGTGAAATCCTTCTGAGAAAACTGTAGTATCCCTTTTGAAGCTGTTCATACTCTTAAAGAAATACTCTTTACAAGGAAAACATTCATTACAGTAGTACCTTGGTTTACGAGCGACTTGGTATACGAGCAAATCGGTTTACGAGCATGGAGGGTCGAATCAGTTTACGAGCATTGTATTTGCATTTGTACGAGCAAATTTTTCTCTCACCCACTCGCATTTTTGTCCTAACGCTCAGCATCTTCGCGGGCATTTTTACTGGAAATATCCTAATGACAGCCTCTCATAACACAGTCACGCAGTTCCAACCCCTTTATCACCCCTTAAATCATTCATTCTCTCAGCCTCCCTCTGTTTGGCTGCATCATTCACCACAGTGATACTTTTAGAAGTGATAACATGAATTAATTGTGATCGCTAATGTTCACGTAGTGAAATATATATGTGGTTCATGAATTCATTTATCATGAATTTCATTCAATTGTCTCCTAGTTCTGCCTGTCTGTGTGAGTGGGACACCTTGATTGTCATATCATCTGCCTCACTTCTCTCCACTCCGGAGCTCGCGGTGGTCGCTCGCGTGTGCATGCGTCTCCCGTTCCACGACTTTCACTCTGAATTATCACTTCGTTTGTTTTCTGCACTATTATAACAAATTCACTCATTTGCACTTGAATCCAAGTTTTGTGTTTTCCTCCTCCCTCCTCTATCTCTCATCTCCTTCATGCAAGCAGACGCTGCTCAAAGTGAGTTACAGTAAATTGTCAAGTATTTTTTAGAGTTTAATTGTCAATACTAATTAGTATTTATATGAGATCTTAATGTTTATAATTTTAACTGTAATTAATAGGGTAAAACAAAAACAAAATATTTAAAATGGGCATTTATGGTCGTGTGGAACGAATTAATTGATTTTTAATACATTCTTATGGGGGAAATTGTTTTGGTGTACGAGCATTTTGGTTTTCGAGCTCGCTCTTGGAACGAATTAAACTGGTAAACCGAGGTATTACTGTTTTTTTTTTTGTTATTACACTTTTACAGGTTACATGTTTAAAGTCACATAAAGGAAGTCTATTTAACCATTATTTATTTCAGGGCAACCTTACATTCCTGTATATCCAGAGATTGAAGACATCTAGATGATTTAAACATTTTTGCAAGAGCTTAAAGTATAGTTCTCCTCCCATATAAAAAATAAATAAAAAAGTCCTGTGCTTTAAAGTGCAGTGTTGACAGCATGATGTGAAGCATTCTGAATAGAGGACCCCAGCAGGAGTTGTCATGTGCCTGACATATAGCAAGAAATGTTTTAACCTTTGGTCATAGATGAGATTGGACATGTCTATGGACCGCTAGCTGAACGTCTGAAGCATAAGGCACACAAAAATGAAAAAAAAAAACTCTGGAGTTTTGAAGTCATCATCTGATCGGTTGAATTCTACAGGATTTCTGGAGAGCATGTGCGTCGCACTCTTTAACGGTCCACCTAGAAACAAAGCTACCATGCCCCCTCATGGAAAATGAAAGCCGTCGTGAACTGTAAAGTTGAGTGCTTATCATCATCAACTAAACGATGGACTATCAAAAATATCTTAAAAAATCTGTAGGGGATTTTTTTCACGATGGTCTTTTATTGTAAGGACATCAAATTTACATGTTTACACCCCTAAACATGATGCTAGACAAAACACACTGTGATTGGTTGCTTTACATGGCCTCTTAGGCCACGTCCACACGAAGCCGGTGCATTCCCTATCCGATCATAAACACGGCGTCGGCGCAAGAAATATCAGCGTCCACTCGAGACCACTAAAACCGACTGATAATGGTGTAGTATATATGCCAGACCAGTATGGGGCGCTGTAATTCTGCCACAGAAAATACACTATACACAGAGAAGAAGACTTTGAGCATGCGCATTGTTGTTGCTGTTCAGTGTTGCCAGATTGCTAGTTACCTTTTGGTCACGTCCGACCGGGAAAAAATGCATTGGGCTGGTTGATAAAATGTGGGATGGTTTTTGATGCATAAAATCGCTCAACATTTTTCATTATTTATTAGAGTACGCAGTTTGGGATGGTTCTTTTTTAAACGGGCGGGTTTTAAGCTGTAGTTGGGCTGGAAATCTTCGGTCTAATCTGGCAACACTGTTGCTGTTATGTGTGACGGAGCCGACACGTGATGTGATGACATCATCAGTTCACAAAAAATATATGGATTGGCCGTCCACACGAAACCGCAAAGGTGTCGGATTCAGATCTATCCACTTCAGGACCCGGTATCAAAAGAGAGCGGATTCAGTCTCCCAAAACGCCGGATCCGTGTGGACGGAACGCCAATCCCATAAGAAATGTATACGGATACAGTGATACGCGTCTCCGTGTGGACGGGCCCTTAGTTTCTATGGAGATTGTCAGGCTGAAGGTCTGGCTACACAAGACTACCGATGAGATAATGTGGTAAAGTTACTGTTATTCTGTTTATATCCTGAGAAGCTTTTCTGATGAGACAAACATTGAGGCTGGGCTGTGCCAAATAAACAGGAAAACAGCTTAAGTTTCTGCCATAGATGACTGCAGGTGATAATATCTTTAAGGAAGTGTTCTTCCCTAAGGAAACTGTACTTCCCTGAGTCTCTCTCTCTCTCTCTCTCTCTCTCTCTCTCTCTCTCTCTCTCATTCTGTTGTGGACTACAAAACAGACAGTTGAAAAGTTCAACATGATGAACAGATGCATATGGAGGACTCTCTTTTTCTCGTTGATGACTAAACGCTTCTGCTGTGTCTTCTGTTCTTTTTCGCTGCTGTGAATCTGTCATTGGTATTTTAAGAAGCAGCTTTGGTTGCATGCGTCTGTAGCAAAACAATTTAAATGAGCTGTTTTACAGTTTCTGCATGGACAGGTGCATCACTGTGGCTCATTTCCCAATAATATCAGGTGTCATCATCTATTTTTTTTTGTGTATTAATATAAAAATATGAAATATATAAAACAGTATTAACATTTAGGTTGTTTCTGCCTTTGTAGTACCTGAGTTAATTTCTGTTTAATAAATACCTACTTATTTTGAACACGGAGGCAATCAAACTATTTATAGTTTTAATGGTGATGTAGAAAATATTATAAAGAGCTGTGTGCATTGACGTCTCCTCTCTGTGAGCACTGATGCAGTGGAACAGTCCCAGAACCAGACGACACATGGAACAGCAATTAAAAATACAGGTCTGACACAAAGAATAGGCTCTGTGTACTGGACACAAAGAATAATTGGACTCCTGGACCATGTTGGTATGATTTAGAGTTTTAGAAAATAAATCTTAGAAACCAGTCTTACACTGGAGGAATCAGAGCCCTGTGATATTCCTTTGAATACAAATGACTGACATCAATCAAGAACAAGCAATAAGCATCATGAAAAGTTTTTCATCAGTTACTTGTACTGGGATTTGTCAAGCTAAACTAAATAAGTGTCATGAACATCAGTGCTATGAGCATAACAGATGTAGAAACCAGCTGCTAGAAAGCAATTATTTGTAAAACATAATCAATCTTCAGGATATTATTTGAGAGTGCCTCACTTTGCCAGAAGTAGTCTGTATTTTGTGTGGTCTTCAGTTGCATAGACAATTGATACAACTAAAGACTAAATTTAGAAACCCATCCATCCATATGTCAGTCATATTGTAAAATATATCAACACAATTTAAAATTGTTTTCCTCAAGAAATGTTTATTTGATTTATCAATGTTGAAAGCATTTGTGCTGATTAATACTTTTATGAAAACTGTGAGATATTGATATAAGGATTATTGGATGAATGCTCTGATTTTCACAAAAAATCAAACCAGATCATCTTCTCACCGTGCCAAAAAGTTATGGAATTCAAACTGATTAGTCAAAACATTAAAATAGCTTGCAAAAACAAATTATATGAAGAACACGACAAAACAGACGTGAGAATATATATCTCTTCAATGCTTTAGCATATTGAGATAAAAGATGACCAAGCATGACCTGAGTACTTTCATCACAGCACTACCTACTGGTCTGGACGCATGAAAAAAATTTCTTAGAATTTCTGAACTGTTTGGTGAAGTCAAGTTACCTACTCTATATACGACTTTTTTTTTTACAATAGTGACTGTTTCAAAGCAGCTTTACAGAGATAACAGGAAAATAATGCAACAGAGTTTTGGCTGTACATCAGCTCTAGGAGAGCAGAACTGTTAAGTGTCCCCAACTAAGAATGCCAGAGAAGAAGGAACAAGGCACAAGGAACACAAACACAAACAAAAGCAGGTGACAGAAAAGAGAAATGTAAAAAAAAAAAAACAATACTTGGGAGAAACCAGGCTTAGTTGGGGGAGCAGTTCTCCTCTGGCCAACATACAAAAATGTATTATTTATGTAGCGTAACAATCATTTTAAAGTACATGATTTTCATTGTAAATATGTATTCTTTGTTATGTGTATGCCAGATTGAAGAGATTTTGTATTTGTATTTTATATCTAGATATAATCGGACACTGTGTCTGCTTCCTGAGCAGGATTGACCTGGAGCAGTTGATGTTGATTGTCCACTGTCAAGAATTTTGGGATTCCTATAGACGTGAAGGAAAATAATGTCTTAAGAGCTCACTCAAGTATTGGGGAGTTAAATCATTTAGTGCTTTGGTGGATAAGGTGTTGGAATAGAGAGCATTAATAGTTTATGTTGCACCATCACGTTCTTCTAAGCTTTTTGAGATGCTCAGGGCCCGTCCACACTAACAGCAACAGTGTTGCCAGATAGGACTGAAGATTTCCAGCCCAACTACAGATTAAAACACGCCCATTTAAAAAGTACCATCCCGAAGTGCGTACTCTTATAAGTAATGAAAAATGTTGAGCGATTTTATCCATCAAAAACCATCCCACATTTTATCAACCAACCCAATGCATTTTTTCCCGGTCGGACGTGACCAAAAGGTAACTAGAACTCTGGCAACACTGAACAGCAACAACAATGCGCATGCTCAAAGTCTTCTTCTCTGTGTATAGTGTATTTTCTGTGGCAGAATTACAGCGCCCCATACTGGTCTGGCATATATAATACACTGTTCTCAGTCGGTTTTAGTGGTTTCGTGGGGACGCTGATATTTCTGCGCCGACGCCGTGTTTATGATCGGATAGGGAATGCACCGGCTTCGTGTGGACGTGGCCTGAGTAGATGAAACTAATTAGGAGGGTTATTTATAACGCTATCTTTAGTGTTAGAAGTGATAGTTCTACTATATTTTTAACAGGGAGTTAGATTTTCAGCTTTGACTAAAGATAATGTAAATGTGATTAAATAATGATCTGAGATGTCATCACTTTGCTACAGAATTTCAAAAGCATAAACATTGAATCCATGCAAAAATATTAGATCTAAGGTATGATTACAACGATAAGTGGGTCCTGACACGTTTTACTCCAATGCAGTTTAAAATGTCTCTATGGAACATCAAATTTTATAATATAATAATTTTATAATAATTTTGACTCCACCTATTAGTCAAAAGTGAAATTCCTTGAAAACATATAACCAGTGACTGTATTTATCACTTTTCAACGATTTTTGTCTAAAATAATCTACACATCTTTTTAAATTAGTCATTTTTGCAGTTAGTGATCTTGGCATCTTAATCCCTGCTTCTAACTATATTTATAAATGTCTTTACTGTCACATTTGATCAATTTAATTTGCTATTACATTATCATATTTAATTATCAAATGTCACATTTGTTGAAATTGTGCCACAAAAGAGCATAGGTGTGACCCCTTGCAGACCAATATAAAGATAAATCATGACACTGAATGTCATCTGGTGTATTTCTGCATCATTCTTTTTTTCTTTATCCTGTTCCATTTTTGTAGTGAGAGAGGATTTTCGTTGATTCTGTTTTTTTTTTTTTTTCACTGACTAATTATAAATTTAGATTGAATTTAAGTGTTATAATACGTGAACTGTGAAATATGTTGTAGGACTTCAGGAAACTGCTGAATTGCAAAAGTAAGGTTTAAAAATGTAGCAGATCTGTTATATGTTTCGGGCACATTAAGATGAGCAATTGATGCTGCGGTGTTTTAATTCAGTTAGAGTGTGGATCCAACAATTAAAATATTTTATTTCAATAAGTATATTGTGCTTACCTTGATCTTTTATCATGTTTTTTTTTTTTTTTTTTGAACAGGGCTCCAAGATTCGCTGTATAATCAAGTTGAGATGGTGAACTGCAAAAGAGTTTACATTCATCACATACTAAAGGTCACTAAATATTCATTTCATGTTACATATTTAGCAGTGGCTGATGGTGAACTGAAGGAGCCTTGCATATAATCATGTATTGTACACAAATTATAGTAGCTCTTAAAACAGTGGTTGGAAAAAGATGACATGATTTCCTTTTACTAAAATTATGCGATTCAATGTAAGGCCTTATCTTTAGCTTCCAGTGACAGAAACTACTTGTAAATAGGATCTAAATTAAGGTGTGTGTGTGTGTGTGTGTGTGTGTTTGTGTGTGTGTGTACGCGCACTTCTCTACCTATCTAATAGGGGACCATGGCGTCCTTACACACCGAACAGGGGACACCCAGGCGAAGTGATAACATTTTTTCAGGTCCCCTGTTGGTTATGCTTAAAAACTGTTCTGGTGCATGAAAAAAAAAAACGGTATAGCCAAGTGGGGACGAAACTGTGGGTGTGTGTTAAATCCCTTACTCAGCAGCACCACTGTAGGCTGACGCAGGAACTGCAATGGCCCACTAACACAGGTCTGTTCACACTCCACTATTGTTTGAATGGCTTGCTGTCCCAGAGAGAAGCTCTGAGAATGTAGAGATGCTGGTTTAAATTTTAAAAACGATTAGGGCAATTATATATATATATATATATATATATATATATATATATATTGAATTATCTTTATTATTCACTCTAATGCTAAAATATTTTACGACAATTACTATATAAAGTAACAAAATATATATTTTAAGGATGTAAACAACTTAGTATGTAAGCAATCAGTAAATATGTATTAGGCATTAATCTAAATCTGGATAATATTTGACTGTGGCAAGCAAAACGAGTCATAATCACACCACCAGCCTCGTACTGATCACTCACAGCTCTCAGCCTCGTCATGTTCGCCACATTGACAAATTCAGCAGCTAATACATAAACTGAAAGGGAAAAAGATAAAATGTAGTATTTTCAAACTTTTGCATTAAATTAAAATGGAATTCCACTCAGAGGCCAGAACGTAAGTGTATGTATGTATGTATACATACATACATACACATACACATACACATACACACACACACACACACACACATCTGAATTATTATTAGGAACACCATACTGTGCTTGACCCCCTTCCACCTTCAGAACTGAATTAATTCTATGTGGCATTGATTCAACAAGGTGTTGAAAGCATTCTTTAGAAATGTTGACCCATATAAATAGGATAGCTTCTTACAGCTGATGGAGATTCGTGGGATGAACATCCAAGGCATGATGCTCCCATTCCACCACATCATGTTCATGTCATGTCATGTTCAAGAAACCAATTTGAAATTATTTGAGCTTTGTGACAGGAAGCATTATCCTGCTGGAAGTAGCCATCAGAGGATGGGTACATGGTGGTCATAAAGGGATGGACAAAATCAGAAACAATGCTCAGGTAAGCCGTGGCATTTAATCAATGCCAAATTGGCACTAAAGGGTTTAAAGTGTGCCAAGAAAGCTATCCCCCACACCATTACACCACCATCACCAGCCTGCACAGTGGTAACAAGGCATGATGGATCCATATTCTCATTCTGTTTACGCCAAATTCTGACTCTACCATCTGAATGTCTCAACAGAAATCGAGACTCATCAGACCAGGCAACATTTTTCCAGTCTTCAACTGTCCAATTTTGGTGAGCTCGTGCAAATTGTCACAGGTCTGCCGCGTACTGGATGTTTTTCCCTTTTAACACCATTCTTTGTAAACCCTAGAAATGGTTGTGTATGTTGCTTGCTGGACTTTTTTTGGGGGGGCACTCTGAATCCTGCATTACAACAATTGTACCTCTCTCTTGAATTTCTCGATGATCTGATACATGGTTGATTTAGGTGCAATCTTACTTGTAGCAATGTCCTTGCCAGTGAATCCCTTTTATTTAATGAAATTATGACTGCATGTGTTTTCTTGTAGGTAACCATGGTCAACAGAGGAATAACAATGATTTCAAGCGCTACTTTCGTTTCCAGTCTGTTATTCCAACTCTATCAGCATTACAGAGGGATCTCAAGCACCCGTGTTAACAAGAAAATCACTAACATGATGTCAGTTGGTCCATGATGTCAGTACACAGTTTCATGTTCATTTTAGGAAATGTTTTTTGGGGGATTAAGTTCCTTTTTTCATGGGAAAGAGGGGCTTTGCAATTAATCACAATTCATCTGATCACTCTTCATATAATTTTTGGATATTCAAATTGCGATTATAAAAAGCAGCAGACTTTGTGAAAAATAATATTTATGTTATTCTCAACTTCTGGCTATGGCTGTACACCTTCATATTTACTCTCTTATACTCTAAATTGTGTCTTTTTAGTGTGGCACTTGAAGGTTTAATCTATCTTTTTGAATCTCATTTAAATAACTCAAGCAACCAGAAGGCTTCAGAACACTAAGAACATAATGATATTCCAGTAGATGCAGAGTTTGTTCTGAAAGAGTTTGTCACCACAGGAAGTCGCAGAATGAGCTATGGATAGGTACAAGTATAATTTATTTCCATAAAGTGGGAGTATGTTTGAGAGTTTGGAATGGACTGATGAAAATAGAATATTGTGAAGAACAAGTTTTTGACACTGCTAGTGAATGCATGGTGATTTTGTTCTACCCAAAAATTGTGTTGTGATTTAGGGTTGTTTTTGATGATTATATCATATGATTTAAAAAATATATAATTTATCATTTAAATGTAGTAAAACAGTGTATATAGTAAGATTAATTTTATCTGAACAATCATTTGTGAGATTTACAATTTACTAACATCTTTGTCATCCCCCTATTTTGGCTTTAAAAAAAACTACCATCAGGATTTACTAAATTAGTAATGAAAAGATGTGAATAAGGTTATTTTTGCAGCTGACCTTACTGCATATTTTTTTCATAAAAGTTTCCCTTTCAGATGCAGAGTTTATGGGAGGTAAGTATTTCAATGAATCATGCAAGGTGGTTTACTAAGGTTTGCCCATGTCAATTTACTGGTATTTGCATCATTAGTTCACAAACACAAAAAAAGCATGTCTTAAACTAGACTCTAAGATCTATTTGGTAGATCACTTTAGTCATTATGAATGGGTCTGTGTTCTTTAATTTGTGTTTCAGTAATCTCAAATGTGTCTTTTTCTTTCCTTTCTATTTATTTTTCCTTATGTAAATAAACCACTTCCAGGTGGCTTCCAGTTTTCCTTCATTCTCATGTTATAATGTCTGAACAACGTCTGGGACCTCCAGAAAACCTAAAACCTCCAGTTAGTTGATTGAATGAAAATGAAAGGGTTCTATTAGATGTCAGAATATTTGACATAACACTAAGCAGAGACCCTCTAAATTTCTTAATCAGCTCAAAAAGTCAAAGTCCTGTGTTTTCACCTGAAGTCTGTAAAAGTCCATGAGGTATCAGCACAAGGCCATGCCGTTTAAATTAAATGCCTCAACCTTCACAGCTGTGTGTGTTTGTGTGTGTGTGAGACACCAATCTTACCAATGATCTTACCAATGATCACAAGAGCCTGTTTAATGGGATTCTCAAGAAAAATGACATTTTGCCTTTAATCTAAAAGAATCTTAACAACTTTACTAAGATTTTTTTTCTCAATTTCCCTTCTGAAATTCCACTCCTATTATTATTCTGATATTTACTTTGACATCTCTGCAGCAGAGTGTTTCTCAAGACAGCTTCGCTAATTGATTTATAATAACTTACAGCACACAGTCCAAAAATCAGTTATTCCCAATGGATTGGAATTCTTCTGCCGATAATAACAGTGTGTCAAAGCCTCTCCCTTCCCCAAGAGTTATATATTACGCATCAGTGAGCTTGGGTTGTAGACACCAAAGCCTCAGTGTGTTTGTAAATGGCAAATGATATTTGACTCTATTTAACACAAGCAAATATCCCAGTGGATATTGTTTCAAGATTAAAGAATTATTTTGCTGTTATGAGAAACATAAGCTAAATTAAACATTGTCTCTGGTTCTGTAAATTATATCACTGTAGTTATATTACCTATTTTTTATTACCTATTACTGTTTTTGTTCTGACCAATTACAATAATATAGTGTAACCTACACTGCCAGTCAAACTTGGCACATCTATTAATCATTTTTATTGCTATTTTCCACTTTTGTGGTAAGTTATAAAATCTATCTATCCATCTATCTATCTAATCCCAGGGAAAGCGTGTGTAACTTGAATGTAATGTAAGTCGCTTTGGATAAAAGCATCTGCCAAATGCTTAAATTTAAATATCTATCTATCTAGCCAGTAAAGTCTACAAACCTATTTTTCTACTGATTTAATTTGTCTATATTGCACTGAATGATCTTGGTATTATTCTGGTTCCCAAGAAACTTAAATTTAAAGACAGTTTAATTACTTAGTAGCAGAAGACATAAAATGACCTGCTTAAGGATGTAAATTATAGCTGTTTAACACAATTGCTAAAAAAAGAGGCAAAATGAAAAAGGTCATTGATAGAGATTTTCCCCTATATTTTATCTCAGTGAGCATGTTCATCTACTGAGATCCTTTTTTAATTGAAAATGGCAAAAATCTATATTGCATCTCTTTAAGCTAAATAACCATTTTAATATATACTAGTATGTATGTAATATGTAAGTTTCAGCAGCACAAATGAAAATAAATGCATGCGTAAACTGATTTCATTTGCATGTGCCAAAGTTCTTGGACGTTTTGAGAAGATTCCATTTCAGACAAATGCATGCAAATGCTGTGATGTTCAGGTATCATAAATAGATGATCAAAAAGAGCTTAGAAAAACCTATACAAATCCCTCCACTTCCACATTCCACCATGAAACATTTCTCTTAAAACAAGCAGTCAATCCATAAACATATGTCTGACTTCACATGTTAGACTCATCATTGCTAGTACATTCAAGAGTCGACTCAAGGCATTTTGCTCACGACATGTGCTTCTGATTAGGCCATGGCATTCCTGGCTTTTGATTGGTCTCTGTTTGTCACATGTCTGAATGAGACCCAGGCACATCTATGGGCTTTTGCTTGTTCAGATAAACCCTCTCTGTCAGGGAAGATTCATTGTTAACAGATGATAATGTAATAAGCTGACCCTATAACCTTTCTTAAGCTGCAATGCAACCTCGAACCCCAAAAAATGAAATGTTAAGCTATATCTGAGAACTTGTCAGCAAACATATGGAAGGCTAGTAAATGCTGGGTGTTTGTGGTTGTTTAACCCTGCAGAGCAGAGGGACATTAATCACAGTTAAGTCCAAAATGATGAAGTGTTTGGTGGTCAGACATGATAGACCATTCTAAATGCAACTATAGTATATTCAGCAGACATGCCGCATCAGGAAATGAAAGCAAAGCAATTTTTCCTAAAACAGCTGCTCTTCCTTTTGGGAATCTCTGAATAAAACTGTTTGGATAAAAAAACTTAGTTCTTTGAAACATCACCTTGAATAGTTTTGAATTTCAATTTCTGAGATGTGAGTGTTTCTCTTTCAAGGAAAGAACTTTTAGGTCATGGTTGTTTTTTTCTTCCTCAAGCAAAGTCAAAATCAATCACATATTCCACCCATAGTTCATATAAATGTGCGGCATAAAAGTGTGAGATAAATAGGAGTGGGAATCATGGGTAAATATTAGGAGTGCAGATGGGTTGTGGGAAGAAAACAGAAGTGGGTAGAGTGAATGATTAGATAATTTTCTGGAGTTTGTCATCTGGGAGGGACAAGAAGAGAGAGAGAGAGAGAGAGAGAGAGAGAGAGAGAGAGACTGATCAAATCTGTTGCATATAGAATAATATCCACAATCTGAAAGACTGTTAACACTGTTGGCAAAAAAAAAAAAATGCCAGTCATCACCAGCATTTTTGAGTTAATTTTGAGAATGAGTTAAATGGTGTGTTCTATTTTAAAATATATATTTATTTGATATTGCACACCAAAATGTAATACACATATTAATAAAATGTTTAATAATATTATATTATATCGAAATAATGATTGTTTTGAACAGTTTTCATAAACACCCCCATTATTTGCAATTTAGGTGTTGCCCAAAAACAAGCAAATTTTAATAAACTGAAATTAATATAATTTATGATTTATATTTTCTAATGACAGGATAATTTATTCAGCCTCATGTTTCACGGGACTAGAGAACACGATCAATTCAGTCATCTGTGATGTGGTGAGAATATGTTTAGGGATGGATTTGTTATTAGAGTGGCCAGGTGGCTTTTTGATTACTTTCAGATCTCAGGAAAAGTTCTACTATGTAACCAGTCAACATCTCCATTAAAGAAGTTCACCAGCAGGTCGTATGCAATACCACAGGAATTATTCAGCCTGGAATACTTCTCAGCAGACACATTCCAGATGAATTTTTAATATCTAAATCCTTGCAAATAGAACTAGCTTTTAGCAGATGATGTTTAAAGATGTTGTTTGAACTGTGCTTCATTTTTCTCGCAAGCATAATTGTTTTGAATGTATTATTTATTATTATTATTATAATTAGTAGTAGTAGTAAAATGCATTTGCAAATGCAATGTAATTAATACATTTAAAAAATAATAGTCTAATTAAAGGAGGCATGTCCAAGCTGGAAGATAAGATTAATTTAAATACAGCACAGAAGTATTTCAATGCATTAACTAGCTGGTGATTTTTTTTTTCTTTTTTTTTCATGTACTTGAATTATTCCAACATTATGAGACTGCATCTAATTAAGTAATATTCAGGCTCAAACTGTAATGATTTGTACTGTAATTGTGCTGTGAAATTTCAGGATACTCGTTGGAGCACACATTTTCATACAAAAGACTTTGATGAGATGCAATTGAAGCACAACAAGTTCATATTTGATGTTTATAGTTAAACAAGATGTGTTTTTAATCATAACTTATATATTAACATATCAGTTAACTAGTTAACTAGTTCTTTAAAACTCTGAGGAAAAAACCCCACTCGGAATTGATCAAAATTTTAGTTCATTTTATGTGCTGCGTTTAGTGGTAGTACTGCTGTGGTGGTACAAAAGAAAACTGGTCATTAAACAATCTGCCTTGCTGAGAATTTAGTTTGCTTGGAAGACAAATAAGGTAATGTAGCTCAGAAGTATCTCGACCATAAGCAATACCTTAATTGCTTGTGGCATTTAACAACCAATATTTACAGTTCAAGGAAACCGGGGGACTCGGGACCTAGGGGTTGTTATAGTTGTAAGAAATAGGAAGTTGCAATGGATTTATCAGTTCTGGTTCAGTTAGCACCTTAGTCAAGCATTTCCCCCCCTCAATTCACATAAACTTCTGTCTGCAAGAAAATAATTCTAGGTGATTTAAGGCTGTAGAGATGAAATTGTACTGTTAAATATATATATGCTAAATATATCCATCCATCAAATATGCTGAAATAGTAGTATTGGGTTACAGTATTTCATATGGCTGCTTTTTAATATCCTATAGACAGTAGTCTGTAGGGTATAAAAAAAACAGCTACGTATATAAAATTTATAAATAGTAAGACTAAAGTTCTTTTTCAAAGGTAACTTGTGCTGCATTGATTGACCCCGGGAAAACGCTCTGTGTGATTGAGTCATGAAGCACATGTGAAATCAGACTGAAGAGGTCCTGACGCCAGAGGCACCACACCTTTAAGGGTAGTCACATATAGGAGGAAGTACCGTAGTCAACACCATATAGTAAAATGCCCATTTCCCCTCTGTGTCCTCAGGGAGGCGTTTTGTCAACTGCCACCTCAAGCATGTCTGGACACAGTGGTCTCCAGCAAGCATCTTACTGTCTGCCTGGAAACTTAGTGGGACTGGAATGCTCACCCACTTTTGGGGCACCGAAGGGGTGGTTTAGAAAATACCAGAGGCCAGTCTAAAGAGGTTGGTACCCTTATTAGAATTGCTGGCAGTGTGCAAGCTAGTGCCAAATATACCTTGTTGGGTCCTGTACATAGTCGAAAAAGGTTACACTATTTAGTTTGAGTCTTGCTGGCCCAAATGTATGGGTCCTACCCACAATGTTGGAGAAAGGGACCATAGAATGTGTACCTCTAATAGTTATAGTTAGGATAGTTCGCCGAGACAAAGTCTGTCTCATCCTGATCACCCCACTGAGTCCGAACAGACTACAACTTGTTGTTCTCAGATCTCATGTCTCTCCTAGATGGCTCTCCCTGGGTGATCCCAATCAGGAGGGACCTCTTGTCCCAGGCAGGGGCTCAATACTTCATCCTTACCTAGAACTGTGGAAGTCGTGGGCTTTGCGTCAGATGTGGCTTGATTGTGGCACTTCTTGATGCAGTGGTCATCAGCTGGACTCAGTTATCTGCTCTGTTGATAGGTTGGCTAGAGTGATTCACTACAGGGTTATCCCCGTCCACTTTGAAGGCTTATGTGGTGGCCATTACTGCTTACCACAATCCTTTGGGTATAATGTCCTTAGGTAGGCTGAGGCCTAAAACTTTGAGGCTGAGGCCCACAGTCACTAGCGTACCAGCTTGGGATTTGGACATGGGACTCCAAGACATATCCCTTGCTCCCTTCAATTGTATTGAAAATGTTCCAGTCAAGTTCCAGTCAAGTCTTAAAAAATTGTTCTTCCTTAATATCACATATCTCAAAAAAAAAAAAAAACATGCCATTTTCAAGGTCTGTCGGTTGCCAGTTCATGCTTGGAATTTGCACTTGGCATGGTGAAAACTTTTCTCCAACCTAGACCAAGTTGTATCCCTATGGTCCCTAGTAATGTGGCCAGATCCATTGTAGAGCGAAAATAACAATCTGCTTTACCCAGTTCAGGTGCTAGATGCACACATCCACAGAGCTGCCTTCAGGCTTGAATCTGAAAGATTATTAGTTTGTTTAGGGTCTCCTCGTAGGGGGTCCCTCACAATAATGCAGAGGATTTGCAAGTGGATAGTCAAGGCTATTTCTCTTGCTTATGAGTCGGCTGGGTTGCCTTCCCCTTTGGCAAACTGAGCCAACTCAACTTGTAGTGTAACTGCCTCTTGGCTGGTGTTTGCTTGAAGATGTTTGTAATGTGGCAGGTGATCCTCATAGCACACATTCGTAAAGTTGGCATGAATTACCTGCATTTTAACTCTACACCAGGGGCACAAGTGTTATCGTCCTAGTGCTCTGTGATTTCATACTAGACAGAAATGTGTCATCATGACAGCATGGATATTAACATTCCCACTGCGTTAGTTGACACAGTGTGAGTTCCCTTGATTGTCTTGGTTACGACTGTAACCAAAAAGAGGGAATGAGACTCTGTGTCACACTGCCATAACTCCTGCATGCCTGTCAGAGACTCAATTTAGCCATTTAGAAGCTATCGCTGATTTGTTAGGCCTGCTTGTATTTGTGTACTTGTGTTTCCTGGTTCATGACATCACCCACCTCTGAGATCTCTACACACTATTGGTATGATGTCACATGTGCTTCACGACACAATAATGTAAAGTTTTTCCACAGCGTTAATCGATGCAGCATTCCCTCTTCAGGGAACCATGGTTACAGTTGAGTCTTTTCATAAATTCACACTTACTTTTTCTTGAATTCAGGTAGTTTTAGTATTTTTGAGCAACCGAACAAAACATGCTGGGATCATTTGAGAATTTTGAACATTTGTTAAATTTCTTTCCACACTCTAGTAGGACATTATATCAAAATATAGCAAAATTGACATTATTTTATCAGTTTTTTGTTTTGTTTTAGCAATCATTAAAATCATTCTTTTTAAAAGTTTTTAATTTTGGTTTAGTAAAATGTGTTAAAGTGTTTGTTTTAGTTTATTTTATTTATTTTTTTAGCCTCTAGACAACAACATAGTCTACCTGAGGTTTTCTGAGAACTTGTTCTAAAATACACTGAACATCATCCAAAGTTTATACGGATGGAACATTTAAATTATCTTTACGGTTGCAAAATTGTTTTATCACAGCATTCTCCTTGAGAAATCCACCTAGGTTTCTGCTGAGATGAAGAGTATTTTCATGAAAATCGTTTTCTTTTTTTCCACAATTGTGGAGGAAATGTTACAAATCATACTTTATTCTTATGTGCTAAAGGAATACTAAACTATTCCAGATGTATGGAGGTTCTTGATCAAAATATTATTTTACATTAATAAATTAAACACATTATATGCTTTATTCTGCATGCATATTTTGATTTTCCATCCAGAATTGCAAGATTTTGATTGTAGCTCCTGGGAAAGCATCTATATGAGCTGCTGAATATTTATGGAGAGACTAAAGCATCCTGTCGTACAATTATGCTTTTCATTTTATCCTTTTACTTCTATGTTTCCTGTGGTTGTCTGGCTATTGCTACCCAAAGTCCTGCCAAAGCTTTTTTTCCCTCTCTTTTTCTCCAAAGGCCTGCTCTGATCAAATGTCTGAGAACTGCACGCAAATTTCCATTGTTCTTACATATAATATTTCATGTCTTAAATATTTCAGTGTATTACAGTGAATACAGTGAATATTACAGTGGATTTTATGCTTGTTATAGACTGCAGGCTTGAAACTAGGTCATTTTGAACCTCTAATAATTACTCATGATATTACTTACACTCAACTACACACACCTGCAGTCAATACTTGATTTTCGCAGCGTTTTGGAGATTTGCCTAAGTTCTAACATACTTTACCTGCAATGCAATTCAAATAATGAGACCATGTACCAGTAATTTAAGGAAAAGTGATTGCTAAAGTCGTTATTTTGTCATCACAAAGTCATTTAATGCTCATCTTACAACATTTAAAAATTAATCTAGTTTACCCCCACAAAAGGTCCTGCTTGTTTCAAACATGTTTTATTCAGGTCACATGGTGGAAAAGCGGAGAAATCAAAGTGCTTTGTTATAATAATCTTTTCCCATGATTAACATGAATTGTTATTTCCTGTAGATCACAGACAACTTCTGAGAGATAGTCAAGCATATACATCAGGTTGCTCTCAAGGTTTCATACCCTCACATCACCCAGATTGTAAATGTCTTAAAAGTGTTCAGGATTTTGTAATGTGTAATAGAACCATAAACTAACTGCATTTGTAAGAGAAATTGACATTATAATCCATATTTTGCATCTTAAGTCATTCTTTACATTTTGCCACATGTGATTTCATTAGGCTGAAAGAAAAACAGCATCAGGCTAATTATAAAATGTGCAAAATCAATATGTACAGAGTCAGAAAATGAGCTTGAATCATGAGAGTCTTATAGAGGTTGTTTAACAAGCCCGCTGTGAATAGTCCGAGGAAAATTATCCATAAAATATGAATAGTTGAGAGATCTAAAGCACATGGATTTGTGTATGCTCTGTTGGTCTTTTCGAATAGGCGTTAAAGGCTCTATTTGGAAATGCTGGCATTGATTAACAGATTAGCTTTCTAACTTTGATCTTCTGAGAGGGGGAAATATCACTTAGTAACAAATCAGCACAAAGTTGAAAAATGTGTTCGTTTACTGCAGCTAAAATATAAACCACATCTATAAACCAGATGCAAAGCATTGTTATGTCGGTCCTCAGTGAAAACTGCAAAGACAAACTGACAACAATGATTTACACAGTCTCACATTCAGTAAATCTAAGTGTGAGTCATAAATATTTAGAAAGTATTTGATGAGAGAGCACTAGTTTCTCTTCTACTCATACATACAATAATATGCACATTGTTCTGAAACTGAAATAACTTTGCAGCCTACAAACAATCTAAATTTGATCCTGGAATTTCCCTTCTTGAAAGCAGCTGCACCGGTTCAGAAGAGACAAACAGATGGCAAATATGTAAGATGATATGTATAAAATGTGTCACAGTCTTGTCGCGTCTGTCACATCCGGCTTCCTTTATGTATCTTCCAGATTTTGCACGCTCCCGTCTGTGTCTAATCATTGCCCAAGTCTCATCAGCTGTTCCTAATCCCGTGTTTGTCAATATATACCCTCCTGTGTTCCCATGTATTTGTCTCTGAACGTGGATGTTTCCCGTGTGTGTGGATGGCGGTCTCCCTGTTTCTTTGGTATTCCGAGTTTTGCACTGTTAAGTGCCGTTTTAGTTTGTTTTTCAGTCTTTTGTTTGTTGTGTCTCAAATAAAGAAGAATTAAGCTGATTCTGTGCTTCCTCGTCGATTCTCCGCATTGCACACGCACCACGAACGTGATATAATGAAAGGAGTTTATTATTTTAATGCTGATAATCTGATATTTTATTTATTAAATGAAATGGGGTTTGTTTTTCAGTTAGTTTTTACTTAATAAAATTGTTTGTGTGCATTAAGGACACTGAGCTTTATTTTGTTTTTCAGACCTGGAAGAATCTTGCATGCATACTTATATTTCTTCTTTCTTTCTATCCATTGAATAATTCACTTAATTTTTTCAAGGAAATATGCAAGTTCATTAAGGAATTAAACTAAACTGTCTGTATGAGTCAATGAATCTGTCATGCAAATAATTGTTTCAAACATATTAATTTAAGAACTAAACAAATGACTTGTTGAATTTGAATTCACAGATATGGCAGACATAGTATATCATGGATCATAATATTCTATTTATAATTCAAAGAGTAAATCATTTGTTCTACTGATTTATTCAGACATGCTGATTAATTCAAAATCTAAACAAGTGATTGAAGTTTTTCGAAATTGCCCACAATACTCTTAAATAGGTCACTATTTTGAGAGGACAGCCAAATGCAGTGGTGTCTAAAACAATTGTGGACGTTAGTGCTCTTATTCAATCTCACAACATAGGGCAATAATGAGTGTAGAACCGAAGTATGCTCAACAGCTAGAGATTACCTATGATGCAATGTGAGAGTTGAGTGTCAAAATTAAGTTTCACATATGACCAGAAGTTGTGCCTGCAACTGAATCATATATCCTTTCATTCATTAATACTTTGAATAATACTGGAACTTTGAGTAAGTTAAGTATCAAATTATTTTTAAACAGAAAGGACAAACTATGCAAAAAGGTGCAGCCCTTCTGGGACACTCAGTGTCCGAATTCACTCACTCATTTTCATTCACTTCTTCAAGTAAACTATATTAGTGGACTAATGTAGGGAATAGTGAATGAGGGTAGAGGGATGATTTCGAACATAGCCACTGTTGTTCAGTAAGTCATCGATTTATTCAGGAAAAAAATTAATTCACTAAAATACTGGTTTATTCAGGAATGAGAGAAGACTCTATGTGAGAGTTGTTTAATCATTAATTAAAATCATTCTAAAATACTGATTCATCCAGGAACTATGTGACTGGATAAATTCAGGCCATTTCTCAATATGTTTTCTTAAACAATCTTAGGTCCTTATGTTCTCTTAGTACATCATCTTCAACTGTTGAGGTTTAATTCAAATACTCTGAATGGAAGTACAGGAAACAGATCTGGATGTGTGTCTGATATCAAGGATACATCGAATGCAGTGTAGAGAGAAACTAAAAATTAGAAATCCAGATAACATTAGTGGTTGGACAACATATGGAAGCCAGTACACTTTAAACATTTTTTGTTCTCACTTAAGAGATTCCTGCTGTATCATTCCAAATACATGATGTCTTGTGAAAGTAAACATTTGTCCTTTTGTTTTGCTTAATTTTAGTACAGAAATAAAGACATAAAGAATGCCTGCAGCATATTACAAAATAATCTTAAGCTTACAAAGCATAGTTAAAATTGAAATGTCAGGAATGTCGGTGAACATTCCTCAATCTGCTACCAGAGGTCTCAATCGCCTGAGTACTAGCATTTGGTTTGGACTACGTTTCCCAAGAGACCACATATCTTGACTGATTACTGCAGACCTGTTCCTCATCACTCAGACCATTTAATCACTCCTTGAAAGTCTAGTTTGCACAGGCTATGATTCTGAGCATTATTGGCCCTGGGTTGTTCTGCTTGTATTTTACTCTGCTGTGGATGACCTAGTACGATTCTTTGCTGGCTGCTTACTACTTGTACCACTGGACTGTACTACTATTCTGTTGCCTGGACTACTTCCGTTGCTGTTCGCTTCTTGCCCTGATCCTCAGCCTTTTTTGTCCCTTTTCACACATGGCTATTTAGGTTTGGATTTTGTTTTTGTTTTAACTTAATAATAACAACAACCTTCATTTAAAAACTACATTTTGTGTTTACTTGTGTTATCTTTGACTTATATTTAAAATAGCTTGATGTTCTAAAACCCAAAAAGTGTAACCAGCATGCAAAAGAAAAAAAAAATGAAATCAGGAAGGGGGCAAACTTTTTTTCATGCCACTGTATGTGCATAGCGTTGTTTATGCACATGCTATTGTTTCACCTCTAATGAATTTGATTTTACCATGGAGAGTTATTAGTAACACAAGTAATAAAATCAAAAGGCGTTCTAACCTTACTCTTCCTGACTGATTTGTCTTTATCACTGTCTGCACCATGAGGAAGTACCTATAACCCAATCACCTGAATATTCAATATCAATAATGGAATATCCATTCACAAGTCAGCCATTGGTTTCCCGTTGTCTTCACAAATGAGAGACGTTTTACACTAACAGACGTGAAATAATCTAGAGATGTTGTGGAGAATGTTAGACAGCATGCAACTTCATCCAGCATGATCGCTTTGGCAGTGGGTCAGTAATGGTATGCAGGGGGGAGTATCCTTGGAGGTTTGCACAGATCTCCTAATGCTATCCAGTTGTTCTTCTATTGCTGTTAGGGACTAGGATGAAACTCTCAGCATCATTCTCAGAGCTTATGCTGGTGCAGTGGGTTCTCCTGGAGCATGATAATGCTGGACCTCATGTGGCCAGAATATGTAGGCAGGTTTCAGATGATGAGATTGAATCCAATTGAGAACCTTTGGGACATCATGTAATGGAGACATTATGTATGTGGAAAAATGTAGGAACAGCAGCGAATTGGCCACAAAAAGAAGATCATGATAAATCAGGGTCTCTAAGTGCTGGGTCATATGATGTAGAAAAGTCACCAATGCTCTACTGTTTTCTTAGCTGAAGAGTTTCAAATTTCCAGTGTCGTTAATAATAACACAAAAACTGTGCAGCGGAAGCTTAATGGAATGGGTTTCCATGGCCGAGCAGCTGCCTACAAGGACTTCATGTCACCACTGTATTCTCTGTATTAACGAATCATGCTTCTCCATTTGTCATTCTGATGGACACGTCTGTGTATGGTGGATGCCAGCAGAACTTTACTTTCCTGAATCCACTGTGCCAACTTTAAAGTTTGGTGGTGGAGGGATAATGTTAGGTACCTTACTTCCAATGAATACAAATCCTAATGCTTCAGCATAACAAGACATTTTGGAAACAATATTTGTGGAAACCGTTTGGGAAGGCCCCTGTTTTATTCCAGCATAATAATGCCCCAGTGCCCAAAGCAAGGTCCATAAAGACATGATTGTATGAGTTTGGTGTGGAAGTACTTGACTGACCCTAACAGAGAACTGACCTCAACCCAATCACCTTTGGGATTGAGTTGGAATGGAGATTGAGAGCCAGGACTTATCCAATAACAGTCTCTGGCCTCACAAATGCTCTACTGGATGATGGGGCACAAATCCTACAGAGAGCCTTGCCAGAAGAGTGGAAGCTGTTATAGCTCAAAGGGGCTCCAACTTTTGGTGCAGTTCAGTAATCTATCTTGAACAGACTGGATATTTTGAGAAAATCTGCCCTGAGTTTGTAAAGTTAAAAGCAATTGTGGCCTTTGAATACATAAATCACTATTTGTGTATGTGGTCAAGTTGTGTCCTGAGAGACAGAGGTCACAGGGGGCAATGAAAACATGCTGAGGATGATGTGTTTACTTGCACAATCAGTACTGTCAGAGAGCTGTTGAATGTGTATTACTGCATCCAAATCCAAACTACTATCCTGGGATACCCAACAACAGCTGCACACAGCCTTTATTGCAGATATGTTCACCGAGAGACAGCATTAGTCCACATTTCTATGCTTTAATTGACAGGTGTGGTGATTCATTTTTCTGACAATAGGAGAAATACATGCAGAAAGCATTGTCTTTGCCTGTCCATCACAAGAGTTTGGAGAGCGTCTCTCCCATGTGACCGATAAGAGGTCTGATTAATGTCTGACTAAACACTGACATAATGCTCTTATCTTTGCAGATGCTGCTCACTGTTGGGACTGATGAACCCGCTGCTTTTCCCACAGAGAAAATCACTGAAGAGATGCCTCTGGCTGTATTTGACTAAAATATCCACAGACACTGCCTTTCTAATATAATGGTGCTATAAATGATGTCCTAGCAGGAGGAATAAAACAAAAAACATAATAGACACGTTTTTGTATTCACATCAAATCATATACGTAATTAAAGCAAAGCACTATAACATGTCAACCAAAAGTTGGATTTATGTTTAATTATTTAGAACTAGGGTTCTGAACTCAGAAACAAATGAAATTTTAACCCGAAAAGGAAATCAAAGTGAATTATTCTGAACAAAAGCACTTATTTGAAATTGCCTTTAACCAGTTAGTATTATTTTCAATATTTTAAATTAGCTATCAAACAATCATGAATACAAATGGAATGGCCTGCGAGACGTTGATGCATCCAATTAAGTAAAATGCTCAGCTGTCAAGTCTTTATACGCAATTCACAATTGAATCTCAGGAGTTTTTACGAGGATATGTCGCCAACAATTAAAGTATCATATTTAAATGAAAATGAATGACAGGTAATATAAATAAAACACCACGTTATCAAAGTTTGCATTACGGCTTAATGTGTAGTGAGACACATGCAATATGTATATAGAAAACATTTTACCAAAATCAAGCTCAAACAGAATTACAAGTTTTAAAAATGTTTCCACTAGCTTATGTCAGAGATTTTGAACAGAACAGCTGCATCTGAAGAAAAAAAGCACATTTCATTATATTTTCATAAACTTACAGGTTACAAAGTTTATTGCAGTCAGTTTTTCCTGTCGTTTAATACATTTGCCAAACATTACATGCCAAAACCTTGTGCTATAAAAGATGAAGAGCCACGCGCAGGCTGCATTGACTATGAATGGACGTCAAATTCCGGCCTAAGAATTCTCCTTCGGAAAATACTGTATGTAAAACATTAACCTTTACAAACACTGTGTTTTTGAATAAAGAAAATGCTGCACTTTTTCAAACTACCAGTTCTTTATTTACCCTTGTACTGCAAAGAAGCAGAGACCATCTCCAAAATGTTTCAAACATTTCATTTTTAATGGAGGTGGGTGGAGAAACTGTATGAAGGATCCACTGGATTTGTGAGATTTAATCAAAAACTCTTTTTAGAACAAACAAAAAAAGTAGGAATGTAAAGGATGATCTCAAGGATGGAGATTGGGGCTAATTAAGCCTTGCATAATAAGTTTAAGTACAGTATTGCATAATCTTTCTTGAAAAATTATCTCCAGCTGGTAAATACCTTTGTTCTATCATTGGTCCGTGGCGATTACGTAATAGGTCTGTAATCGGAGGCTACTCCTATTACATGGAAATCTTTCTGATTAATTGCCTGTGTTCAGTCAGTTCAGGTCAGACACGTCTCACATTTGAGTTGAGTTGCTTTATAGTAAAAAGTTAAGTTATACTTATAATCTATTGTATACAGTGCTACACAAATAATTGTGACATGAGCCGAATTGCAGCTCACGCAAACATATCCACAATGCTTTTGTAATGCTTTCTGAAAAATAAAAATGCTTGTTGTTTTCTCAATTTTGTTGTGTGACTATTTTGCTATTTGGAGGAAAGCGCATATGCAGCACATATTTAAATGTATTTATCTAATCGTCACTCTAAGCGGTTTGGACGGCATCGGATGTTTTCTAACAGTATATCATGTTTAATACACAGTTTTGTAAGAAATCACCCAAAAGTCCTGTATTTACTATTTATTTGTGTCTGCCGTCAGACCATCTGAGAAGCTGTTGTCATAACACATTGCTATGAGTTGCATCCTACTTCAGACTTGACAGATAGACTGGCATTCTGACACCACCAGCGTCATTTCAAACCTTCTAATCCACATTTGTTTTTGATTTTTAGGTGTCTTGAAAAAAAAAAAAAAACAGCTGGCTAAAAGGGTTTAGAGGTTGTCCAAACATGAAACTCGTCTCCTCAATATTCAGGAACATCTTTATATTGTTTATATTTGAGCTCTTGCAAAGCATGCTAGCAAAAACCTTTCAACTTGTGGATTTTAAGTGATATTGAAAAGTGTATCAGCAGTGGATCCTATGTCTCTTCATGCTTTCTGCATCACACACCAGCACAGCATCGTAACACACGCTATTTCATGTGTATCTTTGTTATATAGTAATACCTGAGATATGAGTATCCCGACATACAAGTATTCTGAGATACAAGCAAGCCTTTGATAATTTTTGCTTTAAGATATGAGTAAATATTTGAGATAAGAGCACTGTTACAGATGCCGACGCTAGGTAGTCGAGCACTCTGAGCAGCTCAAGCCACCTCAAAAATGGGGTAATTGCATATGGACTCCACTAGAGGGCCATCTTGATTTTACAGCAGTGGTTACCGGGGGCAACAGAGCACGAGTTATGTGTGTTCAATAATAATAAATATGAGGTTCTGAGGTATACATTACTGTGCATGTAGTCTATCCAATACACTACACAGGAAGAAACACTACACTTCCCTATTGTGTTTGCGTTATCTACGTTATCCCTCACTCTTCCTCTGTACATGCTGCCTTTAGCTGCTACTGTATCAAAGGTAAGAACTCATAATTAAAACCACATTTTTCATTTTATAATACTATAATTTTGTGTGTTTGTGTATATATATATATATATATGGCAATTAAAAACGCTTCTTTGGAAACTGCTTTAATGGAAACATTAAACATAAACAACATAAAGCTTATTTCTTATGGAAAAAAATATTTGAGATACAAGCAGTTGGAGTTACGAGCTCGGTCCTGGAACGGATTATGCTCGCATCGCACAGTATTACGGTTTCATTTTTTAGCTTTCCTGTATCTCAAACAGTAGAGTGTGATATTTGCAATGCCAAAGGTCATGGGCTCGATTCCCAGCAAAAGAAAAAAATGATTTAAATGTGTATTTTGAGTGCAATGCAAGTCGCGTTGGATAAAAGCATTGACCAAACACGTAAATGTATTATATTTGCTTTTGCTTCTAATTTCATTATTTGTTCTTAATTTATTCATGACTATTTACTTGTTTTGGTAAGCCTGACTATCTAAAATTTATGTTTCATTACTGCCTGTTTTTGCACACACAAAAAAAGTCTCATGGTCGTTAACAAAATATTTAGTACTGTACACAGGAAATAGAACATGACTTAACCCACTGTGCAATGTGATCTACACAGGAAAAGGATATCTGTCAAATTAACTTGCATCACATCACATCACCTCATAGAACATTTCCAACCTAAACAACGTATAGCTTATAGGTGCCATAGTGAATTTTATGTGAATGAAAATGTGGCTGTGAGGGATATAGTTACAGACTTTCAGGGCTCCAGACTGTGACCGAATGTTTTATTTTTTGTCTACTGAAAATCTTTAATAAAGATACTGGAAACATCCAGAATCCACATATTATTTTATATATATACTGTATTTCTACCCCTCAGCATCTCTTATATTCCTGTAAAAAAAATGTATATGTGGCTACCTTAACTAAGGTCTGTTGAGCACTCTCAGTCCTATCAGTGGAAAATTGGCATGAAAGACATTTACAGCACACTGTCTGAATGTTGAAATCTGTAGAACATCTGCATTAAACCCATTACAATCCTTCTAAATCAACAGTAATGGAGTGAATTAGACACTCATTCATGCAGTAGAGAAGGTTTTTCTCATCCTCTCTGAAATTTCTCATTTCCGCCACTGCAAATCTACAGCAGTCATTCTCAAAGTTTCCTTCCTCCGAGATGTAGCATCAAGTTTCATATTAATCACAGCAAGAAACATTCAAACCCACAGAGATGGAAATTGAATATGGAGAATTGACTTATTTTCTTGAAATCAACCCATATTATTTAGATAGAATCCATATTGGATCAGAGAGCGGAATAACTTGGTGTTTGGTAACTGACCTAAGTTCCTCTCATGAAATTATTTAGCTGTGTAAAAAGAGGCTCCCTGTAAATCTCCATGAACTGACTTCATTTATCATCTCATTAAAGCCCAGCGTTTTTAAAAAAAATGATAACAGCTGATAGCGTGAAAATGCATAATAATAAGTAATATAACAATTATTCAATTGCCCAGAATACTGGGAATCAGTGTAACATAACCAGATCATTAATCAATCATCAATTTAATTCCAATGTCTGATCTGGAAATCCCTATTTCCCTCCAAATCCCTAATTCTGATTTTTTTATTGCCTTTTGGAAATGCTGTGTCCCTGTGGTGTCACTGAAGGCATCTCCTTCAGATATGAAGTGGATGACTTACTGTTCAGGTGCCTCTCTTAGACCTGCAGTCACACCAGTGGTGAGGTCATAGGCGGCTGCCGGCCAACGTCAAGTTCATTGTCATGATAAGATTAATGCTTCAGACACCTGTCATACCGGAGGATTTCCCTAAAGCGACCCCTAGGGAACGCAGCATATCGTTCCTTGTTCTCAGGGAACTATGGTTACAATAGTAACCTGAGACGTTTTATGTTCTGTCTATTTTATTGTTGTTCATTGGTTATGAGGAAAATTGGAGCATGACTAAACATGACAAGCAGAAGGGATGATTTATTGATAATTTTCATCCTTCAGCCATGACAGGATGTGGAAAATGTCAGGAAAGTCAAGATGAGGGGTATAACTGCATAATGTGTAGCATGCTATATTTGGCTGCACATACATGTATATGTATATATGTATATGTATATAGGTATATGTATACATGTGTATATGTATATATACACATGTATATACATATATATATATATATATATGCAGAGTCCTTGGCAAATAATACATAAAGCATATATATATATATATATATAATTTATACACACAGACACATATAGTTTATAGATAAGCAGTTTGAAACATGCACGTGTGTGTATTTGGTTTCCTTGTCCTTAGTTTATTTGAGATGATCTTGACTTGGTCCAAAGATACCATCTTAGACTGTTAAAACAACACTGCCCTTTATGAGTCCCTTTTTGGCGCAAGAACCAAATCTCATCTAGCCTGACAGATGAGCAGTTCCAGTCATATTCCATCACTCTGTCTCCTTAAACTGTAATCAAGTCTCAGCTTATTCTGACTGAGGAGACAAGAGAAGAATGTGAGGAGCTGAGAGACTAAAGCAGCAGCTCTATTCCACCTGTACTTTGAACCATATGGCACTTTAATACAATATGGATTCTAATACTTTCATTAGGAAATTTACATATCTAAAAGCTCATTTGCAGACTGCCATGTAATCATTAGCATAGTTTCATTCTGATTTCATATAATTAATTAAATGCATCCATAAATGCTAAAATAATTCAATATAAATCATAACCGTGCAGGGTTTTCCAGAAAGCAAGGTTGTCTTATCGTCAAACATACACTGAACTCTTGGTGTATTAACCCAAATCTTGCTTACTCAAGCAATGTTGATTCCAAAAATGCATCGGAGAGTAACTTCATTCAACCCAGAGTATGTTCACTGTTAACACACAAGACATTCTCAACAGAGCCACAAATCCGATAGTCACCATGGAAATGGACGCTAAGAACAACTATGCTACATTTTTTTCTTTTCTTTTTCAAATGTACATACTTGCTGAATAGAGCTACCTATTTGGTGGTTTTGTAATAATTTTTCAGTATTTTTGTTAAAAATCTATTAATCACTGTGAATAAAAACTACAGTGGAGTTCACTTATCTCGACTCATGGTTAACTCGCCAATCCTATTATGTCAACATTTTTTAAGTGGAACCGCAAAATCCCTATTTGTTTTAGCATTTTTTTATTGGCTATGTTGATTATTTTATGTTGCCGAACCCTAATATCTCAAGCACAAAAGAGGGACAAATTCGCCACTTAACATGGGTTATCTCAATCCCGTGACTCGAGCGTACCTAGTTCACTGCGCAGGTGCCGAGTTTGCCTTGCACGTGCAACACGGTCCGTTCACTTCAATGACGGTTCACTCACTGTTGTTGACCTTGTCCGAGGGAACATATACAGTGCAGTACAGGGAACAGTACAGTGTATGTACATTTTTTTAGATGAATGCCGATCGCTTCATCAAACAAATTAAGATGTTAAGATGGTGGATATTACATTATGGTAAGAACTTTCATGAAAACAAAATTTATCTATGATGCATGTGTGTCTATTTCTGAACATTGTTAGTGGACAATGTATTAAAAAATAATAATGAAGTGTGAATATTTTTTTTTGTTTACTTGAAACACAGCCAAAAGTGTTAATAGTTGAAGCAACATCTTATTGTTAAAAATTCGGTATAATGAGATGTTATAATATGTTTGTCGAAATACACAGTGGGTTGCAGCAGGGTAATGATCAGCCTCACAGTTTGTGTATTTATGCACTGTGATAAGTGTGGATATTTAAGTGACTCAGAACATTAATATTGCTCGTAAACATTGTATTTGCCCATTTTTAGTGCTCTGACAAGCAACTATTACAAGTTCAACATCACCTCCATGATTCATGAGTTTGAGAGCAAAAACCCTGTGGTGCTCATAATCCATCATTTTACTGGCATCTCATAATAAAGTATATCCAATATTGAATAAAAATAACCAACAACAAAAGTTGGGTACATGATTGGGATAGACGACTTACTCCTTCCTATATATTAAAAACAAGCATCACTCATGGCAAAACTAGAGAAAAAGCATTGTAAACAATGTCTGATGTGACAGCAGAGGCCTTCAAACCAATTTAGAAGTGCTGGATGAAACTATGTGGATATCTGTTTTTAAATTTTGACATTGAAGAACTCCAAAAAAGACCAATCATTCATTCTGGCACATATATGCTTCGAAGACTTGACTTTACAGCCAGATCAGATTTTTTGAGTCAGAAATTGGAGATACAGCCCAAAGACAGTGAGCATTTCATATTGTTCAAGATGGAAGAAACTCAGGGGCTAAAAAATAAGAGGTGGACTAAATAATATATGACGTTTTACTATTGGAAATCACAATGAAAACATAGATGGTATTATTTAATTGTCTTAGGATCTTACAGAGCATTTGTACACACTGTAAGCAAGCTGAAAATGCACATCTTATTGAGCACTTTTTCAAAATTTAGAGCTGCTTGGAGACATGAAACATTTTGCAGTACCTAAGGAAAATATCAGTTTGAATGCTATTATTACTGTCTATGAAAACTATTTGGGATTTTAAAGAGAACTCTAATTGGATATTAGTATTACTTGACACATTGCTCTCAGTGGAATGAGATATGTTGGTCTAGTACTGTGTCTTACCTTGTCTAACCTAAAAATGTGTTGTTCACTCATACGGTATAAGGAGAGGCTAATTAGTGTGCTGCCCTTTGTGTCATTAGCACCAGCCTGTGGGACAGTGAAATATGGGAAAAACACTTCCTCAGGGAAGAATTACCTATCTAATAGGTGAAGAATATAAATCAATACTTTCTATGACCTCAAACCTGATTCCGGAAAAAATAAATAAATTAACAATTACTCAAAAGGATGCTGTGAATAACTATCTTTTCTAAAGTTTGTTTACTCTTTTAGACCTCAAGTTTCAGTGCATCTCCAATTCCTCAAGGTCCATCAAGATTCATGCCCGTCGTGATGTAAGGAATACTGCATCCAAGCCTCTATTCCTTTCAATACCATCTCAACAGTCTGTGAACTGCTTATTCAGTTCACACATCTAAGTTAAGCTTTTAAAAACACATGGCGCCTCAGACAGTATTTTGACGACTCACAAAAGATGAATCACTGTCTTGCTAAAAGAGATTTTGCTATGGCGATAAAGGTTCATGGGTTTTCAGTGGTTTTACAGCTCTTCCACATCACCCAAACATCACCATTTTTGGTTTTCTTTTGCCATCTGAGTACTCGAAAGTGACACTGGTGTCATTGGAAACATTGTACATTGGAAAACTGTTAAGATATACAGAATGGACAAAATGAAACAAAACTCTTATTTAGCACTTTTTCAAACTGTATCACTGCTTTGAGACATGAACAAGTTTGTATTGCTGAAATAAAAATCTCTCTTTAATCTCTCAGAGTCAGCAGCGTGGCTATTTGATTTGCTATTCGACTCTATTGACTCTATTTGATTTGCTATTCGATGATTAGACTCTTAGCCTATAGTTTGTACTCATTCATATGTCATATCATACAAAGTTTTAGTTTTTAAATAAGCATATCAAACTGTAGAAAATGTGTATGTTTATGATTACGTATCTTAGTTGATGGTACCTTGACCTTCAGCTGACAAAGCTGGGAGAGAAACGCTGCTGTTCGATTTATAATAATGCTGTGCTCAATTCATTTCATCGTGAGTAAACACTCATTTGTGCATTGTATCGTACAAGGTTTTAAACGTTTTAATATACATGTCAAATAATAGAAAATGTGCATGATGCAGAATTTAAGTATTTTAGTTGAAAGCTCTGATTTCTGAGGCAGAGTAATTGATTTGCAATTGCACTCTTCACATGCTCAGATTACATGCATTCACTTCACACATTCATTATTGTCATATCATACTTTTAGTTAGAAGAAGATTTGCTGGGTTGCATCAAAATAAATTGTTATTAGATATTAAGGAGACAGTCTACTAATAATATAATTATTGCTTGTTGACGCATATTGAAAAGTGCACCATCAAAACATAATATTACCTTTTTTATGGTGAAGGGAATGTGGAGGCTGTGTCTGCTGGTGACTGTGTAATAATAGCCTTTTCATGTTTGCTCTAGACTGTTCAATTTCATTTTAGTTCTGAGGTGTTTGTTCTTTGTTTGTCCTTTGTTTCATGAGGACTGTTTCACATAACACCAGGTCTATTTTTTGAAACGTATTTCACGTTGATCTTTCGATTGTGGTGAAAGTACTTCATAAAATGCAATGTATGATTTTTTTTTTAAGTACTAGAGGGAACATCTTATTCATTGTTTGAAAAAAAAAAACATCTGTCAATGCTTGATTCAAGTTTCACGTGCAGTGACAGGGACACAAACATGACATGTTCAGTAAATATCACTGAATTCAGACGATTGAACAGTTTTTGTTGAATTTGGGGTAAAGGTTAAGTTTCATGTATATTATTATTATAAGTTCTGTATTAATATGTATGTAATCAGCTGATAGCTAAGTATTTGTTTTAAGCTGTTGTCATTACTCAATATGTTGGTCATAATGCATAGTTTAGGAAACGTGCTTTACACGAATATGTTCACAGTATTAAGAGTTTCATTAAGTTTTCAAAGTAGAAAATGAATAACCACATCCAAGCTTCAAACATGACACATTCAATTTATAAATAATCATAGATACCCCAGGTCAGGATTGAGTCAGTCTTCTGGAGAAGCTGTAAACATTATAATTTATTTAAAATATTTATTTTATCCCAGGCCCCCAAATTGTTTGCAGTTGTCGGTTAAGCATTGACAGTTTAATGACCAAACACATTCATTCAGGCCCTAAGCAAGACACAGCTACAATGAAAAAGTATGGTTTGTTTGAGATGTTTCATGATCAAGATCACTGTGGACAGTTTAGTAACCCAAGGAGCCATCATTTACTTGATTACATGACAGCTCATTTGCATGGGTTATTCGCGAATGCTTACCAATGTCATGAGGATGAACAGGACTTTGTTACCTGTGTGAATGACTAACTGGCTGAGAAAAATCATAGATCATGATTATGAAATTTTTATTAAATTTGATTTGATTGTAGGGATTAATAAAGTTTTGATTAACACTGTGCTTGTTTGCATTGTTTTTTAGAAATATAATGGCATGCTAAAACACTGATCATGAGCAACTTAAGCTTTAGTGAGTATTATAATATATCCTAGAGCTTAGGTTTTAACAATAACATTTCACGAGTTCACACTTACCAATGATTCAGGAGCAGTAAAGGTACGCGTATTTGGCGTGCTGTCCGAGGAGAGGGCTCCGAGCTCGGTATTTGGCCCGAACCTGGAGCACTCCCCCCATATACCTGACTTTGATTTGGAACAATTAAGTGTGAGGAGTCGGGGGGTGGAGGGATGCCGTAAACTGTCGAGGGATTAAGGCAACTCGAACATGGCTATATATACACGCTTCCTCTCGTGCTGATAGGATGAGGTGTAATTTCTGATGATGAGTTGATTGCTTTCATCCTTGAACGTGATCCTCGCGAATTTTGTTAATCAAACATCATTTAATAAAAAATGGTCAATCAATCAATGAAAAGAATAGTGCACATGATATTCAAATTACAAACCATAG